>CM076969.1:52123529-52235260 GCA_039105355.1 Benthosema pterotum | reverse complement strand
CACCTTCCATGAGCTGCCATGACATGATGCCATTGAAGCTATAACAGAGTTTCAGGGAGAAGATCGCATCAAACGACCTGTCGACCTGCAAAGCGGGAAAAGTGACATTCCTGTGACATTGTGGAGTTGTGACTTTGACACTTAATGCAGCATCATGACATCATGTAAGCTGCTTTACCAACCACCAGGGCCTGCTGATGGAGGTGCTGGTTCAAACACCAGGCGTCAAACACTCTCATCTCAACCATCTCTTTCCTTTTGTTGACAGTATTACCTGCTAATCCTCACCAAAGTACTGTAGGCCCTACTTAACCCATCAGGAAATAATCTGTTCCTGTGAACCTTCTCCAGAATAATATTCTAAAGCAGCGGTGCTGACTTGAGAGCTACTTTTCAAAATTGACCGTCTCAACAAGATCTAACACATCAAAAATGTGATTGTTCCATTACTGAAAATCTATTTCAATGCCTAGTAAGTTTGAGCTTTGAAATAGTAGTGATGGTGTTACTTACTGTTATAGTGTTTAAGAATAATGAACTAAGAATGAAAAATAGAAGGGGGAGAATTGGAAGGTTTTCCTGTATGTGCTTACTACTGATGTTTGAAAACAGTATTCGGGTTTGAGTTGACAGTTTGTGATGTTGAGTTTAGTCTCTTGCACCCAAAAAAAGAACTTTCAGTTTTTGTCCACAATTACGAAAGAGAACTGGCAAAAACGTTGCTCAAAATAACAATTATTCTCCATTTTTTTGTGTGGACTCTCGAAAATTAACTAATTCAGATGTTTAAATATAATTTAAAAATGAAACCAAATGGACCCATCCATTTGGTTTCATTTTAACACTCAAGAGTTACAGATCTATAAAGGTCCAAGTGCTGGGGGGAATGACCTGCACAGTCTGTGTGTGATCTATGGTAGATCACAATCTACCTTTTGGGCAGCCCTGTTATAATATTATTGTTAAGGACTATTAAGGTATGTTAAATGGTAAATGGTGCCTTTATACAAATGGTAAATGGTGCATTAATATAGGGCATTTACCCAAGGCGCTTTAGATAAATTGTGCAGCACATTCATTCACACACACATTCATAAACTTATGGCAGTGGAAACCATGCAGGGCACAACCAGTACATCAGGAGCAATTAAGGGTTCACTGTCTTGCGCAACTGTGGGAACCAGCAACTTTGTGGTTTCTGGCTGGAGACTTGTTGACTATCAGTGGTAAATATATTGTACTTTTAAGCCACAATATTTATTGCCAATAGATTCTTTGACCAGATTTGCCTAATCCCACCTATTAACCCTCAAATCCATTGCACCATTTGCTAACTAGATACAGAGATCAATACTTAAGTCTTCCAACCATCTGGTCCATCAATAGGAATCAATAGATTAGCATGGTACTGGATCGATACAGAGTGAATCAGAGGCATGTTATTGATCGGCTGGTTATTCAGCCCTATGACGAGCTACAATAGTGACGACAAAGATGTATCTGCTTCCCTATAGACATTATTAGGCATCATATATTCTCATAAAATAGAATCAGTTACGCGTGCTGTGATTTGGACAGTTTGCCTTTGGGAGTAATCTAGCCCAAGTGGAGAAGATTGATGCCTCCTTTTTTCTATAGTAAATACTGCTTCATATACCAATCTGTCATAAATGAATGAATTACCAGTGTGTTTTAGAACAGGGGTTTTCAACAGGTGGTCCGGGGACCACCAGTGGTCCTTGAGAGGGTTCCAGGTGGTCCCCAACTAAGTTGTTTAACCAGATGTAACTCTTGAGAACGTAAACTTGAAACCAAATGGACCCTGGCGGGTCCATTTGGTTTCATTTTTACACTCTCAAAGTTAAAATATTCATCATGTGAATTAGCCCAAGTCTACACAACTAGAAGATTTATGGTCACTTTGGTCTGTATGTTTTGGCTGTTTTGTTTCCCAAATCCAGCCTGGAATTGTGGACAAAAACAAAATAAATCTTTAGTTTTGGGGTCTGTGGGGCTAAAATGTCAAATGGTGGTCCGTGGCTCAAATTCTGAATAAATGGTGGTCCCCTGGTGTCAAAAAAGTTAAAAAACCATAACCTTAGAATATCACTTTACTGGGGGTCTGTAATGTGTGTGTTTTAAATATGTTGTATTTAGCAGTGAGTCCAGTGTCTCTGATGTCGTCAAAACTAAATCCTGGACTACCTGTTGTCTCAGTGAGGCAGACAGCCCCCTCCTCCTATCCACAGAGGTGCAGTGCTCCAAAGCATCATGGGAACGGTCCCCCAGGAAATCTTCTAAAGGTTACTGACCTTTATTTATTTATTTATTTTACAAAAGAGGTGAAATGTCTCTAACACAACGCAATTTAAAAAAAATAATAACTCATTTTAAATCGCACATAGATTTTGCCCCACAGAACCTTTTTCACTGGACGAATTTCAGGGGTACCGGTCATAGCGGTGCACGCATTGGAATAAGCAGCCAATCAGGGTAACCAATAAGGGCTGCCATTGATCAGAACTCCCACTGTTTTATCCTCCCATTGCTTCGAAATTACTAACACCATCTCTAACCCTCACCATCAACATAACATGTCACAGTATGGACACAGTTTTGATTTAGAAAAACTCACTCACACACTACAAACTTGTTTTAATTGACACAAAAAAGCTTCTCAGATCAAATATTAGTATGTGATTAACTGAGATTAAGTCATTACAAAACTTCAAATTAATTAGATCAAATATTTTAACCGAGTCCCACCCCTAGTTTATTTTGAATAATTCATGAACTAAAGTTTAAAATGGAAATCCCAGTAAAGACTAATAATAAAAACACACCCTTTGTCTTCAAATGAAATCAATAAAATTGGAAGAACCACCCCCCAACCCCGACCTATAATGTGTTCCTATCAGGTTACTGGGTATTGAACGTGTGAGCTGATTTGAGTAGGGTCTTTGTTCTGTCACAGCTGAGACAAAAAGCGTTAAATAATCACAGGACCAACGTGATACTTTTAGCTCCATGCAGCTCGTTACCCGTTTCCACTAAGTGTTGGTTAACCCAGCAGAACAAACAATACCCCCTCTCTCTCTCTCTCTCTCTGTCAGATTAAAGAGAAACAGGTGACTTTCCATTGATCGGTTCTGACAGAGAGAGAGGGGGGAGGGGAGGAGGGGGGTCACCTTTCCACTGGTCAGCTGTGGGTGTTTGTGTTAGTGGCCCTGGGGGCTGGGGGCACATCCCTGATGGACAGGCTCAGCTGGACAACCTGATCTGATGTTTATTATGGGTTGGTGAGAGTTGTGTGTGTGTGTCCAGTGGCGTTTCTAAGCAGTCTGGAGCCTTAGTCAAGATTTTCCCTGGAGCCCCCCCTTACCAAATGAACTAAAGAACATATTATATGTGTTTTACATAAATGTTCAATTCTAGTTATACAGGATATGTATAATTGTGTAAGCATGTCTGGTGGTCGCCCCCTCCCCTCACCCCCTTCCCCTGATGGTCGCATGGTCGCCCCCCCTCCTCCCATGGTGCTCTAGGCAACTGCCTAGTCTGCCCTAATGGCAAAAAACGCCCCTGTGTGTGTCTGTGTTGTTGTTGTGTGTACGTCTATATTCTTTACAACTTTTTTCCTAATGTACAGTAGTTGTTTATTATACCACCCATGTGCACCTTGCTCTTCCTCTACAGTTGAGTGTGTGTGTGGGGGAGGAAGGAGGAGGAGGAGGTGCCTAAGCAACCAGCCAATACACATGAAGTCGCCACCAGACACGACTTGCTGTTGTTTTCACGGGACAGTGAGGAGTGTCACCACCGTTCTAGCCCCTCACTCACCATTCACAATCTACACCTGCTGTTGAATCAGAGATACACCCCCCCCCACACACACACTCCACCTGGCTTCCCCACTCCAACATACAAACCAAACTTGACGCGCAATCAACCAATTGTCAATTTAACAACCTTTGAAAGCCTCTTTAATACCTAAAACGAGAACAAACGAGCCAGTTATTGAATCAAAAGTCCATCCATCCATCCATCCATCCATCTATCCATGTTCTTCATCTTATCCATTGCCGGGATCACGGGAGAAACAGCTCTACCAGAGAGCTCTAGACTTCCCTCTTACCCAGAGAAACATTAGTGACTTCCTCGACAAAGCAGACTACACTGTATAAATATGATACAATAATACAACTAAGGCAAATATCCTCTTCTGTATTGCTTTATTTGGCTATGGAAGTGAAATATCATGCAGGTAAAAATGGAAAAGTAAAAATACACAAGGAGTGGAAAAGAGGGGGGGGGGGATTCTATTCGTCCCTAGGTGGGATTCAAACCAACAACCTTTCGGTTAATGCCGAATGTGCTAACACTGGCAACACTGACATTGGAAAGGAGAATTTGCATCATGTATTGTCTGAGAAAACAGGCTTTCTGTGCCACCAACGCAAACATAAAATGCCTTTGACGACAGAAGGACAATTTACCCTACTGGCCTGAATATAAGACAATTTTTTCCCCAATGAAAATATCCCAAACTGGAGTCGTCTTATATTCAGGGGCTGTACTATTTGACATTCAATGTTCTTTTTTCTGTAAATGGGTCTTGAAAAATGAGGGTCGTCTTATAAGCCAGTTGTCTTATATTCGGGACAATACTGTACTTTATAATTTTGTGTATATATATTTGTATATAATTGATGTGGTATGATGGCAAGAGTGCCTCTCACGTAATCACCACCCCCCCCTCCCAAGCAAATAAATAAATAAATAGGTCTGTGATGAATAAAAGGGTCCCGTGGGCTCAGTGTTTGGGAACCAATATGACAACTGTATGACGCTGTGTGTCCATGATGGTGAGCAGAAACGGCTGCCTACATGTCTGTCACCTGTATTGTCCACATTATCATTTACCTCCTCATGCCACATGACAGCAACCGACCATTAGAGACAACTGGACCAGCAGCTGCATAGACACACACACACACACACACACACACACACAGACAGATTGGTAGATGGATAGACAGACAGGCACAGTATTAGAGCCACCATATACTGTCTCACACACGCACACATTCCCATCCATTTCCATCTGGGGTCCCCCCCCACCCCCCCCCCCCCCCCCCCCCCCCCCCCCCCCCCCCCCCCCCCCCCCCCCCCCCCCCCCCACCCAAGACTTCACACAGACATACACACTTATGCTCTCACTAAGCTACCCACACACACACACACGCACCACCACCGCCGCCTGTGCTACCCCCCCCCCCCCCCATCTGCTTTGTCTCTCAAGGGAAGACTCCAATCAACTATGCACACACGCACAGACACACACGCGCAGACACACACACACGCAGTCCTTCAGTTACATCATGCAATCCTCCAGTCTACTCTGTGTGTGTGTGTGTGTGTGTGTGTGTGTGTGTGTGTGTGTGTGTGTGTGTGTGTGTGTGTGTGTGTGTGTGTGTGTGTGTGTGTGTGTGTGTGTGTGTGTGTGTGTGTGTGTGTGTGTGTGTGTGAGACAGTTCTGGACTCAACAAGGCAGTGTGTGTATTCTGTAGTGCCCAAAATAGTCTGTGTCACTGCTTACACGTAGCACTGTGGTTTTCAACCTTTTCCTGTATGCCAGGGCCCACTCTTTCTTCAGAATTTGAGCCATGGAGGACCACCATTTGGGGACATTTTTTTTATCCCCACAGACCCCAAAACTAATGACTTCTTTTGTTTTTGTCCACAAAAAACAGGCAGGATTTGGGAAACAAAACCATTTTCCATTGCAGGACCTACAGTATATTAAATAATAAGCATCAACATCAATTGTGTTTGAAGTTGCAACAGACACGCAGCATGCATAAAGCTAAAGGTCTGACTCAGAGAGTTTTCTGTTTTCAATGATGAAATGCTGTTGGTTTAGTGGTGCCACAACTGTAGATAGTTAGTGGCAGTAGTAGTAGTGCTTCAAATCATTTTAATTATAAGCACCTTAATTCGAAATATCTTGGGTTGTTTTGCATGCCATCGTGTTTGATGGGGTAGTCTGGGCATTTAGGGGGGCATTGCCCCTTGCCCCCCCCCCCCACCATGCCCATGCCTAGATCCGCCCCTGGTGCCTCTCTGTGCCATGAAACTTTGGCACTGTTTGGTCAGTTGTCTTGAGGGACATGCCGTGTTAACGTGTAGCTTAAAATGACAAAACTCTAGGTTTTACAGGGCAACCGGTCAAAGATCATGGCTTGGTTTAGGATTTCATTGAAACATTATGCCCATATAGGGACAAACAACGACTTGTCATAGAAAGCACCCAGATCCCTGATCTCTGCCTCCTTGACCCTGCTGTCGGGGCAAACTGAACTAATAGTTGAGCGGTGTGAAGGACAAGTCACACTAATATATGAGTCTCTATTGAAAGGATAAGCCCCTTGAGACGTCGCGTCTCATTTTCGAGGGGGTCCTCAACATAGAACAGTACAGACAATACATACAGCATACAACATACAACAGTAGAAACATTTAAGCAGACAATGCAAATCAAACAAGTGCTCTCCCAAAAAGCCACTCCCACTCCACCAAAACAGCCTATCAATTTGCAGAAAGGTACATATGACACTGAATCATAGCACTTCACATCATACTGTTTAACAAAGAAGAAGCAGATGATCGGCTGAATAAACAGATGATCAGATAAAACTACACGTGGAAACTAGAACTAAAAACATGAGCATGGCGTTGAAAGGTGAGAGAAGACCTCTTCTTTGAATACATCAAGTGATGTGATTGATCTAAGAGAGCTAGGAAGGTCATTCCAATCCGAGGGGGCTTTAAATTTAAAGGCAAGGCGACCTCCTTGCCTTCTTATTCTACTGGGAACAGTGAAGTAGGGATGATCAGTATGCCGTAGGTTGTAAGAGGGTGAGTATGGGACAAGAAATTGTTTTAAATACTGAGGATAATTAAAGAAGATGCATTTGAAAATAAAATGAAGCCAATGGGAGTATATTCTAGATTTAAAAGGTAGCCAGTTCAGTGCTTCGTACATGGAGCAGTGGTGGGTTCTGTAAGGGCATCTCAATATAAATCGGCAGAGGTTATTATAGGTTACGTTAAGGGGGTGGAGATTTGAATCAGTCGTGTTCTGATAGATGATATCTGCATAGTCAATTATGGGAAGCAGTAGCTGAGTGACTAGTCTTTTCCTGATCTGGAAGGTGAAGCTGTTAACAGAACGATATTGAGCTTTCAGACAAAAATGTATTGAATGTAATAGTCAATGCTCATTTGCCAACTAAAGATTGAATGTAAAACGAATGGAACAGCCGTGCACATCAGAATCTGATTGATACGTGATTAATAGACTTGCGCAGTGACGTCACCGCCCCTGTTCCAGAAACGGATTCCCCATTCATTTTTTTTGCTCATAGACTTTTCTAAAATAATTTATATAAAGATGAAAAACAAAACAAAAAGTGTTGTATCATGCCGTTTTCTACTTCTTGCTAAGTATCTATTTATCTATTATATGACGATATTGTGTTTGTTGTCATGATTTGTCACAACCTGAGTTGGCTTTGGCCACGGCGCAATCGTGTTTTTTCTAGTCTATAGAGAGAGACAATGAAAGCCTTCCTTCTAAAGTCCTTCTGTTATGGCACAAGTATTAACTGAACACCTGCACCATCCTAAGACAAATAAAGTATTTGTCTTAAATAAGTATATGGTAATCACATGTAAAAGTGACCGCAAGCTTGTTATGTTGCTCTAACAATGTGACTGATATAGACTGATATATTCTAAAATGAAACCACACACGCACACACACTCTCTCACTCTCCTTCTGTGCCTGCTCTGTTTTAGGGGCAATTAGCCCTTCGCCAAGTCCCCCAACCCATACTTATCCAATAGGCAGCTGTCCTTCTAGACACCATTGAGATGAATGTTAAATGACTGACAGGATGTCTCCATGTAAATAATGGATCATTTCAGAAGCGAAGCCTTCAAAATGTCTTCTAAATCTAGTCAACCAGGCCTGCAGGAGGTTATTATGAGCCAGACATTAAATAAATAAGCCAGAAATCAGGGGCGTTTTTGCCATTAGGCAGACTAGGCAGTTGCCTATAGGGCGCAAGGGGAGGGGGCGACCACCAGACATGCTTTAAAAAGCATCCCAGGCTAATAATACATTATACTTATCCTTTATAACTAGTATTGAACATTTAAAACACATAATATCTTCTTTAGGTTAAAAAAAATGCTCATAATTTTATCCCTTGGGGGCGCCATTTTACAGGAGATTTTCCCTGGAGCCCCCCCTAAGGTAAGGGGGGGCTCCAGGGAAAATCTAGCCTAGCTTAGAAACGCCACTGCCAGAAATACAAGGAAATACAAGGAAAACATATTCCAAGGAAGGAATATGTTGAAACATTTCCAGCTGAAACATTTCCAGTCAAACGTGAAAAAAAAAAAGTAATACGGTGACATCACATTATCAGCCCCTCCCCTAACTCCTCCCGCTTTATCATACAACTAAGGCTGTGGGTGTGGCTTCGATTCAGGTGAATCTCCAGCCATCACCCCCGACCAGATAAACCCGTCCACATAAAAAAAAAAAACATTTTAACTATATATAAATAGTGGTAAACTACCTCGATTGGCATTGGACAATGGCTTTTTGGGGGCGGGGTGTTTCTCAGTGGCCCCGACTGACCCTTTGGCGTGTTCAGGCCTTTTTTTAAAAAGACATCGAGGGCCGTCGTTTACTCAGTGAGAAGTAGTAAGTACAGTATAAAACTTATGAAGCAACCGTGGAGCACTGCAAGAGAGGAAAAGACACAGTGTTTGCCAAACACTTCTCCAGAGCAATTCAGAACAAGTGCAACAAGCTAAAGCGCACACACGCACACAGGCACAATCACACACACCTCCCCCCCAGCCGCTCGAGTCGTTACGTCCCTATACTCCGTGTTTTGGTGCATGGAGGGAGACAGCTGGTAGTTTGGGGGGGGGGGGGGCACAAGGGCCAGGCTGTAGGGTGGATGGGAAAGAAAGGACCCCCTGCACTCACCCAACCCCAACAACAAACACATAGAGGAGCTAGAGGAGGCCCCTGCATCTGCTCAGCTGTCTCTGTATGCACCCCCTCCCCACCACCACCACCTCCGTCAGCTGAGAGCTGGAGGGGAGAGAGAGAGAGACAGCTGGTTGGTGTTAATGGGAGAGGAGAGGGTGGAATGGTGGTGGTGGTGGGCTTTGAGAAACAGTGACATCATTGTGGAAAAGGGGGGAGGGGGCGCAAGGTACTACACACACGTCACAGGGTGACACTATTGCAGTGTTGCCAACTTGGCGCATTTGTCGGTATGTTTAGCTTTTCTTCAGACACACTCCTAGCGTCAAAATTAGTGAAAAGCTCCTGGCGGAAAATCTAGTGCTTTTTTTTTGCTGTATGGTGAGTTGGGGCGAAATTGGTTGACAGGCGCCAGAGATAAAACCATCGTTTTTTCACCATTTTTTCCTCCTATGATGGAGTCCCCCTTCCTTCCTAGAAAGAACCATTGGTGACCAAATGGACCCTTTATAGATCTGTAACACTTGAGAGCGTAAAATGAAACCCGAAAGGGTCCGTTTGGTTTCAATTTACGCTTGTTAAATCATATTTAACCACCTCATTTTCAAGAATCTACACATTTAGAAAATGTAGATGAATTGCTATCATGACCAACATTTTGTCAAAAATCAAACGGTGGTCCTCCTCCGTGGCTAAAATAGCAGAATAAACAGTGGGCCCTGGTATGAAAATGGTTGAAACCCCCACTGCTCTCTAGCGCATTTTTGGAAGTGCCACTAGTGCATTTTGGATTTTGACAGGTTGGCAACACTGCACACCATTGTCAGAGTGATGCATGGTCTTACAGGCAGTAACAATGAGCTGTACAGTATTGGGGACAGTCTTCATGCTAATTTTACACATTCAGCACAATGGAGGGGAAATTAGCACTGGCAAATTGGCTATTATATCTGTCACATGACCAGTGTTGGGCAGTAACTGCTGGTGATACTGTATATTACAGTAATAGTATTACTTTTCCTCAGTAAGGAGTAAATTCCCTCGCCCAAACAGTAATAATAATATATTAAGATTACTACTTGAAAAATAGAACACATTACTTTTTAGTTTTTGTTTTGGTTGCTGGCTAACTTGGCTTAGTTGGAAATTAAAAAAAAAAAAAAAAAAAAAAAGGTTGAGAGAGATTGGTGCTTTATTTTATAGCATTTCTGGCTGATTGATTGGCGACTCTTCTTCCTAATATTATGATTGAAAGCCATTAGATTCCATTTTAGCTGACTAAACAGATTGTGTTTAGTCTGCTACTTTTTCCATGGGTGGGGGTTGCAAAAGTAATATAAAAGTAATATTATTACTCTTGCATCTATAGTAATAAGTAGGCCTAATATTGTAAGTAAGTAATATTGCCCAACACTGGTCACATGACAACAGACGCCAGTTTATATGCTACAGCTATCGTTGAGATACTGCAGTGACATTAAGATATAGTAGAATCTTTCAGAATTACTGTTCAGGCCATAGCTACAGTATTCATAAATAGCTTGAGGGACCGCATAAGGTTCAATACGTTATACTAGTCTTAGGCAAAATACCAGTATTACCGTTTATCACGATATTGGAAAGCAATACCGAGTAATATCGTTGGGTCTATAAAAAATATCGAATACCGAATATCGTCAACTACTGATATTATAGTATATTCTATTAAAATATGAGCAATGAGACTTTTAATTGTAACTATACAAACAGTTTTCATGTTACACACATGCCTAAAATAGCCCTTATTTGGGCTAGGCTTTTTGGAAACAATGTACAGGTATTTCCAACTCTAGGTGACTGGTGGAACGTGTCAGACTCTGACTGCACACCATCGCCATCTAGTGGTCAATACCGGTAATATCAAATATCGAGCTAATTAACGCGTTATCAATACCGATATTTTAAAAAAAATCAATACCGCCGAAGACTACGTTATACCAAATGTATATCCTAATTGTGTCTTAAAGGGCAATTCCACGCATTTTTCAATATTGTACCATGTTATTAATGCACATTAGAGCGACTTGAGTGAGCGAACAGAGATACTTACAGAGATTACCTAAACTGGCATATCGGAATACTTTGATGACCGACGACCACAAACCGATCGCTTAACTCGCGCAAATAAGTAATTAAGGAAAAAGTAGCTGATCGACAAGCTCACATCATATTGTGATGGGTTGGTTGTAGATTTGCTGCTTTTGTGCCATTTTAAACAAAATCATCTTATATTATATGCATGCATTACATGCCTATAATAGGGAGTCCAGTTTGTGTTGGAAGCTGAAATCAGATGAATCTGAATTAAAAGCTTTATTCCGATTTTCAATAATAATAAATAACATGTGGAATATGAAGTATAGACTCAAGACCAGGGCTGCCCAAAAGGTAGATGGTGATCTACCAGTAGATCACACAGGCCATGCAGGTAGATCACATAACAGTCCCCCCAGCACTTGGACCCTTATAGATTTGTAACTCTTGAGAAAGGTAAAATGAAATCAAATGGACCCTTACGGGTCCATTTGATTTCATTTTGCCGCTCTCAAGAGTTACATTATATTTAAACATCTGAATTACATAATTTTCAAGAGTCCACACAATTAGAAAATGGAGAATAATTGTTATTTTGACCAACGTTTTGCCAGTTCTCTTTCCCAATTGTGGACAAAAACGTGAAAGTTCTTTAGTTCACAAACTTGTCAACTCAAACCTCAAATACTGTTTTCAAACGTCATTAATAGCATATACAGGAAACCCTTCCAATACTCCCCCTATAGTTTTCATTATAAGTGCATTATTCTTAAAACACTAACAATAACACCATCACCACTATTTCAAAGCACCAACTTTCTAGGGGGCCTTGAAATGGATTTTCAGTAATGGAACAATCACATTTTTTGATCTTGTTGAGCCGGTCATTTTGAAAAGCTCTCAAGTCAAAAAAGTGTTGGCACCCCTGCTCAAGAACTTGCGAGGACAATTTGGGATCCTCTGGGACCCCAAATGGTTCTGTTAGCACCATATTACGGACCTTTAACGCTCCCTGTATGTGACAATTAGCCTTCCTGATTCTCGTGATCTTGACGTTTTACCTCGTAATCTGCCTCTCACCCGTGTAGTGGAATGAATCACATTCTACAATGAAAATGACACTTGTTAATTAATTTGACAGCAGTTTAGTGTACAAATGGCACCCAATACGGACCTTGGCTGGGTCCATTTGGTTTACTCTTCAGGGTTAATTTAACACTTAAGGATTGTATTGTGGAAGTGTCACAATGTGATTAACATTACAATCAGCCAGAGAGGAGGAATACACAACGGTGTGAGCTTCATACTGTGGGACAGTTCCTGATCACAGGAATGGATATTCTGTAATCTACTGTACATCCACAATCTACTAAAGTCAATCCCTTTGTGAATTTGATAATATAAACGTATGTCTGATATTTCATATTCCATCCTTATTGTCTATATTTGGCTTTCAAAGTTTGCAAATGAACCCTTATGGGCTCATTTGGTTTCATTTCACGCTCCCAAGAGTTAAACATCGGAATTACTTAATTTTCAAGAATTTTGAACATTTTGTCAGTTATCTCTCCTAAACTGTTGATACAAACTTGAAAATCCTTATTTTTGTGTCCGAGACACGAAACTCAGTAGCGGGCCCTGGTATGGAAATGGTTGAAAACCATTCATAACCAAGTGGTCATCCAGGCCAGGGGTTTTCAACAGGTGGTCCGGGGACCACCAGTGGTCCTTGAGAGGGTTACAGGTCGTCCCCAGCTAAGTTGTTTATATTCAGGATTCACCATCCTGAATTAGCCCCAAGTCTACACAACTAGAGAATGAATTAGCCCCAAGTCTACACAACTAGAGAATGAATTAGCCCCAAGTCTACACAACTAGAGAATGAATTAGCCCCAAGTCCACACAACTAGAGACACAACTAACCCTAACCCACAAATCCAGCCTAGTGGAATTGTGGACAAAAGAAAAAGAAATCTTTAGTTTTGGGGTCTGTGTGGGGCTAAAAAATGGCCTCGAATGGTGGTCCTCCGTGGCTCAAATGCTGAATAAATAGTGGTCCCTGGTATGAAAAAGGTTGAAAACCCGTGATCTACAGGCTGTGAATGGAATCCAGCAGTGGTTCATGATAACAACAAGCGAGGCGAGGTGAGGTGAGGGTGGGTGGGTGGTTGTGGATTAGCAGAAAAGGCAGAGTGGTGGGTTTTTTTGGGGGAGGGGGATGGGCAACACTAAGTCAGAGTTCCTTTGTCCTCACAGTGTCTCTTAATTTAACTGATCCACTGAGGAGAACAACATGGTGGGGATGCAGTTTTTTTTCTCCTTTGTTTACATTCTATTAATCAGTGTTGCCAACCGTCCCAAATCCAAAAATGCACTAGTGACACTTCCAAAATGTACTAGAATGTATGCACTAGAGCAGTGGGTTTTCAACTATTTTCATACCAGGGCCCACTATTTATTCTGCATTTTAGCCACAGAGGAGTTTTCGTGAGTTTCGTCTCAGCCTAATTTAGGAGAAATAACTGGCAAAATGTTGGTCAAAAATGGCAATTCTTCTATATTTTGAAAATGTGTTGATTCTTGGAAATTAGGTAATGTAGATGTTTGAATATAATTTAACTCTTGAGAGCTTTACAGGTCAGCTCTCAAGAGTTACAGGTCTATAAAGGGTCCATTTGGTTACCAAAGGTCCTTTCTAGGAAGGAAGGAGGACTCATAGGAGGAAAATTTGGTGAAAAACAAACGGTTTTATCTCTGGTGCCTGTCAACCAATTTCGCTCCAACTCACCAGCAAAAAAGCACTAGATTTTCTGCCAGGAGTTTTTCACTAATTTTGGCCCTAGGGGGGGTCTGAAAAAAAAAAAGCTAAATATAGCAACAAATGTGTCAAGTTGGCAACACTGTCAATTATTGCAGATCACCTTTATCACAGGTTGAGCAAAAAACCTCACATGTCCACGTTTTCAACTTTTTTGACCTAACGTAGGTCATCATGCAAGAGTGACACATGGAAGCGCCTTCGTGTGAGTAGATCAGCTATTTACACTGCTTTAAAGAGAAGAGTTCAGATTTTTGTTTTAAGTTAAGCTGTACAAAATACTTGCCACTAATATAGTGGTTGCAACTGTATTAATTGATGGCCAATTGATCGAGTCATGTGGTGGGAGTTGTGCTCTGGTTTCGTGGCCCCAGTGACCCCCACAAAATGACCAGAACTACTTAATATTGACCAAAACCCAGAGCAGAACTCCCACCATAGGACTCTGGCAATCAATGAATAAGATAAACCAATATAATCGTATGTCATGTCCTCTGTATCATGGTACATACTGGTATCTATCATGGAATTATAAGCAATATCCCCTCACTCACTCATATTGGTAGATAGAGGGTATCTGTATAGTAAACAGTGCATTAATATTTATCTTTATATTTATAAAGATATATATATCTTAATATTTATCTATATCATAGATATACCGTAGATATAAACCACTTCCCGTCACTTCAGTCATTTCATAAAACCACGTAGAAAGTATACAGAAGATATTTCACCTGAACACCAAAGCAAACACCAAGACCACCTCATCAATTAAACAAACAACATTATTTACGCACCATTGTTGTACAAACAAGACAAGCGTACTCTGTTCCTGACCAGTGAGATGAATACAACAACCACATCCTGTGATGCAGCCCTTTCCACCCGGTTTCTCCTGGTCAAATAAATCGCTATTTTTGCCTCCCCCAGCACAAAATTTAGTAACCGCCACTTGCTGGCGTTGCTTTTTTGGTATCCTGCTCCAAAAATAAAAACTATTTTGGACCATTTCTCCTCAAACAATGAAAACAACGTTTCTAATACACACAATAGCGCACCAATCCTGTCACAATCGATAAAACAGAGACAGAGAGACAGACAGAGAGAGAGAGAGAGAGAGAGAGAGAGAGAGTTGGGGGGGGGTCTATCTATCCTATGCATCTATCCATCTGTCAGTGATATACAGCTAGCATAACCAACAGTCCATCTCTACTGTCCCCCCTCACCCCCGCCCCAGTGTCTAGTGTTTCACCAGTAGAACCCCATCTGCTCCCCAACATGAGAAGGTCACGGAAGGTCACCGGCCACCACTGATCCCCGGCCATTGATCCCATTCAATAGTTTAATGACGACCAGAGTTAATTAATTAACTCGTTTGGGGCCGGGGCCGAAGGGGGGGTATAATTGGCAGTGGACCGATTTAAAAGGCATTGATTAATTAGGGTTTCTTCTGGACATGGCCTCTTTTTTTCCTGCCGTTTAATTGGGGAGGTCGTGAGGGGGGGAACCGAGGGGCCCCCCAGCCCGCGGACCCCCCAGACAATAACAAGCGGAGTCCAAGGAGTGGCTTTGGTAAGCGATGCCGTCTCCTGTCAGTACAGTATGTTCATATAGCAGAATAGCTTTAGCCTTATTCTACCAGGGGTGTGGGCTTGATAGACAGGGATGTATAGGCCTATGTTACTTGACTCAAATCATCTATATAACTTCACTTATTATGGTGCAGGGGTGGGACGATTCACTTACCTCGCGATGCGATACGATGTTGATATTTAGCGCTCTGAATCGATTAATATTGCGATTCTTAATTATGCCGCGATTCGATATATCAATCTATGTCTATATTCAATCTATCGCATTTTCTCCCACAAATTACTCTGCTTTTATCATACTATAGAACATTTTAAAACAATTCTAAAGTATATGGAACATGATATCTTTAGTCAAGTAGAACACTTTTAAAGCAATTTTAAACAATATTCACCATGAGATGTTCAATCATGCCCTTCAATGCAGCCAGATAACAGTCAGTCTTTCTGACATGAAAAGATTAATAAATACACAAAAAAAATGTATTTTGAACCTGGCGATTTGATGTTGATATCATGCCATTAAGAATTGCGATATTTTGACATATCAATTGCTCTCCTAAGTACCATAGGGGTGAGCCCTATTCTGGTGGTACTTGGGAGAGCCAAGTAAGTGGTAATTCAGAGCCAGAGTGATACTAGGCCTGTACAGCACTGGTTTTCAACCTTTTTTTGACACCAGGGCCCACTATTTCAACATTTGTGCCACGGACCACCCTTTGATGATATTTTAGCCCCACAGACCCCCAGATAGTAAAGATTTCTTTTGTTTTTGTCCACAATTCCAGGGTGGATTTTGGAGAAAGCAAAACCGTCAAACACACAGATCAAAAATGACCATTAATCTTCTACATTCTCTAGTTGTGTAGACTTGGGATAATTCACGTGATGAATATTTTAACTCTTGAGAGCGTAAACATGAAACCATATGGACCCGCAAGGGTCCATTTGGTTTCATGTTTACGCTCTCAAAGAGTTACATCCGGTTAACCAACTGTCCGTCATTTAGCCTGGGGACCACCTGGAACCCACTCAGGGACCGCTGGTGGTCCCCGGACCACTGGTTGAAAACCCCTGCTGTACGGGACATCCCTAGCTGTACCAAGGTGTGATAAGTGCACGGTCCTATGGAGAGCAAAACATTGAAGTTCATCTTCAGCATTGATGGAAAAATCCTGTCACTCACATGGCAGCTGTTTTGGGTGCAGAGTCCACCTCATGGAGCCCTCTGTAGTCCTCTGCACAGGCACAGATCAGCCGCAACGTTCTGACTGCAAAACACAACGTTACTATTTTAGAGCCAGTATTGTTTTTGTCGACTAAAGACTAAAGGGCTCCATTTCCGTTACATGCTAAACCCCTTATACCTTTTTTACTATTTATTTTCGGAATAGTTCAATGTGCTAATCTATTAACATGTTGTGAGCATGTAGACCGGCCATTTTAACTATTGAAAAATACATTTTTTAAATAGTTTAAAAAATCAAAGAAGTTAAGAGATAAGGGGTTTAGCAGTGACGAAAATCTAGGCCAAAGTCGACTAAGGTTTTTGATATTTAGTTGAGTAAGACAGGACTAACAAAAATGATTTTCAAAAGACTAAGACAAAGACTAAATCATGACCTAAGACTGATGGAAATAAGAAACATCTAACATTCTTCTTTTTTTCTTTCTTTCTTATACAAAGAAATAAAAAATGAGACATGTTTCATACTAAAAACTATAAATCTGTGTAACATATATAAACCTACTATTTGTCTGTAAGACTAAACTACCAAGAGTAAGACTAAATCATTTTTGACATTTTTAGACTAAAAAAAAACAAAACCTCACCTATTACCCCGCAATGCATATCTCCGTTTTTCATTAAAGCACCATTTCACCTGTCTTCACATTGTATTGATGTGAACCATGATAATAAATAGCCTACTGACACAGTGTTCAGCTGTTCTTTATATTTGACACAATGATTTAATGGGACAGTTAATGGACCAGGATCACACATGACATTATCCATTAATTAATAGTCAGTGTTTAGGCCTAAATTAATTTAGACAGAGCATGAGACCTATGAATGATTATTGGTTGAAGAACTTTGTTGTTTCCATCTCCACTCCAAATCTTGCTGTGTGATTTTGGCCACTGCTCACTTTTACAGCATTTGTATTACTCTATTCCGCCAGTAGATGTCGCTAACGGAAAGTGTTCAGTACAGCAGCATAAAAAGGACAGGCGCACAACGCGTGTTAACGGGGAACTACACCCATTTTCAATATGTCATTAATATACCTTACAGATGTTGTGTGGACATGATTAAAAAAAAGTTCCCCCAATTCTGTAATTCCTAAAAATGGAGGTCTGAAAAAAACATTAACATGGTGGAATACATCTGATGACAACATCATCAAGATGTATTTCACCATGTTAATGATTTTTCTTTCAGACGCCTTTTTCCTGAGAGTGCGGGGTCCATTTGGTTCACATTTGTATCCTCCTCAGGAAATTTTGGAAAAATGGTTGTAATTAATGTAATGGTTGTAAAAATGGGTGTAATTCCCCTTTACTGTGAACTTGAAGTTAGTTTAGTATTTCACTCCCAAAGCTCTCCAAAGATTAGACAGTTGTTCTATACTGCTGATTTATTGAACTGAACATAAATCACCGTCGAACTAGGAAAAAACAAACACAAAAATGGACAAATACTCAATATAACATGCCATAAACAAAATAAAGTACATGTAAGAAATAAAGAAAATACAATGCAAATAAACAGATAAACATACCTTACTGGCTGCTCTACAGGCTAAGGGAATGAGTTCTGTGCCCTGGCCATGGACACAGAAGGTAAGATTCAAAACATACTTTTGCATCACCTGTCCACACCGACAGACAGCGGCTCCAGGCTTGAAGCTCCCCGCTGGTGGCCAAGTCTGGTACTGCAGGCGGGTGGAATTCATGCACGAACGCCCCGAGAGCACGCACGCTCGTTTGCTTTGTGCACGTGGACAGGGCAGTTTGTTTTTAAGTTGTTTTCTGAATAAACCAGCGGTCCTCACGTCATATACTACCTCTCAAAACATAACATATGTATTATATGACAGATAATAAGCTCAATGCAAACCCACAAGCTTGTTTTGAATGCTTTTTGATGTTTTTTTTCCTTTGCTCGTGCGCGACGGCGCTCGTTCATGGTTCCCATAATCCCTTGCGTCGGGCGCGTTCATGGAGAAATACTTCCGCATTTGACCACCAAATTTTGGTGGTCAAATGCGGAAATAGGCGCACTTCCGGCGGTCTTCCGGGTGCTTCAAAGCGCCAATGAGCAACTTGTATTGAAATGAACGGCAAGGGGGCGGGGCTATCGCTCCGGTCCGGCCTCTGTTATTTTATTACTCTATGCACCTGTCAGAAGACAAGTGTGCGACCGTGTCTACTGTTCTACCTGCAACCAGGGTGCCCTATAAAGGGTTCCGCATCAACATAAACAAGGCACTTCCGGTCCAATTTAGACAGGCAATCATTAAGCATGTGAACTATAATAAACTTATTTACAAAACCAAATTTAACAATATCTACAGCAGTGACACTCCCACCAAATCACATAATTGGGATTTCAAACCTTAATTTAATTACTAATTTTAAGTCAATATCTCAATTTCATATTCATAAATAACAGTGACATTTCAGTTTAAGCAACAAATCCTTGTACAATATTATAAACAAATTAACCTTGACATTTTAGCTTATTTAATCATGACCCTTTGGTCCAATACTTTACCTAAAATCTTGTGCCAATTTGACCTTTCTTACATACAAATTTAATTCATAGACACCTTAATCATTTGGTTTAGGAACCTTAACTTCAGAAATGGATCTTGATCAGCATAACATTTTTCAAAAATACAATCCCTCTTAAATGTTTTAAAATTGTCCTTTAACTTGTTAAACAGTTGGACCTTGTCAAACAGAATGATTTAAAGCTCAGTCAGGTGGTCTACTGTTTTTTCATCCCACCATGACATCTTGTAAGAATAATCTCTTTTTCCTATGTTTCTTGTAGTTCCTCATTTCCTTCAAACTTGATGATTTGCCCTTTCCTCTCAAGTTCTTTACTTTCTGTCCTTGAACCTTCCTGGTTGGTTTCCTTGCAGGTATAGGTTTTTAGTTACTTCTACCTAGTGGTAGCTTAGGACTCCTGGGGACCTTCTTCAAGCCTTTAGCTGCCATTTCCTTGGCAGGCCTCTTAGCAGCAGGGCTCTTTGCTGCCACATACTTAGACCTTTTAGCTGCAACAGGCCTGCTCAATTTACCTGCTTTAGCAACAGGCTTCTTCACCTTCACCACCTCTATCATCTCATTCTTTTGGAAGGAGATAGAAACATTGATGTCTTTGACCAGGCTGTTTGGGGGAGGTTGCTTAACAACCTCTGCACATGGCAGCAACACTTCACTCGTCCTCGTTGCAGCCTGGTTTAACTCCTCATTCAGTTCAGGTGAAATGGAAGCAGACACATCTTTGCTCATCTGCTGAGCCTCTAGTTGCTCCTCCATTTCCTCCTCCTTGCAGGGATTGGCTGGACTCCTCCCACCATGACTGGAGATTGTGCAGGGCAGAGTCTCTTCCAGACATGCATCTGTGACTGTGATTACCCCCTGCTCTTGAATCATTAGTTCATGGATATATGCATTATGGACAATTTCCTTTGTAACCGTTGCAGACCTTTCTAACCTGCGACGCATGTCACATGTTGGGATAGCAATTTTCAGATATGCATCATAAGTCTTATTCAGTTCTTCTAGATCTTCAAAAACAGCCTTTAAATGTAGTAATGGAACATTGCTTAACTTTTTTGTTAACCGTACTTTTGCTTTCCAGTGTGCATAAATACAATCCAATTTATATAACAAACCCTTCTCCTCTTTGGTTTGCAAATTTTCTTTAAATGTCATACTTTGTTCTATACTTTGGACTGGCCCTTTAATTTGTGCAGGTTCCTTTTGTGCAGGTTCTTTAGACATCCTTAATTCACCTTGTGACATCTTTACTTATAGGCTAACTACACACCTTTAACCATACACCTTTATACGATTGCCAAGTCCTATTGAATGTGTCAAATTACCTTCATTGCATTTAATGCAACACACAAGCCATACTACAACACTTTAACCACAACTTGTCCATTGTAGATACATTTGTTGCACATGAGTTACTCATTTGCATAACAATCCAACCATTCCTTCTTTAAAGAGAGTTGTTTAATATCCTTTAACGTTGAGAACATGCCTTAGATTCGATGTCCCAAAGATCTAGTTTCCTCTTAAATGAATAAACCATGTCCAAATAGGCGATTAATTACTGCAATCACTATTTTCCCCCACACAGTTCCTTGTTCAGTCTGTTCATGTCGCTTCAAAACACTCAATTTTGTTTGACTGACCTTCAGATGAGGCTTGTGGTGGGAATCTTTAAACTAGCTTGATGCGGTAGCGATGGTTTTTTAGAAACTACATTTCTGAAGAAAGGTTGTGTTTCACCATGTTAATGATTTTTCTTGAGAGTGTGCAAATGGAACCAAATGGACCCGCCAGGGTCCATTTGGTTCACATTTGCACACTCTCAGGAAAAAAATAATAATAAAATGCGGCTCCAGACAGATTTTGAATTTAATTTTGGGTCGAAAATGGCTCTTTCAACATCTTGGGTTGCCGACCCCTGCCTTAGACTTAGGCCTACAGGAAAATGACGCCTTTTCCACGTCTAAAAATGTGCAGAAAAACGTAGCCAACTTACCTATCCATAGTGTTGAACAGAGCCATGCTTCACATCACGATGACAGTCATGTTTCAGGGCAAAGTTGAACAGAAACATAAACAAACAACGAAACATGGCTCGTCCACCCTGGTGTATAAACTTCCCCAATCAACCTGCGGCCAATCAACCTGCGGCCAGTGTTGCCAACCGCCAAAATCCAAAATGTACTAGTGGCACTTCCAAAAATGCACTAGAATGCGCTAGAGCAGTGGTTTTCAACCATTTTCATACCAGAGCCCACTATTTATTCTGTATTTTAGCCACGGAGGACCACTGTTTGATGTTGAGTTGTCTCTCGGACTAGATAACTGGCAAAATGTTGGTCAAAATAGCAATTCTGATACATTTTCCAAATGTATAGATTCTTGAAAAATTGGTAATTCAGAATTAATTAAATATAATTTAACTCTTGAGAGCGTAAAATGAAACAAAATGGACCCCCGTAAGGGTCCATTTGGTTACCAATGTTCCTTTCTAGGAAGGAAGGAGGACTCTATCATAGGAGGAAAAATGGTGAAAAACAAGGCTTTTATCTCTGGCGCCTGTCAATTAATTTAGCCCCAACTCACCAGCAAAAAAGCACCAGCTAAATATAGTGACAAATCCGCCAAGTTGGCAACACTGTGCCCCGGACATGCATGCGATGTACAGTATACTACATGGGTCTCCAGGACAGGTTGATTATTCGTGTAAATCATGATTTACACGAATAATATTCAGCCTTAATTCCTCCTAGTGTTCATAAACGCGAGTGTGACGTCGTGTGAGACTTACGACATTCTTTTATGTTCGGACGGTCCAACTTAAAATCTGTTCTGTCAAACTTTTTAAAAAGCACGTTGGAGATGCCGGGGATTGAACCCGGGGCCTCATACATGCAAAGCATGCGCTCTACCACTGAGCTACATCCCCACTGCAGGCGTCAGCTGATACAGTGCACTGTAATATCATTGACGCGTCACCAGGAATTCGACAGGAATGTCTATGGTGCGCGTCCAGTAAAGGGATCTGCCTGCCTGTTTTCATCCGATGATAATGATAACAACTAGGGGTTAGTGTATGTAGTTATGTAGCAGAATCTAGTTTACTGAATATTTCGTGAAGATTTTTGTAAACCATGTTTTTTCTGTTCTATGAACCCTATGGAACATGAGAAAAGCGGTTTACATTTTTTATCTTTGCCCAGAAAATATTTACCCATAACATCCCATATAATGTAATAATTCAAAATATAATCATACTTTAAGAAGCACATGTGACATGTCAAACCATGGGTTTTTCATGCTTCTGAATCCATCCCAAGCATTAGTTTTGCCCAAAAAACATTCCTTGGGTTAAAATCGGCCATAGAAATCATGGAAAATGTGATGAGGTCAGCACATTTGGGCAAGTAGGCCTATCTATGGCCGTTTTGCATATGCCAACATCTCACATTATTCATTTTCGGAGAGTCCTAATTGCAGGAGTCCTCGAGGGACTTCCAAGGGGCTCTGAGTTAAAACTTTTTTTTTTTTTTTTTTTTTTAACAATGAACATGGGGGTCCCAGAGATAGAAATGCCATTAAAAAAGCGATTTGTAGGCTAATGCATGTCAATTTTGCAGTTCCTTGAAATTAAACAGGTTGAGAACCATTAAAAATGTTGTCTTATTGGGGTCTCCCTGGAATATGTCTGTTGAGACAATGGTCTGTGGCCAAATTATTATCAATTTGGGTATTTCGTGGGTGCATGATGACATAAAGTGCGCGTGTGTGTATGTAATATCCTACCTGTGACTGCACATGCATGTGTCGTTCATTAAAAACTAGCCTACCATTAATGGAGAATACCTGCACCCATTTTCAACATTTTTTTCTGAGAGCGTACAAACCCTAACAGGTTCATTTGGTTCCATTTGTACACTCTCAGAAAAGAAGAAGCGTCTAAAGAAATCCATTAACATGGTGAAAATACATCTTGATGATGTCATCAAGATGCTTCACCATGTTAGTGGCTTTCTTCAGACCTCCATTTCTTGGGAACACAGAATGATGGATTTTTTTTTTTATCATGTCCCACCAACACCTTGAAGGTACATCAATGACATAGTAAAACGTTGAAAATGGGTGGACTTCCCCTTTAACCACAGTAAAACAGTACAGCGTACTGCTGGCTATGAGCATTCATACAGTCATACAGGCTACTTAACCATATGACAGACTGCAGACAGCATAGGTTAGGCCCTGTATAGTCCTGTGTACAGATTGACAGACAGAAGGCCAGATTTAAAAAAATAATAGGTAGTACAATTTAGATAATACATTTTTTATTTTGGGGGATACAGATTCTAGACCAGCCCTTAATTGTGAGTGAAACAATAGAAAACATCTGTTAGATTGGGATTATATTAATCCCACACAGCCCCGTGCCCTCTGAACCAGGATAGAGGCCCCTAGCTCAAACGCACACGGCATGGGCAGCAAGCCAATGGCTGGACAGATTAGCCTATAGTGCTGCCTGCACACACACACACACACACACACACACACACACACACACACACACACACACACACACACACACACACACACACACACACACACACACACACACACACACACAAACCCAAACCCATGCAGTGTTGCCAACCTGCAAGCCAAAATTAGTGAAAAACTCCTGGTGGAAAAACTAGTACTTTTTTGCTGGTGAGTTGGGGCAAAATCGGTTGGCAGGCGCCAGAGATAAAACCCTCGTTTTCACCATTTTTCCTCCTATGATAGAGTCCTCCATCCATTTTGGATTTTGGCAGTTGGCAACACTGAACCCATGACCCCCAGCCACTACAAGTGCTTTGAGTTGGCCCCTTAATCCACAGTCAGTCATCACACACACTCACTTGGCCCCTCGCTCTTCGCCCCCTAATACCCACCGTACCCCATTCAACACCCCAGACCAGACCCACCACAACTCGCCCCGGTCCTGTCCAGACTCTGATCCCCTCCCTACCCCCGGTGGGGTCTTAAAAAAGCCATTGATTTGTTGATTTTCTATCTTTTGTGTGTGGTCGCTGGAGTGCTAACGACACATCCAGGGATCCCCGCCGTCGGCCCTGCGCCAGGACTTCTGGCACGGGAGATTAGGGGGCTCTGACCCGGGCATCTGTCTAGGACGGTCCCTCGATCTGGTCATTTCTACTATACCACTGCTGGGGTGGAGGTGCTGATTCCATTCTGAGCAGCGAGCACATATGTTTCATACAACCCAATTCTTATATTATTTTTTAAGAATAAAGCTGTGCCACTTAGGGGCAGTGTTGGGACATATTACTAATATATTACTGATAATCAATGGCAAATATTACTTTCCGAAGTAATATTTCCCAACACTGCTTAGGGGTGGGACGATTCATTTACCTCATGATACAATATTGGTATTTAGGGTTATGAATCGATTTATGTTGCGATTCTTAATTATGCTTCCATTCGATTTGATATATTGTTATATCACATGTTTTCATTATACTAGAACATTTTAAAGGGGATTCCACCCATTTTCAAGACTTTTTCAGAAAAATAGGTCCTGGAAGAAAAATCATTAACAAACAACTTGATGTCATCAAGTTGTGTTTCACCATATTGATGATTTATTTCAGATCTCCATTTTAGGAAACACAGAATGGGGGGGGGGACTTTTTTATCATGTCCAACAACATTTAAGGTGCAGTAAAATGTTGAAAATGAGTGGAATTCCCCTTTTAAAACAATTCTAAACAATATACGGTAAATAACAAAAAGTGCAATCATGCACAACAATGCAGCCTGATAACATCTTTCTGAACAAATTATCGAATAGACCTACATAATTATATTTAAAAAAATCGATTTTGAACCTGGCGATTCGATATTGATATCATAGCGATATTTTGGCATATCATTATTTGCCCACTCCTACATGTTTCATACAACCCAATTCTTATATTATTTTTTGAAGAATAAAGCTGTGCCACTATGCCAGTAGGCCTATCCATGTCTGATAAAAAAAAAGAAAGAAAACAAGTATTGCTATATTGTTATACATTTTTAAATAATGCTGTGCCTTCTGTGTCTGCCAAATCTCAGTAGTTTACAGGACCTCATGTACGTATATTTCCAGTCATTTTAAGCAAATTATTGGCATGTCCTTGTAGCATTGAGACCTTTTATTTCCATTCATTTTATACTGTCTATGAGGTAAATCTTTGCAGCATCTATTTCTTCTATACCAATGATAGGGTTAACCTTGTAGCATTCTTTTGCAAAAGTCGATCAAATAGAGGCAGTCATTCAATCAATCTACTGGTGCCATCTACTGGTGAAAGTGCATTACTGTTTGTGTTAAAGGAAAATGTTTCCTTCAGCATTTAGATTGCAAGGCAAAAACAATGGTAATCCTCATCCAACAGTCACAAAAACACAACTACATCTAAGTAAATATGATTTATTAGAAATAAAACATTGTTCTCTTTCATATGTACAATAAAAGTGGTTGCATAGAACATGATAATGCATACAATTAAAATATAAAAACAAAATGTGAATCTTGGCTTTGATTTCACATTTGTTAATTTGAAAATCTAAAATGTTGTCAGTCAGACTGTAATAGTAACTGCCTAATGCAGTGTTAGTCCAGGAATGAACAAAAAATAACTGATTTTGTATCTTCAACATGTCTTCAATAACTTAAAATAATGATTGATGAATGGTTTCGCCATCATGAAGATCCCCTAGTGTGACATGTTATTTGCTAAAGCATTATGGAATTAGACAATTAGACAATTCCAGACAAACTCTGTTATTCAATCAAGACTTATTGATTATACAAAATCAGCTGTTTTTGTTTTTGTTTACCTTTCTTGCAATTACAGTAGTTTGAGGTTGCTCCTGGACTTTCCATATATTTATTGTACTATACGTCTGTTAACTGTAGTCCAGTGAGCAGCAGCCATGATGAATCATCTGAGAAATTGTTCCAGATTTGGTCAACAACTGGCATCTCAGAATGCAGGCTGGATCTGGTGCTGCTGAAGCCTCTGATCTTGGATTGTGGAGTTAGATGACTTTATCACATGGAAGGAGCTGGGTGACACCGATTCTTCTGGCAGTGTTGTTCTAACAGAGATAAATGACAAACGTTTCAGTTATAGTGCCGTTTTGTAAAACATACGAGTCCAGCAGTGACATTTTGTTTTTATTTCTAACTCTTACTATAACTCAATAGACTTTGCTGAATGCTGGCCCATTCTCTTTTGACAGCTAATTTCTTAATACGTTAATATGTGTTTCCATTTACATCCTTAAAATATTCCTTGGCTAACAAGACAATTGTGCTTTAAAATATTATACTTGTCCCCTATAAGTAAAAAAAATAATAATAACAGCTTAAATATTGTATTCCTGGATGACACAAGAACATGTGACATCATCAGCTTGCATCAGTATAAGCCCCTATTGGCTGAAAGATTCGCCATTTATGAAAGAAATAGAATATTTAAGGTGCTCTTATTTGTATTTTTTGGTTAGAGAGAACAAGGTCAAGGTTGCATTATTTGTCACTACGTTACCGCAGCGAAATGGGCTCTCCGCTTTTGACCCATCACTTGGAGCGGTGAGCTCCAAGGAGCGGTGAGCTGCGGCTTGCCGCACTCGTGAATCATTAGCTGATTTTGACCCCAATCCATCCCTTTGATGCTGAGCGCCAAGCAGGGAGGCATTGGGTCCCATTTTTAGAGTCTTTGGTATGACCCGACACACTCTAACCACAAGGCCACTGTTCTGGTCTTGTTTCAAGGCAAATTTGTTGCATCAGCCAGGGATCCTTTTGAAATAAAACAAGTCCTACATCCTAGCTTTTCTTTATACCATGAAGTCGACCACGTTGATATGGTAGGGAATCCCTCCCATCTCTGCACACTTCTCCATGTGCCTCCTCTCCGGGTCTCCAGCAGCTAGCACAGGAGAACCAGGGACAGCCTGAAAAGACAAAGGGTCACACCAACATAAAACGATAAATGGTGCCATTTGCATAGCGCCTTTATCCAAGGCGCTTTACATAGATTGTGCATCATACTCGCATCATATTCACCCATTCACACTGATTTTAGTGAAATCAGGGGCAGATATAACATTTCCCAATTGGGGGTGGGGCAGGAGAAAATGGTATGGGGGCGGCTTCATTCGCGCCACGGGCGATGAAGGCATGAAGCCATACCATTTTTGGTTAGAGGACTTTTATTAGGCAAGTAAAACATCAATATTAACATCAGTTGTTGAAGTTGCAACAGACACGCAGCATGCATAAAGCTAAAGGTCTGACTCAGAGAGTTTTCTGTTTTCAATGATGAAAGGCTGTTGGTTTAGTGGTGACACAACTGTAGAACAGCAGTAATAGTGTTTAGTGTGTAATCGTGTGGGGGGGAGCCTGGGTTTGAACCGGAAACTTTGTGGTTGCCATCCAGTGACTCCACCCCTATTACTGTATGTGTTTCAGGCCAGGCATCACTCATTAAATAAAAATTAAAACAACCGTATTTTCCGGACTATAAGGCGCACTTAAAAGCCTTTAATTTTCTTAAAAACTCCACAGTGCGCCTTATAATCCAGTGCGCCTTATATATGGATCGTTTGACTGCAGGTGCTTCTATTCTATGTTAACTGTAGTAGCTTCTATTCTCTGCGCCTTATAGTCCAGTGCGCCTTATATGAGAAAACAGTTTTACAAGGTGCGCCTTATAATCCAGTGCGCCTTATAGTCCAGTGCGCCTTATAGTGCGGAAAATACGGAAATCAAATCTAAATCAATTCAATACATTGGCTGCAGCTCCCAGTTCCCTTCTCCCTGTGCTGTGACCTTGTCGTGGTGGAGAGGCTTGGGTGCTTCAATGATCCTAAGAGCTATGCTGGGGGGAGCGTCATGCTCCTGGCAGGTTTAACCATACCAGACAGGTCTAGGGTGAGGAGTGAGACGAAAGGCAGCACACCGGCCCTCCAGGTTGGGGGTTGGGCGTGGCACTAACAATGCCACCCCGTAAAAAGTCTATTGTTACTGAAACTACAATGAACAATCTTATTGACATCGGGCCCATGGTAGACCCTGGCTCCCCTATTTCTGTGGGAGGCAGCATGACCACTCCTGATGAAAGCCGGAAGGAAATCAGAAGTGCGAGAGAGGGCCTACTGGGGCCCAAAACCACGATCCGTATTGGAGCATGGAACGTACGGACCATGTACGAGACCACCAAGACAGCGCAAATCCTCAGCGAGATGAGGAGATATCAGCTGGACATCCTGGGGATAAGTGAAAGTCACTTGACTGGCTCCGGACGTCGAGTCCTGCATGACGGGTCTGTGATGCTCCACTCGGGCCACGAGAGCACCCACACACAAGGGGTAGCAATCCTAATCTCCAAGGAGAAAGCCAAAACCTTGCTGGAGTGGGAACCAGTAAGTGAGAGGCTGATCCGTGTACGTCTCAACTCCAAGTTTTGCAAACTCACCATCTTACAATGCTACTCACCAACCAACGATGCCGAGGAAGAGGTCAAAGATGACTGGTATGAACAACTACAAACGGCAGTTTCAAAAGTACCCCAACATGACATGCTTCTCATAACTGGTGACATGAATGCCAAAGTAGGATCTGACAACTTCAACTATGAGAGGGCAATGGGCAGGCATGGTTGTGGCGAAAGGAACAACAACGGTGAGCGCCTTGTCGATCTCTGCATGAGTAACAACTTGGTCATCGGCGGCACCATCTTTCCACATAAAAACATCCATAAGCTCACCTGGAAGTCACCTGATGGTAGGACCATCAACCAAATTGACCACATTATCATCAATGGCAAATGGCGCCGGTCACTTCAGGATGTTAGAGCTTACCGGGGAGCAGATGCCTACAGCGACCACTACCTAATCACTGCCACCATTAAACTTAAGTTGAAGAAGTCAATCCCCCAAGGCCACCGGCAAAAGAAACTGGATGTTGCAAAACTCCAGTATCCAGGGGCGGTTTTAGGCATGGGCATTATGGGCAGCCGCCCAGGGCGGCATCGTGAGGGGGGCGGCATAGCGAAGCAAAAAAAAGAGAAAAGAAATCCGCTATTCATTCCACGGATCTACAAGTATTGCGCCCACTTGCGCAGATCAGCGCACAGAAAATGGTAATATCGTGCAATTCAGCATGTGTGTAGGCCTATGTGTCCTGGGGGGGGGGGGGGGGGTCCAGGGGTCCAGATGGTTCGGTGGACCGCTTGACTTCAATGATAAAGAATGCCTTTCCGTGTTAAACTTTTGAGATTTGAAAAGGCCATAGTTCACTGCTGAATGGTGACAACAGTATTTATGATACAGTAAATGAAATCTTACCTCACAGGGTTTCTTGGGAAGTCCTCCTTTTTTTTAAAGGCTGGGAAATGAGTCAACTATGGCCTTTTCAAATCTCAAAATTTTGATATGGAACTCTATGGAAATATGGAGGCATTCTTTCAGTCAGCGTCTTTGTGCAGCAGGTGCACTAATTAGTGGGGACTTTCCCCAGTGGTTAAAGGAGAATTCCACACCAAAACATATTGGGCGCAATCTACCTTGATTCCTGTGACATGCATAATAATGCTCTTGATTCTTGTCATAGATGCCCCCTTTTCTACATTTCACCCTGAGGTCCCCCTCCCTCCAATTCAGTTTGCATTATAGCTACTTATTCATTGAATTAACTGAAACTATAGTAGGCTATACAGCATAAACTCAAATGCAATCAAGACTAATAATAATAATTAAAATATTGCCAGCATGGAAGGCTACTTTTTGCCTGTGTGTTTTTAGCCAACTTTGCTTAGAAGAGTTCAGTAATGCAAATGCATGTCAAGTTGATCAATAGCTGTATTATTATTCTGAAAAAATAAAATAAGGGAAAAGGAAATCACACCTGTGTGAAGAAGGTGGTGTCAAGGTGACATGCTCACTAGATGGTGATATCTACTCAGAAGGTTTATGTATTTCCTCAGACCCCCCAAAAATTAGAGAGAACATTGCTTGGGTGTCTCATTTGTTTCATATCACCAAATGATAACAATATGGAAAAATGCAGTCTAGGTTCTGTAGGTATCTTAGTAATAACACATAGCTGTGTGTGTGTGTGTGTGTGTGTGTGTGTGTGTGTGTGTGTGTGTGTGTGTGTGTGTGTGTGTGTGTGTGTGTGTGTGTGTGTGTGTGTGTGTGTGTGTGTGCGTGTGTGCGTGTGTCTGCGTGTGTCTCTGTGTGTGTGTGTGTGTCAGTTTTTTGTAGTAGTAGTAGTTGTTGTGTTTGTATGGACGATGGTCTTGTTTAGTCTTGAGTGGTGGAGTAAGTAAGTAAGTAAGCTCCCAGTTCCACCACAGTCAGCCCACAGCCTGTTCCACAATAGGGGTGGGCGAAAAAAATAAAAAAAAAAATCGATATGCCAATATATCGCAATTGTTAATACCATGATATCAATATCGAATCGCCAGGTTCAAAATCGTTATGTAGGTCCTATTCATTAATGTGTTCATGTCAGAAAGACTGGCTGACATTATCAGGCTGCATTGATGTGTATGGTTGAACTTTGTTATTTATATTGTTTAAAATTACTTTAAAATGTTCTAGTTGATTGAACTTGTCATGGTCCATATTGTTTTAAAGGAGAATTCCACCCATTTTCAACATTTTACTGTACTGTTTTTTACTTGATGACATCATCAAGTTGCGTTTGTTAATGATTTTTCTTTTAGCACCTTTTTCTGAGGGTGTACAAATTTGTACGCTCTCAGAAAAAAAAAAAATAATGAAAATGGGTGGAATCCCCCTTGTTCTAGTATAATATAAGCACAGTCATTTGTGGGAAAAAATGTGATATATCGATCACATTTTTATATTGCGAAATCGCAATATAAATCGATCAGAACCCTGAATATCAATATTGTATCGTGAAGTGAATTGTCCCACCCCTACGAGTCCACTACAGCAGTTGGGAATTGAGAAGCCTTGCTCAAAGGCACATTTAAGGTGTATGATTGGGAGTCATGTGTGGAACTCACAGGGTCCAGCTGTCTGTGGATGGCCAGCATGTCGCTCATCCTGTCATTGAAGCCTGGAGCAAAGTTCTCAGGGTTGATGGCCACAAAACACTGACCCTAAAAACACACCACAGACAGACAGATGTTACTGTATATACATGGCAGTTCTGGGCTCAACATGTGGACTAAGAATTGTACTGTAAACAAGGGTAATGCTTTATGGATGTCATCCACAGGGAACATATTTTGACTTTAAATGTACTACAATTTCGCAAGAATCAATTCAATTCTTACATCAGGGGTGCCCACACTTTTTTGACTTGAGAGCTACTTTCAAAATGACCAGCTCAACAAGATCTACACATCAAAAATGTGATTATTTAATTACTGAAAATCCTTTTCAAGGCCCTTAGAAAGTTTGAGCTTTGAAATAGTGGTGATGGTGTTACCGACTGTTATAGTGTTTAAGAATAATGCACTTATAATGAAAAATAGAGGGAGAGAATTGGAAGGTTTTCTTGTATATATGCTACTACTGACGTTTGAAAACAGCATTTGGGTTTTGAGTTGACAGTTTGTGAGGTTGAGTTCAGTCTCTCGCACCCAAAGCTAATAACTTTCACGTTTTTGACCACAATTGGGAAAGAGAACTGGCAAAACGTTGGTTAAAATAGCAATTATTCACCATTTTGTAATTGTGTCGACTCTTGAAATTACGTAATTTAGATGTTTAAATAAATATAATTTAACTCTTGAGAGCGGTAAAATTTTACACTCTCAAGAGTTACAGATCTATACGTTTTATGAGACTTCCATGTGATTTACCTGCATGGCCTGTGTGATCTACTGGTAGATCATGATCTACCTTTTGGGCACCCCTGTCTTACATCGTTCCATTCAGTAAAGTAAAGTCCCTACCAGGTTGGCTACTTTGTTGGTGACCTTCCAGGTGCGAATGTGTCGACTATATTCAGCTCCGGCGAGGATGCCACAGAACACCTCCACCATCATCCCCAAGCCGTAGCCTTTATAACCACCTGCAGACAGAGACACATGGCATTGGGTGCATATACTACCTACCGCCTTTACGCCTGAACGCGTTTTGGTGTTTTATCGGTTGAAAAATAGCAGATCAACAAGCTCATGTCGCGCCACCGAGTGGCGCGACATGAGCTTGTTGTTCTGCTATTTTTGAAAAATTGTGAAAATGTGGTGCATATCTCTGAATACATTATTTCGGAAGCAAACATTTTTAACTCAAATTTTTGCTTCTGGGGGATCACCTAGAACAGAATGTTCTCAGATGGCGCTCTGCAGCCAAATATGGATAATTCTGGTCGCCCTTGGCTTGAAATATGTTAGCATCACTGACACAGGAACACATACTTTTCAGAAAACTAGAATCTAGTGGCAGAAACTATAGAATCTAGTGTAAAAAAAAAAAAAAAAAAAAAAAAAAAAACGATTCTAGTGTCAGAAACTAGATTCTAGTGTCAAAAAGTCGATCCTAGCATCAGAAACTCTAATTTAGTGTCAATAACTAGATTCTAGTGTCGGCAACTACTGTAGAATCTAGCGTCAAAAGCTAGAATGTTGCTGCTGCTATAATCTGGTGTAAGGAACTACTGTATAATCTGGTGTCAGAAAGTCGAATCGAGGGTCAGGACACAATGGGTTAAACAAGTAGATATGCAGCTTGATTTAAGCAACTGTACAGAAGTGGTTGTCAACCTCAGTACCACAAGTATCACCGTTAATTAAAACTTATCACTCGGGAGGAATCATTTATTCCTAAGAAGAATTTATTCTTCATGAGCTAAAAATATATTCTTCTTCCTAAAAATCATGTTGTGGCACTTTAAGTCTCTCTCAACAACAATGTAGTGAAAAAAACTTGGCAAACATTTTTCATCCTAGTATTTTAGGAGACAAAAAAAAAAAAAAAAAAAATCAACAGCGTTTCAAACCTGTGTCTTCGCTGCCCCCGATGGGAACCAGCCCTCCGCCGTTCAACACCTTACTGGGGTCAGTCACCATCTGGCCCTGGGCGTCACACCCCCAACCCTCTGGGATATTATCACCGCGGCGGTGGTGGAGTTCTACCTGCCACACACACACACACACATGTACATGTACATGCGCACTAGGGTTGCCACATGTGTCTGACAAAAATCCTGGACATTTTGACCATCCAATTGGCGGCCTATTATCGGCCTTTTGGTCGGAAGCAACGCACCTCTTTAAACATCTAACCCAGAAATATAATCACACTTTTACACTGAAATGTTACTGCTCTCATTATTTTATTACTCTTCTACCATTGACCATTCATTTCCAACTCTTTCTGGAGCAGTCCAGTTTTCATTTTTCTCATCCCAGTTATCTTTAGATAAACAGATTTAGATTCAGGAGTATTTCCACTAATTTTGGCTGTAGGGGGGGTCTGGAAAAGAGGTAAATATAGCGACAAATGTGCCAGGTTGGCAACACTGGTACGTACAGGCAGGCTACAATTTAATAGGACTATCATACTGATTTGAGACTGTGAGTGACACAAGTCAGGTTAGTTGCGGTCTCTAGTTTTGGCCATGTAAAAAAATAGATAAAAAAAAGAAAAAAAAAATACTTTTGACCATGTATAAAAATCCGGGTCATTCAAGTGTCCAGGATTTATTTCATTTTTTGACCATGAAAATCCGGGACAATCAGGAAAATCCGGGACAATCAGGAAAATCCGGGATGTGTGGCAACACTAATGCACACATACGTTTTCATAACTTTGCTCCATAACTGCTGATTTGGAACATACTGTGCAGTACATCAGGGGTGTCCAAAAGGTAGATGGTGATCTACCAGTAGATCACACAGACCGTGCATGTAGATCACATGACAGTCCTCCCAGCACTTCTTGGACCCTTATAGATCTGTAACTCTTGAGAGCGTCAAAATGAAACCAAATGGACCCTTACGGATCCATTTGGTTTCATTTTACACTCTCAAAAGTTAAATTGTATTTAAACATCTGAATTACGTAATTTGCAAGAGTCCACACAGTTAGAAAATGGAGAATTATTGTTATTTTGTCCAACGTTTTGACAGTTTCGCAAATTGTGGACAAAAAACGTGAAAGTTCTAAGTTTTGGGTGCGAAGAGACTAAACTCAACATCACGAACTGTCAACTCAAACCCCCAAATACGTTTTTCAAACATCAGTAATAGCATATATAGCAAAACCTTCCAATTCTCCCCCTCTATTTTTCATTGTACGTGTATTATTCTTAAACACTATAACAGTAAGTAACACCATCACCACTATTTCAAAGCTCAAACTTTCAAGAGGGCCTTGAAATGGATTTTCAGTAATGGAACAATCACAATTTTTGATTTGTGGATCTTGTTGAGCTGGTCATTTTCAAAATAGATCTCAAGTAAAAAAAAATGTGGACACCCCTGCAGTACATGGCAACAAAATGAAAAGCCCTGAGTTTTCTCCCCTACCTTTCCCAGAGCAACCGCGGACGTTGCCATGTCCAGGACAAAACTGTCTCCACCGTTGGCGGGTGCTGCTACGCTGATAGGGTTGGTTCCCAGGGTACACTGGGGGCGGACAGGAGGACACATGTTTGAAATCCAACAAATAACCAGACCTTTTGGACAATCTATGAAGTGACGTCTCAAGATACCGTCTGAGTTGTAATCTCACCTCTTTACCCCGCGTTGGGACCACCAGGGGAGAGGTGTTGGTGTAAGACATCCCCTGTGAAGTGATGGACACAGCAGCAATGTTAAGACCAATCTAATCTGCAAATAATACAAATTGTATACACAGAATAGTCACTAGAGGAAGAAACTCTGTTATGTGTAGAGCAGCAGATTTAAGACATTATATAACCGTCCTGGCAAAAATCTGTTTTTGTTTTACTTCTAAATTTTATCCCACAAGCAAAATTGTGCAAATTCCTAATGTGATCCTCGGCACACACATTCGTTAGGATAATGCCTAATGATTCACACATATTCGTTCACCCAACAACTGATTTTATGTCCACAGCTTTCCAAATCGTCACCTTCTTAAAATAATCGCCTAAGTCATTTTTTGGCCAAATTGATATATATGATCAATTTGGCCCAAAAATTTGGGAGGAAATGATTTATGGAAAAAAATCAATTTGGCCAAAAAATGACTTAGGCGATTATTTTAAGAAGGTGACAAAATCATATCTACTTAGCCATTCTGTTATATGTTGCCAACTAGATGTTAGACTTGTTTTATCCGTTACCTACATAACGTACATTACTTATAAGATCCCCATCGTGTTTTCCAAGTCACTGATATGACCGATTGAACAAGAGGAAAGTTGTTAGTTCTCGGACAGTTTTCAGTTTTAATGAACTGAAAACCGCTTGGGGTTGAATAGAGGAATCTTGCAACGTCCAACAATCAAAATGTGAAAACCATTATGGGTTATTTATGAGCCCAGCTGCCCAGTGCTGCTTTGTACAAGATTTAATTTGTATATATTTTAGATGTTATCACCCATGGTCTATTCCTTTTTACTACTGTAGAGCATTCCTACCATTCCAGTTAAAAAAAGAAGAAGCTTCCACTTACAATCATATTCTCTTTCAGGGCCTGCATGGAGTAGTATCCAGCAATACCATAATGATTGGAACCTACACAGATGTAGATGACATTTGTAAATCAATGAAAGTGATAATAAATATAAACAATGTGCGTCCAGAGTTGTACTGACCATGTGCGACCACCCAGCCGATGCCCACCTCCTTGGCCTTCCTGATGGCCAGGTCCATGCAGAAGTTCCCCACCACTGGTCCCAGCAGGTTCCTCCCATCCACCAGCGCTGTGGCCACAGTCTCCTTCTCCACCACCGGCTCCCCGTCCTTCTCACAGATCTGCGTCTCGATGTCCTTCACGTACATGTCTACACACAGCGGCAAACACACAATGTTTTCCTTTTAGGTTTCATGATCTAAAACTGTGTTTTTCAACTTTTTTGATACCAGGGCCCACTATTTATTCAAAATTTGAGTCACGGACCACCATTTGATGACATTTTAGCCCCACAGACCCAAAAAACTAAAAAATTATTTTGCTTTTGTCCACAATTCCAGGCTGGATTTCAGAAACGAAGCTGTCAAACAATAGAATCAAAATTCTCTAGTCGTGTAGACTTGGGCTGATTCGGACGAGGAAACCTTTTTAACTCTTGAGAGTGTTTCATGTTTACGCATGTTTACGCTTTCAAAAGAGTTACGTCCTGTTAACCAACTTTCCATTTAGCTGGGGACCACCTGGCATCCTCTCCGGGACCACTAAAATACAGCCCAAAACTAAACTTTAAGTGGAACATTAAGTGGATTCTCTGTGGTCTAGTGTTTTCTCTGGTGGTGTGGAAGCCTTTTGAGCTGCAATGAAAACAAACTGAAAATAATCAGTTGGCAAATGCCATTGACATATACGGGATTTGCAGGCTGTGACATCAAAAACAGCAGGAAAATCAGAGTGAACGTTTGTGCCAGAAAACCTCAGACCACAGAAAATCTACTGAATGTGAAAAGTTCTGTTTTCTGGGGATGCAAGTGGGCTCAGAAAACCTTAATATTTTAAAATGTCACAACCCCTTTAAAGTTCTGTGATCTGTGTGTGTGTGTGTGTGTGTGTGTGTGTGTGTGTGTGTGTGTGTGTGTGTGTGTGTGTGTGTGTGTGTGTGTGTGTGTGTGTGTGTGTGTGTGTGTCTTTGCTAATATCCCAAATACACCTGATGTTTTTGTTGACACAAGTCACAGAGAGGTTTTGATTTTGGAGGTGGGCTGTGTCTTTGATTCGTACATGGAGCAGGCATTCCAGGATAAAATCTTAAAGTATCAACCATTACTTGGTTGATACTTTACTTACTTATTATGACGGGTCTAGGATATCGATGTAGACTTGCCATATTGATATTTGGAAGCCTGGGCCATGTGCATAAACTGACCGTGAGTGGCCTACGAATAGCTGGCATGACAAAGAGTAAATCTACAACTCGCTAAATTCTGCCCAGTATCAGCTGTTATAGGGCAGTTTGTCTGTGTGGAGGAGGAGGTGCTATGTGTACCCTTAAGTGAACATGAACTGTCAGCCTGTGTGCGTGTGTGTGCGTGCGTGCGTGCGTGTGTGTCCTAACCCATCCTGTTGAGTCCATGGCTGTAGTGTCCTCTCATATCTCCCTCCACCAGAACCTGGGCCAATGAGCTGGCATGTTGAGGCTTGGTTCCCACGGCAACCATACACTTCTCAATGAAGCTCAGCACTTCACCTTTAGGGATCAGACACCTGGACGCACGCGCACACACACACACACACACGCACACGCACACACACACACACACGAAATAATACAATATAATTGTCATTTACATTTAACAAACATGTCATTTTAAAGCATGTTTATCGAAGTGATATGAAATTGATTTAAACTACTGAAAGTACTACTGAAAGTGAAAAAGTTGACGGTCCAGTAACTTTATTAGGGCTGTCTCTAATACAAATTTATGTTGACATCCAAATATATGTAATACTGTAGTCATACAATGCGCTGAAACATTGGAACGTTAACAAATTGTATTTCTGTTTGACTTTTACGTTTCCTAACCATAAATTGTAAGAGGCAAGATACGAAAAATACCAAATATTCTAGAAACTTGAATACATATTTTCAGTATTTAAAAAATGTTTCAAAATTCTATAATTGCATTGCAACATGGAAACGATCAGCGCATATGGAAACATAGCTGCAATTTAAATACATTTTTACTTATAACTTGCCATTATGTGATTATGTAATGATTTTGACAGCGCTAGTACACCCTCAGGTTCTGTCTTCATATCAGCTATATAGTGTTATGTCACTTGAGCAAAACACAAAATACCAGATTAATATTTCCCCTATGTAGCTTTCTCTCACTCATCTACCGCCACTGTTTGTCTCTTCTTTGCGCAAATATTATTTTTAGTCTCCAGCATATCCATATCCAATCTAGGATGAGTACAACCGCAAAACAAGCAGGACCAACATATTTACAAGATGTACAACATTAACATAAGAATGATTGTCAGAAACTCCACACCTTGTATACAAAGTTGAAGATATTGCCATATATAGGAGGAAAAAAAGGTTTAGTTACCATAACTTCTTAATTACAGTCATTTTTCAAAGCCGTCATTCACTCCAGCTTGTTCGGAACTATACGTACAAAACATTTGCCCAGAAGATCGATAAAGCCAACAGAAGCTGGCCTGGTAAAATTGGGTTGTGTGACCTTCCATTTCTATCCTGTTTACACAAGATAACCTTATTGATTCCACTGGACTAAAATCAGGACAGCAGCCTATAAATAAGAGACATCAAACTAATGTGAATTCATTATTCATTAATATTGTTAATGAATGATGACTGTAGATTTGATTTACATAATTATACAATGTGTCATTCACACCGTTATACTCACATTTATGAGAGAGGAAGAGAGAAGTTTTAGGCCTAAATCTATTTTGATTTGTCTGAAAAGTTAACTCTATTACCTTTAAGATTTTACTTGTACTTGCGAGTCCAAGTCTAGTTCCAATATACTTCCAACTCTAGTTCCTATACAACTCTAGTTCCTATACTTCCAAATCCACAGTATCCACACACAACTCTCCTACAGCAACTTCTGAACTTTGGCTTCGCTCTAGTAGTTCAAATTCTTTTAGGCCCCTTAGTGCCATGAACACACAGACAAGAGTCTACTGTTGTGAACTGACTGTGTTGTATAGCCCCTTTCGGCGGACCACCGTCTTTTAACGTTAAGGGGTCGTAAATACGACCCGAAGTCTTTGACTTACGGGGTCCCTTGCCTTTTGCTTACCGTGCTAGGTTTAAGCAAACAAACTTACCACTTTGACTCAAACACGCGCGTCCCCCTTACACCCGCGCTCCGAAGTAATGCACTCCACAAGATATTGAGATAGTTCCACGCAAGTGTACAAAGTCCCAAAGAGCTGTGATGCCGCTAACTATTTTTAATCATTTTCCCGATTTTCTTTTCCCCCTGCTCCTCATGCCGTCAGCAAGCAACAAGATACTCCACTACGTGCACTAGTTACGTCGCTCCGTCTGGTATCCAATCACCGACAGACGGGGGGGCATCCGGTTTGTAGTGGAGTATCTTGTTGCTTGCTGACGGCATGAGGAGCAGGGGGAAAAGAAAATCGGGGAAAATGATTAAAAATAGTTAGCGGCATCACAGCTCTTTGGGACTTTGTACACTTGCGTGGAACTATCTCAATATCTTGTGGAGTGCATTACTTCGGAGCGCGGGTGTAAGGGGGACGCGCGTGTTTGAGTCAAAGTGGTAAGTTTGTTTGCTTAAACCTAGCACGGTAAGCAAAAGGCAAGGGACCCCGTAAGTCAAAGACTTCGGGTCGTATTTACGACCCCTTAACGTTAAAAGACGGTGGTCCGCCGAAAGGGGCTATGTGTTGTATGCAATTATGAGACAATGTTTGCATCAATGTTGGTAGGCTAGGAAGTAGGAACAAAGTATTGGTATTGGCTAACATTATCAAACAATCATAAATGAGAAGACGTTGATGTCCAGTGGTTTAAAATGTTCAGTTCCCGGTTTCTGCATTTTCCCATAGCTATCAACAATCAACAACGGCAAACTTAATGTACCTTAATGCAAGTCATTCTGGATTAATTAAGACCACCTGCTCGTGCTAAATATCTACATTGTAAATTATACAAGCGAAAACAAGCCCCCAAAAAGTCTTGCATACATGCCTGTTATTATGTTCCTATGTTCGTTTTTGGTTCAGAAACATTCTTGTTCTACTTTGAGAAAACAGACCCCACTTAACCCAGCACATAAGTAGTATCTGGACCTGTCTGGCCTTACCATGCGTGCATTCTCAACCGGCAGGCCAACTGGTTTAGCATATTTTCTTCAATGTAGTGGCTTCTTGAGTTACAGGTAAAAGTCTATAGTGTTCACAGCAGTCTAGTCTGTTGCACAGCAGCTATTGTGAAGAGATTTGCACAGGTGCTACCAATTATAGGCTACCATACTAATGAAGGCTCAGCTGTTCCATTCTGGTCAAACAGAATCTGAGGGATTGTGTATTTTTGACACACAGTTACAGTGAGGGACAGTGAGAGTTCCAGGTAACCTCACGGTCCCTTGAGGGTGTTCCAAATGGTCCCTTTAAGCGTGTGTAATGCAGAGTGTGGAAAAAAAGGAATCCACAACCAGTGTTGCCAACTGCCAAAATCCAAAATGCACTAGTGGCACTTCCAAAATGCACTAGAATGTGCCAGAGCAGTGGGTTTTCAAGCATTTTCATACCAGGGTCCACTATTTATTCTGCATTTTAGCCACGGAGGACCACCATTTGATGTTGAGTTTAGTCTCTGACTAATTTAGGAGAGATAACTTGCTAAGTACGCTTTACAGATCTATGAGGGTCCATTTGGTTACCAATGGTCCTTTCTAGGAAGGAAGGAGGACTCTATCATAGGAGGAAATTGATGAAACACAATGGTTTTATCTCTGGCGCCTGTCAACCAATTTCGCTCCAACTCACCAGCAAAAAAGCAATAGATTATCCGCCAGGAGTTTTTCACTAATTTTGGCGCTAGGGGGTCTGGAAAAAGCTATTGTGACTTTATACAGTATTGACAAATTGCTGTCACTAAACCACTACAGACAGTTCGAGAGTCCAATGGAGTAAGCTTTATTCCGACGAGGTTATTTTCCATTGGTTGAATACTACTAAAAACCAAATGCAGACAAAACAGAGTTGTTTCCCCACGACAAGTAGCCTAACTCAGGGCCAAAAAAAAAAACAGAAATAAAATTTTGCAGTTTGTTAAGCCATGAGGACGCAACAGAAACACAGCCAAAAAAGATCATTCGAAATGATTCGAAAATAAAGGGCATTGGTTTAAGGCATACCTGGGCATTATGCGGCCCGGGGACCAAATGCGACCCTTTGGCTGATTCTGACCGGCCCATGAAAGGGTACCATGGTTTTTCACCCAGTGGTCTAGGGACCACCAGTGGTCCTTGAGAGAATTCCAGTTAAATATGGAAAGTTGGCTACACTCTCAAGAGTTAGAATATTCATCATCTGAATTAGTCTACACAGTCAGAGAATGTAAAAGAATTAATGGTCATTTTTGATCTTTATGTTGCCTGTTTTGTTTGTGAAATCCAACCTGGTATTGTGGACAAAAACAAAAGAAATCTTTAGTTTTGGTGTCTGTGGGGCTAAAATGTCATCAAATAGTGGTCCTCTGTGGCTCAAATAATGAATAAATAAAGGGCCCTGGTGTCAAAATGCTTGGTCTTAATCTTACTTTTATCTTGAAATTAAATTAATATTACACAGACTTTAGTTCAGCCTTTAGTCTTGGCTTCTCCACAATATTTTATGTATCTCATTTGGCCCCTTTGAAAAAATAATTGCCCACCCCTGGTTTAAGGTATAAGCTATTGGCCATCAGTATTACTCACACATCACAAATAGTTTTTCCCGACTTCTCGCCATAAGCAACATGTTTCATATGCAGCACATGTGAAAACCAGAGGTCCCACATACAGACCTTTAACCTGCCATTTAACCTACTTAATACAAGGTCAGGAGGTCATTTCTTTCTGCTTTAGTCTTCATTGTCAGCAAGTGGATGTTTTGTGTTCTTCCCAAAGCCATTGGCTGTTCCAAAACAATACAACACAATACAACAATGCACACTTCCTACTCTGAAGCCTGATTTTAAATACATCTCACGTACAAGCCACAATTCAGGTTCAGGTATAGGTCATAAAACTTAGTTCTAAAAAATAGCCTATCAGACGGAGTTGGATGAGATGGAAAGTAGGCTAAAGTCAGTATGAGGAGGATATGTCGAAATATGTTTTATAAAACAGGGGCGGTGAGGCAGTCTGGGAATTTAGGGAGGCTTTGCCCACCCATGCCTTGATCCGCCCTGTCATAAAATCTGCCAACATTAAATCAACTTGTTATTGGATGTGACTATCTGTACGTATGTTCATTCTCCAACTTTTTGACATAATGAGCTATATTGCAGTTTATAGAATATTCATATTTCTGCCTACTTTCTCTGACTCAACCTACTGGTGCTTTTAGTTTGTTTCTTCTTTGCACCAATATTATTTTCTGTCATTTTCTGCCAGCATATCCATATCCTATCTAGCTGCTGGCTGAGCACAGCAGCAGAACACACACATTTACTGTATGATGTACAGCATTAACAGAAGGTCAACAGTGTGACATTTCAAGCGGAGATGAAATGTCGACTGTCAACTTCAGTCAGAAACTCCACATTCCCACACAAAGATGAAGATATCGACATTTAAGCTCTCAATTTCAATTCAATTTCCTCTTGATGTTCCCTGATCTACCTGTCACTCCAGCCTGTTTGAGACGAACGATAACGCCACTTCTTAAAAGCGCAGACATGTTGCAGAACAAGTATGATTGATATGTATCTAAGTATGACATCCAGGGGCGGGGCGGATCTAGGCATAGGCATGGGGGGGCAATGCCTCCCTAAATGCTCAGTCTGCCCCACCAAACATGATGGCATGCAAAAAAGATATTTATATTTAAAATGATTTGAAACACTACTACTGCTACTAACTAACTACAGTTGTGTCACCAGTAAACCAACAGCATTTCATCATTGAAAACAGAAAACTCTCTGAGTCAGACCTTTAGCTTCATGCATGCTGCATGTCTGTTGCAACTTCAACAACAACTGATATTATTCATGCTTAATTGCCTAATAAAAGACTTTTAACGGAAAATGGTATGGGTGCGACTTCATCACCCGTGGCGCCAAGCGACACGGGCGATGAAGTTGCCCCCATACCATTTTCTGTTGCCCCCCCAATTCGGAAATTTTATATCCGCCCCTGATGACATCCCTGTTTCGTTCAAAGTTGTATACCCTCTCATAAAGAGTAAAATATTCACACTATCCGGAAAAAAAACACCTTAATATAACTTCGATAGTGAGATGCCAGAACATGCCACTAAAAATATATAGTAATTAATGTTCAAAATCAAATAGGTCAAGACACAGTATGACTGGAAAGTTTACCAATTGCTTTTTAAAAAAAATAGACATAGCTACTAAGCCATATGCCCAGTATACTCTAACAACTGATATTACTCTTGACCATTACTGAAGATTTGCAGATGAACATTTCACGTTTTAGGAATCCACAACTCCCACAGGAGTTGTGGATTCAATTCACAACACACTCCCAGTCATAATTCCAATGGTTGAGATCACACGCTTAAGTGGAAGGCTTACCTGCTCATGTTCACCAGAATCACCACTTTACAGCCTCTTATTGTCAACTGTAAAGAATCTGTCTATTTCTGAGAGGTGCTGCTCTCTCTACCACACAGGTCGACTCGTCACAGGCTGGTTATTAGTGAGAATGCCAATGTGTTGTTATCAGCATAGTCTACTCTAGCAGGTAGCTGTAGCTAGTGCTGTAGTAAACTTAGAGCATCAGGTATGCCTGTGGGTGTGTGTCGAGGGGGGGAGGGGGGAGGCTTCAGAAATACTGGGTTGACAAGATCAACAACATACGGAACCACGAGTGAGTTATGTAACAGTTTAACCTAACCGTTTAACATAACTGACATACAGACGGATACATGACAAACGTCAGTCAGCGTTGATGAAGACTTGAAAATAGCTAGACCGACAAGTTCTCAAAGGAATAAGCATACTATAACTTGTTTTTGGCTTGTGTGCCTTTATTGATACTTACAGGTAAAGATAGACAGGAAAGAGGGACAGTGAGAAAGCAAAGGCCCCAATGAATGGGACTCGATGCAAAAAATATTATGGAGGCCCAAGACTAAAGGCTGAACTAAAGTCTGCGTAATAATAATTTCATTTCAAGATAAAAGTAAGAGTAAGACCAACCATTTTGACACCAGGGCCCTCAATTTATTCAGAATTTGAGCCACAGAGGACCACCATTTGATGACATTTTAGCCCCACAGACCCCAAAACTAAAGATTTATTTTGCTTTTATTCACAATTCCAGGCTGGATTTCACAAACAAAACAGGCAAACATAGATCAAAATGACCATTATTTTACATTGGCTAATTCAGATGATGAATATTTTAACTCTTGAGAGCGTAAACATGAAACCAAATGGACCGCAAGGGTCCATTTGGTTTCATGTTTACGCTCTCAAAGACTTACATCTGGTTAACCAAGACAGCATTTAATTGGCCCCCAGGCCGCATAATGCCCAGGTATGTTTTAAACCCTCAATGTTAATTCAACTCATTGAACAACTAAAGCCCAGTGTTTAGTCTTTATGCTGCACTAAATTATCTAAAATAAAAGGATTTATAAACACTAAAGTTCTGCTCTTGTCTGATCTTTATGCTATATTAAAGATGATTAAAATATTTGATCAAGATTAATTCCATGATTGTCCTTAGTTAATCATATCTTTCATCAGTTCTACATATACCTTAAATGTGTGGTTTTGAAGATTTTTCATATCAAGGTTCATTATTTATTCTGCGTTTGATCCACAGACGACCATTTGATGACATTTATTTAGACTTCCAGACATAAATTAAAGAATTTGTCGACAATTCCAAGCTGTATTGATGTTGGTAGCATTAGGAGCGAACATGCAAATTTTGTAAAAAATGTTTCCTAGGTTATCTAATTGTGTAGATTTATTTGAATTTAATCACGCACTAAAATAATGAATCAAGTCTAAGAGAGAGAAGAGCACACACACACACACACACACACACACACACACACACACACACACACACACACACACACACACACACACACACACACACACACACACACACACACACACACACACACACACACACACACACGTGTGTACTTTCATCCTGCTCTAAATGTTGACATGATGAAGGATTCACAGAGAGAGAGAGAGAGAGAGAGAGATCACATGCTGTGTGTGTGCATGTGTGTGTGTGTGTGTGTGTGTGTGTGTGTGTGTGTGTGTGTGTGTGTGTGTGTGTGTGTGTGTGTGTGTGTGTGTGTGTGTGTGTGTGTGTGTGTGTGTGTGCGTGCATGCGTGTGCGTGCATGTGTGCGTGTGTCATTTGCATACAGTTACACAAAGATGAACATGGCATTGGCAGCCCCACATAATAGCTCTCAGCTGTTAGATCCACCAGACAGTAGGAGAGCAGACAGCAGACAAGTGTAGTAGGAGAGAGAGAGAGACAGACACACACACGCACAGGAGGCAGAAGTACTGTATCGAATGGGATTTGGTCCTAGTCCAATTTGGGACGCGTCCAACTGTCACGTGTCGTTGTTGTGTGAGAACCCACGCGCATGGAGGGCAGCCGGGCTGCACGCTGCACGGCACAGTTCAAATCCCATTATCGGCCGTTTTAATACAGGAAACAAGTGGACAAAAGACCAACGAACAAAAGAGGTGGTGACACAAGACAACAAGGACTGAGTGTGGAACCAGAGTGATAAACAAAGCCTATAAGGGTGACTGCAAATGAAATACTGCTGGGGCAAACAGAGAAACGTATAGAAAGGAAATAATACTAATAACCCAAAATATAGACCTGTTAATTAGTGTGCTTTCATATTGAGTAACTATAGGGAATGCCCACTAACTAAGTGGCAATAAATAAAAACATAATACTTTCTGGCATTGCAACAGCCCATACATCCAAACAGAAAAGTGCTATCTGATTGCATTTGACAAGTAAAACTCACCAACAATGCAGCTGTACGCAAAGCTTGAATTATTCTCTTTTGACCTTGTTTTTGGACCTGGGTTTTGTTTCGAATCCACCATAGAAACGTTATAGACAGGGTAAACAATCGCACAACTAACTATTATTCATTATTTGCATAATGAATGAAATATTAGCATAGCTTACACACATTATGATAATTATCTCATTAATTAGGTGCGATCCATAGACATAGGCTGCCACATGACGTCATGTCTGAAAGTCAGACATTGGAGGGGCTAGAGCCCAGAACCCCAAAGCTGCTGTTAAAGGTTTTTTGACGTTGCTTTTTGACGGAATGGTTTGACAGAATGGTTTGTTCTGCCATGGATGGTATTAAAATTAAATCCGAACCAAACAGATCCTCCCTAAGGGCGAGAAGATGTTATATAACCCCAAGGCAACAGGTTTGATTTCTGCAATTGTGTGTGTGTGTGTGTGTGTGTGTGTGTGTGTGTGTGTGTGTGTGTGTGTGTGTGTGTGTGTGTGTGTGTGTGTGTGTGTGTGTGTGTGTGTGTGTGTGTGTGTGTGTGTGTGCGTGCACCTGTGTGTGCGGCTTTATAACCATGTGAAACTCATTGGATAATGACTCAAGTTCAGAAAGGGAATCCCAGAGTCATAATTACAAGGTCATAATTAATAGCTGATTGAAAATTTAAATCTTGAACCACCACGCCAAGCCTCAATTTGTAGTATTTGCACTGTCCTTGAAGACGAAAGACCTGAACCCAACGACTGAAACGTTGTCCAATTCTGTTGTGTTTTATATTATGTTCCAGGTTAGGTTAGGTTACTGTGCCCAAAAAAGCATTTTCCTATGCATTTTAGGGACACTGTGGAGTTTGAACCTTCAAAATTTGCGGCGCCGCCTGAACGCGTTGCACAATGACATTTTCTGTAGACCCAGCAAGAACTGAAAGCCACTTTCACCAGTGAATGTAACGGTGTATGTGAATTCCAGTTATCCCACTGCGGTTCCTCTGTAGGTTTGCATAAGGACTTTTTTTCCTTCTAAATATTTGCACTGTAAAAAACTGTTGCCATTTAAAAGGCCACGAGGATACAAACGTCTATGAATCAGTCACCAAATGTAGCCACTTGGGGGACCCATGCTTGATTGCGGCTTTATTTCATAGCATTTCTGCCTGATTGGTGACTCTTCTTACTATTATATTGAAATTTAACAAACACTTCCAAAAGTAGCTGACTAAACAGATTCGGGGGGGGGGGGGGGGGTAAAAAGTAATATGTAATACGCAACCAGTGGTCCGGGGACCACCAGTGGTCCTTGAGAGGGTTCCAGGTGGTCCCCAGCTAAGTTGGTTAACCAGATGAAACTCTTGAGAACGTAAAAATGAAACCACCCTTGCGGGTCCATTTGGTTTCATTTTTACACTCTCAAGAGTTTAATTATTCATCATCTGAATGAGCCATTTTGGAATGTATGTTTTGCTTGTTTTGTTCCCCAAAACCGGCCTGGAATTGTGGACAAAAGTAAAATAAATCTTTAGTTTTGGGGTCTGTGCGGCTAAAATATTCTCAAATGGTGGTCCTCCGTGGCTCAAATCCTGAATAAATGGTGGTCCCTGGGATGAAAAAGGTTGAAAACCCTGGAAGAGATAAACTTTGGTAAACGCTGGCAATTCATGACTCCACCTTAACACACTTTCACACGCATACTGTATGTTCCCAAGCATGCACGCACGCACACATGCACACATGCACACACACACACACACACACACACACACACACACACACACACACACACACACACACACACACACACACACACACACACACACACACACACACACATCCACACGCGCTTGGGAACATATTCGTCCCTCACCACATTATATCTCTCTCGGTCATTCCGTTTCTCTCACCCCCGTCTCCTCCTCTTCTCTGTTGCCAGTGTTGCCAACTGCCAAAATCCAAAATGCACTAGTGGCACTTCCAAAATGCACTAGAATGTATGCGCTAGAGCAGTGGGTTTTCATACCAGGGCCCAAATTAGGTAATTCAGATGTTCAAATATAATTGAACTCTTGAGAGCGTAAAATGAAACCACATATTGATATTTTACGCTCTCAAGAGTTACAGCTCTATGAGGGTCCATTTGGTTACCAATGGTCCTTTCTAGGAAGGAAGGAGGACTCTATCATTGGAGGAAAAATGATGAAAAACGAGGGTTTTATCTCTGGCGCCTGTCAACCAATTTCGCTCCAACTCACCAGCAAAAAAGCACTAGATTTTCCGCCAGGAGTTTTTCACTAATTTTGGCGCTAGGGGGGTCTGGAAAAGTGGTAAATATAGCAACAAATGCGCCAAGTTGGCAACACTGTCTGTTGCAAGTCTCACATCTTTGATCCTTTTCGGTCTCATCCTTCGTCTGCACATGAGCCTGACCTCACATGATATAGCATAAACGAACAGGGGCGGATCTAGCCATGGGGGGGGCAATGCCCCCCTAAATGCCCAGTCTGCCCAAACCAAACACGATGGCATGCAAAACAACCCAAGATACTTCAAATTAAAGTGCCTATATCTAAAATGATTTGAAACACTACTACTGCTAACTAACTAACTACAGTTGTGGCACCACTAAACCAACAGCATTTCATCAATGAAAACAGAAAACTCACTGAGTCAGACCTTTAGCTTCATGCATGTTGTGTGTCTGTTGCAACTTCAGCAACAACTGATGTAATTATTGATGCTTAATTGCCTAATAAAAGTCCTGTAACCGAAAATGGTATGGGCGAAATGTTACATCCGCCCCTGTAAACGAACGGAACTGACATTTTGTAGATAAACTACTAATAGTGGCAAATGTCTGTTCACATATTACTGCAGTTTTTCGGAGGCGCCGTGTTGTCATTTGCAAACCCAGACAGAGGTGCAATTTCAGATATCGCGTCATAATGTTGTGGATGGGGTCTGATTCGGCTCATACCAACCAGCACATCGGGAGCAATCAGGGTTTATGTGTCATGAACTGGCAACCTTGCGGTTACCAATCAGCCACTCTAACCCCGAGCCACCGGAATGTCACCTATGGAATGTTACCAGCACCTACGTAATGTCACCTATGTAATGTCACTTATGGAATGTCACCTACGGCATGTCAACTATATGGAATGTCACCTACGTAATGTCGCTTATGGAATGTCTCCTACGGCAAACGATATGGAATGTCACCTACATAATGTCAGCTATGTAATGTCACCTACGTAATGTCACCTGATGGAATGTCACCATTATAATGTCACCTACGGAACGGCAATTACGCTTTTATACTATAACACGTGATATCAATTTCAGTCGCCTCACACTCTCTCTTTCCCTCTCACACTCCTTTCTTTCGCTCTAAACATCGGTCTCTCTCTGTCTCTCTCTCCTCCCCTGTCTCTCTCTCTCTGAAGCCTGACCACATAATAACACAGCGCTGCATAGTTCACCATGCACCCTGCCCAGTTGCATCTGTCTCTCCCATGCACTCATCACCACCACCACCCAGTTACTCTACCCTGTCACTACCCGGCAGCCACCTCCTCCCCTGGTCTCCACCCTCCCTCCCTCTGGGGGTAGTATATAAACCCCCTTCCACGCACGGGGGCACCTGCCCGCTCCGGACGACCTCGTCGACACAAACTCCACGCCACGCACCACTCACGAAAGGGAATAGCCTTTGTTTTGAAGCCTCATCCCGAATCGTCACCCCCGTAACAACCGAGAGTTGATCGACGCCCCCGCCCGCCATGGACAACCATTCGTACAACTACCCGTCCGACTGCACCCCTCTCACCAGCTGCAAGTCGGGCCGCCTGAAGGCCAACGGTGGGGGGTCCACGGTGGTCCACATGGGCCACCACTATGCCGCCAACGGTGTCGAGAAGTGTCCCCCGCGGGATTACCTGCTCTGGTCGCTGTGCAACACGCTCTACGTCAACTTCTGCTGCCTGGGATTCATGGCACTCATCTACTCCATCAAGGTGAGAGAGACAGAGAATTTGCTGACAATAAACATGTGCTTTAAAGGGGAACTCCACCCATTTTCAACCTTTTAATATGTCATTAATATGCCTTAAAGATGTTGTTGTGTGGACATGATAAAAAAAAAGTTCCCCCAATTCTGTATTTCCTAAAAATGGAGGTCTTGAAAAAAATCATTAACATGGTGAAATGCATGTGATGAAATCATCAAGATGTATTTCACCATGTTAATGATTTTTCTTTCAGACCCCTTCTTTCCATTTGGTTCACATTTGTATCCTCTCAGGAAAATGTTGAAAATAGGTGGAATTCCCCTTTAATCTTTTTTTTTTTGTTTTTCATATTGTTGAGCAGTGATGGGCAGTAACATATCACATAATATTGGGGTGCATGCATGCCTCATTATCTTGCTGCCAAAATAGAACAGATTTACAAGCTATCCACAGATAAGAACAGAGATGCACAGTACTTTGTAGGTCCTAATCCACCACAGCATTCTGCACACAACATACAGTACAAGTTTTCACAAAGTGTGTGTTGTACTATTATTATTATCTCTATTTATTTTTGTGGGTGGAAGGGGGAAAAATCGAAGGTAATGAAGTAATGAAGTAAGTACCGTTATTTAACACATTACTCTTTGATTCAAGTAATGTAATATTACTTTTTAGTATTATTACTTTTTACTTTTTAGATATTAGTCTGCTAAGTAAAATTCTCAACACTATTGTTGAGACTGGCGTCTCTTTATAAAAACGTGGATTTTCAAATTACTAAAACATGTTATTGGAACTACCAATTTTTTTTCCATGCTTCCATGGGGACATTTCCTACCTTCCAAATAAATGTAACAACAACCTCTGTAGTTCAATTTGTTTACTATCCTGGGAGCCCAGTACAAGTGTTGATCTCTCAATCAGTTAGTGTTGACACACACACACGCACGCACACGCACACGCAGGCACGCGCACACACACACACACACACACACACACACACACACACACACACACACACACACACACACACACACACACGCACACACGCACACACGCACGCACGCACGCACGCACGCATTCACGCCAGGGTTATTCTAATTATGGATTTTTTCATTTTAGTTTAGTTTTAATTAGTTTTTACTCTTTCTTTTTTAACTTAGTTAGTTTAAATTAGTGTTTAGGGCACATTTGCTCTTTTTTATTTAGTTTTTATTTCTGTAAAATATTTTAGTTTTAGTTAGTTTTAGTTTCAGGTTTTTTATACCGTACTTTTTTGTCCTTTGTTTGGAATCATGTGGTACCGTATGGTGCTGAAAACTGCCATATATTTTTTTTAAGTTTATATTATAAATGTCATATATAAAAGTCATATAGGCCTACATATTGATTTAAAAAAAAAAAAACGAAAACAAAGGGTATTTTGAGTATGATTTCGGTTAGTTTTAGTTAGTTGTGTGAACACACAATGCAGTTATAGTTTAGTTATACAGTTTGTTTTATTCATTTGTAGTTTTTGTATGTAAATGTAAATTCTGCAAGCTTGTTTTTTTTTAGTTTTTTTTAAGGCTTTGCTTTACATAAAGCATTGAGAGCAACAAGACATGAAAAGGAAACCTACAGACAGTATGTCTATTATACAGTGCGCTATTACAGTCAGTCTCACTCCTCCATGCGAAAAGGCTTGTAAAGAGTCAACCTAACTTTATCCGCGGGGCTAGCGCTAGAGGAGCCATGTAAAGTACAGGGCGTAGCATGGCGTGTGGCTAGCCTTAGTTCACCACAGCGGAACCAGCCTGGCGGTGCCTGAAATAGTGACAGTATATCTGTAATCATCTCCCCAAACACAAGAGCAAACTAACTCTGAGCCCCGCCTGCCTCCCTGCCAACCAGTCTGTTGAACCCTGTCGCAGTGTTGCCAACTTGGCGGATTTGTCACTATATTTAGCTTTTTTTCAGACCCCCCCCCCCCCACACACACACACACACACACACACACACACACACCTAGCACCAACATTAGTGAAAAACTCCTGGCGGAAAATCTAGCGCTTTTTTGCTGTATGGTGAGTTGGAGCAAAATTGGTTGACAGGCGCCAGAGATACAGTAAAACCCTTGTTTTTCACATTTTTTTCCTCCTATGATAGAAGCCTATTTTGACCAACATTTTGCCAGTTATCTCTCCTAAATTAGTCAGAGAGACTAAACTCAACATCAAACGGTGGTCCTCCTCCTCCGTGGCTAAAATGCAGAATAAATAGTGGGCCCTGGTATGAAAATGGTTGAAAACCCATTGCTCTAGCACCTACATTCTAGTGCATTTTTGAAGTGCCACTAGTGCATTTTGGATTTTGGCAGTTGGCAACACTGGCCTGTCGTGGCGAGAGCAGCCAGGAGCCGTGCTGTACTGAGGGGTGCAGGCTGACACAGTGACAGTGACGTGACAAACAGAACTCGCTGACTCAGCAGCTAGCGTCAATTCTGGTTCCTCTCAACAACACCTGGGTCATGTTCAGGTTGTAGCTTGTCTGCGCAGCCCAAGAGGCATTTAATTAACAAGTCAAAAGGTCACATAGTTTATTTAGCATATCAAAGGGGAACTGCACCCATTTTCAACATTCTAATATGTCATTAGTATACCCTAGAGTTGCTGGGTGGATATGATAAAAAAAAAAGTTCCCCCATTCTGTGTTCCCAAGAAATGGAGGTCTGAAGAAAGCCACTAACATGGTGAAACAACATGACATCATCAAGATGTATTTTCACCATGTTAATGGATTTATTCAGGCGCTTCTTTTTTCTGAGAGCGTACAAATGGAACCAAATGAACCCATTTGGTTGCATTTGTACGCTCTCAGAAAAATAATTGAAAATGGGTGGAGTGCCCCTTTAATGAGCGTACAAGGAACTTAATAATAATAATAAGGGTAATAATAATAATAAGGGTAATAATAATAATAATAATAAAAACTGGGGTATACAGTATATGAGCCATTGTACCGAATTTAAATTCAGAGGAGTGCAATTTGTATGCTAATTTGGAAAACCTTTTCACGCTGCATCAGATCTAAGAGAAACTGATTTAGTAATGGCTTAACTTGAGCATAATGTTACAATAATGACTAATTGTTTCAGTAGTGACTGCCTTGGTATATGGCTAACAAAAACAGCTGGCAGGTTACCCTGATTTTCTTCTTCCTCCATCGCACGCAGAGGTATGATTGGTACGCCTGAAATTTGTCCATTGAAAAAGGTTCAGTAGTGCAAAAACATATGCGCGAGTACATTCGTCACTTTTTTAAAAAATTGCGTTACTGTTTCTGTAATTAATTCATCTCAAATAATCAGTTAAAGTCCCAGCCCCAGTAATATTACGATTATAATTGCTGTGAGCTTGTACCTGCCTATATAGGGGAGCGATTCAAAAAAATAATAACCTTAGATTGGTGTTGTTAGTCGCAGAGCTCGAATAAATGTTTTTCTACTTTAAAATAGAATGACTTACCCTGGCCTAGAGTTTATAGGCTCACTCCACCACACATGTAATTGTACCTGATGATGATGGTATCCCTCCCACATCCATCACTACTATACGCCCTGTAATAATAGCCATTTAGTCTTCATTTAAATGTCTCTTTCATACATTTTTTTCTGGGCCCCATGCAGTGGAGGCGGGGGGGGGGGGGGGGGGGGGAGGAGGGAGGGGGGGGGGGTTGCTTTTACGGTTTCACCCAGCAAATAGCCAACCACTCAGATTTTTTTATATGTATAATTTTTTATACCATGATTTTTGTAACCCCATTGTTTTCCTAATGTGATCCTGGGCTCTACACACCCTCCACCAACCTGGGGAGGCAGTGGACTGGCCTCATGCTTCCTTCAATGCATGAAGAGTCCAAGCTGCGTTCTTTTCACCTGACAGAGGGGAGTTTCCCTGGTTGGACGTAGCGGTAGCGTGGAAGGAACACGTTATTCCAACCAGTTCCTGTCCCCTCCATCAGGCGCCCCGGCTGGCCAGGGGGAGGCAGTTTAGAGCCCAGGATTACTGCATGTTTTTAAAGAGGATATCTACCCTATAGGGGACACGGGGAGAACATGCAAACTCCACACAGAAAGGCGCTTTCACCAACCCCGCCGTGAGGCTACAGCACTAACCACTGTGCCACCGCTCAGATGAGTGCATAGGGTTCTTGCCTTCCCACCCCTGGTGTAAAATCAAAATCAAAACCAAAACAGGGAAGCAGATAGCCAGATACGTACTTGTCAGAGGGTCAAAGCAGCAACGTTCTGCTTCCCAGACAGACAGGCCTCTCTGCCCACACAGCTGCAGTGAAGTTGCCTCGGTTGTGGTTCTGTGCTTCCTCCTCCTTCCACCATCTTTCTAGGATCACAGAAACACTAGTCAATTGTTAAACATCTCTCTACGTCTCTACACTATTTCCAGCTGGTGTCAAAAACATCTGATTTAGTTTATTTCTATTTTTTTGTTTTTTTGTTAGTTCCAGTGAACGATTATAACCCTGGTCCATAAGAATAAACCTTATTTTTGTTTGGCTTGCCTTACAGCCTGGATGAGAAAGTAAAGCAACACTACTGGACTGGATAAGAAAGGCGTCAATACTAAAAAAATGTAAGAAGGGAAGAAAAGTATAGTTCTTCTGTTATGAAGTGAAAAAGGCAACGCATTAAAAACAGAAATGTCCTCTCCTTCCACTGGAGTGGTCAACAGCATTTGGCAGGAAAGGGAGTCTGGTGTGTGCCCTAGCTCTCTGCCACAGGAATGGAACTAAATACAGAGCCTTTATCCAGCTGTGTGTCTGCTAGCTATAGTCTGGGAACTGTAACTATACATAAAACAAAACAAAATCTCCTTTCATGTCTGGATTTTATTTGCTTTTGCACCTCTCTGTGAACAGCTGAATCATTTTCATCCATTTCATAGTTTTATCGCCGATCCCACGCTTGTCGTGTCCTTACCGTGGGGCAACGCTCGCCCAACACGTCGAAGGCGCAGAACACGACAAAATGTAGATTTCATTCTTTAATTCATCTATTAGTCTGTGCATAGTCTTTGCTCAGATCGAGAGAGGAGAGGTTAGTCAGGACACCAGAAACAGCATGACGTCATCGCACATCTTGTTTGGCACTTCAAAATAAGGGTTTTTTTACGGAATGCACTAGCTTGAGCCGCGGCATATAGCAGAAAACAACGAACGCGCACTCGTGGTAAATGAATATGGAATGTTCGTTCCGTCGGTTGTTGCCATTCTGCCATTCTGAGGTGATAACTAAGGCACTCAGAGCCGACAGCATTTGGTCTTTGTTATTGGCCTAAAACATTGTCTACATACAGTACCACACATTCATGTCAGAATGTCAGAATTGAGCAACAAGTTTTAAACGTTTTTGTGTTGTTTTGTTTTAGAGGTGATTCTCCTATATCCTTAAACATAGGAGCCAATAGCTTAAAAAAAAAAAAAAAAAAAAAAAAAAAAAAACATGTGTGACATGTCAAACTGACATGTCACACATGACCTCATCGCATTTCATCCCATTTGTGCGGACGGCTATGGCCGCGTTTAGCCCAAAGAGTGTTTTGTTGTTGTTGTGAAAAAACATTTGCTTGGAATTTCCCGACCCCACATGGTCATGTGGAGTATGAATAGGCCTTTTTTTGGCTCTATACTTTGGTCTCTTGTAATGACATCCGTTGAGCACACACAGTGCCGGGCTTCTTGCTTGCTTCCTTGGGGAAGTGCTGTGAATCATGATGTTTTTTTTCCACCCTGAAACATGATCATCAGGTATTATTGTTATATGAGGACTAAGTATCGTTAAAAAAAAAAAAAAAAAAAAAGTACAGTATTTGTTAAAATGTCATTTTATATGGGCTTCCCTACCAGTTCATTAAGTACTGTATATGCCTGGTTTGCCTGGTGTGTGTTGAACTAGGGTTTAATATCGGTACGACCAATATATCAGTCAGGCTCTAATATATACAATGTCACAAATTGCCACCAGTGTTGTAGTGGGACTTTTAGAAGTGAGGGGACGACTCTTAAAGGGGAATTCCAACCATTTTCATTTTTTTCTGAGAGTGTACAAATGTACACTCCCCTAGCGGGTCCATTTGGTTCCATTTGTACACTCTCAGAAAAAAGGAAACTCATTAACATGGTGAAACACATCTTGATGATGTCATCAAGATGTATTTCACCATGCTAATGATTTTTTTTAGACCTCAATTTCTAGGAAACACAGAATGGGAGAACTTTTTTACCATGTCCACACAGCATCTCTAAGGTATATTAATGACAGTAAAATATTGAAAACGAGTGGATTCCCCCTTAAGACACGTGCATGCACACTTACATTTGCATGCACATTTGCGTGCACCTGTGCAACACACACAGACACGCTATTAAAACGCTATTAAAAGTATAGCATATTGAGAAAGATTGTTGACAATGCCTAATTGTATCCATAAAAGTAAATGGTATGGTGCCTCCTCGTTGGTCCAAGAATAGAAACACTGCATCACTGCCCTCTGTACGTCACACTGCAGAGAGAAGCCTCAATAAGTTATCGAAGACCTGAAACAGAACAGCCTCTGCAAAGCTGACCAACATGAGGAGCTTCGTGTACGTGGGCTGTGGGCGTGTGTGTGTTTGTACAGTATTTACAGGGCATGCTTGTGATCTTTATTTATAAGTCCGGTGTATATTTCCGTGGACGGTATACTGTATACAGTATATGGCTGCAACTTGCGGATGACAGGGCTAGTGAAGTTCAAATTAGAGCCTCTCGTTGAGTTAAATATGGAGTAATTGGCATCTTCCTAATGGGCGAGTGCTGCTGGTAAATGATAGAGCGGCCGACTGGCCAAGGTTATGTACACTTTACCTCGACATGAACAGAACGCACTTCTACTGCTGGTGTCCCGGACGCTTGTAGACATGCCCACGAAGATGGGCTTGAACCTGGCTTTGTGTGTGTGCGTGTGTGTGTGTGTGTGTGTGTGTGCGTGTGTGTGTGTGTGTGTGTGTGTGTGTGTGTGTGTGTGTGTGTGTGTGTGTGTGTGTGTGTGTGTGTGTGTGTGTGTTACATGCACTGTTGGGCAGTAACACATTTTGGATTACATATTACTGTAATATTATTACTTTTGCTAAAGTAACGAGATTACTCTGCAAAAATGGGTAATAAGTAATGCATTACTTTGCAAGTAACGTCAAGTTACTTGTTTAAAATGAGCTTGTTGTTGCATGCAAAAATAAAACAGATTTACAAGCTATCGACAGGTACTGTAACAACAGAGATGTGCACTAGATTGTAGATCGAGTCCACACGCTGCATCCTGCGCACAGTTATGTACACTACAAATCGATTGCTGCTTTATTTTGTATTTTATCTTTAAATACAAGACCTCAACTCTTCTGGTTTTGTTAGTTGCAGGCCTGTTTTGTGATTTAAGGTTAAAATGTTCCCATTGCTTCTCTCTGCTCCTCTGCTATTTTCATTTTTTATCTTAGAAAGACATTTTGTTGGATTTGTTTTCAGGTGCAGTTTGTGGGATTGGAGACAATTATTATTCCAATAAATTGGATTCAGTTCTAAAAAGAGCTCGCTAAACAGATTATGTTGTACATCTCTATTTTTTCAAAGGTGGGAGTTGAGAACTTGGGAAGTAATAACTTAATATGTAACATATTACTCTTCGATTCCAGTAATAAGTAAAGTAATGATATTACTTTGTCTAAGGGGTAACGAGTAAAGTAAAGACGTTACTTTCCTAAGTAATATTGGCAGGGCTTGACACTAACACTTGCCCGCTTGCCTGGGGCAAGTAAAAAAAATGGTGGGGCAAGTGAAGACTGCTACCTGGTTGCCCGATCGGGCAAGTGTGCAACATAGTGCACTATAACACAACATAAGATGAATTGAAGGCAGTCATTGCACTCTGCCTCTGTGTCTTTCCCTGCTTTCTAGCTATCCACAATTCCAGGCTGGATTTGGGAAACAAAACAGGCAAATTAACACATCAAAATGACCATTAATCTTCTACAGTGTAGACCTGGGCTAATTAAGATGATGAATTTTAACCAACTTAACTGGAGACCACCTGGAACCTGGGGGGCAAGTGACCATGACCTGAGGGCAAGTAGAACCTGACTTGCACTTGCCCGATGGGCAAGTGCCTCGGAGACCTTAGTGTCAACCCCTGATTGGTGTGGAATATTTGGTGTGGAATTCTCCTTTAACTTGCACCTACTCCACTCACGCGAGTAACAATGACTCCCCCCGCCCTCTGTCTCTCTCCCCACCCAGGCCAGAGACCAGAAGACCCAGGGGAACCTCCAGTTGGCTCAGGAGTGCAGTGACAAGGCTAAGTGGTACAACATCCTGGCTGCTGGGTGGAACTTACTGGTCCCACTGCTGGCCATAGTGCTGCTAGTCCTGCTGCTGATCCACCTGGGAACGTCGGAGGGATCCTTCGACTTCTTTGGAGAGGACGGTTTCCAAAGCTTCATGAAGCTCTTCAGCTGGTAGAGAGAGAGAGAGAGAGAGAGAGAGAGAGAGAGAGGGTGAAAGAGAGAAAATATCAACGTAAATCACGAACCACTTATACTCTGTATCTTTATACGAAGGCTGTTCCAATGCATCGCAATTTGCAAATGCAACATGATGTGACCTTGCAGGTCTTGCAAAACGTATAAAAAACGTAGAAAAGTCTAGACGAAGTCAAACCGAACCAGCAGCAGGAATATAGTGAAGAAAGATATAGTAGATCCAGAAGCGCATATAGTAGATCCAGAAGCGCACGGCAATCTTTAGATTGGCTGTTTTTAGCAAAGATACGGGTATTTAAGCAAAACCTGAAAATACAGTGGTATGTAGATTTCCAGTCAAGTCAGTCAAGTACAGGGTTTAAGTGGTTCAGAAAGGACAGTGAGACAGGTGTGACGTGACAGAACGTCACAGGGGCGATCGAAGATCAACAAGACATGGTTCCTGCATCGCTCGGTGGGAATCATGGTGGGAATCATGGACCATTGAGCGAACCCATATATGGACTGAATTCATGGCTCATGTATGGGCTGAATTCATAGCTGATCTTTTGGTATACTTACAAATTGTGTCCCCATTTTAAACGCTTTCATGCTGAACAAGAACAAACCTAATCTAAAATATCAATATTTTGAAATCGACAATTTGGAGGGAGGGTTGGGGCGGGGGGGGGGGGGGGGGGGTATAGACATAGGAGCAATATGATATAATATATAATGAGAGCACATACTGAGTATACTCAGTATTGTCTTCATCAGTATTCCGAAAAATAATAGCACTAATAATGGAACATTTGAACAATGTCAGAACAGAGGTGGTGCTTGATGAACACGCAATGAGAAACAACTAAAATGGTCACTGTAAATGGACATGTACTCTTTGTTATTGCATGTTATTTATTATATTTATGGAAGAAGACATCTTGCTTTAGGATTGCGGCTGTCAGAAACAAACCGCCTCAAAAGGAACAGAAAGGAACTAGTGCAGTGTTAAAACATGAAGGATTCTAAAGCAGTAAAACCAGTCAGACACTTGGTCATCAAACATCTCATCTAGTCATTTTACTGTTGATCATTTATTTCTATTCCTTTATCTATTTCATTTTTTTATTAAGTATTATTGATATTACCATTAATATTTTTTCAATCTACCTGGATTTTTTTTTTATCATCGGTGACATTTGCTATTTTACTATTTTGTAATTCTTTTTTTTTAATCTTCTGTGAATTTTAACATGGGAAGTGAATAAACAGACTTGAACACGGTCTCGTTCTCCAAACTAATCTGAAGTTTGTTCATTCCATTCTGTGTGCATGCTGTTTCAAGTGCAATTCGTGACAATTCAAACAGACACTAAGGGCTCCATTTCCGTTACCATCTAAACCCCTTATGCTAAATCCCTTATCATTTTTTTACTATTTTGAAAAACCTTTTGGAATAGTTCAAAGTGCCAATCTATTGACACATCGTGAGCTTGTAGACTGGCCATTTAAACTATTTTAATAGTTTAAAAAGGCAAAGAAGTTAAGGGATAAGGGGTTTAGCGGTGACGAAAATGGAGCCCTAAGTTTGTGTACCAATGTAGTGTGAGTTCTGTCTCGACGATACATTCTCCAAAACTATGCCTTTGTCCCTTTTCCATTCTCCTTCATTCCAACAGTTCTCTTGACCTTCTCTTGACCAAACAAACAATCAACCTTTTGGGCTAAAATCCTACAAGCTCCAACACGCTGTGAGCTTGTAGATCTGCTGTATTTGCAAATTTTTCGTCCAAAAGTGCCATATTACAGGGATTCCGAGTCAAGATGGCGGCTAGGGCAGACGTGTAAATCGTGTGCTCTCCCTCATTCAGATTAAAAAGATTTTCCCCACTCGAAAACCTGATTTAAAACGTTTGAATTGAGAAGATATGAGTGGGAATCGGAAAAGTCAAAGGAATTTGAAACACTGGGTAACAGAACAAGTAACTACAAGACCACAAATGCAAAGTATAACAGAGAGCGAGGACGACGGCCTGTTCTGCCGTGCTGCTGCTACAGAAACCTCGGGAAACAGTGAAATGGCGTCGCTCTCCAGGGACCTCCGTGAGTTCAAGAATGACCTGCAAGCGTCAATATCTGAGCTTAAAGATGACTTGAGAAAAGACATGTCTGAACTAAAAAGAGAAATTAACAACAAGCTGTCGGAGGTGGGAGAGACACTCCAGTCCCATGGCAAATCCATAGCCGAGGCACAGCAGCGCATTTTGGATGCGGAAACGAGCGGCACCGTAACAAAAGAAGTACTCCTGAGGTTGGTGAAACAACAACGCAAACTGCAAGACAAGGTAACAGATTTGCAGAGCAGATCCAGGAGGAACAACATAAGGATTTTTGCCGTGGCTGAGGATTCTGAAGCTAACAGCGACTCCATGATTAAATTTGTGGAGAACCTGATAACTACACAACTTCCAATAACAGTGCCTCTCCAGATCCAACGTGCCCATCGCTCCTTAGCAAAGAAGCCAGCGCCGGGCGAGAGACCAAGATCTATTGTTGTGAACTTTCTGCAGTTCGAGGTGAAGGAAGCTGTCCTTGATCTGGCCTGGAAGAATAAAGTTGAAGTTAATTCCAAGCAGTGCTACTTTGATCACGACTTCCCAGAAGAGGTGATGGCTAAACGCAGATCCTACGGAGAAATAAAAAGAGTCCTCAAACAGAACGGCATCGGCTACAAAACTCCATTCACAAAGATCCGCATAAAATGGAGCAACGGTATCCAGACCTATGAAGACGCGAGGGCTGCAGCACGGGAGATGAACGCTAGAGGGCTCCAAGTGACCGTTCCAGCAGAGGATCCAGCCGGCGACATGGAAGAGGCCATACAGAGTGCGTTTCCATGGCAACACGTGACCACGAACGGAAGACGATAGACAATGTTTGAAGATTTTGAAAAAACACCAGAGGTTACCCTTTCCTGGCAATGTAAAGTAAGGCAATGTATCCTTTGATTTTTTGTTTTGTTTTTTCTGACTAATGACTGGGGGAGACAGCATTTCGATTTTGTTTTCTTAGTTGGACTTTTCTAGTAGGAATGGAATGTGAGTGTGATGTCTTCATTCCACCACTAGGGAGGGCCCCACCCCCTCGAGTGGGCTTTTTCCCTCCTCCCTCCAACAGGGACTTGTATGGGTTAGGAAACCTGTCGTTTCGGGAATCATTGAGTTGTTTGTGTATGTTAAGTGTGTATTTGTTCTTTGTTACATCAGGGGGTGTATTGTTTACTTTATTCCAGTTTAAAATGATCCTAGTCCAGGATAATTGTTATCTCACACATCATAGTATTACGTCTGGTCTTTCAAAGTTAATGTTACTTTCTTAATATAATATGGTGAATTTCATTACTTTGAATGTTAATGGTCTTCTCAATCCAATCAAGCAACGTAAAACTCTCTCAAAACTAAAAAAAGAAAATATTGATATAGCGTTCCTTCAAGAAACACATATGACAAAGATGGAGCATGAAAGACTTAAAAGACAGGGGTTTAAATATGTTTTTGCATCTTCAAATGGGTTAAGACATACTAGAGGGGTGGCTATACTTATTTCAGGGAAAATAATGTATGATCACATTTCAACTATTACGGATAAGGAAGGTAGATTTATAATGATTAAGGGAAAAATTGATGGAGTTATGTTTACTTTTTATAATATCTACGTCCCCCCAATTCAGATTTGGCTTTTTATAAGCAAGTATTTGACAAGATAGCAACAGAGGCACAGGGGGTCCTTGCATGTGCAGGAGATCTAAACACAACCCTGGGACCCCTTGACTCATCAGGACGGAGACCAGCACAATCTAATAAAATGACAAAGAAGATCAATTCAATCATCTCAGAATTAGGACTGGTTGATGTATGGAGACACATGAACCCATCTCTTAGAGACTATAGTCATTTTTCAGCCCCTCATTCGAGCTACAGTAGGCTCGATTTTTGGTTACTGTTTGGAACAGATGTAAATAAGGTGCAAAAATGTAATATTGGAACAATGGATCTCTCCGATCATAGTCCGGTGTACCTTTCTTTGACTACATCGAACAGGAAAAGAAACACACTCTGGAGATTCAATCCTAGTATGTTGAATGAGGAAAGAATAGAACGATTTTCAAAAGATATAACAGACTACCTAGAGCTCAATGACAATGGTGAGGTGTCTCCAGCCGTACTCTGGGATGCATGTAAAGCGGTAATGAGGGGAAAAGCAATAGCAGTATCATCTTTTCTTAAAAAATGCAGAACAGAAAGACTCACTGTGTTGCAAACAGAATTAAAACAGCTTGAAGCTCAACATAAAGACTCAATTGATCCTAGAATAAAAATGGAATTAGCGACCAAAAGAAATCAGATTGACCAATTATATAACCAAGATATTCAGAAAAAAATGATGTATACTAAACAAAAATACTACGAGGGAGGTAGTAAATATACAAAACTATTGGCCTATAAGCTCAGGAAACAACAGGCTGATAATACAATATATAAAATAACTGATCCTAACACCAAGGTTACACACCATGGATTACAAGAAATTAAAAAGTGTTTTACAGACTATTATAAAAACCTTTATTCTCAGCCACATGTAGACAATGATGAACAGATGCATGTTTTGCTAAACTCATTAAATCTACCATCTCTCACAGCTGACCAAAATAATAGCTTAAAGGCAGTGATATCAAAGGAAGAGATTCTCTCGGCCATAGCCAGGCTAAAAGCTAATAAAGCACCAGGGACGGATGGATTTACTTCCGAATGGTATAAGGCCCTAAAGGGAGTATTAACACCTATTCTGCAAAAAACATTCAACTGGGTTTTGACAAAAAATGAGATTCCAACTTCTTGGAATGAAGCAATTATTTCAGTTATACCTAAGGGGGATAAAGACAGATTGGATTGCGGGAATTATAGACCAATTAGTGTATTGAATTTAGATTACAAACTGTTCACATCGATTTTGTCTAGAAGACTTGAAAATATTTTAACAAAAATTTGCCATTTTGACCAGACCGGTTTTGTCTCATCTCGTCAAACACATGATAATGTTAGAAGATCTATTCATGTTATTAATCATATAAACCAGAATAAGATACCAGCTATGCTAATTAGCGTGGATGCGTTTAAAGCGTTTGATTCGGTACGATACAAGTTCTTATTTAGAGTGATGGAAAAATTCGGATTTGATCAGATGTTTATTAAGGTTGTGGAATCACTTTATAATAAACCATCAGCTAGGCTAAAGATCAATGGCGAGCTCTCTGACTCATTCTTGTTGGAAAGATCGTCTAGACAGGGGTGCCCAATGTCTCCAATATTGTTTGCGATTTTTATAGAACCTTTGGCGCAGTGGATTAGACAAAATAATTTAATTAAAGGTATAGTAATGCCAGCAGGCGAACAAAAGCTGGCTCTGTTCGCAGATGATATTCTTGTGTACTTGTCGAGCCCAACGGAGTCCTTGCCCGCGTTGATGTCGGTACTGGAGGAATATGGATCATATTCAGGCTATAAAATAAATGAACAAAAAACGCAAGCTCTCAGCATGTACTACAATCCTCCTCAATGCCTTCGTTCCAGGTACAGAATTCGGTGGGACAAACAATCTGTGAAATATCTAGGCATTATTTTACCAACAGATTTATCCAAACTGGAAGAGTTAAACTATGACCCTCTCAGGAGAGAAATACTGGCTGATATCGATAGGTGGAATTTAATTCCATACTTAAATCTGAGTTCACGTATAGAATCTGTAAAGATGAATGTATTGCCAAGACTTTTATATTTGTTTCTATCAGTCCCTATTTCAAAGCCAGACCAGTTCTTTTCTGACTGGGATAAAGTTGTTTCTAGATTTATATGGGCGGGGAAAAAGCCTAGAGTGAGGCTGAAAAACATTACAGCTACCAAAAGAAAAAGGAGGATTGGCCCTACCATGTCTGAGAGATTATTATAGAGCAGCTCAAATCCGTCCTTTGATTGGATGGTGTAAGCCAAGTTATAAATCAAGATGGAAGGAATTAGAGAGTTCAATGGGAGGGGATCTACCTATTAACACATTGGTGGGAGACCCATCCTTAATTAAGCACCTATCAGACCCTCAGAATGTGATGATAACAGGTTCACTGAAGGTCTGGAGTGAATTAATTAGGACATATAAATTGAAGAACAAAATTGGAATTCTCAAATGGTTTGCATATGATCCAGAATTCAGACCTAGTAGGTATGATAGGAGGTTTAGAGGTTGGATTGAGAATGGCCTCTCAGCATACTGTACTCTTTTGAAACAGGGTAATGTGATGAGCTTCCAGGACCTGAAAGACAGATATCATTTACAAAATCAAGACCTCTTTAGATACCTGCAAATTAGAGACTACATAAATAGAGAAATATTAAGAAGAGAAGAGGCAACAGGAATAGAAATCATCAAACTTTTCCAAAATGCATATGAGGACACTACTTATCAAAAGGTAGTTTCGATATCATATGAAATTCTGCAAAATATGAAAGGAGATAATACTCTGAATATTAAAGCAAAATGGGAAGCAGAGGGCAACCTAACTATGTCAACAGAAGAATGGGAAAGAATATGTAAACATCAATGGAAAATGACTAGTTCTCCCACATGGAGAGAATTCAGCTGGAAAAATGTCAGTCGTTTCTTTTGCACTCCAGCTCAGAAAAGACATTTCACATATCAGTCGGACTGTTGGAGATTATGTGGAGAAACATTGGCGAATCATTTTCATGTATTCTGGAGTTGCCCTTCTGTGGTTCCATTTTGGAGAGATGTCCACAGTGTCCTGGAAGCAGTATTTGGGGTTGACATTCCTTTTGATTTTAAACTCCTGTATCTTGCAGATCTGGAGGCTCTTCAATTTGCAAAACAAGATCAATATTTATTGAGGGTATTGCTAGTGGCTTCCAAAAAGGCCCTGACAAAAAAGTGGCTGACGAATGTTATACCAACAATGAATGAATGGATTGATTTAATCTATGGTATATATACTATGGAGAGAATTACATTCAGTTTTAGAGGACGGACTGAAGTGTTTAATGATAGCTGGCTTAGATGGATTATTCATATTTCTACCACAAGACCTGATTTTATTTGATCATTTACTTTTATTTACATTTTATATAGCACATAGAAGTGGAACCTGTAAGTTTATACATGGATGGTTAATGACATTTGTATTTCATTAATGAGTATTTCCCCCTGAATGTAGTGTCCTGTCCTGTCCTGTCCTGTCCTGTCCTGTCCTGTCCTGTCCTGTCCTGTCCTGTCCTGTCCTGTCCTGTCTTGCTGTTTGTCTTGTCTTGTTTTGTTGTGAAAATTTTGAAAACTCAATAAAAAGTAAATGGAAAAAAAAAACAAAAGTGCCATATTACAGGATTTCAGCCCCCTGCCTCTCTGACACTCTCTACACGTCCCTGTCCCTGCCTCTCCTCCCTGTGACTCCTTCTGTTTCCGTCTCTCTGACTCTGTGACTCTGCATCTCTCCGACATCCCTCAGATAGTAGGCCACTTTCTAGTTTGGAGTGAGGGGGCATGGTGGCACAGTGGTTAGTGCTGTCGCCTCACAGCTAGAAGGTCCTGGGTTCGATTCCCACTAGGGGCGCTGCTGTGAGTGCTGGCGGCGGGTCTCATCCTCTCGCGTCATCAGAGCCCATACACGCGGCGGGGTTGGCGAAAGGGCCTTTCTGTCAGGAAAGTAGCGCGTGTTCCTTCCACGCACTACGTCCAACCAGGGAAACTCCCCCTGTCAGCCTGAAAAGAAGCTAGCTTGGACTCCTCATGCATTGAAGGAATCATGAGGCCAGTCCGCTGCCTCCTCAGGTTGGCGGAGGGTGTGTAGAGCCCAGCATCACATTAGGAATTGGCACTGGGTGGAAAAATGGCTTGCAAAATCGTGGGTTAAAAGAAAATGTTTGGAGTGAACAGAAATCAATCAGCCTGCCTGCTGCATGGAGGAGAAAAAGAAAACCACTCTAGAGGTACAGTACACATCTGGGCATCAGCAGGGGAGGGAAGAGGTGGAATTAAGCCATGCCAGAAGGAGAAGACCCCTGTGTGTTTAAAAAGGCGTCTTCGTTGGTGAAAGCGGGCAACTGCTTTTTAGCAGTGTCTGTGGGTCTTCTGGTTGTTGGGCGGTGACGGTAGGCTCATCTGGAGGCTGTGTTGTGGGCTTGTACTGTAGGGCGGGGACCCAAAACCAGCAGCTGTGATCTGCTCCCTCTCCTCGCTCTCTCTCTCTCTGTGTTACATCTATATACAGAACATCTCATTATGGGAAGTTGTTCCCTCATGGGCAGGAAGAGAAGGGGAGAGGGTGTTGGGGTGTGTGGACTGTGGACTTCTCCTCAACTTCAGGAAGAGAGAGAGAGAGAGAGAGGGGGGGGGGGGCATATACTGTATCTCCGCTGTTTGTATAGGAAACCAAAATCTTCTTATTCAGATTCAAATAAAAAAAAATGCTTTTTGTTTTCGAGACAACACAAATTTCAAAGCTATTCCAAATTAAAGTCCTTACTGCATATTTAAAATGATTTGGACCTACTAACTATAACTGCAATTGTGTGACACCACTAAACCAACAGCATTTCATCATTGAAAACAGAAAACTCTCTGAGTCAGACCTTTAGCTTTATGCATGCTGTGTGTCAATTGCAACTTCAACAACAACTGATGTTATTATTGATGCTTTACTTGACTAATAAAAGCCAGCCCTGTAGCAGAAAATGGTATGGGTGCGACTTCATGAAGCTGCACCCATAGCACTTTTCGCTTGCCCCCCCAATTGGGAAATGTTACATCCGGGCCTGCTCATAAGGTTTTGCTGTGGGGTATTCAGTTTGGGGCTTGTTGGGTGCTATAGGCTTCAGGGTGTGGTGTGGGGTAGGTATTAGTTGTGGCGAATTAGGGTTGCGTACCATACTATATGGGCTTCTTCACCACTCCATGAATGCTCCCGGCTGCCTCCCACAGAAGGAGAAGGGTGTGTGTGCGCGTGTGATATATTAGTAGCCTCCATGTTATATATTTAACCCAGTTAAATTACAGGTTGAGCTTTCTGCTCTCCTCTCGGCGGTCAAACTGAAACGCTCACAGCTGGAGGCAATTAGAAGCTATAGCAGCCGTGCAGTGGAGTTCGCCAGGGGCGGATGTAACATTTTCCAATTGGGGGGGGGGGGGGGGGGGGCAGTAGAAAATGGTATGGGTGTGGCTTCATCGCCCGTGGCGCAAAGCGACATGGGCGATGAAGCCGCACCCATGCCATTTTCAGTTACAGGACTTTATTAGGCAAGTATAACCATCAATACTAACAGCAGTTGTTGTTGTTGACAACAGACACGCAGCATGCATAAAGCTAAAGGTCTGACTTAGAGTGTTTTCTGTTTTTAATGATGAAATTAAAATTGGTTTACTGGTGAGAGAACTGTAGTTAGTTAGTTACAGCAGTAGTGTTTCCAATCATTTTAAATATAAGCACTTTAATTTGAAATATCTTGGGTTATTTTCCATGCCATCATGTTTGGTGGGGCAGACTGGGCATTTAGGGGGGGCATTGCCCCCTCATGCCCATGCCTTGATCCGCCCCTGGAGTTCGCACACCCCTGGAGTTCTATAGACACCCATAAGCATTGCCCATTCTTTTTGAAGTGCTGCCAAGCACTTCCCTTAGACGATTCACAAGATGTGCGTGTCTGTCTGTGTGTGTGTGTGTCTGTGTGTGTGTGTGTGTGTGTGTCTGTCCCTGCCTGCATGCGTGGAGTCATGTTGATGTTGCCATGTTCAGAGAAACAAGCACAATGGGACGAAGTGTGTATTGTTGATGTTGCCATGTTCAGAGAAACAAGCACAATGGGACGAAGTGTGTTTTAGTATACTGTAGCCACACACGCAGCACCTCATTTCGCGCGGGTGTGATTTTTTTCTTCTTCACAATTTTTATCCCACCATTTTTTCAAGGGTGTTAAATATCTAATGTAATCTCAGGCACTGCGCTTCCTCTGCCAACATGGCATGGCCTGTTCAACCACCACACACACACACACACACACACACACACACACACACACACACACACACACACACACACACACACACACACACACACAGAAGTCATGCCGCTTTGAATAAAACGTGTCAGTGCATTTAGTCAGTCACGACGTGCAGACTGCAGGCCTTCCATTCTAAACACCACACCAACATTTCATCTCAACAAATTGCCTCCTCCTCCTCCTCCTCCTCCTCAGGGCCGGATCTAGAGGGGGGCAGGGATGGGCAGTGCCCACCCAAATGTCCATCCCGCCCACCCAATGAAAGGTAATATCAGTGGTTTTCATCATCATTCAGTGGTGAGTTGGTTAACCAGATGTAACTCTTTGAGAGCCTAAAAATTAAACCAAATGGACCCATTTGGTTTCATTGGTTCCATTTGGTTTCATTTTTACACTCTCAAGAGATAAAATATTGACCACCTGAATTAGCCCAAGTCTACACAACTAGAGAATGTAGATTGAATGATTAACGGCCATTTTGATCTATATGTTTCACTGTTTTGTTTCCAAAATCCTGTTTTGTTTTATTCACGAATGGAATTGTGGACAAAAGCAAAAGAAATCCTTAGTTTTGGGGTCTGTGGGGCTTTAAAATGTCCTCAAATGGTGGTCCGTGGTGTCAACAAGATTGAAAACCACTGCTTCATATGAAAAACCTTGGAGTTGCCCATGCACCCTGCCATTCTTCCAGCCCACCTAGTAGATCTGGCTAAATCCGTCTCTCTCAGTATGGCTGGCTCCGTTGCTCTCAGCAACCTCATAACCAGGTCTTCTCTGCTTGTTTCTATTACCCACTGTCTGATTATGAGTGAGCGAGTGATCATGCAAGTTCAACATTTTCATTTTCGAGGGCCACTGTAACTTGCATAATTTGGATCCAGGAAAGGTGCAACCGGTACCATTTATATGGGTTACAGACAGAAAAATATGTCTAAACAGGTGCCGGTGTCCCCCGGTGGGTCCCTTCATTTTTTGGATTTCCTACTTATTCCCTCAGTTTCAATGGGCAGACCGGAACAAGCCGGAAGTCTCATTGACACCCATTCAAAAATGCAGGACGTGACGTCACAGCTTGGCCGAAACTTGGACTGTGCCGCTACAGACTACAGAGTGCACAGTCCAAGTTTCGGCCAAGCTGTGACTTCCGGCTTGTTCCGGTCTGAATTTCGGCCAAGGGCGGGTCTTTCCTGCTGCCTGACCAGTGACCACTGTCCAAAATGCAGGCAGAAACTAGCCGGAAGTTCCCATTGAATCCCATTCAAAAAAAAAAAAAGAAGGACGTGACGTCACAGCTAGGCCAAAACATGGACTGTGCAAAAACCAGTGTAGAGGCACCCATACAGACAGACAGACAGAGTACTAGTACGCTTCGTTTGTTTTCATTTGGTTGTCATGCTGTCCAAATTCCAAAGAGAATGACACACACACACACACACACACACACACACACACACACACACACACACACACACACACACACACACACACACACACACACACACACACACACACACACACACACACACACACACACACACACACACGATTTAGCCTTCTGATCGCATGCAACTAGCCATACATGGAAGCCATGTATGGCGGAATACAGAGCCATGCCAGGGGGCTAGCATGCAACATGCAGCAGCATAGGTCTGGTTGGGGCAGCTGTCAGTTTCACGTCAATGAGCTAGCCTACTTTTTGGTGACATAGCGTTCATTTCATTCCAATGTGTTTGCATTAGCAGCTTGGTGTACAAGTGCATTTGAAGTACCCTACCTGCTTCAGCCAACACCAACAACGTCATTGTTGCGCCGCAGGCCAAGCTCTGTCTGACCTGCAGACTCTTCTGTAACTGCCCCATCTGTCCACTAGGTGACGCCATACGACCACTGAAATAATGTGTCCTCGTTCTGAAACCCTGTTTTATTTTCAGCAGACGCTTCATCAGTAGTAGGACATTTTAACCACGTTTAATGAGTCCCATAGTATGGGGGCTGAAGGGAATACAACACCATATAAAAGTGTACATAACAAATATTAACATAGGCCTTCAAGGTTTTTTTTTAAACATTGCACATGAGGACTGCTCTACAAAACAATCTATCAAATAACAAATAAATTACTTCTGGTAAAGCTTAACTCATTGTGTCCTGATCAGATTCTAGTTTCTGATGCTTTTCACAAGTTTTTCAAAAATAGCAGAGCTACAAGCTCATATCGCGCCACTCGGTGGCGCGATATGAGCTTGTAGATCTGCTATTTTTCAACAGCTTAAAAACACCAAAACGCGTTCAATGACACCTGGTGCCTTTTGTATGCATGTCTTGCATTTGTAGTGATCATTGAACTGGTCCCTTCTCAGTAAAAAGCGATTGAATCCGCTTAGAGTGGCCTAATCTCTCCTCTTTCTCAGAATGGGGAAGAAGTTAGTTGGTTCCAGTTGTTGGATCAAATGATTTGGGAGGCCAGGACAGACACATAGAGCCAGCAGCACATCTGGGGACAGCATAGCAGCTCTTTTGGCCACACTCAGATAATGGGCTGAGCCTTTTCAGCATGAACTGAATGAAGTCGAGCATCCCATTTCAGATCAGAGGAGAGCAATATACCAAAGGAGTTTGGATGTATCCCTCCATACCGGTAATAGTTAACTAAAACTAGAATGTAAAAAACAATTAATTGAGACTAATAAAAACTAAAAATCTATTTTAAAAAATTAACTGATTTGAAACTTTATTCTGTGTCCACAAAACTAAAGCGATCTGGAATCATAGACAAAATACCCTTAGTTTTAGTTTTTAGCATTTATTTGCATTTTGCATATTTATTATGTTATTATTATTATTTATTTGGTTACCAGCATGAGGAGCAACTCAAGGCAAGGGTGGAATACCAACTAATGTTGCCACATTCATGGAGGCACTGGACCAAATTTATATTTCTGAACTATCATTATGTTTTAAATGATATCTTTTCTAATGAATTGAGTTCTAATGACTGTGATCTTTTTGAATCACCTGGCAAATAATGAAAGTATGAAAAAACTAAATAACTTAAAGTAAAAATATAGCTGCAAGCAGCAATAAAACGTGACCAAGCAAGCAGCAATAAGGAGTCAGAACAATATGCAGAAGAAGGAACATATTTTTGAGAAATTATCTGAGGGGGGTGCTTTTGCCCCGGGTCCATACAATAGTGAATGAAAAAATGAAATGTAAAATTCCTACAGTAGCCTACAACCTGGCCTCCTACAACAAAACTGATAAAAGCTTGGACAATTACAGTACAATTCAAGTACAACTAGAAGAAATTGTGAAATAAATGTGATTGGACACTAGTTAACAACAGTTGTTTAAAGGTAGGGTAAGTGATTTGAAATTCATCGTGTAGTACCAGCCTGGTGCACTAGGGGCGCCTAACAGTAGCTACACTATGTGAACCTGCTGCTCGATCCTGATTGGAGGAGAATTTGCCACCAACTGGGGAACTTTTATTAGCTCCTCTGCTAACATGGGGGAGGGGGAAACTCCATATATGGTTTCCACACCTTATAATAGAGCATTTTAACAGAAAAAAAATTTTTTTGGGTGATATCTGACAGAAGTGAAATCACTTCCCCTACCTTTAATGGCCACTTTGTTCAAGAAGTTAATCTAACATAATCTGGCACAATGTTTTAACCACTACACTGTTACATGAAATGATCAAGGCTTGTACAATGCAAAGCTTTCGTTGGGTAGGTTACTACTGGAAATCTAGAATGTCAGGGTATGACCTGGCCGGGAATCGAACCCCAGTCTCCCAGTCTCAGGGTAGACACTCTAACCATAAGGCCACTGCATTGGTGCCATTACCATTACATTGAGTTTTATCATCTCAATCACAAAGTGACATTTCCGTGAATGTCACTTTCATGATATGCGAGTGTAACTCAGTGCTATTGAGAAGTAGGCAGAAATGCATTGGACTCATAGTAAAAGCCCAGCTTGAATCCTTTTATGTTAGGTCTTTTTAAGTAATAGCAAATCATACACATTGCAGAGACTTTAATTGTTACTGTAAAATAATTCAAACCGGCTGTCATTTTACATCTCATCTTACTCACTTCAATGTGTTTCAGACACTAGACTATGATTTGTCACCGTTAGGCTCACTGTGACCACTGATCACGTGAGTAACCAAATGTAACTGTGTACCCCATCATTGGCGCAACTCCGTCTCTAAATGGCTCTGGAGCGTTGCATTAAAATTGGATTTTAGATCAGCATGCAGCAGTGGATAAACAAAACACAAGACAAATCAGTTTATAAAGAAAACTGAAGCAATAGGACATGGGGGTGTGACAATCTGCCACATTCTGATGTGAAACTCTACATACAATATAAAAGTATACTGGTTTACAGCAGTACGTTTTTATGAAGTGTATCCTTTCAACAAACAACTACCCTTAATCAATGATTATCTATGATAAAAATGCTTCAAAACAAGAGCCTACACATCAATGTTAACAGTGAATGTGATTCATAAAATGACCAATGCCAGGCTGCATTATATATTTGATGGTCAAATTATTTTCAAAGTAATTTAAACATTTCATTGATGAGCCATGCAAGTTCCATTGTAAAAGCAGTGAGGTGGCTAAAATGGAAACTCCAACATAAAAGAAGGACATCAAGAGAATGGCAAGGTTTAACGGTTTTTATTAACAACCACTCCCAAAAGTATTAGATTACATTTGTACAAGGGCAGCATTGCTGGTTGAACTGGTAGGGATACTTAAGTAATCTGATTACTTGTAATGAATTATTTACATGATTACTTTACCAAACAAGGAGAACAAAGGAAGACCTGGAGATGCCGCAAACAGGAGGGGGGGCCCAGGCCACCCCTAGGGACGTCGAAGCTGTTCCCACCCCTCGCCCTAACTTAACAAATGAATCCTAAACCGAGAACTAAAACATAACGAAAACCAAGGCTGCCGGCCATCTCCAGGCCAAACAGAAATAAACTAACTAAAGAGAACTGAAAACAAAGGCTAACAAGAACAGAGCTGGGCTGCTGAGCTGTTGTCTGGTCTGTCTGCCATCAGACTGAAGGAGCTGGCTTTTATGCAGGAGGAGGAGCATGGCTGATTGGGGAACTTGCTGCAGGTGCCAGCTGGGTGTGCCACACTGAGTGAGGGAGAGACAGAGGGAGTTAAGCACAGACACTGATTGACAGACAGAGTGTGTGTGTGTGTGTGTGTTGTGTGTGTGTGTGTGTGTGTGTGTGTGTGTGTGTGTGTGTGTGTGTGTGTGTGTGTGTGTGTGTGTGTGTGTGTGTGTGTGTGTGTGTGTGTGTGTGTGTGTGTGCTGTCATGGCCACACGCAACAGGTCCACCAACAGGTCATGTAGGCTACACCCGTCTACACTGGAAGTGTAACAAAAACCCATATGAGTACATAAATCACAATATATCATAAAACATTCAAACATGAACATTTAAAAATGGCCGATCTACAAGCTCCTTGCTTAAAGGTAGGAGAAGTGATTTCACTTTTGTCAGATATCACCCAAAAAATATTTTTTTCTGTTAAAATGCTCTATTATAAGGTGTGGAAACCACATATGGAGTTCCCCCCCCCCACGTTAGCAGAGGAGCTAATAAACGTTCCCCAGGTCACCACAATTCTCCTCCAATCAGGAGAGAGCAGCAGGTTCACATAGTGTAGCTACTTTTGGGGGCCCCTAGTGCACCAGGCTGGTACTACACCATGAATTTCAAATCACTTCCCCTACCTTTAAAACATACCTCTGGTTAAGTGCAAGAAAACAAACAAAAGAGGCTCTTGAGCAGTACTGAGGCTTATGCAGAGGTCACCTGAAGAATACTGAACCACAGTGTAAAATTATACAAATAGTAAAAGTGTCAATTAGAAATGGCTGATCTACAAGCTCCTTGTGCATAAACATACCTCCAGTTAAGTGCAAACAACCCAACAGGAGCTTGTCCCTCAGCGCCCAGAACTAGGAGGAGAGCACCTGAGGAACAACAGGACCATTTACTACATACAATAATGTGAGTGATGGTTTAGCATAAAAAACACCTAATGCCTACCTTGCTCACTCAGTGCATGTTGACAGCAATAGGAGGACTGAATGACTAAGTCCCTGGCTTTATAGTGGGGGAGGGGCTGTCAGTGGCCACCTGCAAGTGGGTGAGTGTTTGGGGAGTGGCCACAGATCATTGTCTGCAGAGCCCTGGAAATAGACAGTTACGCCAACTCTGTTCACTTCATGGGGCCAGTCCGTCTACATAGACTTCTGTTGGATAGTGACAGCCGGAAGTTACTGAATGCATTGAAGCCTATGGGCTCGAGTATGAGAACCACGTGACCAGGCGGTTTTCTGACCCCTCAATGTCGCAACTCTTCTACTAGATGGCTCTGATTGTCTGGAGACAGGTCTCCCTGCTACATGCAACACACACACAAATTTTATATTATATATATATATATATATATATATATATATATATATATATATATATATATATATATATATATATATATATATATATATATATATATATATATATATATATATATATATATATATATATATATATATCTCATCACATGATGGGAGCTTTTATGTCTTGGTACCAAGTATTCAAACTTTGCACATTGACATGCTCGTAACACATCATCACATCACAGATACATGCAAGACCACCAAACCGTGTGACAATATGCAAACAGCACTATATGCACAATAAGCCATATAAAAATGGAAAACTCACCTTGGAAATTGGAAGACCATATTTCACATGCTTCCCTAAGTTCCACATGCTTATTGCTCTCACACAATCTGGCACAATATACTTGCTCCAGTGTTGCCATTTTTTGATGAAAACAAATTTGCTTCGGAACTTTTGTCCGGATGGGGCCAAAGTTCTCATGTAGCAGGTGTCATGCAAATTGATCAAAAATCCAGGCAGAAAATCAGGCATGAGCATTTTTCAAACTGCTTAAAATGGCAGACACTCTGGGGGTGGAGCTTACCGGTCAAAGTTACAGATGTGTTCCACATGAATCAAGGAACATGTAGAAACAAGTCCCATGATTTTTGGCCAAACAAGGCCCGAGTTATGGTTGTTCAAATGTTTCAGTTTCAAAGAATTGTTATAGCGCCCCTGTAATATCCCAGACGGGATTTACATATAATACCCGGAAAATTAAATGATGGGCGGACAAAGGGTTAAGGAAAACTGAGGGTTACAATTTATTGAATTAAAGTAGTAAGGTTACTGAACAGAAAATACAAAAAGCTAAGGGAAGGGACTGGTGGTGCCAGAAAAAGTTACAATCAACAACACACCTACCTAGAACCCCAACCCTCTAACCTACCGGGAATTACTCAAACAAACAATTCCTACTCTACCTTCAAAAAAAGGAAATTACAACATGTGGCACTCACCTCTAACCTGGTGTAAAAAACACGGGAGTTACCTACGTGTTGCAAAATGTACAGGGTACCCTGTCTTCCCCTGTCCCTTCCCTGAAGAACTTAACTCAAAATGGGAAGGCTGAACTTAAATACTAGAACTACAAACAAAAGAAAGTACTCTGATTATAAACAGTACAGTACGGTACTTTAACAGTACTTTTACTGTGAGACTGTGGCTAGAGTAGGGCTTTACCGAATAGCCTCGTTTTTAACAACAAAGACTGGTTTTACAAAATGGCTGTGTTTAGGACAACTTCTAAGGACTACTATTTGACTTGTATTTGGACAAACTGGCAAAACTGGTATGCTTAGGACACTGAATGGTTTGGAGCTGCTGTCTGCTGGCAGGCTGGAAAGGGAGTGAGTGGAAGACAACAGGTGCCTTATATAGTCTGATGATGGAGGTGATTGGAGGAGACAGATGCGTGGTGGCCCAACCGGTGGTGAGAGGTGGAGGAGTGGGCTGGTACTGGAGATGAGTGGGCTGGACCTGTGAGTATGATTGACAAACTGGAGAGAAGGAGAGGAGAGCAGAATATAGAGGGGAGGAACACATGCTGCCTGCACTGTCTGTCTGTCTGTTCCCCCATAATAATACACGTAACAGCCCCCATTTGAGCAATTTGAGTAAGACTGGTTTTGCTGCTATTTGGCATCCCCCTCTACAAAACTGTAAAATATCAGAAGCATATTACGCTGCATGTGTAGATTAGGGGCATTAGAATCATTTTCACAAACGAGCAATTTTCATTGGCTCGTAAAAACATATTTTTTTCACTTAAAACAAAATCCACACCTATTTTCATATTCGTATGGCTCCAAAGTTCATGTGTAGGTCATTGTTATGCATTTTGATCAAAGATTGTAGGAGAACAGACATTTTAACTGTTTTACATATAATTCAAGATGGCGGTTCATCTAAAGGTCAGAGGTCAAAAGTCAGAATACAAAAGTTGTTCGGCATAAGCAGACGCATAAGTGAATATAAGTTACATTTCTGAGAGTCAAGCAGTTCATAAGTTATAAGTGTTTAAAGTTTGCAATTTCAGTTGAGTGCTATAGCGCCACCATTTGACCAGTGGTCACAGGCTTCGCATCATCACCGTTTGGCATCACCCTCTACCAGATTACCAATTTTCGCGAAAAACCGACTGCACGGTTCAGCCAGAACAGCTATTTCTGGCGGAAGTAAGAAGGAGAAAAGCAGCAATATCAAATATAGCTGCAAGCAGCAATAAGACGTGAACAAGCAAGCAGCAATAAGGAGTCAGAACAATACGCGCAAGCCACAGTAACATGGGAGCCTGAACTTGAGAAATACATCAGCTAATTGTGGGAGCAGGGTAGGGTTTTTGAAGACTGACAGACTCGCGCTTTGGATTGTCAGTCGCCAGACTTGAAACCACAACATTCTGTTCCGAAGTCTGGCGCTCTACTGACTGAACTATCCAGACTGAATAATTTCCTTCATTGTTGTTAACAGTATGGCAGTATGACAAGCACAATAAGCCATATGTAACCCAGGGTAAAACTCAATGTAATGGTAATTAGTCTAGGACCTGGCTAAGATTTGTATGCACTTCATTTCGCGGAGAATATCTCAACTGTTTTTGGCTAATATGGCCGCTGCGAACAACATGGGAACTGTGGCTAAGCCTCTATCCGGGACGAAATATCCGGAAATGACCACACCCCTTTTAAAATGACCACTAATTCAAACATGGCTCTAACCTACAAACCGTTGCAGCTACAGATTTTCTGAGGTGCTCAAAATGTTCAGAATACTCATGTTTGTGTTATCCGTGCCTGAGTCAGCAACACTCTATAATCTTTAGTGGCCAAATCCAATATGGCCGCCACTTCGCCACCTGAAAAGGCGTTTTATCAAGAACGTCTGAACCAGATGAGCTATAAATGCAAACCTTGTGTCTAAATCATGTGTTTTGACAATTAGAAACATGCTGGGGTGCTTATCTTTATGAATGGGTGTGACTAAACATCTATTTTGCATATTTTAAAGATGGCGACCATCTGACAATTTGTTTTTCTTACATTACTTTTGTCATTATTTGTAAACTTGCTGTCAATTGTGTGTTTTTTGAGCATTAGAAGCACATTGGAATGGAAAAAAAAATGAAATTTTATGCAATTTGGTGCAACAAAACCAGTGCACAGATACTTTCCTGACTTTGCAGGTTGGGGGTGCAATACAAGTCCTCAACAACACCACAATAACATAAATGACACACAACCAACAGACCAATTATCAATTAACATTTTGCCCAGACTGGCCCACCAGAGAGGTAGCCCACCGTGCATATGCCTAGTACTTCCTGTAGACAGTCCAGCCCTGTTATGCTTTGTCCTTTTGATTCCTCAGGGAGAAGCCTTTTCTTGTCAGATCACACAATTCCATTATATCGAGCAACAGAAGCCAGCTTTCTTTGTCCAATAGGCTTACATGACTTTGCAGTCTCAGTGAAGTCGGATGTTGCAAACTTTACTGGCATCTACAAGATCCCGTGAGGATCTCATTGAGTAAGTGACCAACCTAAGCCTATGCTAAACCTAACCTTAGCCCTAAACCTAACCTCAGTAAAAAACTCAAAACCTCATCTCAGTAGAACAATGCCTGAACGTAACTGGCATAAAAGGTGAGGGAGATAACTAAAAGCACATAAATAAAAGGCCGCAGTAGATGTGGAAAGAGGTGTTGGTCAGGCAAGTGATTAAATGTCACAGTAGATAAGTAATAATCATGGCAGATAGTTAAAATAATAATAATAATAATAATAATAATAATAATAATAATAATAATGGATTGCATTTTTATAGCGCTTTTCTATGCACAGCGTGTATACTCAAAGCGCTTACAATGGTCCATTCATTCATACATTGGGAAGTAGAGCGGCAAACAGTCAACGCCAGCGTCCCCACTTCACACATTCACACACCAGTGGTGGCAACCACTGGAGGCAAGGTGGGGTTCAGTGTCTTGCCCAAGGACACTTCGACATGTAGACAGGAGGAGCCGGGATTCGAACCGCCGACCACTGGATCATTGGCCGACCTGCTCTACCTCCTGAGCCACAGCCGCCCCAGTTAAAAGTTGGGAATATAAATGGAAGTTGTGGCTAGTTTCGGATATTGCTTGCAATCTCATGATAGATACGTATAGATATGATACAGAGACCACAATACGATATGTATTGATTTATCGATATACAGTATATCGATTATACGTTCATTCAAAAATAATGACCATGTTGCACAAATACAATAAAACACTTGTGGGCTCAAGGAGATCTTTAAATTCTAAACATCTTAACAAGGGCTCATGGAGTGTTTTAGAACTGCCAAGTTGGGCTTTGATAACAAGCTTCGTTTGTGAACACTGATCACCAGATAATTCAGAATCTATTGATAACAAATAATTTGCAGTTTTGTAATTAAATAATCTCAACTAATCGCTTACCAATATTTGACCCAAGAAGTATTTTTTTGTCAATTAAAACAGACTGGTATATAGCATATCAATTAGTAAGTTTTCTTAAATACAGTAACTAATCGTCTGACTGGTGGGGACTGTCCGTAGATCTGAAGTCCCAGAGATCCTATACTGTATGTCCCATTACTCTGAACATGCACTGGAATACCACCATCAGCATAACGGTTGCCACCTTGTTTTAAGCACCACACCGTCCACACTGTGACATGTTATGTTGAGGGTTAGAGATAGGATTGGCAGGTAGAAATTCGTCCAGTGAAAAAGGTTTTGTTGTGCAAAATCTATGCGTGATTAAATGAGGTAATTCTTTTAATTAAATCATTTTTCCTGTGATTAATTAATTTCAATTAATCAGTCAAAGATAAAACATTGCGGGGGAGCGGAAATGTCCCTCATGCTGACAAATGAAAAAGGAATCTCACAGAAACGCTGGTCACTTTCTCCTTGAAGCCTGAAAAGATCAACTCAGATATCCGTTGGCCATGTGTGTTTGTCTTATTATTAGTGTGCACAATATTATTATGTCTAATATCTGATCTCTGACATTAATGGTTGCCCACGTGCCCCTGGCAGGTAAATGAAACTTTTGTCTGTTTTCTGGTATATGACATAAAAATAAGAGCAAGCTTTAACTCTGATGTGCTGTTTTCACTGTTGCTACACTCATGAATTTTGCTTATATTTTTTTATAGTACAGGCTAGTCAATGGTCAAGTGAGCATGACCTTTGGGCAAGTAGGACCTGACCTGTATACTTGCCTGCCAGGCAAGTGCCTCTGACTGTCACTGTCAACCACTGGAAAAGTCACTGCATGGCTTTACTATCGCTAAGCTCTTGCTGTATGCGATGATGACCATACATCAATATTGTATTAATACCAGAGTTGATTTTTTAGGCTCCTTTTCACACAGTAATGGAAGGTTGATGTTGGTCAAACAAGTCCATTGAGAACATCATTGAGAACATTCCTCTTCGCCATGCTACTTATCAGTATGTGGAATTGGTACATTTGAAGTACAACTATACAAAAACTGTTGGACAATGCCATAGAGCATTACACTTATGTTATTAAAATAGGTCATCAGAACTTTTTGAGACTTATACAAATATACACGGTGTGTGTGTGTGTGTGTGTGTGTGTGTGTGTGTGTGTGTGTGTGTGTGTGTGTGTGTGTGTGTGTGTGTGTGTGTGTGTGTGTGTGTGTGTGTGTGTGTGTGTCTTGTTCGCAGCGGTCATATTAGCAAAAAACAGTTGAGATATTCTCTCCTAAAATGAAGTGCATACAAATCTTAGCCAGGTCCTAGGAATCAAAAGGACGAAGCATAACAGGGCTGGACTGTCTACAGGAAGTACTAGGTATATGCCCGGTGGGCCACCTCTCTGTTGGGCCAGTCTGGGCAAAATGTTAATTGATAATTGGTCTGTTGGTTGTGTGTATGTTATTGTGGTGTTGTTGAGGACTTGTATTGCACCCCCAACCTGCAAAGTCAGGAGAGTATATGTGCACTGGTTGTGGTGCACCAAATTGCACAAAAATGTCATTTTTTTTTTCATTCCAATGTGCTTCTAATGCTCAAAAAACACAAAATTGACAGCAAGTTTACAAATAATGACAAAAGTAACATAAGTAAAACAAATTGTCAGATGGTCGCCATCTTTGAAATATGCAAAATAGATGTTTAGCCACACCCATTCATAAAGATAAGCACCCCAGCATGTTTCTAATTGTCAAAACACATGATTTAGACACAAGTTTGCATTCATAGCTCATCTGGTTCAGACGTTAAGATAAAACGCTTTTACAGGGGGCAAACTGGCGGCCATATTGGATTTGGCCACTATGAAGACTATGGAGTGTTGCTGACTCAGGCACAGATACCACAAATATGAGTATTCTGAAAATTTGAGCACCCCAGAAAATCTGAAGCTGCAACGATTTGTAGGTTAGAGCCATGTTTGAATTAGGGGTCATTTTAAAAGGGGTGTGGTCATTTCCGGGTATTTCGTCCCGGATAGAGGCTTAGCCACAGTTCCCATGTTGTTTGCAGCGGCCATATTAGCCAAAAACAGTTGAGATATTCTCCGCGAAATGAAGTGCATACAAATCTTAGCCAGGTCCTAGACTAAATGGTGGTTGTCACTATTTGGCCATGATCGAGTCGAAATGGTAATACTGTGGTAATAATGTGTTATTACCATTTTTACAGTGTGTACCAGTTCCCACTAATATCCAGCAACTTCACATTGCCATTGAAGAGGAGTGGACCAACATTCCACCGGCCACAATTGACAATCTGATAAACTCTATGCGAAGAAGATGTGTTGCACTGCATGAGGCAAATGGTGGTCACACCAGATACTGACTGGTTCGGAGTCCCATACCCCCAATAAGGCAAAGAAAAATTGCACATTTAACGGTGGCCTTTTGTTGTGGACAGTCTAAGGTACACCTGTGCACTAACCATGATGTCACATCTACATCTTGATGTGGCACACCTGTGAGGTGGGATGGATTATCTTAACAAGGCAGAAGTGCTCAATATCACACATTTAGGCAGATTTGTGAACAGTGTTTGAGAGAAATGGCTATATTGTATATCTGGAATGAATTTTAGGTCTTTAAGTCCATTGCCTGAAAAATGAGAGCAAAAACAAAAGTGTTTGCGTTTATATTTTTGTTGAGTATAGTTTGTGAGAATATGTTTTTGGACCAGTACTGCGACAGAAGTAGGTAGTTTTTAGAAGGAAATTATAATGAACCATAAAGAACACAGGACACTGTAAATTATGCTTAATTAAATTATTATTGAATTAATGAAAAGAAAATGAAAACCAAAAACCAAATAAACAAATGCAAATTAATTAAATTAAACCAACATAGATTCGACCCAAGTCAGTGTTTAGTCAATTGTCCAAAGTTCATCCGGATCAGTGTCATTGAGAGTCAGTGTGTGTGTAGTCAGTAGTCAGAGTGTGTGTTTGGACATGGAGGGTCCTACCGTCAGGTTAGGACAGAAACAGAACAGTAGGTTTGTTTTGGGTTAGCTTGCCATTGTCTTCACTTTCATCGTCACCATGATCAGACGGTCGAAGAGTTAACTGGAAAAACCTGAACACAACAAGGCCAAATTAAACATCTACAATAAAACAACTAACTGATCTACAAGTTCAAATAACAAAAATCAGTATTCACAAATAATGTCAATATTATACCATCAAATCCAAACAAAACGGATCAAACAAATGTTTCCAAAACAAAACTCACCAATTCTGTTCAGATTCACAGCTCATTCATGCTCAGTACGCTCACCTGTGGGGTTTGTATGTAGGTCTAAAAGGATGTTAATCTGTGTTAGTATAATGCTTTATATTGCAATGTTTGGGAAAATGTTTGAGAGAAGGAGAGCATACAGACCTGTCCCCAGCCAGTGATGTGCACCTCACTGACTGAGACAGAGTACTGGCTTTATACTGGGGGTGTGGTGTGTGTGATTGCAACCTGGTGTGACGGAGTGAATGATTGGTGAGCTCTGAGTGAGTGGTGAGCTGAGCTGTGAACTGTCACTAGTGACAACTTGGCCGAATAGGGACAGTCAAAAAGATACAAGCGAGCAATATATATATATATATATATATATATATATATATATATATATATATTGTGGGAGGTCTGAGACAAATCGAGGACAGAGACAGTACCAGTGTGTGGACGCACGGTGGCGCCCCTTTGGTTTATTAACAAAAAACGTAAATAAATTGCCAGTTTTCAATCAGCAGCCAAGGATGGTTAACAGTTCAATCAAGAAGTGTAGGGGGTTCCAGAAGTCTTCGTACTGCAGGGGGCGAGAGAACAAAGTTAGGTGAGTCTACATGAGAGGTGGAGTAGTAGTTGGGGCCTCAGGCTCCTGTCTGGGCTGTCAACCAACTGATCTCTTTTCTTCTAGGGTTCGGGGGGTGGAGGCGGTATGGAAAGGTAAGTATGGTCTCTTTCAGGTGTCCGGTAAGTATTAGCATAGGTTGGGGTCCTCCAGGGGGTGGTTTTGAAAGCAGGCGCTCAAATTACAGGTTTGAGTATTTAGAGTAAAAATACTTTCAGGAGGTAAGTAATCTGGGTAAAAGTACTTTACAGGCTATGTAATTGGAGTACAAGTACTTTCTTTAGGCGGAAAATAATTAGAGTAAAAGTACTTTACAGGCTATGTAATTGGAGTACAAGTACTTTCTTTAGGCAGAAAATAATTAGAGTAAAAGTACTTTACAGGGCAAGTAATTAGAGTAAAGTACTTTCTTCGGAGTAAGTAATTAGAGTGAAAATACTTTTTAGTTAGGGACGAAAGAGCACCTCGTAGGGACCCCCGTGGGTTCGGCCGTCAGGTAAGTGCTCAAGTAAGTATTTATACTCAATTACACGGCGGGGGGTTGGGCTGATCTACAAACTCAGTGGCAGAATAAAGGGACAAATAAAGTTCTTTCACGACGTGAAACAAAAAATATCCTCTTCAGTTAACGTCAACTTGTGTCTTCAAACAAAATCTTTATCCTTAGCGACTTCTAGGCAGTGCCGCTTTAATTCCATTAAGTGGTAAAAAAAAAAAAATAGTCTTTTCTTACGACCTTGGGTGGCTTGGAGATTCAGGCTTCCTCTTGTCCTTGCATCAATCCAGCTCCAGGTACGTCCAATGTAAACAAAGGGTTTTTCTCCGGCACAGGTTACGGGGACACAAGCTCCTGTTCGTGTTTCCAACCCCACTCGTAGTTGCCTATTAGGTTGGAGCACAGAGAAGTGTTAACATCCAGTTTACAATGTCTTTAAAAGTACACCTATCTAATAGCGAGAGTGTGTTCAGCTTACCGTCCAGAGCCAAGAAACAAACACGCCGCCTGTCAGGGTTTGAGGTGAACCAGTCTATACTGCTGCACTGTTTGTGTGGGCTTTATATAGTGCCCAGCTGCTGCTGATTGGTAACGAGCGGGAGTCGGCTGTATTAGGCGCAGCTGGCGGAGGAGTGACTTGGGAACATACACTCCCTCTATGACACGTCCGTGGGCAGGCCGTGCTGTTCCTGTTTGACCTGTTACCCTGGAAACACAGTTATGGCTCTGGATCCCCAGTGAGACACAACAATATATATATATATATATATATATATATATATATATATATATATATATATATATATATATATATATATATATCCTATGTGGGTGTACACTTGCCACTCATTCATCACATGATGGGAGCTTTTATATCTTGGTACCAAGTATTCGAACTTTGCACATTGACATGCTCGTAACACATCATCACATCACAGATACATGCAAGACCACCAAACCGTCTGACAATATGCAAACAGCACTATATGCACAATAAGCCATATAAAAATGGAAAACTCGCCTTGCAGAAGACCATATTTCACATGCTTCCATAAGTTCCACATGCTTATTGCTCTCACACAATCTGGCACAATATACTTGCTCCAGTGTTGCCAGAGAGAAACAAGCAGAAGAAGACTGTAGCTAGTGGCGCAATGGATAACTGAAGTAATTAATTAATAATTGAATAATTGACTGAATTGTAAAAATAACCATTAATGACTGCGTACAACCAGAAGTAACTAGATTCGGCAAAGGAGCTCAATAGAATGGGGTGAAACCAATGAGACACAAAAGCAGTATTAAAGTTTTAAACACAAAATTATTATTGACCTTGTTTGTATTGAAGCACAGTACATTTGGGTGTAGAAAATAAAAAAAGAAGAATGGGGGCCCTTTAAGTCCAGTCAAGGTTTTAGTCTCTGTGAGTCAAGTCTCTTTCTCCTTGATGGAGAACCATGAACTACATACAAAGACTGAGTGGGTCTGAGGTGGGGTTCCTGGTCGGCTCGCCAGGTCTGGAACCAGCCGTTCCAGAACCATCCAATGTTGGGTCCAAGGTGTTCTGGGCACACAAAAAAAAACCCTGGCCTGGAGGGCCAGGTGTCTAAATCAGTTCCCATTGTTGTACAAACAAAGCAATATAAAACATAAATTAAATCAAATATCATGACGAAATGACTTGATGTGATCAAGATCAAGTCATTTCACTCATTGATCATTTTCATCCATTTTCATTAATTTAAATTGTTTCCATATTAGCATGCTTTTAATCTTTAGTAGCCCTACTTAATGTTTTAGTCATCTTAAATATCTTTGAATCAATTCATGAATTCATTTCTCTTAACTTAAAACCAACTTTTAGCTTGACCAATCATGTAAACAAAATGATTTACCTAAAAGTATCTTTTCAAACAAAAATGCCAATTCAAAACCACATAATGAAATCAAACATAACTCAAAACAATTGTAAATAACTCAAAATCAAATACATCAAATAATCAAATAAGTGAACCAATGATCAAACTAATGATACCAAGCCAACTAACTCACCGCTGAGTGGAGTAAAGTCTAGTACAAAGGAGTTGTTGTGGAGAAGAGAGGAGCTGCTGCACATGTATCAAACATTTCGGCCATCTTGCCACAGAGGGTGAAGATGGGAGTGGAGTGAGTGAGAACTGTCATATGTGTGAGTGGATTGCCAGGTTGGTGGAAGGTAAGCGGGTTGCCATGTTTGTCAGAGGTAAGCGTTGGCTGGGTTACAAGACTCTTCACAAAGCAGCAATTTTCATTGCTTATAAAAATGTCATTTTTTGATGAAAACAAATTTGCTTCGGAAATTTTGTCCGGATGGGGCCAAAGTTCTCATGTAGCAGGTGTCATGCAAATTGATAAAAAATCCAGGCAGAAAATCAGAGCACTTTTCAAACTGCTTAAAATGGCAGACACTCTGGGGGTGGAGCTTACCGGTCAAAGTTACAGATGCGTTCCACATGAATCAAGGAACATGTAGAAACAAGTCCCATGATTTTTGGCCAAACGAGGCCCGAGTTGTGGTTATTCAAATGTTTCAGTTTCAAAGAATTGTTATAGCGCCCCCATTTGAGCAATTGGAGTAAGACTGGTTTTGCTGCTATTTGGCATCCCCCTCTACAAAACTGTAAAATATCAGAAGCAGATTACGCTGCATGTGTAGATTAGGGGCATTAGAATCATTTTCACAAACGAGCAATTTTCATTGGCTCGTAAAAACATCATTTTTTTCACTAAAAACATCATTCACACCCATCCCATGTTTGTATGGCTCCAAAGTTCATGTGTAGGTCATTGTTATGCATTTTGATCAAAGATTGTAGGAGAAGAGACATTTTAACTGTTTTACATATAATTCAAGATGGCGTTTCATCTAAAGGTCAGAGGTCAAAAGTCAGACTACAAAAGTTGTTCGGCATAAGCAGACGCATAAGTGAATATAAGTTACATTTCTGAGAGTCGAGCAGTTCATGAGTTATAAGTGTTTAAAGTTTGCAATTTCAGTTGAGTGCTATAGCGCCACCATTTGACCAGTGGTCACAGGCTTCGCATCATCACCGTTTGGCATCACCCTCTACCAGATTACCAATTTTCGCGAAAACCGACTGCACGGTTCAGCCAGAACAGCTATTTCTGGCGGAAAAAGAAGAAGGAGAAAAGCAGCAATATCAATTAAGTGAACAAGTCACTTCGTGACTGCTTGTTCACTTAACTAGCATTTTCACCAAAATAAAAATGAAATCAAAACCACCAAGCATGTCCTAAAAGCTAGCTAAAAGTAACTGAATTAGAAAATAAAATGTAAAAAACTAACCAATAAAGCAAAATGAAACATGCCAGGTCAAGGTTATGAGTATATAGGGTAATGCTCTGTTTTGAGGCCCCCTGAATATGTGTCTCGAAATGTGTACAAAGGAAAACCTAATGGAATCCATTTTGTTCCATTTGTACACTCTCAAATTAATTTTGTAATATAATATCAGCGGTCCCAGAGATAGAAATGCCATTAAATATTGAAATGAAACACTGCTGTTATATATGAGGGTCCCTGGCATACATTTTCAAATGGGGGTCCTTCCTTGACCTTTTGAGCTTTGGGAACCACTGTGGTAAAAAGAGATATTTACAATTCCTGCTCTGTCCATCACAACAATCCCTGCAGCGGGCCCCTTGCAGGGGCGGATATAACATTTCCCAATTGGGGGGGCAGGAGTAAATGGTATGGAGGCGGCTTCATCGCCTGTGTCGCTTCACGCCACGGGTGATGAAGCCGCACCCATACCATTTTCAGTTACAAGACTTTTAGGCAAGTAAAGCATCCATAATAACATCAGTTGTTGTTGAAGTTAAAACAGACACGCAGCATGCATAAAGCTAAAGGTCTGACTCAGAGAGTTTTCTGTTTTCCAATGATGAAATGCTGTTGGTTTAGAGGTGCCACAACTGTAGTTAGTAGCAGTAGTAGTGTCTCAAATCAATTTAAATATAAGCACTTTAATTTGGGTTGTTTTGCGTGCCATCGTGTTTGGTGGGGCAGACTGGGCATTTAGGGGGGCATTGCCCCCCCATCCATGCCCATGCCTAGATCCGCCCCAGGCCCCTTGTGGCAGCTCTGTGAGTCCAATTCCTTTGACAGAGTTGGGAGATTAAGCGTATAGCTCAGGGAATGCTCATACCAGGACAATCTGTTGGGGACAGATAGATGTTTGCCAAATATGTTCAGCGAAGAAGTCATTCTGGAAGGCAGGCGTGGATGGGGGCACCGGCCGGGCAGGCTGGCTATACATGATCAGGGTTTGATTTAAAACTGCACTAAAAGGAAAATCGAGGAATGATTCAATGGCAGAGAGAGAGAAATTGTGAGAAAATGAAAAGAAAAGATACTGTATTTTCCCTCAGAATCACATGCAAGCACGCACACAAACACCACAACAGCCCATACATCCAAACAGAAAGGTTGGATTTGAATGCCTGAAACCACCACGAAACCACCATAATAAACAACATTAAAATCATCAATTTTGCCACTCAATTATTTGTCATCCACTTTAAGAATGTTCATACCCTCCTCCACTGGTAGACTATATGCCCAGGGGTGTAGTGGAGGAGGGATGCGGGAGGACAGCATCCCCCCACTTCTCACATCTAAAATATTTTTGGGGCAAAAGTAGGCCTCTGTTTTTTTTTTGTCTTGTCATTTACTTTTATGGATACAATTAGGCATTGTAAACAATGTTTCTCAATATGCTATACTTGTTTTAATAGCGTGTCTGTGTGTTGTGCAGGCGCATGCAAATGCAAGTGTGCATGCACGTGTCTTAAAGGGGAATTCCACTCATTTTCAATATTTTACTATGACATTAATAAACCTTAGAGATGTTGTGTGGACAAATGGTAAAAAAAAAATCCCCCATTCTGTGTTTCCTAGAGATGGAGGTCTGGGAAAAAAATCAATGGTTGCATCTTTGATGACATCATCAAGATGTGTTTCACCATGTTAATGAGTTTCTTTTTTTTTCTGAGAGCGTATAAATGGAACCAAATGGACCCTAGCGGGTCCATTTGGTTCCATTTGTACGCTCTCAGAAAAAAAATGAAAATGGGTGAAATTCCCCAATAAGAGGCGTCACCCACTTCTAAAAGTACCACTACAACACTGACTATGCCTGTTGTTCTCCAACAACAGGAGTGCGTGAATATACCGCCAGTAGCCTATACTGCACCTGACTAAAGAGAAGCTGCTATTGTATCATGCAATTTCTAAATGTAATACATCCACAGTTTTAGCCATGGACAATAGTGTGTATGCGTGTCTGCATGTGCGTCATGTTGTGGTGTGAAGTGAATAGGGGATGTTGATAATGATGTTCTTTTTTTATTTGGATGGACAGATAGCCAGTGAAAAAGAATACCAAAGAAGCATACTTCTCCAGGAACCTGTAGCATCACAATGTGTGGTGCGTGAAGAGTATTTGTAACTGTGTTTTACGTGGTGTGTGGAATTGTTCCGGCATTCTCAGCATGTGAGCACACACAGTGTGCTCTCATGCTGAGAAAACCGGAACAATTCCTCTGTCTATGTTCTGTTTACAAGTCTTTCAGTTAAGATTGCGCACACACACACACACACACACACACACACACACACACACACACACACACACACACACACACACACACACACACACACACACACACACACACACGATGTGTACAATGTGCTCTCTGATTCAATAGGTACAGTAATTTAATTTCAATTGATAGAATCCTGGTGCATTGTGGGTACGTGCATGTACCTGGGAAAATGGGAGATGCCCAGTACAACGGCAGACTTCAAATGTGCATCATGGGCTACATATTGTACCTGCCAGTGTTAACATTGTTAACTCTAGTACTGTACGTATATTGTGCATTATCACCTGTCAGAGCTGTGCGATGCACTGCTGCATCATGGAGATGTATCACTGTGTTTCTGACTAAACATGGGACAGTAAACATTTGGTCTTTCGGATTAAATATGGAACCTTTTTTTCTTTATCTATGCAGTAGAAATCCCTCACCAAAACATGCAGTAATCCTGGGCTCTAAAGTAACTACCTCCCCCTGGCAAGCCAGGACGCCTAATGGAGGGGACGAGAACTGGAATAGCGTGTTCCTTCCACACACTACATCCAAACAGGGGCTGTACATATACTGTATCTGCATATGCTTTTCCAACACCCACTCATCTCTTTTCATACTGAAGTTGAAGGCAGTTTTATAGAGACTAGGATTACTGCTGCATGTTCTTTGTGAGGGTATACCTTCCCTATAGGGGACACATGGATGAGTTTTGGATTGATCGGTTGAATACTTTATTAGACAAAATAAAAGACGTTGATTATTGAAGGTCTGTAGATGGGATTCTTTGCCATTCTTGTTTACTTTACTTCTTGCTTACTTGACTTAAAGGGGAACTCCACCCATTTTCAACATTTTAATATGTCATTAATATACCTTGAAGATGGTGTGTGGGTAAGATAAAAAAAAAGTTCCAGTCATTAACATGATGAAATACATCGGATGACATCCTCAAGATGTATTTCAGCATGTTAATGATTTTTCTTTCAGAGCCCTTTCTTTTTTTGAAAAAAAAAATGAAAATGGGTGAAATTCCCCTTTAAGTTGTTCAACATTTGATGGTGGCCGTGAAAGATGTGTAAGTTACCCATGTTTGCCGTGGCCACTAACACTATACTACTACAATTACATACTATAGCAGACGCTGGCTTTTGAACAATCTGGATAGTCTCTTTCCTCATTTGCCCAGGGGACATGACATCGATAATCCACCCCCCACCCCCCCAAAAAAAAAGTTAAAATATGGACTCATCAGACCACAGCACACTTTTCCAATTTGTGTCTGACCATTTCAAATGATATTGGACCCATAGAAGGCATTTCTGGTTGTTTTTGCTGGTTGCATTTCTGGTTGTTGTGCTTTGCATGGTACAGTTTTAACTTGCGGTCACAGATATAGCGACGAATTGTGTAGGCCTAAACTGACAATTGTTTTCTGATTGTTCCTGAGTCCACACAGTAATATCCCTTACAATGATGTCAGTTTTTAATGCCATGCCACATAAGGGATCAAAGGTCACAAGCATTCAAGTGTTCGGCCTTGTCGCTTTTGTGTAGAAAGTTCTTCAGATTCTTTGAACCTTTTGATTATATTACCAATGGTAGATGATAAAATCCCTAATGTTGAGAAACGTTGTACTTTAACCGTCGGATGATTTTCTCACAGAATTGTTCACAAAGTGGGGAACCTCGCTCCATCTTTGATTGTGAAACACTAGGACGCTCCTGTTAACCAATCATGACACTAATCTGTATACAATTAACCTGTTCACCTGTGAAATGTTCCAAACAAGTGTTAGTTGTGCATTCATCAACTTTCCCAGTCTTTTGTTGCTCCTGTCCCAACTTTTTTTGAAACGTGTTGCAGGAATCAAATTCAAAATGAGCAAATATTTGCACTTAAACAACAAAACAGTTTTTTTTTAGTTTGAACAACACTAGAAGGCTCTGGGTTGTACAAGAAGCAAGCGATTTGCATTTTTGGGGGAGGGAGTGGCAGGGTGTTCGAATCCATGCTTGGGCGACGCCGGTGCTGTAGCCTAGTGTTGTTGAACTTAAACAGAAGTTGAACTAATCAAATCAAACAGGCTAAACGGGTTGAACGGGTACCTGTTAATCAACAGTACCCAAGCGAAATGTCTCCGTTGGTTTGCTTGCTCCACAGAAGGTCTGTCTGGAGCATGAGGTATGGTGAAGCATTATTTCAACCGTTGTTGTGGTCTTAAGCCGGTCCTGGCTGTGACGGCAGCAACCGTGGTGGTCGGTGTTCTTTATTGCGCCGTGATCGTGACGCAATTCTCCCGATTGTTCTTGTCCGACGCCGTGCACAAACGGGAAGGCCACATTCACGAAGGAGTAGATCGCAGGCCGGAGGAGATATGGTGCGAGCTGAAGCGACACGCCACACCGCTGAGGACCGTGGACGGATCGGAGGAGCCTTTCTCCTCCATGGGCTGGTCGCGCCTGGTGCCCTCCGTTCCCCTGGAGCGAGTCCACGGGGGGCGGCGCTTCAAGACCTGCGCCGTGGTGAGCTCCGCCGGGGCCATGCTGGGTTCTGGCTTGGGCGCGGAGATCGACTCCCACGACGCCGTCGTCCGCTTCAACCACGCGCCGACGGAAGGCTACGAGAGGGACGTGGGGAGCCGGACGACCATCCGCATCGTCAACGACCACGTGCTGCACAAACCGGAATTCGGGTTCGGTGGCGGCGCCGGCGCCGCGCTCTACCGGAACGTCACCCTGGTGGCCTGGCGGCAACGGCTCCCGCGCGGCCTCCCCCTGACCGAGTGGTACACGCAGGGCGAGGCGAAGCTGTTCGTTCCGTACGTGGCGGGCCGCCGCGCTGATCCCAACCGGCCCTTCTACGTCCTCCACCCGGGCTACCTGGACCGGCTCTGGCAGGCGGTCCGGGAGGACGCGCCGCCGGCGGCGGACGTCAAGCCCACCCCGCCCAGCTCCGGTTTCATGGGCATCGCGCTGGCGATGGAGCTGTGCGACCTGGTCCAAGTGTACGAGTACATCCCCGGCTCGGTGGCGATGGCGAGGCCGACGGCGACGCTGTGCCACTACTTCGAGGACGCCGTCGACGCGGCCTGCTCCCGCGGCGGCTCGTCCCACTGGCACCCGCTGGAGTTCGAGAAGCGCCTGATCCGGCGGATCAACGCGGGCCACGAGGACGAGCTCCAAAGGAAAGGCAGGGTGACTCTTCTCGGATTCGCCACGGTCGACTGTGACACCACCAGCGGCGACCTGCTGTGGCCGTATTTGCTATCGGTGGTGGGAGTAGTATTAGTATTGTTTGCATTTGTGTTCCTTTACGGAGATGGGAAAAATACTCACATTATCTACAGGGTCGGATTGACCATTGGGCGTACGGGGAGGTCTCCCGGTGGGCCACAACCCGTAGGGGGGCGGTGGTATCACAGTATGATTAAAAGCACTGGTTTTCAACCTTTTTGATCCCAAGGCCCACTATTCATTCAGAATTTTGAGCCACGGACCACCATTTGATGACATTTTAACCCCAACAGACCCCAAAACTAAAGATTTATTTTGCTTTTTGGTCCACAATTCCAGGCTGGATTTGGGAAACAAACCAGTCAAACATACAGATCAACATGAGCATTAATCTTCTACATGTTCTACTTAGACTTGGGCCAATTTAGATGAATATTTTAACTCTTGAGAGTGTAAGCAAGAAACCAAATGGACCCGCATGGGTCCAAAGGGTCCATTTGGTTTCATGTTTACACTCCCACTCCCAAAGAGTTACATCTGGTTAACCAACTATACCAGGTAGAATAGGTCCATCACGCTGGTTGTGGTGGGCCGGTCTAGGCCAAATCATGCTAAAAATGTCCAGGCCGATTTTTTTTTTTTTTTTTTTCCGACCAGTCCACCACTGGTTAGCTAAGTAGAAGCATGTGTGAAAAAGACATTGTGGAGGTTGCACCATTGTTAATTCGTGCTCCCTCTTATTGGGGCTGTGGGTGTTGCTCACATTGGTGAGCAACACCCACAGTCCCAATGCTTGAGGGAGCACAAAAAATAATCTGGTGTCACCCATTTTCTTAACAAACATGGGTCAATTCATTCTCCTTTGACCCACCCAAGCGTGGAATTCCCTGCGGCCTTCTCCCTAAAAAAAAGGAAATCGATTGTATCTGTTTAAAAAAAAGCAGACCTGAAAATCCACCTTTCAGTAATGCAAAAAGAGAGAAAATGGAAACAAGAGCACAAAGACATCTGGTGCTAGCTCTTTTGAGAGTTTTGTTTGGGTGTGTACAACTCTGTTGTTTTATTAACAATTTTGTAGGAAAGTTGTGAATAGGCCTACAATATGTCTAATAAATTATCCAATCAATCAAAAACTACTGAAAGATGTGTAGTCAGTGATTAAAACAGCTGAAACAGTCCTGCACAGTCACCACTTTGTTTTATTGAGTTCCAAACTCAAAATGCAAACTGAGTAGGAGGGGGGAATCTGTCCATCAATTCCAATGCAGGTAACATCCCTGTGGCATATAGGAAAGGTTTCTGGTCATTATTGGGTTAAAAAAAGAAGGTTATATATCACCACCAGTGCTGTTGCTTACTGGCCTATACTTGATTAACTTATATGGCAAAGAATAGAATGTAATATTGATTTGAAAGACAAAGAGAAAAATCTCAAATCAATGAAGTGTGCTTTATTAAAGCATATATATGCTGCGGCTTCATATAGAATTGTGATATATTTTGATATACTGTACTTTTCGATAGAGGTTGCCTGTACCTCTGCTCTAGCCACTCAGTGTGTATATACAGTATAGCATCAGACAGAGAGAAAAAAGGCAAACGGGGAGATGAAATTGATTGAACTGTACCACTTTTCTGTTACTTTCAACAGTGTTAGTCCCTGCCCTGTGGTTGTGCAGTCATACCAAGTAGGAGTTATATTGATGTACCCATCTACTGTATCTACTGTAAAGTATTACTGCAATCTGCATCATACAGCTAACCAGGGGTGTAGTGGACCCACCAGGGTCCTTTTGGTTCACATTTGCCTAATGGCAAAAACGCCTGTGTGTGTGTGTGTGTGTGTGTGTGTGTGCATGCGTGTGAGAAAGATAGCGAGATAGAAAGAGTGTACAGTATGTATTATGTATGGCACTGACACATTTTCATCTACGTGCATACATTATCATCACGTTCTCCAGCTCACAGCACTCTCTCTACATCGTAGAAGAAACAGAAACAGAGTGAAAGCAGGTGCATGTGTGCATCGCATATATACATGTACTACATCTATGACGCGCCTGCTTACATACAGATATGTCACCCCCCCCCTCTCTCTCTTTCCAGTCCTCTCATCTTCCACTGCCGTCAGCGCAGCCTTTAGTGCAAGACTATTTATTTAAGTGAACCAAAAATATGTGCATATTTGAGTCCCTTTTCTACCTGCTATAGGCTGAGCAGGTAGGGCGTCTTGTATCCGCGGATTGTGTGTACTTAATTATGTATGCATCCAGAATTGCAGATCACATTCCCTCTGTATATGAACATGTCTCATGAATTGGAGAATTATGTATCCAGATCCCATTTCTTTGCGCCTGGTAATAAAAAATACATCGTTGATGTATATAAAAAAAAAGAAAATCTCTTTCCCTCACAAACGGTAAAGTTACTGTGCTCATCACTTCCTAATATTTCCATTCCAATAGCACAGGGGTTTTCAACAGGTGGTCTGGGGACCACCAGTGGTAAATGATGGAAAGTTGGTTAACCACATGTAACTCTTGAGAGTGTAAAAATGAAACCAAATGGACCCTTGCGGGTCCATTTCGTTTCATGTTTACACTCTCAAGAGTTAAATTATATTCATCATCTAAATTAGCACCACTTAAGTAATTAAGTAAGTCTACACTGTTGTGTTGGCAAAATCCAGCCTGGAATTGTGGACAAAACCAAAAGAATTCTTTAATTTTAGGTCTTTGGTGTGAAATTGTAATCAAATGGTGGTCCGTGGCTCAAATGCTGAATAAATGGTGGTCCCTGGAGACAAAAAAAAGGTTGAAAACCCCTGCATTAGCAAGACAAGCACATGCAGCGTTGAGGTTCAACCCTGTGACAACTGAATAACTTTAATAACACAGTTGCTGCCATTACAATTTTTTTTACTAGAAGTTTACTTTCTAGATCAGTGGTTCTCAATCTTTTCTGGATCATTTGCAGATCCCTCTTCAAAATCCCAATGGTAAATTATCAAAAATTGTGTTCATGGGCAACTGATCACAACGTGTCATTTCAGATGCTATCTTAGAATAGACGCAGACGTATTTGACAGTGCAGAAACGTAATCGCCTTCCTCAATATTATGCATCAATTAGACTAGGCAATGATAAAAGGTTCTAGGGAGATCTTTGAACGCAGTTTGCAGTCCCTAGATGTACACAGAGACTAATTTTCTTTTGTCATTATGGGAGTCGTAACCGTTGCTGGCTGTCTGAATACAAAAAAAGAAGGAAAAAAAGTCAATTACTGTATATTTTAGAGAAATCATCAGTCACAGACACTCAGCAGGGGCGGATGTAACACGATGGCATGCAAAACAACCCAAGATATTACAAATGAAAGTGCTTATAGTTAAAATGATGTAAAACACTACTACTGCTATTAACTAACTACAGCTGTGTCACCACTAAACCAACAGCATTTCATCATTGAAAACAGAAAGAGTTTTCTGTCTCTCAGTCAGACCTTTAGCTTTATGCATGCTGCGTGTCTGTTGCAACTGATGTTATTATTGATGCTTACTTGGTTAATAAAAGTCCTGCAACCGAAAATGGTATGGGTGCGGCGATGAAGCCCCCCTAACATTTTCTCCTGCCCCCCCAATTGGGAAATATTACATCCGCCCCTGAGGCATGTTTGTTTATAGCATGGGCATGGAGAATACTCCGATCCAGAAACGGCGTCATCGCTGTCCTGAATTAATAATTAATAATGGTAGGCGGACATAAGCTATGTGTGCCAGCAAGCTATAGTATCCTTACAAACAACTTCTGGTTTTGAAGACATTTATGTGGGGCACGTAAAACATACTTGTTGATATAAGATATGGGGCATTGTTAAAACTTTGGCTGCTTTAGGCACTCGCCTAAAAAAAAAAAAATAAATACTTTGGCGCCCCCTAGTGGTCACAAAAAGGCGGGAAAGGTGGGTTTGGCACTAAAACTGTAAAATTAATTAATTAACTTGCCAATGTACACGGACACGTTGTGAGCTAAACTGGCCTGCATATACTGTATGTTCGGAAACCTAGCTTTGTGAATTATTTTCTCCTCCTTAATATTACCAATTGGTATCTTATCTTATTATCTTATTGATTAGTCACCTTTACAACAAGCTATGGCATGTAGAGATTGAACATTCCTGGACTGAGTAACACATACTGCTAAACGTATGAGTTGCACCCTCAAAAACTTAGCCAAAACGGCAAATTCAACCCTTCTTTGAGGCAGATTCTGAAAATATGGGGACATACACAGCATAAACAAAGACTAGAAAATAAAAAGGACCCATGCTTACAGTATATGTGTGGCACACACCTGTGGCTGAGTGACACACACCCATAATAACTGTCACACACCTTCAAGCACTTAAAATTCAAAATTCAAAACAGTGAACACCAACAGAATATCATTTCATTTTGCATCGTTCTGAGCAGGGGCAGATTGGCACATATTTTCCCACCGGGACAATTTTGCCTTTGCCAGGCCACCCTGGTGGGGGCAGCTGGTTAACCAGATGTAACTCTTTGAGAGCGTAAAAATGAAACCAAATGGACCCTTGCGGGTCCATTTGGTTTCATTTTTACACCCTCAAGAGTTAAAAAATATTCATCACGTGAATTAGCCCAACTTAGTCTACACAACTAGAGAATGTAGAAGATGAATGGTCATTTTGATCTGTATGTTCCAGGCAAGCATCTAGCTACATTCTAGTGCATTTTTGCAGGTACCGGGAAAACTCCCTGTACTCCAGATGGCCAATCCCCCCCTGCTTCTGAGGGTGCAAACCCACAGGTTTAGCAGTATTAAGCATTCCAGGAATGTCCGGTCTCTACACACCATACCTTGTTCTTGTTGTAAAGGTGACTAATCAATGATTGAAACCACATAAGATACAATACAAAACTGGTATTATTAAGCGGGAGAAAATAATTCCCAGAATTATTGTAAAAAAGCGGGGGCATAATAGATGTTTAGGGATGAAGGTCACTGTTGAAAACAGGACCCTATAGTATATGTACATACTGTAGTTGCGGTATTGTGAATGCGTGCGTGTGTGCGCGCATGTGTGTGCACATGTGTGTGTGTGTGTGTGCGCGTGTGTATACATCTATGTACAACTACTGTGCATTGGTCCTCTCATGTTGAAGAAGTCTTTGGAGATGTCGTCGGCCCACTACATAGAGCTGTTCCCACTCGAGAGGCCGCTGTGTTTCCTCAGTGTCTCATATGTTTTCTGTGCGTCGCAAGCCAGTAATTCATTTCCAGTGAGAGTCACACTGTTTGATGAGACCAGAGCCTTCTAGTAGGAGAGTTCGGATATTGAGGGGTCAGAAACCAGAGCGGAGCAGCCAGCTAGTCATGTGACTATACAGAGCCTCTCTGAGTTCTAACTGCAGTTGGGAATAGAACGGCGCAAATAAGAGCTATTTTAGGTACGTATGCAAAACGACAACTGTTTGAAAGTATCGTTCAGTCACGACGAATGTTAATGTTGTACTATTATTAAATAACAAGGGTTTTAAAGTCATTAAAGCTAGATTAAATATCGGAGTCCAACGCATTTCTGCATACTCCTACTAATACATTGGACTCAGAGCAGCCTCGCAGGCAGTCTTGCGAGACGCCCCCCCCGTATCGTGAGATTGTCAGTTAACAGTGTGTGTGAATGGGCTGCTGTTGGCTCTATGCTCCTCCAGCGGATTGTCAGTTAACAGTGTGTGTGAATGGGGTGCTGTTGGCTCTATGCTCGTCCAGCAGTGCGAGTGACCTGGCGCACAGGAGTGAACGGGAATATCCTAACTCTCCCACTTGAAGGCTCTGGACGAGACAACATTGTTGTTGTCAAACCACGTGGTTCCCATTGAAAACGCCATGCGAGCCGCGCGACATGCAGAGAACACGGCGACAACAAGGACACAGCTGTTTCTCAGGTGTGAACGGCGCCTATATATGCCTTTGGGGGCCGTGCGTTCGCTCCCTCCCTGCTTCTCTCTCTCTCTCTCTCAGGTGAAGAAGTCTTTGGAGATGGCCTCGATGAAGTTGGGCGCCGACATGAGGATGCCGATGGTGCAGAGGGTGGTGAACAGCGAGAAGGCCATCAGGCAGAGGCGGTCGATGACGGCCGCCGCGAACTTCCACTCGCTGCACAGGCTCTCGCCCTCGTCCTGGCCGCGGAAGCGCTCGGCGATGTAGTGCACCTCCTCCAGGATCTGCGTCAGGTCCGACTCCAGGCCAGAGGAGACGCTCGCGCCTCCACCTCCTCCTCCTCCTTCTCCTCCTCCTCCTCTCATTCGAAGACTCTCCCCGGTCGACAGCAGCAGGTCGTCATCCACGCTGGCGCCTCTCGTGAGGCCTCCTCCTCCTCGGCCGTTCCTCCCACCGCCGCCCAGCAGCCGCGAGCAGAGCAGCTGCTCGGGGTTGTTGCTGTTGTGGTGGTGGAGCATGGAGGAGGAGGACGGGGAGAGCGGCGAGGTGGGGGAGGAGGTGTAGTGCATGCCGAGGTACAGCATGTTGCCGTTGGTGACCTGCAGGGACGGGGGGCAGCACGGTTAACAAATTTTGTCCTGACTGGATTCTAGTTTCTGACATGAGATTCTAGTTTCTGATGCTACATTCTAGTTTTTGACATGAGATTCTACAACAGGGGTGGGCAATTATTTTTCCCAAGGGGCCAAATGAGATGCATAAAATATTGTGGAGAAGCCGGATGGACAGGCTGGACTTAAGTCTGCGTAATATTAATTTAATTTTAAGATAAAAGTAAGAGTAAGACCAACCATTTTGACACTCAATTTATTCAGTATTTAAGCCACGGACCAACATTTGATGACATATTAGCCCCACAGACCCAAAACTAAAGATTTCTTTTGCTTTTGTTCACAATTCCAGGCTGGATTTCATAAACATAACAGGTAAACATAAATAAAAAATGACCATTCTTTTACATTCTCTGGCCAATTTTTACGCTCTCAAAGAGTTACATCTGGTTAACCAACTTTCCATATTTAACTGGAACCCAAGTATGTTCTACAACAGTGGTGTCAAAGTCATTTGGGGTGGGGGCCACATTGGACTTAACGTGACTTCATGGGGGCCGGAGCGCCGTGGTGCAACCAGTCGCAGACCGCAAGCATGCACGGCACACGCATGTTTATGTACACAGCCGTTACTTTTATACAGTATATCACACAAGTCATATTTATTATTAAGAATAGCTATTAATATTTATTTATGACTTTTCATTATTGGTTTTATACTTGTAGCCTAGATTTAGACATTTGCTATGAAAGATGCTATTTTTATTTACAGAGCATCAATAAACCATACGAAAATAGCATTTAAATTTCAAATACTAAATTTAAGTAAGTATGTATATTTAACTAAGTATAGTTCTCGCTTATACACCCTTGTACTGTTGAAGTATAGTTCTCTTGGTTACACACCTTTGTACTGCCGAAGTATAGTTCTCTCGGTTACACACCCTAGTACTGCTGAAGTACAGTTCCCTCGGTTACACACCCTTGTACTGCTGAAATATAGTTCTCACTTTGCAGTGCCAGCAGCCTAGCCTGGTAAAACGACTCCCCCTGCTGGACAACATGCATTACATGCAGTTCAGAAGAGAGCTCAAAAGTATTTCTTTAAACGATCATAACTTTTGATAGGAACGTGCTAGAGACTTACTTTTTTTAATAGACTCAGACATTTTTGCTCTACAAGCCTGGGGCCGGATTAAATCATCTCGCGGGCCGGATCTGGCCCGCGGGCCATATTTGACTTTGACCCAAGTATGTTCTACAACATACTTTCTGACATTAGATTCTAGTTTACGGCTCAAGATTCTAGTTTCTGACAGTAAATGCTAGATTCTGACACTAGATTCTAGTTTTCGACAGTAGATCCTACATTCTTACACTAGATTCTAGTTAATGAGACTAAATTCTAGTTTCTGATGCTACATTCTAATTTCTGACATAATATTCGTTCCTGTGTCAGTGATGCTCAACATATTTCATAGCAAGGACCAGCAGAATTACCCAGTGCATGAGGCGATTTCACTCCTCTTTGAGGGGAAAAAAAGAGTGCATTCTGAGGAAATAGGCCAAGAACATGAACGCAAGGCATCACTTAAGAGCGTTGTCGGTTTCTGGAGGGGGCCTATCAAACGTTCATGTTTCTGGCCCACTGAGCTCAAAACTGCATTCTCAACTTTGGCCACTATGTCCATTTCGCCTCAAGGTTTCCTGAGGATGTCGTGTCTATTGTGTATATATAGTCTAAGGGCAGGACCTACCTGAGGGAGTGTGCGTCCGTTGTGCGTGCCCTGGAGGTGCAGGTGGTGCTGCGGGGCGCTGGGGGGAGGGTGCGTTAGGTTCAGTGCATGCTGGTGGTGGTGATGGTGGTGGTGCTGCTGCTGCTGCTGCCCCTCCAGACTGGACAGGCTGCCCAGGCGGGGGCGCTTGGTGACGTCAGCACAGGTGAGGCGCACACGCTCCTCCCCTCCCGGACGCTTCATGCGCAGAAACCAAGCGCACCAGTTCAGCAGCACCACACGGGTCTGTTAGAGGAGGAGGAGGCACTTTAAAGCGTGCTAATCAGGATTATAATAGTTAACTAATACTAACTAAAACCAAAAACTAAAATTCAAAAAACATTTCAGTTAACTGAAACTAATAAAAACTAAAAATGAATGCAAAAAAACGATAACTAAACTAAAACTGTAATGTGGGTTCAGAAAACTAACTAAAACTAACTGAAATTATGCCCAAGTCTAATACCCTTAGTCGGGTGGATTGATGACATCATTATGAGGTCAAAATCAAACCAGCTGTTCCTGAGAGCAATTTCCATTGGCTTCATTATGAATTTAAAGTACCAAAAGCAAAAGTACTCATTATGCAGAATGGCTCATTGCAATTCTCAATTATATAAAAATCTTTGGGGTTCGGAAATAGCCTATAGAATACAGTAGTTCTGCCATTTTCAAATGTACTTAAGGCCTCTAGTGGGAAAGTGACTCTGATGTGTCTCTCACACACAGGAAGTTCTATGTACACTGTACTGCCATTGATCAGTTGTGAAACTTCAGATGATAGATAGAACAATTGTCTTTTCTCGTTTGTTCTCCACACGCACGCACACACGCACGCACGCACGCACGCACGCACACACACACACACACACACACGCACACACACACACACACACACACACACACACACACACACACACACACACACACACACACACACACACACACACACACACACACACACACACACACACACACACACACACACACACACACACACACACCAAAAAACTGCCAGCGAAATGGCATTACAGGAGAAGAGAGTTGAGGTTGTCTGGGTTAGCTGTGTGTGTGTGTGTGTGTGTGTGTGTGTGTGTGTGTGTGTGTGTGTGTGTGTGTGTGTGTGTGTGTGTGTGTGTGTGTGTGTGTGTGTGTGTGTGTGTGTGTGTGTGTGTGTGTGCACTGTGAAGGCACTTTGATTTCTCATCAGTGTGGGGAGAAGAGAAATAGATCACAGTAGGAGAGGACAGAGGTTTTCAACCAGTGGTCCGGGGACCACTAGTGGTCCTTGAGAGGGTTCCAGGTGGTCGCCCAGGCTAATTGATGGAATGTTTTTTAACCAGATGCAACTCTTGAGTGTAAATATAAAACCAAATGGACCCTGGCGGGTCCATTTGGTTTTATATTTACACTCTCAATAGTTAAAATATTCTTCATCTGAATTATCCCAAGTCTACACAACTAGAGAATGTAGAAGATTAATGGTCATTTTGATCTGTATGTTTGACTGTTTTGTTTCCCAAATCCAGCCTGGAATTGTGGACAAAAGCAAAATAAATCTTTAGTTTTGGGGTCCGTGGGGCTAAAATGCCATCAAACCGTGGTCCTCCGTGGCTCAAATTCTAAATAAATAGTGGGCCCTGGTATCAAAAAGGTTGAAAACCCCTGGGAGAGGAGATGGGACTGACCCATTTGGGCATCTTCCCTCCGTCGGGGTCGTGGTGGTGGTACTGCAGGACCATGACCGTGGCGATGACAGACAGGCCCACGATCACCATGGTGGTGGCAAAGTACTGGGCTGCAAAACACAAAACACAAACAATGTTCTGTTATCATTGGAAGAGAACGCACATTACAACGTTTTTTTTTACATGACGGGTGACATACAGTACGTAATTAGACCCCTTGGGGTGTTTCTATGTGCAATGATGTCTTCTCTTTGTATTTAGGTTCAGGGTTTCTTCCTGGGTGGCTGAACCTCCAGTCAAACATGCCAATGACAAAATCACTAATATAGTGACATCACACTACCAGCTCCTACCCTAACTCCTTCCCCTTTATCATATAACTAAAGCTGTGGGTGTGGCTTCAGTTCAGGTGGATCCCCACCCATCACCACCCACCAGGCAAACCAGGCATACTTAATGAACTGGTGGGGGCGCTCACATAAAATTTTCATTTTAACAAATACTGTACACTTTTTTAAAATAATGCATCCTCCTGCTCCTCCTCCTCCTCCTACAATAATATCTGATGGTCATGTTTTAGGTTGATGTGGAAAAGTGTCCTTGAACTCCTAAACAACAGTAACAACAAAACAAACAGTCTGCCAGACCATTGTCGGCAATGGCAATGTTTTATATCGCTTAATTGACGGCTAATTGAACGTTCGAAATCTCTTCGAAATCCGTCAACAAGGCAGACAAAGTGGGAAAAATATGTAACAAAACTGTTGGTGGAGAGGTTTGTCAATCCCGTGTTATGCTTAGCTGTGATTGGCCCAAAGCAGCTTGGGGAGGGGCTTATTGAAAGGGGTATTATGGCTATTGTGATCCAGTGAAACCACATGGTGCGGTACAGGACGAACACTGCAAAACTGTGGGTTGTGCTGGGCAGGGCTGTTGCCGTGATGAAGTTGATCATCTTTTGATCATCTTTTTTTAGGAAGAAAAGCTTGAGGATACTGAATAATTTATGTCGGCGTCTCAGCAACCGATCCGTCTGAGTGTCCACAATGTCTCCCAAGGACCCGATCAGCAGCCCGGGGGCTGATTGCCTGTCAGGGTTCATTGGTGATGGACCGTCCCTTATAGTGCTGGCTGCGTAATAGCCAGCATGCCAGTGGAGATATGATGGTGTCAGGGGGGACGGCGGGACGCACGGGGCTAAAAAGATAAAGAAGTGTCCGTCATTTCTCGTCCCCGCTAAGAAAGAAGGATGGAGACGTAGAAGGTCAGAGGAGGAGGGAGGTTAGCGGCACGAAGGACCTGGAACGAAGGGGCGAACGGCTGAATGAATGAATGAATAGATAGAGGGAAAGATGGATGGATAAATGGATGGATGGAGAGAGAGAGAGAGACGACAAGCCATGCACAGAAACCTCCTCGTTCATAATGGAGGAGAAGATCCTCTCCTCCAACTCGCCCTGTTCCCAACTCTTGTGGCGTTGACTTCAGGGGCGGATCTAGGCATGGGCAATGCCCCCCCAGACTGCCCCACCAAGACTGCTTCTATCTAAAATGATTGGAAACACTACTACTGCTACTAACTAACTACAGCTGTGTCACCACTAAACCAACAACATTTCATCATTGAAAACAGAAAACTCTCTGAGTCAGACCTTTAGCTTTATACTAGGGCTGTTGAATGATTAAAACTTTTAATCAAATTAATCACAGCTTCAAAATTTATTTAATCATGATTAATCACCATTCGAACTATGTCCAAAATATGCAAGTTTTCCTGTACAGGATTTCAACATTTAAAAAAGAAACAGAATCTGTGAAAAAATAACCATTTATCTTTATCAAAATAGTGATCTACAAGCCCTCAATGCTTGTAGATCCTCCAGCTGTACTCTATGACTCTGGTTACAGACAGACACACAGCTATATGTCTCCGTAAAAACCGTGCTCTACCCATTTCTTTCAATGAGAAAATGCTCAGTGGGTTGAGTCAGTGTGCACATGAGTTAATTGCGTTAACATTTTTAATCAGATTAAAGGTAGGGGAAGTGATTTCACTTTTGTCAGATATCACCCACAATTTTTTTTTATATTATAAGGTGTGGAAACCATATATGGAGTTTCCCCCTCCCCCACGTTAGCAGAGGAGCTAATAAAAGTTCCCCAGGTGGTGGCGAATTCTCCTCCAATCAGGATCGAGCAGCAGGTTCACATAGTGTAGCTACTGTTGGACGCCCCTAGTGCAATAGGCTGGTACTACACCATGAATTTCAAATCACTTACCCTACCTTTAATCAACAGAATTAATTTAATCCCATTAATTAACTATTTCAACAGCCTTACTTTATACATGCGGCGTGTCTGTTGCAACTTCAACAACAACTGTTGTTGTTATTGATGTTTAATTGACTAATAAAAGTCCTGGAACCGAAAATGGTATGGGTGCGGCTTCATCGCCCGTGGCACGAAGCGACACGCGTGATGAAGCCGTCCCCATATCATTTTCTCCTGCCCCCACATTTGGGAAATGTTGCATCCGCCCCTGATTCTGGGCTCTACACACCGACCTGAGGAACTCAGTGGAGTGACCTCATGCCTCCCGCTATGCATGAAGAGTCCTGTCCAAGCGGAATTAAACGCAGACACTGTGTCAAGGTTGTAATAGGGAAGTAAAACTAACTAGAAAAGGAAAAACTGTAATTAAAAAAAAAATTAGTTAACTGAAACTAATAAAAACTAAAAATGAATGTAAAAAACTAAACTCAAACTGTGATGTGTGTTCACCAAACTATCTAATAATAACTGAAATTATAACGCTTTTAAATAAATAAAAAAATGTGTTTTTCTTACACTCACAGGTCAACAATTAAAATGATATAAAACGTTAAAATTCTGTACCAATTAGCATTATGAAAGTTATGGACCATTACCACCACTGAGTTAGTTTTCCGAATGATTGCTGAGTTCATGTTTTTAAATGGTATCTTTTATTTGAGTGTTTATCATATAAAACTTGCTCTGATCTTTTTGAATTCTATACCTGACAACCAAAGCACAACAAAATAAAATAACTAAAACTAAGAATATAACTACTGAACTAAAAGTATTTTCCCCCTAAATAAAAACTAAATAAAAAAGAGCATACCCGCTCTAAACTAACACTAACTGAATTAGAAAATAAAATCAAAACTAAGTAAAATTAAACTACAATTTTCAGGTACCACCGACACCACCGAATAATACCACCGCAAACCACCACCCTCCGCTCAACGGTGGTGGTCACCGAAAATCAAACTCTGAATGAGCCTTAAAAGTTAAAAACATTAAGGCCTGCAGTTACTGTACCAAAGACTGTAAAATAATTACATGTATTTCCTCCAGACATCCTGTCACTGCAACATTTAAAATCCTCTGCTCAAAACATGCTCTCTCTCTCTCTCTCGCATGCGCACACACACACGCACGCACACATACACACACACACCACGTTACAGTCTGACAGTCATTCACGCGAGAGGCCATTACACAGCAAGATGGAGAGATTTTCTCTCTGTGGAACCATTATGAAATATGTAATGAGGAAAAGGTCAAATGCAAGCTGTGCACACATATTGTCCCCCCAACAGATCAACAACAACAAGCAAACCACAATAACAAACACAAATTTTGGTATAACCAAGCGTCCAAAAGAGACGGCTGAGGAGTCAGGACAGCGTCATAACCAGTGTTGGTTACGTAAATGCGTTACTTACAAGTAACGCATTTACGTAACTTTTTACATATTCCCCTTTCAGTAATGCCATTATAGTTGCTTTGTTTTCAATGGGACTTTGATTTATTGCCGGCTGACAATGACTATTAAAACACGACATAAAAAAAAAAAGATGATAGATGATTTGGGGAAATCACACAGCCACACACGCACACAAGATTGCATTTTAGCTAAACACCTAATTAATCAGCTTGTTATATTCACCTTTATATTACTCCTCAAATAGACTGTCAATTCAAAATGCAATCGCCGTAACTCTCTTAGGTTACAATTTACTGGTACGTACCAGCTTAACATTCAGGAGAGATATGGACTTTTTTGTTTTGTATATCCTTGCACGACCTCTGCAGGTGAGCACAGGTCGGTGTTTTGATAATGGTGTTGTGATGCGTGTTGTGACATTTCCACCATGACAAACCATGAGGGCGGCTTCATCGGCCGTGGCGCGAAGCCGCACCCATACCATTTTTGAGTTACAGGACTTACTGTATATTAGTCAAGTAGAGCATCAATAACAACATCAGTTGTTGTTGAAGTTACAACAGACACGCAGCATGCATAAAGCTAAAGGTCTGACTCAGAGAGTTTTCTGTTTTCAATGATGAAATGCTGTTGGTTTAGTGGCGACACAACTGTAGTTAGTTAGTAGCAGTAGTAATGTTTCAAAGTAAGGCTGTTGAAAATAGTTAATTAATGGGATTAAATTAATTTTGTTGATTAATCTGATTAAAATTTTTAACGCAATTAACTCATGTGCACACTGACTCAACCCACTGAGCATTTTCTCACTGAAAGAAATGGGTAGAGCACGGTTTTACGGAGACATATAGCTGTGTGTCTCCCTGTAACCAGAGCCATAGAGTATAGCTGGAGGATCTACAAGCATTGAGGGCTTGTAGATCAACTATTTTGGTAAATATTGTAAAGATAAATGGTTATTTTTTTCCCACAGATTCCGTTTCTTTTTTAAATGTTGGAATCCTGGACAAGAAAACATGCATATTTTGGACATAGTTCGATTGGTGATTAATCATGATTAAATTAATTTTGAAGCTGTGATTAATTTGATTAAAATTTTTAATCATTCAACAGCCCTATTTCAAAGCATTTTAAGTATATAATTTGAAATATCTTTTGCATGCCACCATGTTTGGCGGGGCAGACTGGGCATTTATGGGGGCATTGACTTACTGTACTGTATATTAGGCAATTAAGCATCAATAATAAGATCAGTTGTTGTTGAAGTTGCAACAGACACGCAGCATGCATAAAGCTAAAGGTCTGACTCAGAGAGTTTTCTGTTTTCAATGATGAAATGCTGTTGGTTTAGTGGTGCCGCAATTCTAGTTAGTAGCAGTAGTAGTGTTTCAAATCATTTTAAATATAAGTACTTTAATTTGAAATATATTGGGTTTGTTTTGCATGCCATCATGTTTGGTGGGGCAGACTGGGCATTTAGGGGGCCATGCCTAGATCCGCCCCTGCAACCAATTCCGTTCTACCCTGCCTACTAATTGAGAGCAGTTTTGGTGAGGCATGCACACACCCATCCACCACCACTCTCACTTTGGGTTTCACTGACTGCTGTGCTTCTGCAAAGCTAAAGTAATGAACTGCTCTGCTTTCTCGCAGCACTCTGCGTCTCTCCTTGTTTTTATTTCACGGCTCAGCGGCCGTGACGTGACAAGAGGGATGGGCAGAGCCACAGAGAGATGAATGGTAGAGAAGAACCAGCTGCTAGATATATATACTGTACACGACACCGCCGCCGCTGTCGCCATTATGCATCAGGAGGAGTTGTCTCCAACTTTGTCACGCCAAGGACTTCCAAATGAATACATATGGCCGTGGACCACCAATTGACAGGACCAGCATCAATCCATACACCATTCAATCCATACACAGAAAGCCCTTTTGGTGTTTTTAAGCATCAACTTTACCTAGCCTCGACACTAGGGGTGGGACAATTCACAGACAAAAAACGAAACATTCAATACAGGGTCCAAGGTTCAATACGCGCTAATGAAAGGCGATATTTCGGTTCAGACAGAAACATTTATAGTATGGATAATAATATCCTTATTAATAAAGCAGATATTGTCTTGTAAACTAAACCAATTTAAACTAAACTAATTTAAACTAATTTATTTGTTGTCTGATGCTACCTGCCTGATACTTAACTGAAATGTGCATTCATTTTATTAGCCTAGGTATTTTATATTTCCCTTGAAAATAGCCTAATAATGAGGCACAAATAGCAATATACGTTTTTTCTTCTGTAAATAATGAAAATGAAGAAAACAGGCCTACTGGAATATGTCTGAACAGGGATTATTTTTAGTCTAATACCTTAACATTTGAGTTTACAATACAAGGTTGTTTAATGTTTTGAAAATCTTGATTTATTTGTTATATCCACGTTCGCTTATAAACAACATTTGCTTATAAACAAAATAAAAGAACATTTTACATTTTATTCATTTTTTAAAAGCGAAACGTACCGAAATCGAAGCGAAACCGTGGCCCACATACCGAGGTACGAACCGAACCGTGGGATAAGTGAACCGTCCCACCCCTACCTACTGAAAAATAGCAGACCTACATAGCGTGGCAAATTTGAACAATCCTGAAAATGTTGTGAAATCTTTGAGCAAATGTTTTCTAACTCAAATCATTACATCCATGGGGGGGGGGGGGGTCCCTGGAACTTGACAAGAAATAGTTTGAGGGTTGTTGTGAAAACTGTCACGATTGACAAGCCATTTGTCAAATCTGCTCTGATGGTCTAAATGCGGTTAACACATTTTGTTGAGGATGGGGACATTGTGTGTGCGTCAGACTGCCATATTAAATTCAAAATGTTTAATGTAAATCTAAACATGACCCAATATGTCATGAAGTTGAAGATGGATGTGATGCCAGTAAAGGTGTTCTGTTCTGTACTTCCCCCAATTTGGTACAGACAAGATCTGAAATATCGTGTCTGAGGTACTTGAAGATCATTTGGAGCCGTCACCCCAGATAGCTATTTTTGGAGAAGATTCTATTGCACTTCTACCCACACAAGAATCTAACATGGCGTTTGCCATGCTGATAGCAAGACATACAGGGCCGTTGCTAGCCACTTGGGTGCCCTAAGCACAAATGCTTTCTGGTGCCCCCCCCACCCCCCACCCCCACCCCACCCCCCACTCCCCCCCCCCCACCCACCCCCCACTCCCCACTCCCAACAAAAAAGACAAAAATGTTGTATTTCTCACAGGGCCACCGTTTCACATAAGCAGTGATGGGCCATTAGCCATCCTGTTGTTTTCAGAACGATCCAACACCTCCAGTCTCCAGAACCAGTTAAACAGGTTTTGACTCATTTGATAACAAGAGGCTGAATTAATGAAGTCTAACACCTTGGAACAACCTTCCTAATGCCATTGTAATGTATAGTTCCCCGAATCCCCCACCACTACTCATTGTTTCTCAGTTGCAAGGGCGATTTTTTTCATGGGTTGACACCAACACTTGCCTGCTTGCCCGGGGAAAGTAAAAAAAAAAAAGGGTCGGGCAAGTGAAGACTGCTACCTGGTTGCCCGATCGGGCAAGTGTGCAACTTAGTGCACTATAACATAACACAAGATAAATTTGTCTTTGAGGCAGTCATTGCACTCTGCCTCTGTGTCTTTCCCTGCTTTCTAGCTATAGGCCTACACAATTCCAGGCTGGGTTTGGGAAACAAAACAGGCAAATTAACATACAGATCAAAATGACCTAATCTTCATTCTCTAGTTGTGTAGACCTGGGCTAATTAAGATGATGAATTTTAACTCTTGAGAGTGTAAAATGAAACCAAATGGACCCGCAAGGATCCATTTGGTTTCATTTTTACGTTCCGATGGCAAGTGCCTCCGAGACCTTAGTGTCAACCCCTGTTTTTCCTTCCCTGAATTCCTGGCCCATGCTATAGCCTGGACCAGCAAATTAACCACAGCCCCTGTGAAATCCTACTGAAATTTTCATGTAGGCTGCACCCTTGCAGCCTACACAGAGAGGTGGGGGCGTGTGTAGGGTGAGGTGGTGGTGGGGGGCATCCCTGACCAGTTATACTTAGGGCCTCCAAAACCTAGTAGTGGCGCTGCGGCCCTGAATAAGCCCGCAGCCTGGCTGAGTATTTTAGTTCGTATTTTCAAACAATTACAGTTCGGTCAATTCTCGATCATTTCTTACCATTCAACATGTTATGTTGAAAAAACATGTTCCATGTTTTTTGCTGTATGTGGCGAGCATTTATCCCAAGTCTGCAAAACGTTATTAAACTAAACATTAGTAAATTGCAAAAAAAAAAGTCGGGAAATTCGCGCAAAACAGACATCTTTTTGATCATTCATATCTCCTTCAATTCTGGACCATTTTGTACATTTCAAAATGCAGCGTGACGGGCAAAAATCATTCTCTCAGATGCTGTATAGGATGTGCAGGTAGGTCTTCTCTACGAAGCGGAATCAAGACAAATGTAACCGTCGGGATTTCAGTGGAAACGTGAAAGCAGCAGCATTGTCACAAGTTAATTAATGTATTTAATTATATTATATGCCTTACCTAAACACAAGCAAGTGACCGACAGCAGGCAGCTGTCTAGAGCTGTTTATAGGACAATCCATAAATAAGGAGATGAATTGAACTGGCGGTTCTGTGGACATCTCCAATGCTGCGCAGTGCGCACAGTCTGTGCCCGCACGTGGCTTTGAAAT
>CM076969.1:52073529-52118529 GCA_039105355.1 Benthosema pterotum | reverse complement strand
GTCTGACTCAGAGAGTTTTCTGTTTTCGATGATGAAGTGCTGTTGGTTTAGTGGTGCCGCAATTAGTAGTTAGTTAGTAACAGTGGTAGTGTTTCAAAATAATTTTAAATATAAGCACTTTCATTTGAAATTTGGGTTGTTTGCAATTAGCATCATGTTTGGTGGGGCAGTCAGGCCATTTAGGGGGGCATTGCCCCCTACTATGTCAATAGGAGGATTTGCCAGCAGATGTCACTGTTTCCAATGTTTTGCCAGATTTCATTGCAGCTCAAAAGCCACCCAAACACCACAGAAACTCAACTGAATTGCTCAGGTTTTCCGTGTGTTATCGAGACCGTCAAATCTCAAAGGAAAAAAAATAACGTGCCACGAAAGCTTCAAGACCAATATTCAAATGTAATTTGCGGAGGAATGTCAACAGGACTCTGGCGGTCCCGGAGGAATGCAGCAGCAGGGTCACGTTTGAAGCCGCCAGACAGACAGACAGACAGACAGACAGACAGACAGACAGACAGACAGACAGACAGACAGACAGACAGACAGACAGACAGACGGTCCCCTGAGTGAGAACGGTCCACTGGTCTTTTACGGCCGCAGACGCGCCGTAATGTACGGCTTCCACTTCATTACGCAGCAGTATGCCAATAAACACATCCTTCCCACGGCACCAGCACCCAAAACACACACACACACACACACACACACACACACACACACACACACACACACACACACACACACACACACACACGCACACGCACACGCACACGCACACGCACACACACACACACACACACGAAAGTATCACTATTGACAGAAACTGACATTTTATATGTCTCAAGCCACATATCTTTAGCTGTGTTCCAAATGTTTAATGTTTTCATGCGCCTGTGGCGTTACACATGGAGTCCAGAGCAGTGTTGTAGTGGGACTAGAAGTGTGTGTGTGTGTGTGTGGGGGGGGGGGCTTCTTAAAAGGGAATTCCACCCATTTTCATTTTTTTTCCTGAGAGTGTACAAACGTGAACCAAATGGACCCGCTAGGGTCTATTTATTAGAAGCTCATTAACATGGTGAAACACATCTTGATGCCATCAAGATCCATATCACCATGTTAATGATTTTTTTCAGGCCTCCACTTCTAGGAAACAGAATGGAGGAACTTTTCTCTAAGGTATATTAATGACATGGTAAAATAAAAAAAAAATGGGTGGAAATTCCCCTTTATTGCATGTTGAGAAATATTGTTTACAATGCCTAATTGTATCCATATAAAAGTAAATGACAAAATGACATAGGCCTACTTTTGCCACAAAAATATTTTAGATGTGAGAAGTGGGGGGGGCAATCCCGCCACGTCCCCCTCCACTACACCCCTGGTCCAGAGGCACTGTTATTTTTGATAAATAAGTGCATTTCCAGGGGTAAGAAAAACAAAATGAAAAAAAAATAATTACATTCCTTTTGAAACGTGTTCGGCTCAAGGTACCATTCTTCTTCTTCTTCTTCTTCCTGCGGACAGGCTCATTTTGAAATCGTCGCGCTGGCGACGTATCTAACTAGTCCGCCTGGTCGCCATATACTGGAGAATATCAAAACCACAAGGCCGGTTTACAGGAGCAAATTAGGAGGAGCCGCGGGAAGTAACGAAAAAACTGCCAGGAGGGCAGCTTTAAAAGAAACACATTTCTCTGTTCCGTTTTCCAATCCAATGCGCTTTAGCTCTGCAGCACCTTTTATTACAGCCGAAGACTTGCAAAATCACGCAGCAAAAATGAACAAAATGAACAACAAAGGAAGGAAACGAATACACAACATAGTAGCATCAGCAGACCGCAATAGGAGGCACTGTCTTGAAATATATATTCCATTTACGCCGTTCTTATAAGTATGCAACTTAATTTATCAGTACCTGTATTCCATTTCACTTCTATTATATTGTTAGTCTGGCTAAAGCCATATACGACTCAGCAGTTCGCAAAACATTACATCAAAAATGCTTGCTGGGGTATTAATCTGCCTTATTAGACAGAATATTATAATGTAACATCAAAGCCACTATACAATTTTCAGCAATCCATTATACTGTATGTAACATCAGCTTCACTATTCCAATTTTCAGCAATGTGAAAACAGGGGCGGATGTAACATTTCCCAATTGGGGGGGGGGGGGGGGGGGGTGCAGGAGAAAATGGCATGGGTGCGCCTTCATCGCCCATGTCGCGAAGGCGCCCCAACACAATTTTTGGTTTTGGCAATTAAATATCAATAATATCATCAGTTGTTGTTGAATTTGCAACAGACACGCAGCATGCATAAAGCTAAAGGTCTGACTCAGAGAGTTTTCTGTTTTCAATGATGAAATGCTGTTGGTTTAGTGGTGACACAACTGTAGTTAGTTAGTAGCAGTAGTAGTGTTGCAAATCATTTTAACTACTACTATAGGCACTTTAATTTGAAATATCTTGGGTTGTTTTGCATGCCATCATGCTTGGTGAGGCAGACTGGGCATTGAGAACTAGCAGGCACAGACCTGCGGCCAAATGTCGAAGTGTCCTTGGGCAAGACAGACACGAACCCCACATGGATGGGGGGAGAGAGAGGAGGACCCTGGCATCGACTGCTATTCGTCGCTTTAAGCCGATGTACAGCATAAATGTATGAACCATCGTAAAGGGCTTTTTGAGCACTTGTAAAAGCGCTCTAAAAATGCAATTCAATAAAGATGCTGTCCAAAGATAATATACTTGAACAGAAAGGATGGGACCTGCTGGTCTGCTGTGCTCACAGTCACTGAATACTCTAGAATTGGTTTTACAGAAAAAACACCGTCAATAGCCTCTCAACCCATATGAACCCTTTGAGAATAGCAATTCAACATGCGGATGGAGTGGTGCTGTGTGTGTATTGCCTGACACTCAGTCTGAATTATCATTTTGTTTCATTTCATTATTCAGTCTGAAAACCCTCCCTGCGACAACAACAGTTTATAGAAGCAGCAGTGTTGCAAACTTGGCGGATTTGTCGCTATATTTAGGTTTTTATCAGACCCCCCCGGGGTCTGTGTTCTGGCTCGTTTGGTAAGCAAACAAACACAGCCAATGAGCAGGGGTGGATCTAGGCATGGGCATGGGCGGGGCAATGCCCCCCCTAAATGCTCTGACTGCCCCACCAAACATCATGTCATGCAAACAACCCACTTTGTGCTGATAATAAGTGATAATAAGTGATAATAAGTGATAATAAGATAAGTGCTGATAATTCAAATGATTTGAAACACTACTACTGCTACTAACTACAGCTGTGGCACCACTAAACCAACAGCATTTCATCATTGAAAACAGAAAACTCTGAGTCAGACCTTTAGCTTTATGCATGCTGCGTGTCTGTTGCAACTTCAACAACAACTGATGTGTTAGTGTATTGATGCTTAATTGCCTAATAAAAGTCCTGTAACCGAAAATGGTATGGGGGCGACTTCATTGTCCCTCCAATTGGGAAATGTTACATCCGCCCCTGCCGACGAGCACTACTAGCATGTAAACAAAAGCAGTAAAAGTTAGACAGTAATATGCACTATGAATATAATACAATAAATGGAGGTAATAAGCAGTGTTGCTGCTACACTACTTGTTACTTTCGAAAAAATGTTGCTAAGCTACACTACAAGCTATCCCCAGAAAATTGTAGCAAGCTACACTAGAAGCTACATGAAAAAGTAGCTTGCTACAATAACACTACAATATTACATCTCAACTTATATTAATGTACAAGTTCCTAAATAATAATAATAAAATAATATAAATAAAAAACATAATAATAATAATCTAAGGTGGGTTTGAACATAAGATGGTGGCATGTCTAGTTTTGGGATGTATATTAGAGGTTTTCTATCCCTTAAAAATGGGCGGAATTCGAAAATGTGTGTGGGAAAATGTAGCAAGCTACTTTCCTTGTTACTCGAAACAAGTAGTGTAGCTTCACTACAAGCTACTCGAAACAAGTAGTGTAGCTTCACTACAAGCTACTTGAAACAAGTAGTGTAGCTTCACTACAAGTTACGGGAAAATGTAGTTAAGCTATGCAGCTTAGCTACTTGTAACAAGTTACTGCCTATCACTGATAATAAGTAATACATTAGAAAAACAAAGTAATATGCCCAACACTGTAGACAACGTCACCAGACCTGGTGGTATATATTTATTTTTAAGGGTGCGATTCACACACTTGCCTGGGGACAAAGCCAGGCTTTGGACCACTCAAAAATTATGCTAAACCAAACAAAACCAACAAAGGCAGGGCAGAGTGTGACCCACACACTCAAACAGCATAAGTTAAGTATGCTAGTACACAGGGGCAGATGTAACATTTCCCAATTGGGGGGGGGGGGGGCAGAAGAAAATGGTAAGGGGGCAGCTTCATCGCCCGTGGCGCGAATGAAGCCGCACCCATACCATTTTCAGTAGTGTTTCAAAAATACTTTTAAATATACGCACTGAAATATCTTGGGTTGTTTTGCATGCCATCATGTTTAGTGGGGCAGACTGAGCATTTAAGGGGGAATTGCCCCCCCCATGCCTATGCCTAGATCCGCCCTGTTAGTACAAGATCAAAACCAACGGGACACACAGCAACGCCCCTTTGATGTGGAGGCTGCTGTTTTATCCATGACACGATACACAAACACACAGCTTTGTGCCACGGCGCAATAGCAGGCTTTTACTGTATGCGCTATGTATGTATTTTATATGGTATTGTGTCCAAATCTGCTTATTTTCATTCAACATTCCGATTAAAAATTAGCTAAGCATGCATTGCAGATCTACAAGATAAAACCAGGGTGAGATGTGCTACGTTTTCAGCACATATAGATGCCGTCTGTGTTGCCATCGGTATGGTGACATGGGTCATTAATGCATGAAGAAATGTGTGTGTGTGTGTGTGTGTGTGTGTGTGGTGTGTGTGTGTGTGTGTGTGTGTGTGTGTGTGTGTGTGTGTGTGTGTGTGTGTGTGTGTGTGTGTGTGTGTGTCTGTGTGTGTGTGTGTCTGTGTGTGTGTGTGTGTGTGTGTGTCTGTGTGTGTGTGTGTGTGTGTGTGTGTGTGTGTGTGTGCGCGCGCGCGTGCGTGTGCTGGGTGAGATTGAGCATGAACAGAACGAAGTATGCAACATCTTCAGCTCACTGTGATTTTCAATTTAGCTGCTGTGAATGGACCATTGGCTGAGCTGTGTATCTATGGAGGGGTCTCTCTCTCTCTCTTTCTCTCTCTCTTTCTCTCCTCTCTCAGCTGTGTCACCACTAAACCAACAGCATTTCATCATTGAAAACAGAAAACTCTCTGAGTCAGACCTTTAGCTTTATGCATGCTGCGTGTCTTTGCAACTTCAACAGCAACTGATGTCATTACTGATGCTCGATTGCCTAATAAAAGTCATGTGACCGAAAATGGTCATATGACCAGCTTCATCGCCCGTGGCGCAAAGCGACACGGGCAATGAAGCCGCTGATGAGTCTGCTATTCTAGTCTGCTATATTATTCTGTTTTTTGGTGGACTTCATATAAGATCATTTTCTTGGGACAATTTAATTGAGTGATAGTCCTTTTTTTCGTAATGCATTTGCAAAATGTATCTGATCGGAAACAAATATTGGGAATGATCGGGATTGTATAAAAAAAAAGTGATCGGATAGGGAAATATCGGGATTGGCAGATACTCAAACTCAAATGGTTCGGGATCGGATGGGGAGCAAAAAAATGACACCCGTGTGAAATGAAGTGCTGCCTGTGTGGTGGTCTGTGGGGGGTCTCCTGTACTGTCCTGCTCCTGTGATCGGGACAACCCTAGTACTAATGTATACTAATGTATACGAGTTCTCAACGGGCCAGACAAATAACTGGACCCTAACTGTGCTCTAAATGGGCCAGCACAAACAATCACCATAATTTAGTCAACCAAAAACACCGATAACAAGTGCTACTTGATATCCTAAAGCAGGGGTTTTCAACCTTTTTGATGCCAGGGCCCACCATTTAGTCAGAATTTGAGCCACGGACCACCACTTGAGGACATTTTAGCCCCACAGATCCCAAAAATAAATATTTCTTTTGCTTTTGTCCATCTTCTAGTTGTGTAGACTTGGGCTAATTCAGATGATGCATATTCTAACTCTTGAGAGCGTAAAAATGAAACCAAATGGACCCGCAAGGGTCCATTTGGTTTCATTTTTTACGTTCTCAAGAGTTGCATCTGGTTAACCAACTTAGCTGGGGACCACCTGGAACCCTCTCAGGGACCACTGGTGGTCCCCGGACCACCTGTTGAAAACCCCTGTCCTAAAGCATTGGTTTTCAACCAGTGGTCCCGGGACCACCAGTGGTCCTTGAGATGGTTCCAGGTAGTCCCCACCCAGCTAAGTTGGTTAACCAGATGAAAAGTTGGTTAATGAGATGTAACTCTTTGAGAGCGTGAACACGAACATGTTTACACTCTCAAGAGTTAAAACATTCATATCATCTGAATTGGCCCAATTCTACACAACGAGAAGATGAATGGTCATTTCGATCTGGATGTTCACCCGTTTTGTTTCCCAAATCCATAATGTGGACAAAAGCAAAAGAAAAATCTTTAGTTTTGGGGTCTGTGTGAGGCTAAAAATGTCCTCAAATAGTGCTCCGTGGCTCAAATGCTGAATAAATAGTGGGCCCTGGTATCAAAAAGGTTGAAAAGCACTGTGCTAAAGCTTTGAAACTCGGACTGGACCTTCCGTTCCAGAGGTAATGATTTTGGAGTGGGTTCCATGGGGTCAGGTAGAGTCGCTCAGAACAGCATGTGTAGCATATTTAAAGTCGGCCAGCAGGGTACAGCAGAAAGCTCTAATTACTATTGGCTGAATGATGGAGAACAGGACCCTGTAAACCGTGTCTGCACATACACACATCCTTACAACGCCCTAATACAGTGGTTTTCAACCTTTTTCAGACCAGGGTCCACTATTTATTCAGCATTTGAGCCACGGACCACCATTTGAGGACATTTTAGCCCCACAGACCCCCCCAAAACTAAAGATTTCTTTTGCTTTTGTCCACAATTCCACTACTGCTGGATTTGGGAAACAAAACAGGCAACCATTCATCTTCTACATTCTCTAGTTGTGTAGACGTGGGCTAATTAAGGTGATCAATATTTTAACTCTTGAGTGTGTAAAAATGAAACCAAATGGACCCGCAAGGGTCCATTTGGTTTCATTTTTACGTCCTCAAGAGTTGCATCCTACTCCCCATATGGGGCTCCAGAGTTAGTGAACTATAGTAGTGTGGATTTCGGACGGTGTTCCCTATATGGGGAGCACCGATGCTGTCGGTAGAGGGCGCTATAAGCCCACGGCCGCGGCCGGGTTAATGTGCTTTTTATTTGCATTGCAAAAGAACTATAAAATAAACACATCATCCCGACCATTTAATTCATATGGATATGAAGAATCTACTGACTATAAAGAAACCAGTGAAAATGTTTTCAGGTGCAGTTCATGGTATTGGATACTGTTATTATTCCAATAAATTGGATTCAGTTCTAAAAAAAGAGCTCGCTAAACAGATGACGTTGTACATCTCTATTTTTTCAAAGGTGGGAGTTGAGAACTTGGAAAGTAATAATGTAATATGTAATATATTACTCTTTGATTCCAGTAATAAGTAAAGTAATGATATTACTTCGTCTAAGGCAGGGGTTTTCAACAGGTGGTCCGGGGACCACCAGTGGTCCTTGAGAGGGTTCCAGGTGGTCCCCAGGCTAAATGATGGGAAGTTGGTTAACCAGATGTAACTCTTGATAATGTAAAAATGAAACCAAATGGACCCTTGCGGGTCCATTTGGTTTCATTTTCACACTCTCAAGAGTTAAAATATTCATCATCTGAATTAGCACTATTCAATTAAGAAGTCTACACTGTTTTGTTTGCAAAATCCAGCCTGGAATTGTGACAAAACTAAAAGAATTCTTTAATTTTAGGTCTTTGGTGTGAAAATGTCATCAAATGGTGGTCCGTGGCTCAAATGCTGCATAAATGGTGGTCCCTGGAGTCAAAAAGGTTGAAAACCACTGGTCTAAGGGGTAACAAGTAAAGTAAAGAAGATACTTTCCTAAGTAATATTGACCAACACTGATCAGGGCCTTTACACACACTGTAATAGCAGCATGACACAGTGGCAAGATAGAATACCCCCCCCCCCCCTCACAGCGCACACACACACACACACACACACACACACACACACACACACACACACACACATACACTAATTGAAAGGTGTCAGTACCTACGAGGTCCCACTCTCCGTTGGCGATGTATCCTGTGATGTCTGCGTCCACCATCTGCAGGTCCAGGGACCACCCGCCGTACGTCCACGACCCGAACTTCAGGTCGCAGCGCTGGACGTCGAAGGGGAACCAGCGCACGTCGATGTAGCAGGTGCTCTTGAAGATTCCTGCAGGGTTCCAAATAAAGTGTCATTAGACCAGGGGCGTTTTTGACACTAAGGTCTCCGAGGCACTTGCCCATCGGCAAGTGCAAGTCAGGTTCTACTTGCCCTCAGGTCATGGTCACTTGCCCCCCAGGTTCCAGGTGGTCCCCAGTTAAGTTGGTTAACCAGATGTAACTCTTGAGAACGTAAAAATGAAACCAAATGGACCCTTGCGGGTCCATTTGGTTTCATTTTTACGCTCTCAAGAGTTAAAATTCATCATCTTAATTAGCCCAGGTCTACACTGTAGAAGATTAATGGTCATTTTGATGTGTTAATTTGCCTGTTTTGTTTCCCAAATCCAGCCTGGAATTTAGAAAGCAGGGAAAGACACAGAGGCAGAGTGCAATGACTGCCTTCAAGACAAATTTATCTTGTTTTGTGTTATAGTGCACTATGTTGCACACTTGCCCGATCGGGCAACCAGATAGTAGTCTTCACTTGCCCCACCATTTTTCTTACTTGCCCCGGGCAAGTGGGCAAGTGTTAGTGTCAAGCCCTGCCAGGGGCGTTTTTGGCCATTAGGCAGACTAGGCAGTTGCCATGAGTGGAGGGGGGCGACCACCAGACATGCTTTAGAAGGATACCCGGTTAATAAGCCTAATATGGATAAATACATTATACTTATCCACTATAACTAGAATTGAACATATAAACATATTAGTTTAAAAGTAGTTCATATTTTATTCCTTGGGGGGGCATTTTACAGGAGAAAATATTTCCTAGGGCTCCAAATTGCTTAGAAACACCACTGCATTAGACGTACCGTCAAAAAGGGGGTTGGTTTGATTAGTTCTGTGCGCCAATTAGTCTTGGGCGGTATTGATTTTTTAATATCGGTATTGACAATGTCTTAATTAGCTCGATATTCGATATTACCGGTATTGACGGCAATCAGAGTTGGAACGCTCCACCAGTCACCTAGTTCTCAGAATTTGCGACTTTGAGGGGTCAGAAACTGAGCGCTCTGCTGTTAAAGCAGCCTAAATAGGGAAAAACAGGAGTTGGAAATACATTGTTTCCAAAAAGCCTAACCCAAATAAGGGCTAGTTTAGGCATGTGTGTAACATGAAAATTGTTTGTATAGTTACAATTAAGTCTCATTGCTCATATTTTAATAGAATACAGTATAATGTCGGTATTTGACGATATTCGGTATTCGATATTTTTCACAGACCCAACGATATTACTCGGTATTGATTTCCAATATCGCGATAAACGGTAATACCGGTATATTGCCCAAGACTAGCGCCAATTTCTCGCCAGTTCTCTGCTTGTGATGATTAAATCGTTTTTGACTGATTGATTGATTGAAAGAAGATTACCCGATGGAATACAACCCCCTAAGGACTAGTGTCTGCACTATCTACTACCAGTCCTGTCAAACAGACGGCACGTGGGCCGAATCCCTCCCGCGAGATGATTTAATCCGGCAGTTTCCTGTCAAGTTAGGATTCTTTAAGGAATTCCTCAATCTGTGTTCCTGAGCTCTTGTCTGGAGTTATAACTATAGTTCACCAGTACATGGGGTCTATAACCGAGGGAACATTAAGATCACAGCTGTCAAAAAAAGAAGGGCGTGGGGAGCTGCGGGAAGGGGGGCAAATTATATGTATTTATTTGATGGGAAAAAAAAAGTCCCAAAAAATACTAGTCCCCTTAGTGGCCAAAAAACCTGGGAAACTCATGTTAAGCAGAGATAGTATTTGTGACACTTGACAATTGTGATGTATTGTCATGCCAATAAAGCTAATTTGAATTCAACTGAGTTGAATTTGAAATCAAATTGATTGACTGACTGATTGATTGACTGATTGCTTGATTGCTTGATTGATTGTTGAGCAGTGTTGGGAATATTACTTTACCTTGTTAATATATTACTTATTAATTATTACCTTAATTTCAAAGCAATATATTATATTACAATATTACTGTCTGAGCAAGTGTAATATATTAATATTACTATTACATATTACTTAAAAAAAAACTTTTTACAAAATATATAATTAAATATTTAGTGTCACTATTAATCAAATATTACATAGGCCAGTGGCATACCTACAATAAAGCAAACTCACTTGGCTATCTGGCCAAATCCATATGAAATCAACTTGAAAAAACGTCACTCCCGACTAAATAATTTGATGACAAATTATAGAAAATAAGTCATTATTTAACTTCTGCAATTGTCAAGATAATTTCACAAGAACATTTTCAACAAAACAGATTGACAGAAAGTAATATTGAAAGTAATGCAGCAATGCAGAAAGAAAAGTATAATATATTAGATTGTTTTTGTTAAGTAATATATTTATATTACAAGTTACTGCATTTTGGTAATATATTATGTAATATATTAAGTTACGTAGTGCACATGTCCCAACACTGTTGTTGAGTCCTGGTGGGCCAAGCAATGACCAAATAACCCACGGAAGCCCTATATATTTTGTACTTCAATGTACAAGATATAGGGCTTAGACTTAGATACACTATTTTAGAAAAAAACATGGAAAGTGTCAAAGAGGCTAAGTCAATCAGCCAACGAGACACCTCTTGTTGCCAATAATCAGTGATCAATACAATCATGTTACTAGCGCATGGAGACAGACTGCTGAGTGATGTTTGGCTGGAACCAGACGAGCTCAAGTGGTGTGTTATAAACCAGAAAATCATAACCCCAGCGTGACCTCAGACACACACACACACACACACACACACACACACACACACACACAGGCTCACTTGCAAATGACATACATCTCCGCCTCACTTATTTCCCCCCCGATCAATCACCGGTTTGACAGAACTACACCCGCCAAAAGGTCATAAAGTGAATTTACTGGCCAGCGAGGAACCGTCTGCCCCCATGGATACATATGACAGCTTACTATAGGAGACGCAGACACAAACAAAGACCGTTCACAAACAGTGCGCGTTCATATGCATGTCTACACAATTACAGAATGTAGAAGAGATATGGTCATCTTGATCTGTATGTTTTGTTTCCCCAAATCCAGCCTGGAATTGTGGACAAAACCAAAAGAAATCTTTAGTTTTGGGGTCTGTGTGGGGCTAAAAAAAGCCATCAAATGGTGGTCCATATCTCAAATGCTGAATAAATTTAGTGGGGCCTGGTATCAAAAATGTTGAAAACCACTGACCAAATTAACATAGGCGGACGGACGGACGGTGAATACATTTAGTGGGCCCTGGTATCAAAAAGGGTGAAAACCACTGCAGAAATTAACATAGGCGGACGGACAAAGTGCAAAACACACCCTCTCCCCATGCCTTTGGCCTGCATGGTGGTGACAGTAATGTCCTGAAGGATGTACTTTGCAATTTACAGATGTAAAGGGCACACAATTTACTACCTTACAGTATATTGTATACAAGAAGCAGAATCATCGTCTGTCTCATCCCCCTTTGGGCCCAAGGTTATCTATAGAAAAGAAAAAAGCCCTCCTGGGGGGTTTACACCAGTTCACTCGTGCCGCGCAAAATGATATAGACATAATGGGATTTTCTTGTCTCTATAGACTCGTAGAATTGACTTTGGAGAGCACCTTGCTCTCAAAAGGGGGCTGGAGGTCACGCATTAACCCGTGAGCACCCGGTAATGTTTTGTTCTGGGTCGCAGCATTGTCCTAGTGGACAATGAGAGCTGTCCAATACTTGACTAAGTAGTCACCTTGTATGGCTCACTACTAGCCCTAGCTCGCCTTCATGATAACGAGAGAGGAGAGATCCAGAAGTGAATTCCCTCATTCTTTTTTCCCTTACAGTATGTTTTTAACGGCGGGTGTTGGACAAGCAACGTTTGACGCTTTGAAAAGCTCAGCATTTTTATCTTTCCGGCCGACGTCGCCCGTTCTGCTGCTGTCGCCCGAATCGGCGGATCCCATAAACCAGTGGTCGGCAACCCAAGATGTTGAAAGAGCCATTTACGACCAAAATTCGTCCTAAATTCAAAATCTGTCTGGAGCCGCAAAAAATGTTTTTCTGAGAGTGTACAAATGTGAACCAAATGGACCCTGGCGGGTCCATTTGGTTCCATTTGTACACTCTCAGAAAAAAGGTCCTAAGAGAAAAATCCTAAAACAAAACATGGCGAAACACAACTTGATGACGTCATCAAGCTGTGTGTTTGCCATGTTAATGATTTTTTTCAGACCTCCTTTTCTAGGAAACACATCATTTTTATCATGTCCACACAACATCTCAAAGATATATTAATGATATAGTAAGCTGTTGAAAATGGGTGGTTCAGATTAAAGCTTGATCTCTGGTAAGTGCTGGGCTTTTGTGTTATGACCAACAAGCGCTATGTTAACTGTCAGACAGTGCATGGCTTGTTTAGTGCTGTCACTGACTGAAATGTTTATATCATGTTGGCAGATCACCATAATGTGTATGTAATAATGCTACATCCAGGGAGCCACTAGGGTTGTGTTCTAGAGCCGCATGCGGCTCCTGAGCCGCAGGTTGCTGACCCCTGCCATAAACAAATAATGGATGTTGGAGGCCGATGTTGCTTGTCGTTAAAACGTACTGTTAGGCTTTTCATGGACAAGTAGACATTGATGCGCCGATCAAAGCCAACTCGGATGATTGTGACAAGTCATGACGATGAACGATAGAGCCAATAGTGTGGAGATTAGGAGGTTAGAGTGTTCTGTTTTTAAACAAATTTGTTTACAGACACAGAGTTTATTACCTTATTTATTGTGGTCATTGTCATGATTTGCAACAACATGAGCGTAGACGACTTTACTTAATTAAACACTTTTTGAAGACTCTACGGGGGGGAAAAAATGAGCGGGGAATTCTCTTTTCCCGGGTCTGTCGTCAAGGGGGGGAGGTGGGGTGGGACTACAGCGCTGTCAGTGTGTCTCATTCACTTTCACCCAAAGCGCTTCATTGTCTCAGCTGTTGGCAGTGGGTCTCAGCTGCAGTATTGTAGAGAGCATTATGAACCATGGCAGGAGGGAGGGAGGGAGGCAGGATGGTCCCACAGGGACCATAGTGCTAATCTGCAGCCAGAGAAACTGCCAACGACCCCGACGAACCTCGGCATGACCTCCTCCTACTTAACACAAAAGATATATGTGTTTATACTCTGCTTTGTTTTCAATTTTTCCATGCAAGCATTGTTTTTGTTTGGTCGGCATGTCAGCGGGTTCAGAGAACAGAACGAACGAACGCACACAGGGGCGGATCTAGGCATGGGCATGGGAAATGCCCAGACTGCCCCACCAAACATGATGGCTTGCAAAACAAGCCAAGATATTTCAAATTAAAGTGCTTATATTTAAAGTGATTTCAAACGCTACTACTGCTACTAACTAACTACAGCTGTGTCATCACTAAACCAACAGCATTTCATCATTGGAAACAGAAAACTCTCTGAGTCAGACCTTTAGCTTTATGCATGCTGCATGTCTGTCGCAACTTCAACAACAACTGATGTTATTATTGATGCTTTACTTGACTAATAAAAGGCAGAAAGGTGCCACGCCCCCACCTTTTGAGACAGCTGAATCACTGCTGAGCCAAAAGTGAAAGTGTCATTGTCAACACACTACTGACATGGTGGAGAGACAATATATAGCAGAAAATTGCATTACCCCTTAGCCCCATTATAAGCTTATTTTGGGATAGGGAAAACAGCCATTAAGGATAATGAAAAAAAAAAAAACACTTTTGGTGCAGAATTCTCCTTTAAAATCAAAACAAACAACATCTGTCTCTCTCTCACTCAAAAAGCAGGGGATTGGGAAACTAAAAAGTTAATCTTGCTTCGGTTGACTGATTAGTTTTGAAGTGAATCCACATCTTTGGGACTGTTTAAAGGAGAGAGGCCGAGCGTAGACAGACCCCCAGGGGGGGGGGGGCTTGGGGTCAACCATGTATGAACTGAGTAGGGTAATCAGTCCGGAACATTAGAACATCAACAGCTGCTGCTCTCCCCATGTTGTTTTTGAACAAGAATGGTCATAAAACGTCTTTGTTTGTGTCCATTTTTTACTTTGTCTTGAGTATAATGTTCAGCTCGAGCCAGGGCCGGATTTAGCCCGGATTTAACCAACTTTCCACCATTTAGCTGGGGACCATCTGGAACTCTGTCAAGGACCACTGGTGGTCCCCGGATCACTGGTTGAGACCCACTGATATAACCTTTCATTGGGTGGGTGCGCAGGAGGATGCACGTTTGGGTGGTTGCTATGCCCACCCCTGCCCCCTCTAGATCCGGCCCTGCTTTAGAGTTTAGTTTCTTCATTTTTCCTGTGAGGTTTAACATTAAAACGTAACGGCAACTTACCTGGGGGCAGGTACTGGCAGTAACCTGTGGAGTTCACCAGAACGTTGGTGTGAAATGTAGCGTCAAATCTCTCATCAGCACTGTGGAGGCCGGACAGACAGACAGACAGACAGACAGACAGACAGACAGACAGACAGACAGACAGACAGATTAGCTGTTAGAGCAGGAACTGTTGAAGCCACACTGCTGTTTATCCGTTTATCGCACATATTCAGTTCAGTATACACTGTGCACACACACACACGCACACGCACACAGGCGCACACGCGCACACGCACACACACACACACACACACACACCACATACGTACGCACACAGTGTATGCTGACAAAAACATGCACAAACCGGAAACGTAAATGAGTGTTCAACTTCAAAGTGAACAGTCGCTCATTGTAGATTCAGCAAACTCACACACACACACACACACACACACACACACACACACACACACACACACACACACACACACACACACACACACACACACACACACACACACACACACACACACACACACACACACACACACACACACACACACTTGAACAAACAACAAGCACACATGCAGTAAAGCACATATGCAGTAAATCAGGGATAGACAATAAGGGAAATTTGCCACTGGCCCTTTGGGCCAGTGGCTTTTAAGGATCACTGGCCCCACAACTGTAACCACTGGCCCAGGTAATCGATCCCCATAGTTTGCAAAAAAAGACCACTTTCGATTCAATAGCACTTATTAATGCTGATCATTCAAGTAATAACAACACTCTTTCACGGGGGTCAAAACCGGCAGACCGCTCAGCAAGCTGACCCTACAATGCATAATGCTTACAATAATTAAAGCAAGGGGTGAAAGAATGCCAGCATCCAACATACCGGTAATATATAAATAATCATAACAAGTAGTTATACATTTCTACAGCCTTAAATGTATTTGATCGAACATAACATTTTAATATACATGAAGCATTAATTCTCTCTGCCCCTTCTTGGACAAAAAAGCAATACTTGTATTTTTTCACTGTTCAAGACAAATATACAGTATATCAAATAAATATCTATAAAATAGATAGCATTAGATAGTGATCCAGGGCTAGTAAAGGCTAACAATGGGCTTATGCTGGCATACATGCACCATATTATAAACTGTACTTTTCTACTGCAGCTAATAAACAAATAACTGTGATACATTACAAGCAGTTGCTTCCAACCTTTTTGATAACAGGGCCCACTATTAATCCAGCATTTGAGCCAAGGACCACCATTTGGTGACATTTTAGCCCCACAGATCCCAAAACTAAAGATTTCTTTTGTTTTTGTCCACAATTCCAGGCTGGATTTTTGCAAACAAAACAGGCAAACAGTAAATCAAAGTGACAATTCATCTTCTACATTCTCTAATTGTGTAGGGTTAATTTAGATGAATATTTTAACTCTTGAGAGTGTAAACATGAAACCAAATGGACCCGTAAGGGTACATTTGGTTTCATATATTTTAAAACATTGTAATATATAGCCTCAATCATGTACAGTATATTCGTTCGATTGAGGTTTTGCCTTATAGAATACATGGTGATCAGTTTTTCAAATCAATCAAATACACTGCTGGGAAAGCCCCTAGCAATTATAGCCTACGCGCAGCGCACGTGTGTCTCTAAGCTGCGCAGATACAAAGGACGACATATAGGCTATCTCTCTTCATATAGTTTGAAGTCATATAAAAACGTATACCTATACCCAATGGAATATAAAATATATAAAATATACACTGTATTGACAAGTCGGAATTAAAGCAATCGCTTGAAAACCGAGTGAGAATGGGACATTTGCAATCTCAAAACTTTTTCGATCGGAGCGCGTGTGAGTCGATGTGTCAATGCGCTGTTGACAGACGCTTGGATTCAGTATGGTAAGTGCGTGCTTATACAATGCGCAGTGCAACACGTAGGCCTATAGATACAGGACAACGTGTGAGAGAAAATGCAGTCTGAACAATCGTTGTACATAGGCTGTGTATGGCAGAATTAAACATATTTTGAGGTGGAGGACTGCTGTCGCATTGTGACATGCGAGATGCTGAGCTGAGGGCATGTTGCGCGTCAGGCAGAAATGAGGAGGTCTGCAAACACCATACGCTATAGTAATGATAGTATTAATAAGTGTTTTGTGAGCTATGCCGGTCTATGCCCGGTTGTGAGATGGGGGCGGGGGTTTTAAGAACATTTTAGAACGGGAACAACAAGTACCGGTAGCTGCATCTCTTCTCTACAGTAGTGCGCTGCAAGTGAACGGGGGGAGCGGGCTTACACGAGAGCCAGCCAAGTCAGCTGTATAGCTCTGCGTAGCCACTGTTCCATGCAGATGGTGGTGCGCACACAACAGGCGACTTGGGTTTGAGATCACATAACGTAAATGCGGTTGTTTTTTGTGCTAATAAACGAAATATAAATGAAGTTGAAAAAAAAAATCTCTATATATATATTGTGAAATAAAATTGTATTTATTATTAATTTATTTTTAAGAGGTATTTTTCTACTGGCCCATGGGGCCAGTGAGTGGCGCCATTTGGTGGTCCGAAGGGGTTTTGAAACCATCGGGGGCCAGCGGGCCAATTATATTGTCAAACCCTGAGTAAATTGTCCTATTTTCAAGTTAGATGTTATGACTTGCACCACGCACACGCACACACGCACGCACGCACACGCACACACACACACACACACACACACACACACACACACACACACGCGGCGTGTAGAATCCCAAGGACTAACAGTAACAGTGTGTCCTGCCAGATAATGCATCATGCTGGTCCTGATGCAAGCGCTCCATAAATCTAAGTGTCTGTGTGGATGTAGCTCCTGCTCCTGGTTAGAGAGGTTACAGCAGCACTCAGCAGCTCTCTGTGGGTCAGATCAATGTTTTACCTGCTCTCCCAGTGCCTCTTTCTAGGTATTTAGTGGCCCTATGCAAGATTAGTTTACCCCCCCTCCCCCACGCACTGCCACACCAGAGGGGAAGGAAAGGCAATGAAAACTTTTTGATCAAAATTAACTAGAGATGCCCGATATTGACTTTTTTACCGATATCCGATATCCCGATATTATCCAACTTCTAATTCCCGATACCGATATCAACCGATACCGATATATGCGGCCTCCAGTGGTGGAAAAATAACAGAAACTATTACTATACAAATATTTAATATAAATAAACATTTAGTATAAATACGAATTCATGTTATAGCCTAGAAATACTCCATACAACTATAAATTCAACATGTAGCCTACTTGAGTAAAGTACAAAAGTAATGGTATAAACATGACCGTAGCGCTGAGTCTACATCTCTGTAAATAGTCATAATTTCCAGTTTGTAAATACCGATACCGATATTTTCCGATATGAAATTTGAAAGCTTTTATCGGCCGATAATATCGGAGGGCCGATAATATCTGGCATCTCTAAAATTAACAGTATGACCGACCGCGTAACCCAGGGGTAGGGAACCTATGGCTCGGGAGCCAGATGTGGCTCTTTTGATGGCTGCACTGGCTCACAGACAATTCTTTAATTAATAATTATATTTAAAAAAGTGTCATTAGACTCATTTGTGCATGTGCGAAACGGCGCCGGTCACCGTTGACTAGAAAGCCGGTTCCGCAGTTATTTCAATTGGAAAGTGGCAAACATACACTTGCTGTGTATCCAATCTATTTATCTATCAATCCTATAGGCCAGGGGTTTTCAACAGGTGGTCCGGGGACCACCAGTGGTCCCTGAGAGGGTTCCAGGTGGTCCCCAGCTAAGTTGTTTTATCAGATGTAACTCTTGAGAACGTAAAAATGAAACCAAATGGACCCTAAGTTGCGGGTCCATTTGGTTTCATTTTTACACTCTCAAGAGTTAAAATTCGTCATCTTAATTAGCCCAGGTCTACACAACTAGAAGATTAATGGTCAATTTTGATCTGTATGTTAATTTGACTGTTTTGTTTCCCCAAATCCAGCCTGGAATTGTGGACAAAAGCAAGAGAAATCTTTAGTTTTGGGGTCTTTGGGGCTAAAAATGTCCTCAAGTGGTGGTCCGTGGCTCAAATGCTGAATAAATGGTGGTCCCTGGTGACAAAAAGGTTGAAAACCACTGCCATAGGCAGACTCAGACAGTGTTGACGTGTTTTGAGAAGATGGCTGAGACACAAAAGGACGAGGAGTATTGTTCAGCAGAAATGGACAGAGGAATTTGCTTTTGTGGAGAGAGCGGGTTCTGCAGTGTGTCCAACATGCGAATGGTAAAATAGAAACGGCATAAGGATGTTATTAAAAAGAACTCAGACTCATTGTACTTTAAAAAGAACTCAGACTTATTGTACTTTAAAAGTGTTGAAATGACATAAAATGCACACATTTACTTATATTTTAGGTTTTTAGGTGTTCATGGCTCTCTCAGCCAAAAAGGTTCCCGACCCATGGCGTAACCTGTGTTTTCCATTTGCTTGCGCAATGGAAGACGCTGCTTAACCTGTGTCATCAATCTTTTAATAAGGGGTTTAATGGTGACCAAAATCTAGGCCTTAGTGTTCTAGGGTTAAACGGGCCACAAAAGTCCTTGAATTCCTCTCGTTTTGTCAGCCACACAATTTTTACGAATTCACAAAACCAGTGACTGATTTATTGTAATTGTGCCGTTTACGGGAAAGAAAGCAGTGAGAACAATTTAATGATTACTTAATAGTCTGGACTTTTGCTCCAAACTTTATAAGCATGTTGTTGCCTAATGAGCGAGAGTACTTGCTCTCAGCGTCGCATTTCGCCTACGCTCATTAAATCAACGCGGGTCAATATCGGTGACAGGCTTTTCGCGATCCCACGCTTGCAAGTGTGCGCCGTGCACGCATGTGTTTGACAGGCGTGCACAGGCACTAACACACACACACACACACACTAAAACTGCACCATTAATGAGCTTAAGCAGCAAGAGAGAGAGAGAGAGAGAGAGAGAGAGAGAGAGAGAGATGCAGGCCATTGTTCTCCCGATAATAAAAAAATATATAAATCATTAAAAAAAAAAACAATGTTTTTAAAAAAGTCTGTTGAACGATGATGTCACTGGAAGACAGGTTTCTGAAACTGCCCACAGCTCTCATGTGAGACACAGGCTAGAGTAGAAAGAAATAGTGGCATTTTACCATGAACATTAGTGATGAACTATTATATAAAGATATGTTAAAAAGTGGTGACGTGGTCCTTTAAACATTCAACGAATGTGCAAGTAGAGTACTCTACTTGCAAACTGTTAGTAAACTATTAAAAGGATCCCTGCTTAAAACACTATACTTGCATTCTATAACTAAAAATACAGATAAAACACCTCCAATACTTTTATTTCATTCACAATATTTCACTCAATTGGGGCTGCTCCTGTCGCAGGTTGATGATGTCACATGAGACTGTGTGGTTCAGCCCTATGGAATAAGTGGAATGCACATGCTAATAAACATATTTAAAATATTACTTTGGTGCTCATATTACACTTACAAAGTATAATAAGTGGTTGTAAGTTAATTAATACAAGTTGTTTTTTGTTAGCATATGCATTCCCTTTAGAGTGAAAGATTCTATATTTATGGAAGAACTAAGATACTGATGGTGTTTTTATGTGTTTATTTTAGTTATATACTGTATGTCAAGAATAATGTTTTAAGCCATATTTGTCTTATTAGCCAGGGATCCTTTTAAATCAATCAACCAATAATCAATCACTGTTTACAGCACAAACACAAGTGGCGAGAACTGCAATTAATCTGATGCATGATTTCCAGTCGGTTGGACACTAACAAGCAAGCTAATATAATGGAACAGACACTACACTAAGACGAGCTGATCCTGCGATAAGACAAGAAGCTATTAAGCATTCACGTGATCTCTGTACTTGGTAGTGTGGACAGACAGTGTGCGTCGGTGAGGGGCTGATATCACAACGTAATGAGCCGTGTTCGATTATTTACTGAGTCGTGACAGAGACAGAGCTGAAAATAAACACCATGAGCTGACAGCTACGGTGACACCCACGCTGTCAGCACACTAACACGACACCTTGCTTGAGTTCCTTTATATCCATAATATTCACGCACGTTTTCACATTTTGGGGTGGCTGCCCACTGCTTTTTTCTAGGGGTGGGCAAAAAAAAATCGATATGCCGATATATCACTATCAATTCTTAATGCCATAATATCAATATCGAATCACCAGGTTCAAAATCGATTTGTTTTATATTTACGTAGGTCCTATTCAGGCTGCATTGATGTGTATGATTGAACTTTTTTGTTATTTATATTGTTCAAAATTTCTGAAATGTTCTAGTTGATTGAACTCGTCACGGTCCATATTGTTCATAATTCCGCCCATTTTCAACATTTTACTGTACTGTATTTTACTTGATGATGACATCATCAAGTTGTGTTTGTGTTGTGTTTGATAAAGATTTCTCTTTTAGGACCTTTTTCTCTGAGGACCCACTCTATAGGCCCTATCTGGTGGGCCAAACTGAACAACCAATATGTCAAATTGTAGCTATGATGATATCCTGCCTTCATATGACTTGATAAAACAAAAATGAAAAATCCTCAATTACGAATTGGCCACTGGGAGCTCTACAACCACAATCTTCTACGTTGTATGTGTCGATACGTAAACATAAACAGCTGTGGTATGAATACACAGCATGTTATTAGTGCGGCTGCCCTCTGCACAACCAGTCTATAGTAATTGCCGACTTTATTAGGCCTATTTATTCCTTCAGTATAAACTGTATCAGATGTCATGTGGGTCAATACATTACATCATCGTCACTATACTGTACATCAGGGGTGCCCAACCTTTTTTGATCCAAGATCTACTTTTCAGCAGCCAACCCCTCCGGGATCTACCAGTCCAATATCAACATTTCAAACCACACACATCGTTGCCAGCCTACAGTAACTTCACAACAACACAACACTACTTTGTTTTACCACTTTACTTTATGTCCATATAAGCATAAAGTACAACAGACTTGTCATAAATAGGCCTACAACAGTACAACATTAAGTACAACAGACTTGGACAAACACTGCCACTGCAAATGCAATCATAATAAGAACAGTCCAGAACAGTACATTACACGTTGCAGAACAATACAGTTGGCTTAATTCACAGACAGCAAATCGCTCTTTTTTTTCTCTTTTCTACCCCTCCCCCCTGATATATAGTACAAACGGGAATTTTGTACTAAGTTGAGACAATGTTGAACTGTTATGCAATGGAGACTAATAATAATTATGAACTGGAGAATATGTCTTCAATATGAATTGGTATATGTACTTGTAGACTCTGTAATGATGTTCTCGTCTTGTGCATTCTTGTGCCTCTATTGTCTTGTCTTTTATATTCAGCCAAAGGCAACGTTTCCTCATGCTTTCGGTCGTAAAGCTTTATTGTACTCCGCTGTTACCCCAAGCGTCGTTACACAGGCCTGTGCCCTCTATTACTTCCAGCTTTAGCCGTAGCGTTCATGATTTATATAACTCATAAATTATTCCTGGCGTTGCTCCCTGTTCGCTACAACAGGTTCATGGTCTGCTTGGCCTGTGCTAACGACACACCTCACCTACAGCTGGGATGGAACCCTTGTGGCATGTACATGTACAGTACATAATACTGTACATCTACAACGTTGTGTAATGAAGCTCAGAGAATGTTCCCAAACATTTAACTCTGAGAGAGTAAAAGCTGAGAGTGCTACACCCGGGGACTCTAACGTTCATGTTTATTGGCAGCACAATTGAATGTGCTTTAAAGGGGTAGTTCAGAAACTTAAAGAGGACGTAAAGCAAAGAATATATGAAACAAAATGCATTCCAAGTTTGTCACACCACAGAGTAATGTATTATAGCCCCACAGACCAAATATTTATGACTGAAAAACTCGCTATGTTTCAGAAATGTACGAAGCGTAAATGTCGGGGATTCGGTGGAAACGGTCCACCGAATCCCTGACATTTACGTTTTGCTTGATTCTGCTTTGTACAGAAGACCTACCCACATACCTATACAGCATCAGAGAGAGTGATGTTTTCCCGTCACGCTACATTTTGAATTGTAAAAAATGGTCCAGAAACGACAGAGAAATTAATGATCAAAAAGACGTCTGTTTTTTGCCGAAAAATCCCGACTTTTTTGCAATTTACAGCATTGCGTCACAAGTTAATTAATGTATTTAATTATATTATATACTGTACATTACCTAAACACAAGGAAGTGACTGACAGCAGGCAATCTACAGCTGTTTATAGGACAATCCATAAATAAGGAGATGAATTGAACTGGCGCCTGAATTTGCTTTACGTCCACTTTAAGCCGTGTTGCAACTGTATTAAGTGATTGCCAGAGTCTCGTGGTGGGATTTCTGCTCTGGTTTGGGTGAAATATTTAGTAGAGGCACCAATCTCCACCAGGAGGCCAGGCCCTATTGGGCTCCATCGCTCTTCCCGCACGTGGCGGTGATGGTTGTGTGTGCGTGTATGCAAATGCAGGCTCATATGGTTCTTACCTCAGTTGTTTTAAAGTCCATCAGGTTAATGAATATGAATGAGACTGCACGATCTCTGTTCGCACAACCATTATGTGCTCTCTCTCTCTCTCTCTCTCTCTCTCTCTCTCTCTCTCTCTCTCTCTCTCTCTCTCTCTCTCTCTCCCTCTCTCTCTCTCTCTCTCTCCGCCTGACCCGTTCCATTTTCATGCCACAGCAGCTTTCATTTGCACCTGATTTCTCCTTGGTTGCGTGCCACAGCCACGTCACAGCTGCAAACTCCTGATGCGTCACAGTCGCACTGAGACTTGTTTGTGAGCTTGTTGTAGTGTTTTCGTAAAATCAGCCCAACTGCCAATATTACTTGTACTTAGGGGAGTAATATACAGTATTACGCCCAGTGTTGAAGCGGGGAGACGCCTCTTAAAGGGGAATTCCACCCATTTTATTTATTTTTTTCTGAGTGTACAAATGTGAACCAAATGGACCCTAGCCATTTGATTCACATTTGTACACTCTCAGAAAAGAAGGAAACACATTAACATGGTGAAACACATCTTGATGATGTCATCAAGATGTATTTCACCATGCTAATGATTTTTTTTTTGTCCAGACCTCCATTTCTAGGAAATACAGAATTGGGGGATTTTTTTTTTTATCATGTCCACACAACATTTCTAAGGTATATTAATGACATAGTAAAATATTGAAAATGAGCAAAATTCCCCTTTAAGACACATGTGCATGCACACTTTTCCGTGCACCTGCACAACACACACAGACACATTATTAAAACAAGTATAGCATAGTGAGAAAGATTGTTTGCAATGCCTAATTGCATCCATAAAAGTAAATGACAAGACAAAAAACATAGGCCTACTTTTGCCCCAAAAATATTTTAGATGTGATCTAAAGGGGACGCCGTCCTCTCGTGTCCCCTTTAGGAAAGTAATAATTTTACATTACTCATTAATATTTTGGGCATGACAGTAATATGTAAAACATTACATTTTAGTAATAATCTACTGTACTGTATTTCCATTCGTTTTACTAGCAAGTCCAACACGGACAGCACGTGTGGTCTGCCTCCTTTCTCTGTACCATCTGGTACGGTATGGTATTGAGAAGCTCTCTTAGTTATCCAATTGTCATGGGGCCAGGCTCACTAAAACAGATTATGGTCCTTTCAGAAAGCAGATAACATGATTCTCAACGATTATTTTTTTCAAGGACACATAGGCCAGTCCACTCCATGGACAGGGAGTATGTACTGCACTCTGTCTGTTACCAGCAAGTCTCCAGCACTGTTAATCCGGTCGATGCCAAACTTTGCACGCACACACACACACACACATACACACACACACGTAGAGAGAGAGACAGCTGAGAGTGAGACAGTAGAAGTCTGTGTGTTGTTGAGGGTACCTGTTGTAAAGGAGGATATCCGGTTTCCATATCTGGTTGTCAGGGAATCGGACGTTTGTGACTCCTGGGTAGTCGGACTGGTTCCAGCGAAGGTAGTAATCTGTCCAGTACTAGAGAAGAACAACAGATTAGGTTATAATTGGTTCCATCACAAAAAGAGGTTGTTGTGTTTCACATCGTGAAACACAACTTATTGATGTCATGAAGTTGTGTTTCACCATGATTATGATTTTTTTCAGACCTCCATTACTAGGAGACACAGAATGGGGGGAACTTTTTAATCATGTCCACACAACATCTCTAAGTTATATTAATGACATAGTAGATTGTTGAAAATGGGAGGAATGCTCCTTTAAAATGGTTACACAGACACTTTCATATTTTTAATGAGTTAAATATAAATCACTAAAATGTCAACATTTATGTAAGTAAAAATAGATCAAAACTCAATGCAGACTATCAGTCCAAGAATACATAAAAGAATTAAGGCAACATAACTTCACTTACACTCCGTTTCTTAATTGGACATAGACTTTGATCAGTGGAACTGTGTTTGTTACGGAAGAGCTTATTTTCCTGTCAGTTACTGAAATGTTGAAATGAGTCATACCACAATGAAAACAAACATAATTAGGCCATAGTGTAAAAAATAAAATATCCCAAATTTGAGGATAGATTGAAAATACTGATGTTGTTACGGTTGCAGAGGAGATAGAACCCAAAATGCAGAGCAACATACAACAAACTTAGATCTTTAAAGTATTTAATGAAAAGTGAGACAAAAAACAACCAAGCTGAACAAGGCAAGGCAGGGCAAATCCATACACGGGGCAGAATACAGGAATCAGAAGTCTCACATAGAGGAGCACGCAGGAACCAGTAACACAAACTACAATATGATCTGACAAAGTGTAGTGAAAGAGTCCAGTCTTTATAGTGAGCAGGTTGATTGTAGAGTGTTTACAGGTGGGCTAATGAGCTGATTGGAGAACAGGTGAGGGAGTGAGTGAGTGACAGATAGTGGGAGTGGCTGACAAGTTTATTGTCTATTTTTCAGTACTCTGTACGGTGTGTTATTTTTTAATAGAACTCGGCTGCGCCTCAGTCAGTTATTAGGAAACAAATCATCGGTCCTATACCGCTTATTACATGGCCTTAATACATTAATAATAACTAATAATTGACAAAGTACATAACAAAGCTGCTTTCATTTATCTTCAGTTGTGTGGGCTACGTTCGGCCGGATTAGGAGGTCTGTTGCTGAGCGGAGCGGTCTGTTGTTGTGACATAAGTGACTGCTCATGTGACCAGGCTTATAATAATAATAATAATGGATTGCATTTTTATAGCGCTTTTCCAAGTGCTCAAAGCGCTTTACAATGGTCCATTCATTCATACATTGGAAAGTAGAGCGGCGAACAGTCGACGCCAGCGTCCCCACTTCCCACATTCACACACCAATGGTGGCCAGCTCACACTGACCAACTCATTGGAGGCAACTTGGGGTTCAGTGTCTTGCCCAAGGACACTTCGACACGTAGACAGGAGGAGCCGGGATTCGAACCGCCGACCCACGGGTCATTGGACGACCTGCTCTACCTCCGGAACCACAGCCGCCCCTAAATGATTATGATTGGAGCATTCATTCAAGACATGTAATAATACTCACTTCATGTTTTGCAATTCTCGTGGTGTTTTGATGCTAAATGTCTCTGCAAGGAAAAGGTTGGTTTTTTTCCTGTCAACTGCACCCTCCCCAAACACACACACACGCATGCCCGTGCGCGCGCGCGCGCACACACACACACACACACACACACACACACACACACACACACACACACACACACACACATGCTGTATGTCCAAAGTGGGTGAAATAAACTACTACCCACGCGATATTGTGTAACATTCTGTACTATTATATGTTTTCTATTAGGCCCTATTTTATGATTGAAGCCTGGTTTTTGCTTTATTTAATCATGTGTACTGCGTCATCCGAGTCAAGACGAGGCTCCCATGTCTGAGAGGCAGTAATGCATTTTCACATTAGAACGCACACGCACACACACACACATGCGCGGATTGACACACACACACACACACACACACACACACACACACACACACACACACACACACACAGGCCCGATCTCCAGTTAAGCCACAGGCGCGGCAACGGACGGATGAATGTTGGACTACCAAATTAAATTAAGCAAAAAGACTAAATGGTCCTGGAAGCATATTAGTGTGTGTGTGTGTGTGTGTGTGTGTGTGTGTGTGTGTGTGTGTGTGTGTGTGTGTGTGTGTGTGTGTGTGTGTGTGTGTGTGTGTGTGTGTGTGTGTGTGTGTAAGGTAGGCTCTATCTTGGGGGAATAAACAACCTTCTTCCTCTGAGAGGAACAACAGCAGCCGATGGAGCATAGATACGTTGCCTTCGTAAACACAGCCGAAAGGTTTTTTGTTTTATACACACGAAGATGGTGGACATTTTAGCCCCACAGACCCCAAAACTAAAGATTTATTTTGCTTCTGTCCATGACCATTAATCTTCTAGTTGTGTAGATTTAGGACTAATAAACATGATGGATATTTTAACTCTTGAGAGTGTAAAAATGAAACCAAATGGACCCGAATGAATCCTGTTTTTTTTTTTTTTTTTTTTTTTTCTCTCTACTTGATTTGAAGACGTTTCGATAATCCGCATGACGTGAAAATCTCGGAATCGAATACGCTGAGACGCGTGCTGGCTCGATTTGACCCATTTAGGCATGAGAACTGCATTCGACACCAGGGGCGGATCTAGGCATGGGGGGGCAATGCCCCACTAAATACCCAGTTTGCCCCCCCAAACCATGCAAAACAACCCAAGATATTTCAAATTAAAGTGCTTATGTTTAAAATGATGTGAACCACTACCACTGCTACTAACTAACTACAGCTGTGTCACCACTAAACCAACTTTTTGAGTCAGACCTTTAGCTTTATGCATGCCGTGTGTCTGCATGCATAAAGCATGCAGACACGCATGTTGTTGAAGTTGCAACTTCAACAACAACTGATGTTATTATTGATGCTTTACTTGACTAATACAAGTCCTGTAACTGAAAATGGTATGGGTGTGGCTTCATCGCACGTGGCGCGAAGCGACACGAGCAATGAAGCCGCACCCATACCATTTTCTCTTGCCCCTCCAACATGTCTCTCTTGCCCCCCCCCCCCCCCCCCCCCCCAAAATGGGACATGTTACATCCGCCCCTGTGGTTTTCTGGAGGGATGGGAGATTATTCAGTAGTAGCAGCAACCGTTTTCACGGTTTTACAAAGGTTTCAGACCTACAAGCTCATAACATAGCACTCGGTGTCGTGCTATATGACCATGTAGATCTGAAATTTTTCACCTGTTAAAGTATAAAATATTGGCTAAAAGTGGTTAAAGGGGTACCCATTTTCAACACTTTACTATGTCATTAATATGCCTTAGAGATGTTGTGTGGACATGATAAAAAAAAAGTTCCCCCAATTCTGTATTTCCTAAAAATGGAGGTCTGAAAAAAAATCATTAGCATGGTGAAATACATCTGATGACATCATCAAGATGTATTTCACCATGTTAATGATTTTTCTTCCAGAAAATGATTTGAAGATGGGCGGAATTCCCCTTCAAACGCTAATATGCATTCCTGTACAAAATTGGGTTAATAAACTAGAAAGGTGCTGCCACAAGTACCATTCAGATATTATCATATATTTATAGATTGTGTGCACCTGCGTGCATATGTGTGCATGTCTGTCAGTCAGACAGTACAATGGCACGGGTCCCTTTGTTCAGCGTGACACAGGCAGCCACAGCGACACAGAGTTGTGGCAGACTGACAACAGGCTACAGCAGACAAACTTCTGAAGGCAGAGGAGGGATGTATTTGCGGATGCAGAGCGAATCCCATTCCCAAGTGATGCTCCGATTTTCTCCACTCCAAGCTAACTGGGGCAAAGCGCAATTATCCCTTTTCTGTACTGAACACGTTTTGGTGTTTTAAGCTGTTGAAAAATAGCAGATCTACGAGCTCATATCGCGCCACAGAGTGGCGCGATATGAGCTTGTAGTTCTGCTATTTTTGAAAAATTGTGAAAATGTGGTGCAAATCTTTTAATGTGTTATGCCATTCGGAAACAAGAGCATTTTTTAAATGGAGCTTAAATACAAGCGAAGTTCAGAATCAGGACCACACCTCCAACGCAGCTACCTCCCATCAAGCCACCTTCTATCAGGTCGCATCCAATCAGGTCTCTCCTCTACCCATATATTAAGCGCAATCAACGCACAGTTCTCCCCGTGTTCTCGCTTCGTCATCGCATTCTGCAGCAGTCCCGACAACTGAACCGGTTTGGCACTCGACATGACTCAACCATGATGGTCATGAGACTACTTTGCTCATTCATTCCTCATTCGTTCATTCCTCCTCACCTCGAAGTTGTTTCCACCTTTCGGCACCGATCGCGAGCAGCTAAATGCAGTCCAACGCCGGGTGTTGTTTTAATCCTGGACAGTGGTAAAACATTTTCTCCCCGTTCCTGTCATCTGTCGCCGGCTGTTCAATCGTAGGGACTCGTACAGTCTCATTCATGGTTCATATCTTTCCCTAGTCGATCCCTTTTCAACCTAACCTTAAGAGTCGTTGTAAACTACGTTTTAATTCAATCACGGCCCATCGATTGTCGTCGGTGGCGTCGCACGCCTCCTCAAAGAGGGACGCTGGTCCCATAATCGTGTTTGTTTGTTTGTTTGTACGTTCGTGAGTTTGTTCGTTCGTTCGACGGACAGCTCGCAGCTGTCCCAATCCCCCGCACCGGCCGCGCACCGAGCGAGGCCGTCAGCCTGTATTGACATTTTGGTCGTAATTGTAAAATCTCTATAAAGACGGGACGAGTGTTCTATTTCTCTGAAAGGTAAACACGAGTTATTTGGCTTCGGCTGTTAAACGCTCCTCTCCTCCGGCCCGGGTATCGCTCAAACCAGGCAGTGGCGTGCATAGAGAGTTTCAAGGGCAGGTGCTCAATTGTAACCAGGAGGGTGCTCTAGCCGCCCGGCAGCCAGGCTGCGGGCAAATTGAGTTTCGGGGGGTTAAAACGCATGGAAAACAGCATTTCAGCATCTTTTTGCTCTTTTAAAAGGGGCATGTTGGTCCAGAGAGGGCCATTAGGGGGTGCTCAAACCCCCTTGATGTCTATGTATGCACGCCTATGGAACCAGGGCGTTGGGTTACAGTTGACACTCAGTAGCGCAAACTCCCGTCGTTTCATGGGGTCGGTCTGATGGCGGCTCTTCTGCATGGCTTCCTATCGAGAATAGGGACAACTATGCATTGGAGTCTATGGGCTCACACTGGTACACCACGCACGTGACTGGGCTCTTTCTGCCCCCTCAACGTCGCAACTCTTCTACCAGATGGCTCTGGCTCGTCCTCCGGCGCACGGCGTGACGTTGACGCCCCGCCCCGTTAAAGGGATAGTTCACCAACGTGCAGCGTGTCCATGCTCGTAATTTCGGCAACCGAATTACTTCATCAGGGGATCAGGGGTTCGTTTAGCCACGCTACTCGCTCGACTTGCACTCAATAACGATTATTATTGTACTATTCATGCATTACTGGTGGTTACGTTTATTTATTCATCTCAACCGCCTGCTTCTTATCTCTGTTAAAATGGCGGGGCCTCCGGCAGGGGGAACTCGTAGCTGGATCACCAGCGCCCCCTGCAGCTGCAATGGTATGGGTACGGCTTCTTTTGAGGTTGGTTCTTCGTTTGTTTTTCTTTCTTCCATTTCAAATGCTGTTTAAGGAATCGTTTTTGGTGTCAGCGTCGTGGCAGCATCAATGACTTCTTTCGCCTCTCTGACTGGCGGCTTCTGTTGAATTCTTTTCGTCTCCCCGAGCCCGTTCTTGTTTTGCAGGTGCTACTGGTTTCGCTTGTGTTCGGACATCATCGGTTCCGTCGTCTGATGCACTCTTCGGCCGGGAAGGTGACGTCGACGCTCTTCCATTCGTCATGTGACCTCGGAGCAGCGCCTCAATCTATCGGGGGTGTGGCACTGCAGTGGTAGTGTCAGTCTCCGGTGGCGGCGTGTATGGGGAGTCAGGCACCGGGATGCCGCCGTCCCCAGCCCTCGTCTCGGTCTGCACGTCTAGTTCGCTTCGTACAGGGAGTAAGGCACCGTGTTGCCGTCGTCCCCAGCCCTCGTCTACGCAGGTGGTTCACTTTGTACAGGGAGTCGGGCACCGAGTTGCCGTCGTCCCCAGCCCTCTGTCTACACCAGCAGTTCACTTCGTACGAGGAGTCAGGCACCGAGATGCCATCGTCCCCAGCCCTCTGTCTGCGCAGGTGGTTGACTATGTTCGGGGGGGTCAGGCACCGAGATGCCATCGTCCCCAGCCTCCGTCTGAGTCCGCACAAGTGGTCCGCCTTGTATGGGGAGCCGGGCACCGAGGTGCCATTAATCCCCAGCCCTCGTCTCAGTCTGCACAAGTCATCCGCTTCCTATTGGGTGTCGGGCACCGAGATGCCGTCATCCCCGGCCCTCGTCTCAGTCTGCAAGCGTAGCTCGGGAGGAATGTTCGGCACCGGGTTGTCGACGTCTCCTAGTGCTTCGGTCTTCCGTGGCAGTACGGGCAGGCAAGCGCAGGGTCCCTCCTCCCTCCGCATGGCTTCGTCCCTCCCTCGGCGCAGTGTGCTTCACTCTACGTGGCTATAACTTACGCAGCTGTAACTCTCCCTCGGTTCGGCGTTCCTCCTTACTCTGATTCTCGCTACTCGGCATGACTCCTGCAGCACCGCTTGCTTCTCAGTTTGGTGTCGTCTCGCCTGGTGCATCGTGCTTTGCTCTACCTACTAACTGCCTCGAAACTGCATGCCTCTCTCCTGGTGCAATGTCATCGCCCTCGGCACGGGGTCCCTCTCAGCTCTGGCACAGTGTCGTCTCCCTCTGCTCAACGCACCTCGCCCTGTACAGCGTAATTCTCCCTCACCACAGCGTGCCTCTCCTCTGGTGTAGTGTCGTCTCCCTCGGCACGGCGTGCCTCTCCCCGTCGGTGAGGTGTTGTCTGCCTCTATGCAGCGTCTCTCCAGTCGTTTTCCTCGGTCCAGCATGCCTCTCTGTCGGTGCAGTGTCGTCTCCCTCCGCACAGTGTGCCTCTCCGGTCGTCTCCCTCAGCACGGCGTGCCTTTGGTGGGTGTCGTCTTCCTCGTCCCGGCGTGCCTTCCCGTGCGGCATTGTCTTCCTCAGCGCTGTGTGCCTCTCTGCCGGTGCGGTGTTGTGTCCCTCGGCCCGGCGCGCATCCGCTGTGCAGTATCATCTTCCTCGGCATGGCGTGCGTCTCTCCGTCGATGCAGTGTAGTCTTCCCTGGCCCGGCGTGCCTCTCCCGTGCAGTGTCGTCTCTCTTGGCACAGCGTGCCTCACTCCTCACAGCGTAACTGGTATGGTCTCTCCGTCTGCGTCTTCTACCTTCTCTGGGTTTGCGCTCCTCTCCTCTTTCCCGGTTCCGTCACTTCGGCTGTCTTCGGGTTGGCCTTCCACGTGCTCTCTGGACTCGTCGTCCGCGAACTCCGCTCCGAGTATCTGCCGCCACGCTCCTTCGACCGCCCGATGCAGCGTACAGCACCTACCTGGACCTCATGCTGCAGGAAGCTCAGACTAACTCGATCTGTCACCCAGCTCGTTCTCTGCCTCTTCATCGGTTCAGCCCGGCACCCCGTAGTCGCTTGCTCGTACGCTCTGGTGTTTATTTGGCACTGGGTTTCCGGCACCGCCGCTGTCTACTCCAGTCACCGGCAGCCGTTTGCTGCAGCTTGGACTTCTGGCACCGGGATGCCAGTGTCCCTGTTGTCTACTTCAGTCACCGGCAGTCGTTTGCTGCATCATGGGCTTCTGGCACCGGGATGCCAGCGTCCCCTTTTATCTACTTCGGTCACCAGCATTCGTTTGCCGCAGCATGGGCTTCTGGCACCGGGATGCCAGTGTCCCCTTCATCACCTTCATTCACCGGGAGTCGTTTGCTCTGGCGAGGACCTCTGACAGCAGGATTCCAGTGAGTTCGTCGTCAACTTCAGCCGCCCGCAGCTGTTTCTTCGGTGACCCTGTCGCCAACGTTAATTACCGGTAATCGTTCGTGCTGAATCTGGCACCGGGATGCCGGCGATCCCGGCGGCAGTCGTTCGCTCGTGCCATCGGCAATTAATCACCTCGCTCTCCTGGCCGTTGTCCCGTTCGCAGAAGCTGTTCTCTCGTGCCATTTTGGGGGTTTCTACAGTGGCAAATTGTTTCTGCCGTATGATTCTGGAGCCAACTCATTGGCTCCATGTCATTATTCATCGACATCACTACCTTGTCATATCGTTACCACAAGCCACTCCATTTATCACGCCATCTCTCGTCGTCTCATCCGCCCTGGTCTCCCATCGGTTCTTCTCCTACATTGCTCATGCTCTGGTCTTTCGTGCTATCTATAACTCCCTGTCTCAACAAGTTCAGACACCACGCCTCTCGATGCGGGCCCTCATCCAACTCCCGTTCTCCTTATCCAGCTCGGACTATCAAACCGCAAACCCTACCTTCTCTAATTGCCTCGCAGCCTCCGCCTGCATGCCACGGAGCCTCCTTCTCAGGTCCAGCACGCCACGCTCCCTCCTCTCAGGTCCAGCACACCACGCAGCTTCCTCCTCAGGTCCAGCCTGCCACGCCGCCTCCGCCTTTGGTCCAGCATGCCACGCCGCCTCCGCCTCAATTCCAACACGCCACGCCGCCTCCGTCTCAGGTCCTGCACGCCATGGAGCCACCGTCTCAGGTCTCGCACGCCATGGAGCCACCGTCTCAGGTCCTGCACGCCATGGAGCCACCGTCCCAGGTCCTGCACGCCATGGAGCCACCGTCCCAGGTCCTGCACGCAACGGTGCCACCGTCTAAGGTCCTGCACGCCATGCAGGCTCTGCCTCAGGCCCACCTCGCCAAGCAGCCTCCATGCCAGGCCCAGCGCTCCACACAGCCTCCACGTCAGGCCCAGAAGGCCTCACATACGCCGCACGGCGTCCATCCTGCACTTGGCTCGTCTTGCAGCCTCCAGCCCTTGCTAGCATGCCACACAGCCTCCACCATACGCTCGGCACGTCACGCAGCCTCCAGCCTACGCTCCTCTGAACTACTTCCATTCCAGATGTCTCAAGATATTCTCCTTCAGATCATCTTATCCGTGTTCGTACCTAAATTCTGCTACGTACTCGCACTCTTCGATAGCTTGTCAGTACTCAGCAAGTTGTTCTATTCATTCAATAGAACAACTACTTCGGGGTCCGTATGACACGGGTCTGGAGTATGCTCAATTCCGTTTAATGAGGCTTTGGGGGTCCGTTGTGCATCGAAGCACGGCGGATCTCCGAAGCCTCCCCACCTCGGCTGTAATCGTCATCACGACGAGCTGGTCATGCGGATGACGCGTCGTGCATCGTCTTCGCTTCTGTTCATCACGTGTCGTTAATCGTGTCTTGCATTCTTCCTTTCTTTAATAAAATCTGTTAATCGTCCTCATTGGTGGTGTGGTCCTTGATAGTGAAATGGAGCTTAAATACAAGCGAAGTTCAGAATCAGGACCACACCTCCAACGCAGCTACCTCCCATCAAGCCACCTTCTATCAGGTCGCATCCAATCAGGTCTCTCCTCTACCCATATATTAAGCGCAATCAACGCACAGTTCTCCCCGTGTTCTCGCTTCGTCATCCCTCCCTCCCGCCCTAATTCTCGATTCTCATCCTACACTCTCTAACCTCTTCCTTTACAGGTCCCTAGGGGGGTCCGTTGTGCATCGAAGCATGGCGGATCTCCGAAGCCTCCCCACCTCGGCTGTAATCGTTATCACGACGAGCTGGTCATGCGGATGACGCGTCGTGCATCGTCTTCGCTTCTGTTCATCACGTGTCGTTAATCGTGTCTTGCATTCTTCCTTTCTTTAATAAAATCTGTTAATCGTCCTCATTGGTGGTGTGGTCCTTGATAGTGAACTCAAATCTTTGCTTCTGGGGGATCCCTAGAACAACATGTTTTCAGATGAGGTCCTGCAGCTAAATAATAGATATTTCTGGGGGTCCTTCCTATGAAATATGTTAAGCATCACTGACACAGAAAAGAGATCTTTCCAGAACAACTAGAATCTCGTGACAGGAATTAGAATTTAGTGTCACCAATCTAGAATTTAGTGTCATGGACTAGAATCTAGTGTCATGGACTAGAATCTAGTGTCAGAAACTGAAATGTAACTTCAGAAACTACAATCTACTGAAAGGAACTAGAATCTATCGTGGGGAACTAGAATCTAGTGTCAGAAACTGAAATCTAACTTCAGAAACTACACAGAGGAACTAAAATCTACCGTGAGGAACTAGAATCTAGCATGAGGGACTAGAATCTAGCGTCGGAAACTAGAATCTAGCGCTGTGAACTAGAATCTAGCATCAGAAACTAGAATCTGATCAGGACCACAATGGGTTAAGGCCGATTCCTCGATTCCTTTTCGTGCCGTTCCTCATAGCTGAAACCTCCCCAGCCTCCCCCCAAAAAAGCCATGTTAGAATTAGAGGACAAGATCGTGTCCATTTATGTTATGGATTTTCATTCGTTCCTTCCTCCTCCATCTATCCATTCCATCCATGTAGTATTATATGGCCCTTTGGCCTCCTGGACTCAAAACTCCAGACCGCATCAATCTCCTTAATGGATGCTTCTCAGTGGTTCCTTCAGTCCTATAGCGTTGAGAGGCTGGACGGACAGACGGCTGGACTGGGGGGGGTGAGGACAGGGACTCAGGGGGGGGGGGGGGGGGGGGGGGGGGGCTTGGGGGAGGGGGAGACCCTACTGCAGCGGTGCCCACACTTTATTGACTTGAGAGCAGTGTTGGGAATATTACTTTACCTTGTTGATATATTACTTATTAATATATTATATTACAATATTACTGTCTGAGCAAGTGTAATATATTAATATTACATATTACTTTTTACAAAATATTTGAAATCAACTTGAAAAAACATTGTAAACAGTATCCTGAAAACAGTCCTGGCGTAGACCTAGCTCATCCTACTCAGCTATGGACAGTTAACACAGGAGTTAAATGTAGACCCACCTCATCCTACTCAGCTATGGACAGTTAACACAGGAGTTAAATGTATTCGAGACAGATTGACAGAAAGTAATATTGAAAGTAGTGCAGTAATGCAGAAAGAAAAGTATAATATATTAGATTTTTTGTTTAGTAATATATTTATATTACAAGTTACTGCATTTTGGTCATATATTATGTAATATATTAAGTTACGTAGTGCACTATATTAAGTTGCGTAATGTCCCAACACTGCTTGAGAGCTACTTTCAAAATGACCGGTTCAACAAGATCTACATATCAACAAAAAAAATCCCTTTCAAGGCCCCCAAGAAAGTTTGACTTGGAAATAGTGGTGATGGTGTTACTTACTAGTATTTAAGAATAATGCACTTATAATGAAAAATGGAGGGGAAGAAGTGGAAGGTTTTCTTGCACTGTACTGTATATGCTACTACTGACATTTGAAAACAGTATTTGGGGGCAGTTTGTGATGTTGAATTTAGTTTCTTGCACCCAAAGCTAATAACTTTCACATTTTTGTCCACAATTGGGAAATAAAACTGGCAAAACGTTCGTCAAATTAACAAGTATTCTCCTTCTAATTGTGTGGACTCTTGAAAGTACGTAATTCAGATATAGATAAATATAATTTAACTCTTGAGAGCGGTAAAATTTTAACGCTCTCAAGAGTTACAGAACTATACATTTTAGGGGACTCTGCATGTCATGTGATCTACCTGCATGGCCTGCGATCTACCTTTTGGGCAGCCCTGGTCTACTGTATGGTATGTGATGTATTTTTCCGTGAGGAGACAGGTGAAGAGTGGAGAAGAGTGAGGCTAGGCTGGCCAGGGACTAGGCACAGTTCAAATAAGCATTTAAATCCATTTTTTTCTTGGACAATGTCATCCAGAGAGAGATTTAGAATGAGGCTTTCTGAAGGATAGCTGATAGCTGAAGTATTGCTCAAGGACACAGTCACAACACTATTGATTGATTCGCTGGCCATTGTACAGTGTTTGCAGTATACACGTCCATTAAATCAGAAAATAGTGCGAGAGACAACAACAAAGTAGCAACCGAAAAGACAGGTGTACTAAAACACACACAGGAGAGAAGAGAAGCAATGTTGCCAACTGCCAAAATCCAAAATGCACTCATGGCACTTCCAAAATGCACTAGAATGTATGCGCTAGAGCAGTGGTTTTCAACCATTTCATACCTACCATTTGATGTTGAGTTTAGTCTCTCTGACATTTTGATCAACATTTTGCTAGTTATCTCTCCTAAATCAATTCTTCTACATTTCAATTCTTTCAATTCTTCTACATTTTGAAAATGTGTAGATTCTTGGAAATTAGGTAAGTTCAGATGTTCGAATATAATTTAACTCTTGAGAGCGTTAAATGAAACCAAATGGACCCGTAAGGGTCCATTTGGTTTCATTTTACGATCTCAAGAGTTACATATCTGTAAGGGTCCATTTGGTTACCAATGGTCCTTTCTAGGAAGGAAGGAGGACTCTAACATAGGAGGAAAAATTTTCAACCAATTTCGCTCCAACTCACCAGCCAGGAGTTTTTCACTAATTTTGGCGCTAGGGGGGTCTGGAAAAAAGCTAAATATAGTGACAAATGGGCCAGGTTGGCAACACTGAAGAGAGGAGAGGAGAGGAGAGGAGAGGAGAGGAGAGGAGAGGAGAGGAGAGGAGAGGAGAGGAGAGGAGAGGAGAGGAGAGGAGAGGAGAGGAGAGAAGAGAAGAGAAGAGAAGAGAAGAGAAGAGAAGAGAAGAGAAGAGAAGAGAAGAGAAGAGAAGAGAAGAGAAGAGAAGAGAAGAGAAGAGAAGAGAAGAGAAGGGAACTCACCAGCTGCAACCAGATGTTGGTAGTCAGTACCTGGTTCTTCTCATCCTGAAAATAAACACATGACACAACATAGTTACAGTTCCATCTTTTAATTCTGCAACCTGCAAAGAAGACTCCACTTCTGCCCATGGGGGCAGGCACATGGGCGGATGTAACATGTCCCATTTGGGGGGGGGGGGTAAGAGAATATGTTGGAGGGGCAAGAGAAAATGGTATGGGGTGGCTTCATCGCCCGTGGCGCCACGGGTAATGAAGCCCCCCCATACCATTTTCTCTTTAGGGGGACATCGCCCCCCCATGCCATGCCTAGATCCGCCCCTGGGCAGGCGCCACAGACGCAACAAGTTGAACACAAGTCTTGGAAAACATCTTGTCAAGTGCCAACATACTGTTGGTTGTGGCATCACTGACATGTTGAATGTCATCCCTTTAGTAGTTGTGCAAAAGTGTCCTACTCACAAGTTTCCTGTGCTCGCTCGCTATAACTGCAAACTAATTTGCAGTTTGCACCACCCACCTGACACTGGCATAGAAATTCTTTGAAAATCTGACCCCCTCCGCAAGTGACGCAAGCGTTAGCAAAAATCGAGAACAATCCGTAATCAACCCCCATCAATCATTCTTGTGTTGTTTGTGTGATCCTTTAATAATTCATAAAGGCGTGACACAAAGGTGAGCCTTAACCCTTTGTGTACTGAACGCATCTTGGTGTTCTAACCATTATGCTTTACCTATTGAAAAATAGCAGATCTACAAGCTCATAGCGCGCCACCGAGTGGCGCGCTATGAGCTTGTAGTTCTGCTATTTTTGAAAAAAAAAAAGCATGAATATGTGGCAAAAATCTTTGTGTATATTATTTCAGAATCAAACATTTTTAACTCACATCTTTGCTTCTGCGGGATCCTTAGAACATTTTTTTAGATGGGGGTCCGCAGCCAAACATAGCTATTTCTGCTGGTCCATGGTATGATATATGTTGAGCATCACTGACACAGGAATGTAGATTTCTATTTTTTTTTCTCATGAAAACTAGAATATAATGTCAGAAATTAGAATGTAGCATCAGAAACTAGAATGTATTCTCATTAACTAGAATCTAGTGTAAGAAACTAGAATCCAGTCAGGAAAAATGGGTTAAATGACAAGAACAGAATGCAGAAATAGCTCATCATGTTTGTAAAATAAAAACTATTATTCCACCTCCTCTTCCTCTATTGGAGCCGAGAAGGAACAATCTGAGAGGGTTGGATTTTGAACAGAACATTAGACAGTCTAGTTTACGCAACTCCAGCAGAGCATAAGAAACGCCAATTAGAGAAAAACACAAGAAACTGCTGCTACTGTAGCTAATGGCGTAACTAATAGCATTCCAGCAGCGTTTCCTCCCTAGGCTATACGTTTGTCCTCAAGCTGAGCCTGGTGAAGCTGTCAAAGCAGTCCATCTGTCCATCCCAGATTCTACAAACTTTGAGTCAGTTGTTATTGCATGTTTTGGAGACAGTACCCAGCGCAGGGGTTGACACTAAGGTCTCCGAGGCACTTTCTACTTGGGTGCTTTAAACAGTTCCTTTCGCAGTTAAAAATGTTTTGTTAAAGTCATAATTAGCTACAGTAACTATGCAACTTGTAAATCAGTGGTTCCCACACTGGTTCCCATAGTGGTCACAGACTCAGCAGTCTGTGACGCAAGCAAAATGATAGTTTGGAACCAAATGGACCTGGGAGAGAGATAGGAGAGATAGCTATAAAGCAGGGACAAATATAGACAAATATAGTATATCTTGTGCTGTTATAGCGCACTAAGTCACAGACTTGCCCGGTCGGGCAACCAGGTAGCAGTCTTCACTTGCCGGACCATTTATTTTACTTGCCCCGGGCAAGTATTAGTGTCAAGCGCTGCCAGCGGGTAAAAAACCCAATAGGGACACGTTCATGTGGTCACAGAATAGTACATTGTTCCATGTTAAGAAAGAAAGAAAGAAAATCGACAGTTGGAAACAAGTTGTTTCATATTCGTGTGGCGGTTTCATGCACGCCAGTTGGCCATGCAGTCTCGGTTCTTGAAGTGTGAAGGGACAAAATATGACAAGACGACACAAACTGAGGCTGAGCTGAGGCTGCAGCAGCGAGATGAGACGAGATAACATCGTGTCTGACCGTCAGGATTATGAGAGAACAGGCGGAGGATCATCCAGATAAATGTGTCTGATGTTTTACGATTGTGTAGGAGATGTAATGTGTAATGTGCAGTAGTGGCACGGCATGAGATATCTGACACTGACTATAGACCAGGGATGCCCAAAAGGTAGATCTACCAGTAGATCACACAGACCATGCAGGTAGGTCACATGACATTCCCCCCCCCCCCCAGCACTTGGACCTTTATAGATCTGTAACTCTTGAGAGCGGTAAAATTAAACCAAATGGACCCTTACGGGTCCATTTGGTTTTATTTTACACTCTCAAGAGTTAAATTATATTTCAACATCTGAATTACGTCATTTTCAAGAGTCCACACAATTAGAAAAAGGAGAATAATTGTTAATTTGACCAACATTTTGCCAGTTCTCTTTCCCAATTGTGGACAAAAACACATAAAGTTCTTAGTTTTGGGTGCAAGAAACTAAACTCAAGATCACAATCTGTCAACTCAAACCTCATACTGTTTTCAAACGTCATTAATAGCATACTGTATACAGCAAAACCTTCCAATTCTCCCCATCTATTTTTCATTATCAGTGCAGTATTCTTAAACACAACAGTAAGTAACACCATCACTACGATTTCAAAGCAATGGAAAAATCACATTTTTGATGTGTAGATGTTGTTGAGCCGGTCATTTTGAAAATAGCTCTCAAGTCAAAAAAGTGTGGGCAGCCCTGCTACAGAGTTTGGAAGCACTCGTTTTAAGTAAAGCAACGTCCTGCTGCCTCCTGCATTATGTGCAAAATCCACAACAGGTGGTTCGTATGGGATGTTGAGTGATGTCTAATAAGTGCTTCCAAAAATAATCAACTGCAAGGACAGGAAGTAGCTCATAGCATGTCTGGAGCAGGGGCGGATGTAACATGTGCCATTGGGGGGGGGGGGGGGCAAGAGAACATGTTGGAGGGGCAAGAGAAAATGGTATGGGGCGGCTTCATCGCCCATGTCGCTTCACGCCACGGGCGATGAAGCCGCACCCATACCATTTTCAGTTACAGGACTGTCAAGTAGTAGTCAAGTAAAGCATCAATAATATAACGTCAGTTGTTGTTGAAGATGCAACAGACACAGCATGCATCAAGCTGACTCAGAGTTTTCTGTTTTCAATGATGAAATGCTGTTGGTTTAGTGGTGCCAAAATTGTAGTTAGTTTAGCAGTAGTAGTGTTTCAAATCATTTTAAATATAAGCACTTTCATTTGAAATATATTGGGTTGTTTTGCATGGCGTCGTGTTTGGGGGGGGCAGACTGGGTATTTAGGGGGGCATTCCCCCACCCCATGCCCATGCCTAGATCCGCCCCTGGTCTGGAGTGTTTTTCTGAAACAAAAACTCTTGAGGCTTGAAAGAGAATAATTTAAGCTTTTGCCACAGTTGCAGTGTGGATGAGTTTGACATGTGTGTGATACAATCAGACTTTCTATTTGGATGAATGGGATATAATGAGTAGTTGCACTTAGGTTGTTGCACATGGTTGCACATGGTAAGATGGCCGCCATGTGAAGATCCAATAACAGCAGAGAATAAGTCGGGTTAGTCGGAGCCAGAAATGGTAGGAATCCAATTCTGATCATTTGATTTTCAGCATCTACTGAATACTGATGTTTTTTCCCCAATCCAATATTTATATTTTAGCAAACACCTTTGTGCCAGATCACAATAGTACAGTATCATAGAACGCAGACAATATCCAACCATGATAAGGATATAACTAATAGTAATAGTAATATAACTATTAAGTACAGTATGTAAATAGACCCCTTGGTGTGTTTTTTATCTGCAATGATGTCTTCCCTTTGTATTTAGGGTTTCTTCCTGGTGGCTGACCCCGTGCTTACCCCCTCCCCTAACTCCTCCCCCTTCATCATACAACTAAAGCTGTGGGTGTGGCTTCAGTTCAGGTGGATCTCCACCCATCACCACCCACCAGGCAAACCAGGCATACTGACTGGTAGGGTGGAATCATAAAAATGACAGTTTAACAAACACTGTACACCTTTTTTGACCCAAGATCTACTTTTCAGCAGCCAACCCCTCTGGGATCTACCAGTCCAATATCAACATTTAAAACCACACGCATCGTTGCCAGCCTGCAGTAACTTCACAACAACACAACACTACTTTGTTTTTTTATGTCCATATAAGCATAAAGTACAACAGACTTGTCATAAGTAGGCCTACAACAGTACAACATAAGTACAACAGATTTGGTCAAACACTGCCATTGCAAATGCAATCATAATAACAAAAGTCCATTACACGTTGCAGAACAATACTGTTGGCGTAATTCACAGACTGCAGACAACAATCCTCCAAATGAGCCGCTTCATAGACAGACACACGCACCCGCACACGCACACACGCCTGAGAACAGTGCTATTCACTCCACACTAGTGACAGCTGCATTTTGTAACAATACATTTTCAAAATCATGAAGAAACAGCGTGTATTGTGACGTCAAATACGCCACGAATTTACAAGTTGCCTGACTTCTGCCTGTGCTGGCGAGTCCAGACTTACTAACGCACGTAGTGCTGCCCTAAGGATGCATGCAGCTAACACCACATGCCACGTAGAAAACCGTAGTTATTTACTTTCTATTTCTGGGACCCCTGGCGGTCAGGCATCTCAAGCGTGCTGCTCATAAGCACAGACAACCCAGCACTAACGCAGCGCGTATCCACAAGTGTCCACTACAACACGAACTGCAACAATACTGTTACGCACGCTCCTTTATTATATAGGTTTCAAGAACAGCGGTGAAGCGCTCCGTAGACAGGGCATGTACAGTCCGGCGCATCATAGCGCTGGTAGTCTACTCTACAACGCTACTCTCCCCCATTTTTACCATCTGCGTCGGTACAGACTTTAAAAAAACTCTTTCAAATACTCACATTCTGTTTCTGAACGTGAGGATTCCGAGGTGATACAGCTACTAGTGTCAGTTCCATGCTCATATTGTTGTGATGACGTATTTGCTGTGGGACACGTGTGATAGCTAGGTTGCCCGGTCGGGTGTTATTTTTTACTGGGAGGCTCATGGAAAGGCTTCATGGAAATCTGGCACCCTCTTGAACACACACACACACACACACACACACACACACACACACACACGCACGCACGCATGCGCATGCACGCGCGCGATCGACTCATGATCAGCCCACGATCGACCGGTAGACCGCGGTCCCCACGTTGAGCAGGCCTGCTCAACGTGGGGACCTCAACGTACTTTTTGGGGAGAAAAAAACGTACTTTTCATATAACATTAATACCTGATGATCATGTTTTACGCGGTCGGACCCAACTTCCTATTATCTGATCCGATCGGGACAGCCATACCAAGATGGTGTGTTGATTGATGACATTCTACTTTCTCAAGTCCATTGTGTTCTATCTCATTATTTCTTATCGTATAGTACCACCAGAGCAGAAAGTGAATATTCTATATACTGTTAATGAGTATATGCACAATATGAATTTGACGCTCTCTGCACTTGGATAATGAAGCTCCCCTGGGGCGGATCTAGGCATGGGCATGGAGGGGGGGGGGGGGGGGGGGGTAATGCCCCCCTAAATACCCATTCTGCCCCCCCAAACACTATGCCATGCAAAACTTCCCAAGATATTTCAAATTAAAGTGTTTATATTTAAAATGATTTGAAACACTACTACTGCTACCACGTAACTACAATTTTGGCACCACTAAACCAACAGAATTTCATCATTGAAAACAGAAAACTCTCTGAGTTAGACCTTTAGCTTTATGCATGCTGCGTGTCTGCTGCAACTTCAACAACAACTGATGTTATTTTTTGATGCTTTACTTGACTAATAAAAGTCCTGTAACCAAAAATGGTATGGGTGCGAAGCCGCCCCCATACCATTTTCTCTTGCCCCTCCAACATGTTTTCTTGCCCCCCCAAGTGGGACATGGTACATCCGGCCCTGAAGCTACCTGCTGTGAGGACTGCATTGACTATGTCTTAGATGGAAGTTATGGAACAGTGAGCGCATGCCTAAAAAAAAAACAAAGGGCTCCATTTTCATCACTTGCTAAAGTTTAGCGAGCGAGTATACCTAAAAGTTTTTTTTACTGCTTTGAAAAAGATTTCTGAATAGTACAACTAGCCAATCTACATTGATATTTTGTGAGCTTGTAGACTGGCCATTTTAATTACCATAGTTTCCGCACTATAAGGCGCACCGGATTATAAGGCGCACCAGATTATAAGGCACACATTTTAGAACTGTTGTCATATATAAGGTGCACCGGATTATAAGGCGCACCAGATTATAAGGCACACATTTTAGAACTGTTGTCATATATAAGGTGCACCGGATTATAAGGTGCAGAGAATAGAAGCTACTTCAGTTAACATAGAATAGAAGATACTACAGTCAAACAATCCATATAAGGCGCGCTAGATTATAAAGCGCAGTGTGGATTTTTGAGAAAATTAAAGGCTTTTAGGTGCGCCTTATAGTCCGGAAAATACGGTATTCAATTTTTTTTCCTAAATGGTAAAACAAAAATGCAAATAGGTTTCCGACAATGGGGTTTTACTGTGATGAAAATTGGAGCCCAAACTCACTCACTTTAACCCATGTACGCATCCACACACGATGTGCGCATGCATTGCACGCATGGCACACACCCACACACACACTGTGTGATCAGCACACAGTTGGTGTGACAGGCAGAAAGAGAGAGAGAGAGAGAGAGAGAGAGAGAGAGAGAGAGAGAGAGAGAGAGAGAGAGAGAGAGAGAGAGAGAGAGAGAGAGAGAGAGAGAGAGAGAACATTATCAGAATATCAAAGTGAAGCTACACAGCCTACATAGACATAGATCTGACAAAAACTGATGATCAGCAGAGAGAGAGAGAAACAGACAGAGATAGAGACGGATGGACGGACGGACAGACATGCTGTGTTCACCAAGACAGATGCAGA
>CM076969.1:51543529-52066029 GCA_039105355.1 Benthosema pterotum | reverse complement strand
GATTATGCCTACTGTTATGTTGATTTAGAGCTGCTGGCTTTGTGTAGATCATTGAGACATTAACCATCGCGTTTTCTTAGACACCTAAATTTGCATCACATTACCAAAACAGATTGACCATTATATCGTAAATATCCCACTTGTGAAAACACATTAGGCCTATTCATATCCCTAGAAGCTCCAAAAGTTGACACCATTTAGCACCCATTTAAATGTTAATGTAACTCTGAGAAAAAGTCAACTAAATCTATATAATTCCATTTGTACACCCTCAGAGTTACAGAACCACAAGGGTCCATTTGGTTCCAAACTATCATTTACATATAGACTGGACCCCTAACTCAATGTTGGATGGAAGTGTACACGATGGTTAGTTCTTAGGAAGTGAAATTGAGAGACCCTTTAGTTTGAAATCTACCCATACCTGTACATTTTTTCAACCAAATACTTAAATCAAATCTGTACGTATACACCATAGGAGTTAAATTTGCTGTAGACTACAGACTAAATTCAATGCAAACAGATGGTACAATGATTTGTTTCTTCCAATGTACCTGTAGTAAAAATACAATGCAGTATACATCATTTTGGGTGTATTTTGTATCTTTCAGGAATTGTGATGACATGACTACATTCAGCATTCGGTGATCTGGATTCCAGCAGCAGTGAGAAGCAGCCGTTCGATTTGGAGAATGCAGCATCAAACTGTTCTCTTCTCTGTTCCTTTTTGAGGGAGGTTGTTGTGGACTGTAGCATACTTGTTCATCTCAGTTATGTACCAAGACAATGAGGTGGCATTTAACTTATTGATTTGATTCACCACACACGTTTTACTTGACCTAACTACTGTATGTGTATACTATAATTACATTATTCAGAACATCTCTGTATTCAATTCCAGTCGCATTATACAAAGAAAATCCACCCAAAATACAACATTCATTCTATTTTCCTCAATACATGGCTAACTATAGATGCAAGAGGATAGTATCTGTATTGTCCAGGTGTATTTGAATAAAGCTGACACTGACAGACATCTATGTGTTTTAATTGAAATGACTGACATGATGGATTACAACATATACTTCAAGTGCATGTAAAAGTTAAAACCATGAAGAGCAGAATTGATTTGTATTGATTTGTATTGATGTACATCTCCTGGAGACCATGGTAACCTGAAAGACAAAGAAACAAAAGAAAGTTATTTTTGTTCCTATGTGGAAAGAATTTTGAACTTTGAGGTAAAATGACTGATATGTTCTGTTGTCCAGTGTCATGGCAGCAGAGTTGGCACCTCAATATTGGTAATTTCTACAAAACGTGTGGATAGGTCTGAAAATGAATGTACCGCAGATGTTTACATGTAACTAGTATGTACCATACATGGGTGCATTACATATTATTCTCAATACTGAAATACTTTTTTTTTTTTAAATTTACTAAACATGAAAAAGAAGTCAATACAAACTCTGCTACTTTGAGGACAAAACCAAATTATTATTCAATATTATTATTGAAGCAGGGTACTCTTGAGACTTTGAGTAAATAGTAGTAGTCTAAATGGGTCCCTAGCTAAATATAGCTTGGAACCAAATGGACCCTACATTTGGTTGGATTCAAACTGGGGTGGTTTGGGTTATCCACGACATGAAAACGTTTGGTCTGCTCTAATGTAACTTCTTGGGATATGAATAATGCATTATCACAAGTGGGATATACGGTATAATGGCCAATGGCAGGCAACACTGTCTTTTGTATTACCAAGCTAGTCTGTATAGGTGTCTTAAGAAAACGCGATGGTTAATGTCTCAATGATCTACACAAAGCCAGCAGCTCTAAATCAACATAACAGTAGGCATAATCGTCTGTGTATTATAATAGTTATTGTCATTATGTACATTAAATGACTCACCAAAGCCAAGACAACATTGATAAAAGCAGTAAACACACGTTAGATTATAGTAGAAAAATGTTTACCTGTTACACAGCAGCCAGCAGCCTAGAGTAGACCAGTGTGCTGGTGGGGGCAGAATCCACATGTTTTGCTTTGTAAATAAACACACAATAACCGAATTCCAATCAAAACGAACGGTAAATTAATGAAGCATACTAATGTAAGTTATGTTACAAAGTGGTGAAAATAGAAATATATGACGCGAAAATAATTGTATGTCTGTAGAAAAACGACTCGGCCAACTCCAGGCTCTGCTCCATGTAAAGTCAATACAGTACTGGATGGTTGGGGACTCAAAACGGAAGTGAAGTGTGAAGCGGAAGTTCCCCCCGCCCACTCCAGCAAATTGTGCAAGAGGGTAATAGACAGTTATGCAAACACCATTCACTTCATGGGGCCAGTCCAATGGCGGCTCTTCTACATAGACTTCTATTGAATTAGCACAACAAAAGGGGACACGTTCTGGAATGGAAGTAGTATTTGCAATGGATTCAAGCAACGGCCCAGCTTTTATGATAGTTTTGTAGTAAGCCTGTACAATATCTTACAACAGTTGTCATGATGAACAGATTCCTAAATTAGCCCTTATTTGTGCCGCCCTCGTTGAGAAACAATGTATTTCCAACAGTTTGTCACTTTATCTCATTTGCGCTTGGCTTCTGGCCCCTCAATGTCGCAACTCTTGTCCACCTAGAGTACACTATAGGCAGCCAACAGAGAAAACAACGGCGCATGCGCGGGCACTCTTCTGGTCATAGAAGAGTTGCGACATTGAGGGGTCAGAAACTGAGCGCTTGAGCTGCTGTTCATGCAGCTTATATGATGCAGCTGAATAGGGACTTTAGGCAGGTTTTCAACAGTCAAAGGTACAGTAACGTTGTTATTTTACCGTTGACATGTTTGTGTTGTACTATCACTAAAAACAATCTAAAATAAAGCGATTTAAGATCATTAACGCTGGGCTGTTGCCTGGGTCCTAATTCAGGTCCAGGAGTTGTCCCCATTCTCTATTGAAGTCTAAGCAGAAAAGCCGCCATTGGACTACCCCATGAAGTGGATGGAGTTGTCACTCTGTCTATACTCTATGGCTCTGTTTCAACACAGATGATCACAGATGATACCAGATATTTCGTTTTAAAAGTTTTCTTCAACACATCAACTCATTTATTCACAGCGTCTTAACAGCAGACACCTGGGAGGGAAGGAGAGAAGGAGGGAAGGAGGGAGGGAAAACGGGCGTTTGTGAAAACGGGCGGCCGTTTGTGAAAACGGGCGCCCGGTTTCAAAACCGAAGCGAAATCCAAAGCGCCCTCGACCGCGGGCGCCCGTTTTTGTGAAAGCGGGCGCCCGCTTTCGAAAACGGGCGCCCGGTTTCAAAACCGGGCGCCCGGTTTCGAAAACCGGGCGCCCGCTTTCGAAAACGGGCGCCCGCTTTCGAAAACGGGCGCCCGCTTCGAAATCGGGCGCCCGATTTTGAAACCGGGCGCCCGCGGGCGAGGGCGCTTTTGGATTTCGCTGGCCCTCCGAAAATGGTATGGGTATGTTAACACTCTCAAGTGTTAAAATATTCATCTAAATTGGCCCAATTAAGTCTAGTTTGGAAATGTAGAAGATTAATTCTCATTTTGATGTGTAAACATAACACTGACTGTTTTGTTTCCCAAATCCAGCCTGGAATTGTGGACCAAAAAGCAAAATATATCTTTAGTTTTGGGGTCTGTTGGGGCTAGGATACTGAAGAGAACTAGAGCAACTGAATGGAAATAAGGGGACTACAGGTATATTTGTAAAACATTGTGAGTGAGACTGTTAAACACAGCTGAGAGATATGAAGAGAGAAGAGAAAAGAGAAAATGAATCATACAGGAGGAAAACTAAGATAAGAGGGGAGATGAACAATGGGGAGAAAGCCACAAAGAGGAAAACATCCAGGGAATTAATTGGTTTTCCTTCTAGCCCTGCCATGGCTTCCAGTTAAACCTCTGCAGTACCAGTGGCTGTCTGTCTGTGTTGTATCAAGCCCACATCTGCAGCTGCAGTGTGTGTGTGACTGTGGCGTATCACATGAAAACCCAGCAGAGACAGCTGACACCAGAACAGAAACAGCCCAGCAAGAAAGCCAGCAAGCAAAGAAGTGTCTGACAACAACAACAACAGCACAGTTGCTTGCTGGCTGTCTGAGCCCTAGCTAGTACAGATCCACCAACTCGTTATGGTCATGCAGAGCGATATCTCCTGCAGATTGAGTACTTTACAGTAGGGCTGGGATGATTCACTCACCTCACGACACGATACAATATCGTTATTTAGGGTTTTGAATCGATTTATATTGTGATTCTTAGATATACTGCGATTCGATTTGATAAGTCGATATATCACATTTTTCCCACAAATTAATGCTTTTTATTATACTAGAACATTTTAAAAGGCAATTCCACCCATTTTCAAGATTTTTTCTGAGAGCCTCAGAAAAGGGCGTACAAATTTTGGAAAGAAGTTTGCTCCAATTTAGCGTTGCAGGGTTTCATTTACTTTACTAATAATAAAACAATGTATCCAAGTGTGCAAGAACACTCCTCCAATATTCTTTTTGGCTTTCTCTGCCTTTATTGATTGACAAGTGAAGATAGACAGGGAGGAGGGAGAGAGAAGGGTAGAGACAGCAAAGGTCATCATCGTGAACGGGAGACTCGAACATGCGAGGCGCCATCAGGCCATAGGAGTCGACCACACCTCCAATATTCTAACAGTAAATGAAGAGCACTTTCTGGAATAGTTAAATATATCACTGTGGCAGGCTTAATAGGAGAGCACAGACAATAGGGTTTGCTTCGAATTAACTTTTAGTGCATTGATATACACACGCAGCCTACTGCTATCGTTCCATATATCAGTATAATAAACCAAAATGTGCTAATACTCCACATGGAAATAAGAATAAGAGAAAAAGCAGCTGCCAAGCTATCATGCTGTGACAGCTACTATATCTGCCATGAATCTGGCATTGGGATTCATCAGCCTAACCTTTATACTGTCTAAACCGGTACATCAAACCTTTTTTAAGTTGCACAGTTCTTGACATTGGAATTGATTTCAATGTTCTGGACTGGAGGGTTGTCAAAGTCCTGGCCGACAGAGGACCATTATCTGGAGAGCTGTGCCCTTATATGGTTTGACCCCTTTTATTACCCTGGCCTGCACGTGTCCGTAGTTACAGTTTCAAGGTTGCTCAGATGCCGCGGGTGTACAAATGTCTGCCTGCCCTAACCTACAGTACCATGATGAGCAAGTATAGCAGAGCACAATATACACGCACCTTAACTGATCTCTCACCAACTTGCTTTCTTGTGTGCATGCTGAGATATATTGTGCCGGCTTCTGGGGTTCATCCACTGTTCGTGTTTGGATTTAGAAACAGTTTCCTGCTGGTTGTATACAGACATAGGCGATTTTAAGGCTCTTCCAGCAGGGGGGCACGGTTAGGAGTTAAAGGAGAATTCCACACCAAAACACATTGGGCATCCATCTACCTTGATTGGGCATCCATCTATCTTGATTCCTGTGACATGATACATAAATGGTCTTGATTTTTGTCATACCCCCTTTCTACATTTCACCCTGAGGGGACAGCCCACTCCCTCCAATGCAGTTTGCATTCCCGCAACTTGTTTTTATTCTGTTATGGCTGGCTCGCAGGCCATAACAAGAATGGAGACCAGACAGAGGCAAATTTTAATAATTTATTGAATAATTAATGAAAAAAGATAATGAAAATGCATTTTTAAAGTTGCAACTAAAGCTGGCCGGGAACAACAGCCGAACAAACTAAACAAAACCAAGGGGCAAGGGTGCCCTGTGGCTGAGGAAGAGAACAAAGGATCAGCAGACAAGCCTTTTAAAATGTTTGGGGCAGAAACTGGCCAGGTGTCTGCCCCTCTGCCACTTGCACTGCAAAGGAGCTTGTTAAAGCAGAGCCGCACACACAGGTAGTTGAAGGGGGAGAGGAGAGAGAGAGCACGCACAACCTAAAGGCCCAGGGGCCGTCACAATTCTAATACAGTTATTTTAGTAGCTCCAAACCTCCCACTGATATGTGGGAAAAAATAAGCTTGGAGCTACTAAAATACCCGCATTAGAATAAAGATGTGTGTGAATTTGCATTGATGCAGATCAATGCAAATTGTGGGAGGGGGGGGGGACCTCCCCCTCCCACATAAAATCAAGTATACTATATACTGTATATATGATGTCACAGGGATCAAGGTATTGATGCCTATTGTGTTTTCGTGTGGAATTCTCCTTTAAATTATATTTAAACATCTGAATTATGTAATTTTCATGAATCTACACAATTAGAACATCTAGAAAAATTATTATTTTGAACAACGTTTTGCCATGTAATGTATACAGTGTGCCACCACATACACACGCGCACACACACATGCACCATAAACCACCCCCCTGCAGTATTGAATTAGTTCTTGTGTAACTTGAACTTGATGTCCCACTGTGGTGATAAAGATATATTTGAAAAGCCAATCATCACCCTGCTGATCTCAGTAACTTCCCTCATGGAAAATGTTGGATTGTATGGAAGGGTTTCATACATGACATTTATATAAACTTTTTTCATATGGTTTAGATCAGGGCCCACTATTTATTCAGCATTTGAGCCACGGACAACCATTTGAGGACATCTTAGCCCCACAGACCCCAAAACTGAAGATTACTTTTGCCCACAATACCAGACTGGATTTGGGAAACAAAACAGTCAAACATGCAGATCAAAATGACCATTACTCTTCTACATTCTCTAGTTGTGTAGACTTGGGCTAATTCACATGGTGCATATTTTAACTCTTGAGAGTGTAAACATGAAACCAAATGGACCCACAAGAGAGCATTTGGTTTCATGTTTACGCTCTCAAGAGTTACATCTGGTTATCAAACTTTTCACCATTTAGCCTGGGGACCACCTGGAACTCTCTCAAGGACCACTGGTGGTCCCCGGACCACTGGTTGAAAACCACTGGGTTAGATTATTATCTCCCTAACTGTTCCCGCCCAGACAGTACTGGCTGTGTTTACATGGGCAATCAAGGTTAATTAGCCCCACTGGTGAGCTGCATAGAAGATGTGTTAAACATATACATTATACTATAGTGTGTTTTCTACCCCATAAGAGTGGGTAAGAGAAGATTTGTACGGCTATAGCAGTGATTCTCAACCTGTACAAGAATCATTGACACTGCCATTGAATGCCATTTATGAGATCCCAATATTGTACAAATCAATGTTAATTTTAACTCTGAGAGTTTGGTTCGCTGGGGATCCCCTGGAACTCCCTCAAGGACCCCTGGGAGGGACCCCAGCTCATAAAGGAGTTTAAATGCGTCAAATATTGTCTGCACCTACATGCACAGACACAACTTTTGTGACATGCGTTTATTATTAGTTCTACAAATGCTGCCCAGTATTTGTATTCATGAGGGGGGGAAAGGACTCCCCATAATAACCTTTGATTGGGTGGGGATGCAGAACACACATTCAGCCCTACTAGGGTGGGCACGAAGAATGGCAGGGTGGGCAACTCCAAAGTTTTTCATATGTAGCAGTGGTTTTCAATCTTTTTGACACCGGGGCCCACTATTTATTCGGCATTTGAGCCACAGACCATTTGATGACATTTTAGCCCCACAGACCCCAAAACTTTGAAACCAAATGGACCCGCAAGGGTCCATTTGGTTTTTATGCTCTCAAAGAGTTACATCTGTAACCAACTTTCCACAACTCTCTCAAGGACCACTGGTCCCCGGACCACTGATGAAAACCACTGATATTACCTTTCATTGGGTGGGCAGGATGAACATTTGGGTGGGCCCTGCCCACCCTGCCTCCCACTCCAGATCCAGCCCTGCTGTGGACAATAGATATTCATTCAGAATATTTTCCATTCCGAAACAGAGATTCATGCACAACTGTTAAAAGACAAAAGTATTTCATGCATTTGTTCCAAACTCTCAGAAGCATTCGGAAAAATAGTACATACAGGTATAGTCAGATTCAAAAGGCTACCTCCCTTCCAAACCTGAATGAACCGTCTCAGACTCTGACCAGAATGGAATATTTTATACCATTTGAGGTGTTTAGATGCACATTTTTTATAATACAAGTGGAATGTAAAAGCTGTTGTTTGGCAAGATTTAAGTTTCTGTTTATAACCTAATTGTGTATTAAACTAGTGTTCCCTGAACAGTGAGTGTTTTTATGTGCTATATAATACTGTCCTTTTGGTTCGCTTACCATATAATCCATATTTGGGCATGACCAAATGTGGAGTGTGACGCACACAACCTGCACAGGCACACTTACACACAGGCATTTCTACCTGGCTTACATAGTAGGCTGATCTCCCTCACTGCCTTTGCAAATTACAATGTTGTATCCCCACATTCCAGCAAGGGGCAGAGGTGCGCATTACATTTCTCTTTTGGGTCTCAAGTAGCTCTTAAAATGTAATATAGCCTACCCTGTTTAAAACATATATAAAATATCAAGTTGTACTTGGTGGTGTGTGTGGCAGGGGCGGATGTAACATTTCCCAATTGGGGGGGCAGAAGAAAATAGTAAGGTGGCAGCTTCATCGCCTGTGTCGCTTCGCGCCACGGGCGCTGAAGCCGCCCCCATACCATTTTCAGTAGTGTTTCAAATACTTTGAAATATAAGCAGTGAAATATCTTGGGTTGTTTTGCATGCCATCATGTTTGGTGGGGCAGACTGGGCATTTAGGGGGGCATTTGCCTCCCCATACCTATGCCTAGATCCACCCCTTGTGCAATGTACTGTACATGTTCTTTTCCACTCTAATATATACTAACTAATGATGAATAGCCTAATAACTAATGAGCCGTCATGTTGTTAATGTCTCATCCCGGCAGAGAACATATTGATTCTAACTAAGCAGCTTGGGGAGTGAGGGAGAGCGCCGGCACAGAAATATATTACACAGCACTGTTATATCACGGAAACCACATAGCTAACTGTACTGTCTCCACTGGGGCGAATGCATGGGGAGAGACTATGTTTTTGGACTATTTTATTGGCCTGTTTTGGACAAAAAGAGTCACCTCCAGGGGCGGATCTAGGCATGGGCCTGGGGGGGCAATGCCCCCCTAAATGCCCAGTTTGCCCCACCAACCAAACACAATGGCATGCAAAACAACTCAAGATATTTCAAATTAAAGTGCCTATATTGAAAAATGATTTCACTACCACTGCTACTAATTAACTACAGCTGTGGCACCACTAAACCAACAGCATTTCATCATTGAAAACAGAAAACTCTCTGAGTCAGACCTTTAGCTTTATGCATGCTGCGTGTCTGTTGCAACTTCAACAACAACTGATGTTATTATTGATGGTTTACTTGACTAATAAAAGTCCTGTAACTGAAAATGGTATGGGTGCGATGAGCCGCCCCCATACCATTTTCTCCTGCCCCCCAATTGGTAAATGTTACATCCGCCTCTGGTCACCTCAAGAACGCAACTTTGTGTGATATCTTTCACACACTTTCGTATAGGCTGAGGAATACATTCCATCCCTTTCACAGTGGCCTGTTACAGGTGGATTTTTGCACCACACATAGTAAAACTTATCCAATAGGCTATAGTTTTATCTCAACTGATGATATATGTTCCATCACTATCAATATATGCATGCAAGTAGTTCATTGAGCAGGTCAAATTACACAGTATATGAATCATTCACACAAGGAAATGGCTAAGTGGTACAGTTTGGTACATCAGAGCCTGCAAACTGCTGTATAACCATGTGAACACACTCCTCGAAGACATTGTCTGAGGGTTGAAGTAGTGCAGTATAGTAGTAGTATTTCCAATAAATTGGTGTTTAAATCAGTTGCATGAGAAGTAATCAGTTCAGCTTTTGTATATTTTCACTTGAATTAGAAACCAAATTTGAGAAACACACTCTTTTCATCAATTAAAACAAAAGAATCCATAATGAACCATGTTCAAAATATTGTCTCCTATACCGTGAGTAATACATCGCTATATTTATTACAATGCAACAAATAGCTGAATATTTTTTATCCTTGTGGAGTAGTGTAGAAAATTAAACTGAATTATAAGGCATAAAAGATGGTAAGAGATCTTTCCTGAACTCTTTAATTGAAGCATGGTAGTTTCCCAGCTTTGTAGATGTAGAGCAAAGGATGAAGAAACACTGACAGCTTGTAAAGTATGTATGTGATTAACACAACTAAGGTTGTCAATGCAGGTATGTCACGACCTTTCACTCTACACACAATATAGGGAAGATACATTATTATAGTGGCCACCATTACTACCAAGCTGATGAGAATAATCCTAAAAGCCCTTCTCTTCATGTCATTGCCACTGTCCCTCTGTCCTTCTCCTGGTCCAGGCTGTTTCAGAGCTCTGAGGACAGAGAGGCAGCAGAAAGACAGCACAGAAATGCACACAATGCAAAAGCCCAGAAAGACGTAACACATCACTATCCATGATACTAAAAACAAAAAATAAATCAAGCTGAGTGCAAGCACCATCAGCCAGACAACACAGCAACAGGCCACCCTGTAGCGGAGAGCTTTGTACCTGAGAAATACCACAGGGTGAACCACTGCTATGTAACGCTCCACACAGATACAGCACTGGAACGATGGGAGGGGGAACCAGATAAACATAATTAAAGTAAATCCGCAAACCCTGTTCATGAGAACATAAATGTTGTCCGTGAAGAAGACCGAAGCAAAGTAAAAGACAGAGGACAGGGTAGAGACGATCAAAGATGCACTCAGGTTGAGATAGAAGAACTCAGAGGCTATCGTCCCACCAGCTCCACTCAGTATCAGCCACAGAACATAGATGTTGCTGGGGAGAACCAGGATGAAGCTGACAGCCATGTCGGTGATGGAGAAGGCCAGGTTTGTGGAGGAGATGGAGACGTCGGTGCCATTTTCCAGGGTGACGTTCATTTTAAGGCTCTGTGGGTGTCCAACTTCTGGTTCATCTGAGAAAGACATGAAGGATGGATTTGAGTGCAGTTGTTTGAATATAACAATGATTACAACGAAACATTAGATATCTTAAACAAAGTGCCTCAGTGTCCTTCTGAAGATAATAATAATAATAAGAAGAAGAAGAACAACAACGAGTGATTCTAATGTACGTTGTACAATACAGTTGAAGGTTATAGTGATCTCACTTTTTGGATTCCAGCAGTGTTTCAGATCTCTGAGTTGGGTGTTGTGGCGAAGTGATGTCTCTTCCCAATAGCAAATCTAAATGATGTCCTCTCCACTTATGTCCTCTAATAATTCCCTTCTCTGCTTCTCCTCCCAGTCTATTGCTTGTTGTACAGCTGCATAAGCACATTTTAATATATTTTACATGTTGATCATTTGTTACGTGCCCATGTAGCTGGATGAGCACATTTTAATATATTTTACATGTTGATCATTTGTTATGTGCCCATGTACAGTACACACCCACTTGCCACAGACTGGAATACCACCACACCGTTCAGTCATTGTCACACAGACTAACCTTTACTATTACTAACCTGCACTGGATTCTAATGTGTGTGTGTGTGTGTGTGTGTGTGTGTGTGTGTGTGTGTGTGTGTGTGTGTGTGTGTGTGTGTGTGTGTGTGTGGGTGTGGGTGTGGGTGTGGGTGTGGGTGTGTGTGTGCGTGTCCGTGTGTGTGTGTGTGTGGTTCAGGGTCGCACTGGCCACAGCGAGTAGCAGAAGCCCATTTTTTCTAGTTTATTTAATAACATATTGTGATGGATAGTGTAAAATGCCTTTTTGAGGTCAATAAAAAATCCAAATGCATGCTGATGGTTATCAATTGCATCTGTAATTCTTTCTATGGATTCTATTAATACTTGAGATGTTCATCTGTTCTTTCTAAATGTATGTATTAATGTAGGTTTAAAGTGTAGTTCATTGAACAGGATAATTATTTAGACTTAATACAGTTATGTAATTAAACCACACATCAATCCTTTACCACCTGCAGGCTATAACCATGGAAGAGGTGTCAAATCACCTGCTATGTCATTATTGACATTGAAATGCAAGCATTTAGCCGGAGAAACATTTTTTCATTAATTAAAACAATACAATGCATAATGAATAATAATGTTTAAAATACTTTTTCTACCATGCCGTTATGGCCCTTTGCTCAAACCAAGGACTCGTAGCAATAATAGGACACCAAGTCAGGTCAAAAGTCTAACAAAATATTTGCAATTTTATTTTATAAAACAGCATAGAAAAACATCATGTACTGAATCACGATGACTGAGATTTTTCTAAATTACTGGATTGACAAAATGAGTGAATTGACTAAATTGACTGAACAAATAAATGGAAAGAAACAATAAAGATAAACACAAGTATCCACAAAACTAAAAGTTACAAACACACAAAAATATGGATTGGCCGAACTAATGAGCCTGGGTAGCTATGCACTATGTGCATGTCGGAGTCCCCAGACACCCTGTAAACTACCGAAACAAATGAAAAACTAAACTAACCAAAAACAACCAGCCAATGTTATACTTAATTCAATATCAAAAGTAACACAAAGGCAAACACAACTGCTCAGGTTGGGGGGTGCTCTTAAGTGTTGTGCTCTTATATGGCCTGACACTAAGTCTCAGCATAGATTACCGCAGCATAGATAGGATAGGCACTACAATAGAACAAAGAGAAAGTGATATTAGCAACTGGATAAATATAACTTTAGTGCAAGCACATAACCATGGACGGCGCCAGGGGGGGGCTAGCAGGGGCTCTAGCCCCCCCTGCTGGAGGCTTAGCCCCCCCTAAGCCCCCCTGGCCAAAAACATGACTGTGATGAAAAATATTCAGGGAATAAATAAAATATATGGAAGACCAAACTGACTGACTTTCATGTAAATCATTGCTATAAAATCATGATACTTGTAATTTTTGGAATGATGTATAATACTGAAATAATCCATTTCTCAGAATTCTCACCACCTGTCATTCACCTGGCAATACGAATTGCAATCCTCCAATCAACAGAGCGCTCGCCAAGTCCATAGTTCACAAACCTTTTGACTGTGTTTTTGGAGGGACAACTAACTCGGTTGCTGCACCGTTTGTTTTAAGTCCAGTACAATGGACCGGTTTGTTGTGTTCGGTAAAAAGCGACGCCTAAGAGCCGATTCAGTGGACAACTCGGCTGACGGTAGACCTGAAACTTAGACCCGCAGTCTGATTCGGGGCCAGAGAACCAACATGAAGTGCCCGAAAATGAAGCCAGGGGAGCAGCGTGTGTTGTGGGGATGGTGCGACCAGGTAACCAGCCTTCTACTAGCGGCAAGAACAACTGCCCCAAAAATAGCTGATCTACAGGCTCCCACCGCGACACGCTATGAAGCATTGTGAGCTTGTAGATTTGCCATTTGTCCAAAAGTGCCCTCTTATGTGATTTCTGTCCCTGGACCCTAACACACTCTGCACGTCCCTGTATTTACATGTTCGCATTTGGCCGCCGCGCCTCACTGTGTGTGGATGTTCGCAGTGCTGCGACTCCTTCTGTGTGTCTGTGAGATCAAGTTAGAAGCTGTTTCTAGCCTGTGCGTCCCTTTATTTAGCCTACATGTTAATGTAAAGGCCGCCTCACTATGTCTGTGCGTGAGTGCAGTGCTGCGACTACTTCTGTGTGTCTGTCTGTGAGATCAAGTATTGTAGAAGTGTGTGTGTGTGTGTGTGTGTGTGTGTGTGTGTGTGTGTGTGTGTGTGTGTGTGTGTGTGTGTGTGTGTGTGTGTGTGTGTGTGTGTGTGTGTGTGTGTGTGTGTGTCCATTTACGTTCTGCAGATCTCTGAAACTGTGGTACATGTGTAACTGTCCCCTGAAGATCTAAAAGACTAAGAGTTCATTCATTCATTTTGGGAAAAAAAATTAGCCAGTGACAATGATTTGCTTTGTTGTGTAACATGAACATGTATTTTAGCATATAAACAGGACCATTGTATTTGTGTGTGTGTGTGTGTGTGTGTGTGTATATATATATATATATATATACACATATACATATATATATATATATATATATATATATATATATATATATATATATATATATATATATATATATATATATATATATATATATATATATATATATATATATATATATATATATATATATATATATATTTCATTGTTTTGCCGAAATTCACTAGCCCCTGCTGAAAAAAACTCAGCCCCCCCATAGCCCCCCCCTGCACAAATGTCTGGAGCCGTCCCTGCACATAACAAGCATAATTCATATTCACAACACAACCCATAGCTGAATACTACTACTATTAGGCCTACTGCTACTATTCCCCATTTGGAAAAAGAATATGCGAACTCTTGAAAGTGGCACCTTTCATACAATCCTCATATAACAGAATAAAGTTAATGTAAGATCCAGAGTATTTTTTGTAAAGTGAAACATACAGTATATAAAACATAGGCTACAATTTTGTGATTTATAAGAATTACAGTTGTATGACATTGAAAAAATAATGAGATTAAAAATAATAAATTAATTGTACTTTTTGTAAAATGACTCCTTTACTACTACTACTACTACTACTACTACTACTACTACTACTACTACTACTACTACTACTACTACTACTACCACCCATGGTAAGAGATGTTGCTCTCAGAGTCTTTTAACACTAGAAAGCCTGAAAAAAGTTGCCATGCATTTGCTTAAATTCATATTTAGTTTTTTTTTTTTAGACGACCAAAATTTCTGAGATGATAGAATGATGATGGATGATGATGGTTGTGGAAGGAGAACCTTCTGAAAGCTTCATGGGCAAAGATAAACAACTTGGGGGGAAAAAACGGTCAAAGGCCTCTCAGTCTTTCTAGTGTTAATTGAAGCATGGCAGTTTCCCAGCTTTGTAGATGTAGAGCAAATGATGAAGAAACGTTGACAGCTTTTAAGATATGTGATTAACACAACTAAGCATGTCACTACAGGTATGTCACTACCTTTCACTCTACACAGAATATACCGTAGGAAAGATACATTATTATAGTAGCTACCATTACTACCAAGCTGATGAGAATAATCCTAAAAGCCCTTCTCTTCATGTCATTGCCACTGTCCCTCTGTCCTTCTCCTGGTCCAGGCTGTTTCAGAGCTCTGAGGACAGAGAGGCAGCAGAAAGACAGCACAGAAATGCAAAAGGCCAGAAAGACGTAACACATCATATTAAACATGCTGTGGTTCAGGTTAAGGCAGTGCAAACAAGGCTGGGTGTGTGTCATACACAAATCATCACCACACATCCGCAGCGTTGTTGCCCAAGATCATCCAATATCCAAAGGGCAATGTTTGCATATAGTGACTGTTCGGGTGATTAACTATATATTTCCATGGAATGCCCATCAAAAGAAATACGTATCTGTGCAGCCCTACAGCAAGCACTACACTGGAAGGAGAAGCAGGGAAGGGAATGGTTAGAGGAGGTATAGTGGAGTCAGGACATCATGTGAAGGATTTGCAATCGGTTAAGACAGTGACTGTCTGAAGAAGAGACTTCACTTCACCACAATTAGAATCCAGTGCAGGTTAGTATTGAACGGTGTGGTGGTATTCCAGTGGGTGTGGGCAAGTGGGTGTGTACTGTACATAGACACATAACAAATGATCAACATGTAATATATAATAATTAAAATATGCTCATGCAGCTGTACAAAGTAATAAACTGGGAGGAGAAGCAGAGAAGGGAATTATTACAGGACATAGTGGAGAGGATATCATTTGAAGGATTTGCTATTGGGAAGAGACATCACTTCACCACAACACGCAACTCAGAGATCTGAAACACTGCTGGAATCCAAAACGTGAGATCACTTTAACCTTCAACTGTATTGTACACCGTATATTAGAATCACTTTGTCGTTGCTGTTGGTATTCTTCTTGTTCTTATTATTTTCAGAAGGACACTGAGACACTTTGTTTAAGATATCGAACGTTTGGTTGTAATTATTGTTATTTTCAAACAACTGCACTCAAATCCATCCATTATGTCTTTCTCTTATGAACCAGAAGTTGGACACCCACAGAGCCTTAAAATGAACGTCACCCTGGAAAATGGCACCGACGTCTCCATCTCCTCCACAAACCTGGCCTTCTCCATCACCGACATGGCTGTCAGCTTCATCCTGGTTCTCCCCAGCAACATCTATGTTTTGTGGCTGATACTGAATGGAGCTGGTGGGACGATAGCCTCTGAGTTCTTCTATCTCAACCTGAGTGCATCTTTGATCGTCTCTACCCTGTCCTCTGTCTTTTACTTTGCTTCGGTCTTCTTCACAGACAACATTTATGTTCTCATGAACAGGGTTTGCGGATTTACTTTAGTTATGTTTATCTGGTTCCCTCTCCCATCGTTCCAGTGCTGTATCTGTGTGGAGCGTTACATAGCCGTGGTTCACCCTGTGGTATTTCTCAGGTACAAAGCTCTCCGCTACAGGGTGGCCTGTTGCTGTGTTGTCTGGCTGATGGTGCTTGGACTCAGCTTGTTTTATTTTTTGTTTTTAGTATCATGGATAGTGATGTGTTACATCTTTCTGGGCTTTTGCATTGTGTGCATTTCTGTGCTGTCTTTCTGCTGCCTCTCTGTCCTCAGAGCTTTGAAACAGCCTGGACCAGGAGAAGGACAGAGGGACAGTGGCAATGACATGAAGAGAAGGGCTTTTAGGATTATTCTCATCAGCTTGGTAGTAATGGTAGCCACTATAATGCTGTATCTTCCCTATATTCTGTGTAGAGTGAAAGGTAATGACATACATGTAGTGACAACCTTAGTTGTGTTAATCACATATATATCTTACAAGCTGGCAGCGTTTCTTCATCCTTTGCTCTACATCTACAAAGCTGGGAAACTACCATGCTTCAATTAAAGAGCTCAGGAAAGATCTCTTACCATCTGTTATGCCTTAAAGACCCCGTAAAGCAAAAAAATATATGATACAAAATGTATTCCCAGTTTGTCACACCACAGAGTAATGTATTATAGCCCCACAGACCAAATATTTATGATTAAAAAAGTTGCTATGTTTCAGAAATTATGTTTAAACATGTGTGAAATACAATGGAAAAAAATCTGGCCTGATTCTCCAGGACTGTAGGGGCGTGGCCAGTACTGTAAGCTCATTAGCATATTCATGAGCAGTATGCTAATTAGCATATCTCTCCGTCCAAACCATACAGCCTAACTGTTTGTCAACAACAAGCCAGTACTACAGCGCGCTAACTTTACTAGCGTCGTGTGTGTGTGTGTGTGTGTGTGTGTGTGTGTGTGTGTGTGTGCGCGTGCGTGCGTGCGTGTGTGTGTGTGTGTGTGTGTGTGTGTGTACGACATGCGGATCTGAGAAAAGAGACTGACTGACTACAGCGGTCCCATCATCATGGTCCCATAGCCTGGACGGCCACGGTCGGTCCCTACAGGCTATGGGACAGCCAGGAGTTACGACAACTCCGTCCACTTCATGGGGTTAGTCCAATGGCGGCTCTTTTATTTTCTGCCCTCATTGAAAACAATGCATTTCCATCTCCACTTTGTCCCTATTCGGGCTGCATGAACAGCGCTGGAGCGCTCAGTTTGTGACCCCTCGATGTCACAACTCATCTACTAGATAGCTCTGATGGTACGCAGCAGGGCTGGCAGGCAGTGTTGCCAACTTCGCGCATTTGTCACTATATTTAGATTTTTTTTCGAGACCCCCCTACCGCCGAAATTAATGGAAAAACTCCTGGCGGAAAATCCAAGTGCTTTTTAGGTATGAAAATAGTTGAAAACCCACTGCTCTAGCGCATTCGAGTGCATTTTGGAAGTGCCACTAGTGCACTTTGGATTTTGGCAGTTGGCAATACTGCTGGCAGGCAGCAGCAGCAGCCGTTAGATAGTCCTTGAATGTGAAAACGTCGCCAACCTCTCCATCATCGACAGTTACTAAAAACAGAGTAGTTTTCAGCTGTCATCCACAAAATCACGCATCGAGAGCAAACAAATGTCAGTGCTTGTCAGCCTACAGGCAAAACACACTGTAGTAACTACACTTTCTTATATATGTCTATGGTAGCTAGTAGCTACTAGCTAGCTATCAACCAACACCACCACCAGCAGCTCCGCTCCGCTGTGAAGAAGAGGGGGCGGGGCTTCGGCTTCTAACTGACTATATGGAATATGATTTATATACAGTAGTACAGTAGGCTCATTAGCATATAATTCGGCTTGACTACGTCATCAAGCCGAATATGCTAATGAGACAAAACCTACCCATGAGATTAACCAAAACACATAAAGTGGTCTTATTCTACAATGCTGTAAAATAAAGTTTTAGTTTTTTGTCCAGGGGTATAAAAATGACTTTTGTACATGATTTTCATGTCTACAAGAAAAAGGCTGATTTTGGTTTACGGGGTCTTTAAGTAATAAATTGGTGCAACCAATTCATAGCTTTCAGTCACCTGGTTTCTCCGACCCCCTGACGGGCAGGAAGGATTTCGCTGTAAACATAACATGCAGTTTCCTAGCTGTTTTAAGTAGCAAGGACTATTTAGATCATCTCAGCCATGAAGAACAACGCAGATATATGGAGAAACTACAAGCGTTGGGCACTTGTGATCCGTATTTAGCTCCCGTGGCTTAAATACAAGTATGTCGCTGCCCAAACTCGAGTTTGGTGATGTTTTCATATACTGTATCTGGTGGAGAATCCGTCCCCATACTACACCACTGCCAAGATGAAGGCGTCGGTATAAAAGTACAGACAGCTAATTGTACTTCCAGTTAGGTTGGGTTAACCAGCACTTGACAGATATATATCTCCCTGCTATGCTGTTATGACAAGTTGTCAAAAGGTATTGGCTCCCTAGTTGCATCGTTGTCATTATGCCGGTGTCCGACGGGCATGTAGAGGTCTAGTGGAATTCAGCAGAACATTAGTGTTTTCTCTCAGTGATGAATTTGATTCATCATACCCATAAACACAGGTCTAGGAAACCTAAAATGCCCCTATGGGGCTTATAATGCGAATGAAAAAAATAAGGCTTTTGAAAATAATAAGTTAATGGCATTTAATAATTTGGTTGATTGATCTGATTGAAGATTTAACACAGTTAATGCATGTGCACACTGACTCAGCCCACTGAGCATTTTCTAAAAAAAAAAACAAAGAAAAAAAAAATGGGTAGAGTGCGGTTTTATGTAGATACATAGCTGTGTGTCTCCCTGTAACCGGAATCTACAAGCATTGGGGTGCTTGTAGATCACCTATTTTGATTTAATAAATAAATAAATACATAAACAGATGAGATTTTGAGAAAAAAAAAGTAAACAGATCTTTTTCCCCCAGATTCTTTTTCTTTTCAAAATGTTCAAATCCTGTTCAGGAAAACATGGCATATTTTGGACATAATTTAAATGTGTTATTAATCTGATTCAAATATTTAATCATTCAACGGCCCTAGAAAACATAAAAACATATATTTTTTCTCTGCCTTGATCTTAATGCTTATAGTGTATGTAAAGTGCTTTGAATGACCTTGTTGTTACACAAACACAATTATTGTCTCACCTTGTTTTTCTGCCATATCCTCCAGTAAAATGAGGATTCTCATATTCAAATGAATGACTGGCGCAGTGCTCTGGGATGTTCATTAAACGCCACCATTCACCAACATGTCTTTTCTATGCAAAACTGTGTTCCTGTCTGACATCAACACGATTGAACCGCAGCATGACTTCATGTTGACATTGTTGGCACCATTAAAGTGGCAGAACTCCCACACCATGCTGATGGTAAAAAATACTATAATAAATCTATTTTTAAAAGAGGACTTTTATATGATTTTTTTACTGCTTCAATACCATAGGATATGGAGGCAGGATCAGGCTAGTGATCGGTGTTGTAGTGGGACTTTTAGAAGTGGGGGGTACACCTCTTAAGACACATGCACGCACACATGCATGTGCATTTGCGTGCACCTGCGCAACACACACAGACACACTATTCAAACATACAGACAACTAGTATGGCATATTACCCCCCTCCACTACACCCCTGCTAGTGATGAGTGGGCTGGCCCTATGGCGGCAGGTCCCACAGGTTGTCCTGCGTGTCAGGCGGACAGGTTAAGGCAGTGGCGTTTCTAAGCAATTTGGAGCCCCAGGCAAAAATTCCCCTGGAGCCCCTGACTGAAGGCCCATGATGGCCGAAACGCGTTGGTCGTTTTGTTTTTGTTTTGTTTTTAATCCCTGCTGCTCCCCAAATGATTTAAAATAAATAATATTATTTTTCGAGACGGTTTGGACATTCTTTAACCCATTTAGGCCTAACCTAAGGTTTCTGAAAAACTTGAAATATTCATGTATCAGCTTCAAAACAAGTTATGTCTGGAATACTGACATACTGTACAGAATCCAAATATGGATTCCCGGCCTGAAAGGGTTTTAAGCTACTGGAGCTATCTATATGCCCTCATGTACTCAATATTAAATCAAAAAGAGCCAATGCTTATGTATGTTTATCGTACCTTTGTTAATCATGTGTGAATATACTGTATTTTAGTTGGTTTAATTTAGTTTAATTGGTGCAGATTTCTAGTTTTCTGGCAGGAGGAGGGGAAAATAGGATGGGTGAAAGAGGGGCAGGGGAGTTAACCATCGTGATGGCCTGGTTTATGAAGATGTTGGTATAAGTGGTGGTTAAAGAACTTCTGTATAATGTTTCCATGATCATGAGTTATGAAACACTTGCCCTCTTCATTTTGTGCAGGTATATGTATGGCACCTGCAGTTGTTTTTATATGTATTTTAGCACAATTTAACTGGTGTTGTTTAGCTCAGGGGTTTTCAACAGGTGGTCCGGGGACCACCAGTGGTCCTTGAGAGGGTTCCAGGTGGTCCCCATCTAAGTTGGTTAACCAGATGTAACTCTTGAGAATGTAAAAATGAAACCAAATGGACCCTGGCGGGTCCATTTGGTTTCATTTTTACACTCTCAAGAGTTAAAATATTCATCATCTGAATTAGCCATTTTGGAATGTATGTTTTGCTTGTTTTGTTTCCCAAATCCAGCCTGGAATTGTGGACAAAAGCAAAAATAAATCTTTTGATTTGGGGTCTGTGGGGCTAGAATATCCTCAAATGGTGGTCCGTGGCTCAAATCCTGAATAAATGGTGGTCCCTGGGATGAAAAAGGTTGGAAACCCCTGGTTTAGCTGGTAAAGCAGCTGAAGGTGTATGGAGGCATCATCATCTTAGATTAATCAATTGATTGACAAAGCTTTGATTGGTGCTCTATACATTTTTTCGGCGCAATAACTTCTCTCTTCCAGGGGCTACGCCACCCCAGTCTCTCAAACCTAAAAACGCCCCTGTCCATATATTCCCCTGTGTTTTCAGTTCATTGTTCGTTCGTAAAAGTTAGTGTTTTTCATCATGTTTCCTTAACTTTGGTTTAATAAACCTCCTTGCATTTGACCTGCCCTGTGCCCGCCTCATGTTTGTCTGCACTTGGGTCCAACACTATAGCCTGCTTTGAACTGTGACAAATTAAAGCAATGTGCATTAGAGCATTGGTTTTCATAATAGCAGTTCTACAAGCTCACGGCGCACCACTTTGTGCCACACCATGAGATTGTACATCTGCTGTTTTGAGCACTGTGCAGGGTTAAAATCTATAGTTTGTTATATTGTAATGATCAGAACAATAATCCAAGAGTTTGTGTGTGTGTGTGTGTGTGTGGGGGGGGGGGGGGGGGGGGGGGTACGTGCGCGCGCGCGTGTGTATGTTATTTCATATTTCATTGATAACAGTTTAGGTTTGGAAATCAATGACAAACTCAACTCATGCTGGTCTTGCAAGACAGACCACCTCCTCGCCAATATTTTCATTCTGTCTGGACTAGGGCATCCATGTTGTCCAGCAGGGGGAGTTGGTTTACCCTGTTTACCCAGTGTCCACCTCACTGGTGGCCTGGGAATCAAACATGGATCTATTGCTTCTTGCTCAGCCAGTGCTGATGACATTCATTTGCCTTGTCCTGCTTTTAGCTCTCTGCAAGTTTCAGACAATCACAGCAACCCACCGTATATTATGGTGCCAGGTGGCATGGCAGTGTGCGGGTGAAGGAGGGGCATATTTATGGCATCAAAAAACATTCAGGTCCAGGCAGATTCTTTGTTGTCTCATCGTTGTATTCAAGGACAGTCATCTTATATTAAAGCATTCGTGACAATTGCACGGTGGAGAGAGAGAGTGTGTGTGACTCTGGCTGAGTCTCACTGAATCTGTGTGGGTTCTCTCGAGACACTACAACATCTTCATTTACAATCCAATATACAGATTAATGTAAGTATAGTTCATTGAACAGGATAATTATTTAGACTTAATACAGTTATGTAATTAAACCACACATCAAATATTTAAACTTTACCACCTGCAGGAAGAAGTGTCAAATCACCTGTTATGTCATTACATTGAAATGCGACCATTTAGCATTTAGCCTAATTAAAACAATACAATGCATAATGAATAATAATTTTTAATAGTCTACCAAAATATTTGAAATAAAAACAGCATAGAAAAACAGAGATTTTTCTAAATTACTGGATTGTCAAAATGAATTGACTAAATTGATTGAATTGACTGAACAAATAAATGGAAAGAAACAATAAAGATAAACACAAGACCCAGCAAAGTATCCACAAAACTAAAAGTTACAAACACAAAAATATGGATTGGCCGAACTAATAAGTGGGAGAGCCTGGGCAGCTATGCACTATGTGCATGTCGGAGTGCTCAGACTCCCTGTAAACTACCAAAACAAATGAAAAACTAAACTAACCAATGAATACTACTACTATTAGGCCGACTGCTACTATTTCTACTACTAGCACTTTTCCCAAAAAGTGCTAGTAGTAGGGGGAAAAAGTAGTAGGAAAAAAAAACTTTATATGCAAACTCTTGAAAGTGGCACCTTTCATACAATCCTCATAGAAGAGAATAAAGTTAATGTAAGATCCAGAGTATTTTTTTGTAACGTGAAACATATATAAAACATATCATTTTGTGATTTATAAGAATTACAGTTGTAAATATGACACTGAAAAAATAATAACATTAAAAATAATAAATGCATCGTATTTTTGTAAAGTGGCTTGTATGTTTTTTTTTTTCATATGGGCTACTAACACTCCTTCTACTACTACTAGTAGTAGTACTAGTACTAGTACTAGTACTACTACTACCACCCATGGTGCAGAGCTTGGTTATGGGTGTAATATTACACACACCTGGTAAGAGATGTTGCTCTCAGAGCCTTTTAATTGAAGCATGGCAGTTTCCCAGCTTTGTAGATGTAGAGCAAAGGATGAAGGAACGCTGACAGCTTGTAAAGTATGTATGTGATTAACACAACTAAGGTTGTCACTACAGGTAGGTCACTACTTTTCACTCTACACACAATATAGGGAAGATAAATTATTTTAGTGGCTACCATTACTACCAAGCTGATGAGAATAATCCTAAAAGCCCTTCTCTTCATGTCATTGCCACTGTCCCTCTGTCCTTCTCCTGGTCCAGGCTGTTTCAGAGCTCTGAGGACAGAGAGGCAGCAGAAAGACAGCACAGAAATGCACACAATGCAAAAGGCCAGAAAGACGTAACACATCATATTAAATGACAACCAAAAATAAAACCAGCTGAGTGCAAGCACCATCAGCCAGACAACACAGCAACAGGCCACCCTGTAGCGGAGAGCTTTGTACCTGAGAAATACCACAGGGTGAACCACCGCTATGTAACGCTCCACACAGATACAGCACTGGAATGATGGGACAGGGAACCAGAGAAACATAACCAAAGTAAATGCAGAAGCTTTGCTGATGGCAAGATAAATGTTGGTTGTGAAGAAGACCGATGCGAAGTAAAAGACAGCGGACAGGGTAGAGACGATCAAAGATGCACTCAGGTTGAGATAGAAGAACTCAGAGGCTATCGTCCCACCAGCTCCACTCAGTATCAGCCACAGAACGTAGATGTTGCTGGGGAGAACCAGGATGAGGCTGTTGGCCATGTCGACGATGGAGAAGGCCAGGTTTATGGAGTCGATGGAGACGTCGGTGTCATTTCCCTGCAGGGTGTCGTTCATCTTAAGGCTCTGTGGCAAAGACATAATGGATGGATTTGAGTGCAGTTGTTTGAATATGTCCTGCTGAAAATAATTATTAAAAAATTATGCCCACATGCAAAGAAAATATGTACATACATTAAATTGGTCCCCTACATATATGTTTTAATATATGCCATGTACGAAATTGGTCCCCCACATATATGTACATATATGTTTTAATATATGCCACATATATGAAATTGCCCCCTACATATATGAACCTGACTGTGGCATATATGTGGTTATATAATGACACATGACTATACAGTATGTCCTATCTACGTATATGTCCATATATGTACCTGATTATAGCATATACGCAACATATATGATGCATAATATAATGCCTTTATTGACATAATGTGCATACAGTATGTGTTCGTTCCATGTGGTGAAAATAATAACATTAAAATTAGTCATAATAAAGTGATTCTAATATACAATGTAGTAGAAGGTTATAGTGATCTCACTTTTTTGGATTCCAGCAGCGTTTCAGACTTCTCTGACTTGGTTGTTGTGGTGAAGTGATGTCTCTTCCCAATAGCAAATCCTTCAAATGATCCTCTATGGTCCTCTACACTTCTCTCCTCTAATAATTCCCTTCTCTGCTTCTCCTCCCAGTTTATTGCTAGTTGTACAGCTGCATAAGCCCATTTTAATATATTTTACATGTTGATAATTTGTTATGTGCCCATGTGCAGTACACACACCCACTTTGCCACAGACTAGAAAACAACACACACCGTTCAGTCATTGTCACACAGACTAACCTGCTGGATTCTAGTGTGTGTGTGTGTGTGTGTGTGCAGTAGCGGTTCTAGAATGATTTACTCCCTGGGCGAAATCCCCTGACACTGACCAAAGAATGCGCTCCATAGAGTTCCATATTAATTTTTTGAGATTTGAAAAGGTCCTGTTGACTCTTTTCCCAACCTTTTAAAAAAAATCAACAAACCATCAAAAGAAACCATGTGAGGTAAGATTTCAGTTACTGTATCATAAATACTGTTTTCACCATTCATCCACGAACTGTGGCCTTTTAAAATCTCAAAACTTTAATACGGAGAGCGCATTCTTTAACATTGAAGTCAAGCGTAACACCAAACCAACTGGACCCCCCTCCTCTCGCATGGCCAGAACACACACACACACACACACACACACACACACACACACACACACACACACACACACACACACACACACACACACACACACACACACACACACACACACGACATTACCATTTTCTGTGCGCTGATCTGCCCACGCTGATCTGCGCAAGTGGGCGCAATACTTGTAGATCCATGCAATGACAATAAGTGACGGAATAGCGGATTTCTTTTCTTTTTTTTTTGCTTCGCTATGCCGCCCCCCCCACGATGCCGCCCTGGGCGGCTGCCCATAATGCCCATGCCTAAAACCGCCCCTGTGTGTGTGTGTGTGTGTGTGTGTGTGTGTGTGTGTGTGTACGCGCGCGTGCGTGTCAAATCACCTGCCATGTCATTATTGACGTCAAAATGCAAGCATTTAGCCTGAGAAACACTGTTTCATTAATTAAAACAATACAATGCATAATGAATAATAATGTTTAAAGTATTTTTTCTACCATGCCGTTATGGCCCTTTGCTCAAACCAAGGACTACAAAAATAGGACACCCAGTCAGGTCAAAAGTCTACCAAAATATTTGCAATTTTATCTAAAAGCAGCATAGAAAAACATCATGCACTGACCACTGACCAAATACCATGAGTGCACAAATGACTGAATGAATGACTGAATTACTATGACTGAGATTTTTCTAAATTACTGGATTGACAAAATGAGTGAATTGACTAAATTAACTGAATTGACTTAACAAATAAATGGAAAGAAACAATAAAGATAAACACAAGACCCAGCAAAGTATTAGTATTAGTATAGTATTAGTATAAATTACATAAACAAAAATATGGATTGGCTGAACTAATAAGTGGGGGAGCCTGGGCAGCTATGCACTATGTGCATGTCGGAGTGCTTAGACTCCCTGTAAACTACCGAAACAAATTAAAAACTAAACTAACCAAAAAGAAACGCCAACAACCAGCCAATGTTATACCTAATTAAATATCAAAACTAACACAAAGGGAAACACAACTGCTCAGGTTGGGTTGGGGGTTAAGAGTTGTGCTATATAGCCTGACACTAATCACGAATTAGGAACAGCTGGCACAGGGTGTGGCAGCTAAGTGATTGGCAGGCAAGTCTCAGCATAGATCATAGCAGCATAGATAGGATAGGCACTACAATAGAACAAAGACAAAGTGATATTAGGATAAATGGATAAATATGAGTTTAGTGGAAGCACATACTGTAACACAAGCATAATTCATTACTATGTTCACAACACAACAGGGGTATGGGCATGGGGGTGGGGGGGGTGGTCAATGCCTCCCTAAATGCCCAGTCTGCCTCAACAAACATGCAAAACAACCCAAGATATTTCAAAAATAAACTGCTTATATTTAAAGAAACACGAATACTGCTTCTAACTAACTGCTATTGTGGCACCACTAAATCAACAGCATTTCATCATTGAAAACAGAAAACTCTTTGAGTCAGACCTTTAGCTTTATGCATGCTGCGTGTCTGTTGCAACTTCAACAATGACTGATGTTATTATTGATGCTTTCTTGCTTAATATAAGTCCTGTAACCGAAAATGGTATGGGTGCGAATTCATCAGTCGCCCCCATACCATTTTCTCCTGCCTCCCCAATTTGGAAATGTTATATCTATGCCTACAACCCATAGCTGAACACTAGTACTACTATTAGGGCTACGTACTACTACTACTACTCCTACTACTATCACTTTTCCCATATGGAAAAAAAAACTTTATTTGCAAACTCTTGATAGTGGCACCTTTCATACAATCCTCATCTAAGAGAATAAAGTTAATGTAAGAGTGTAAGACAGTATTTTTTGTAAAGTGAAACATGTATAAAACATAATTTTGTGATTTATAAGAATTACTGTATATATGACATTCAAAAATATAAGTGGCTTGTATAAATTTAAGTTTTTTTTCCATATGTGCTACTACCAGTGTTGTAGTGGGACTTTTTTTGAAGTGGGGGTATGCCTCTTAAAGGGGAATTCCACCCATTTTCATTTTTTTTTCTGATAGTATACAAATATGAACCAAATGGACCCTATAGCGGGTCCATTTGGTTCCATTTGTAGACTCTCAGAAAAAAGGAAACTCATTAACTTTTTACCATGTCCACACAACATCTCTAAGCTATATTAATGACATAGTAAAATACACATGCATGCACACTTGCATTTGCATGCGCATTTGCGTTCACCTGCACAACACACACAGAGACGCTATTGAAACAAGTATAGCATATTGAGAAAGATTGTTTACAATGCCTAAAAGTAAATGACAAGACAAAAAACATAGGCCTAACCTTTTGCCCCAAAAATATCTTTGATGTGAGAAGTGCGGGGACACCGTCCCCCCGCGTCCCCCCTCCACTACACCCCTGAATATTACACACAGGTCTGGTATGGGATGTTGCTCTAAGAGCCTTTTAATTGAGGCATGGAAGTTTCCCAACTTTGTGTATGTAGAGCAAAGGATGAACGAACCCTGACACCCTGGATAATGAATATGTGATTAACACGGCAAATGGGCGGGTCAGTATAGTATTCAGTATCGCAGTCAGAATATAGGGAATATACATCATTATAGTGGCTACCATTACTACCAAGCTGATGAGAATAATCCTAAAAGCCCTTCTCTTCATGTCATTGCCACTGTCCCTCTGTCCTTCTCCTGGTCCAGGCTGTTTCAGAGCTCTGAGGACAGAGAGGCAGCAGAAAGACAGCACAGAGATGCACACAATGCAAAAGGCCAGAAAGATGGAACACATCATATTAAATGACAACCAAAAATAAATCAAGCTGAGTGCAAGCACCATCAGCCAGACAACACAGCAACAGGCCACCCTGTAGCGGAGAGCTTTGTACCTGAGAAATACCACAGGGTGAACCACGGCTATGTAACGCTCCACACAGATACAGCACTGGAACGATGGGACGGAGAACCAGAAAAACAAAACAAAAATAAATAATGATAATTTTTCCAAAGCACTGTCCGTGAAGACCCATGCAAAGTCGAAGACAGCGGACAAGGTAGAGACGATCAAAGATGCACTCAGGTTGAGATAGAAGAACTCAGAGGCTATTGTCCCACCAGCTCCACTCAGTATCAGCCACAGAACGTAGATGTTGCTGGGGAGAACCAGGATCAGCATGATAACCAGATCTGTGATGGAGAAGGCTATGTCCACGTCCTTGGAGATGGAGAGGTCGGTACCATTTCCCAGTGTGCCGTTCATCTTAAGGTGCCCTGTGTGCTGCAGAGAAAAACCTAATGGATGGATTTGAATGCACTTTGATTGAATATTAACATTACATACATTACATATTTTTAAACAACTCTTCTCAGCAGGGGCGGATCTAGGTATGGGCATGGGGGGGCAATGCCCCCCTAAATGTCCAGTCTGCCCCACCAAACATGATGGCATGAAAAACAACCCAAGATATTTCGAACGAAAGTGCCTATGTTTAAAATGATTTGAAATACTACCACTGCTACTAACTAACTACTGTTGTGTCATCAATAAACCAACAGCATTTCATCATTGAAAACAGAAAACTCTCTGAGTCAGACCTTTGGCTTTATGCATGCTGCGTGTCTGTTGCAACTTCAACAACAACTGATGTTATTATCAATGCTTTACTTGACTAATAAAAGTCCAGTAACTAAAAATGGTATGGGTGCGGCTTCATCGCCCGTGACGCGAAGCGACACGGGCGATGAAGCCTCCCCCATACCATTTTTACCTGCCCTCCCAATTGGGACATGTTAGATCCGCCCCTGACATACATTACATATTTTTAAACAACTCTTCTCAGTGACCTTCTGAAAATAATGTGTCAAATAGTGATCTTACGTTTTGGATGGCAGCAGCAGAGTGTCTCAGATCTCTGAGTTGGGTGTTGTGGTGAAGTCCCTTTTTCAGAAAAATCCTTCAAATGATGTCCTCTTCACTTTACCTCATCTAACCATTCTCTTCAGTGCTTCTCTGTATTTGTTGTATAGCTGCAGGAGCTATAGGTATTCTATGGACGCTGTGATAATTTGTGTATGTACCCATGTGCACAGTACACACCCACCTGACCCGTCACTGACTAAGAACACGACAAATTCCGTTCAGTCACTGTCACACAGAATAAGCTGCACTACATTGTTTTGTGTAGTCGAGCACTGGTGTGTGTGTGTGTGTGTGTGTGTGTGTGTGTGTGTGCGTGCACGCGGCGTGCGCATGCTGGCAGCTGCAGTGACCGACTATGAGTGAGTGAGTGGCAAGGATTGGTGTATAGTGTAATTCAGCGAAAGTGTAGAGTTATAAGTAGTAAGTTTTTTTTTAAGAGTCCCACCCGGTGCCCAAGGGCCCTTGGGCATGCATGCAAAGTAACCATTGCCCAAAGCAATGGTCAGTGATGGGCAGTAACTTGTTACAAGTAGCTAAGCTTAACTACTTTTTCCCGTAGCTCGTAGCGTAGCTTACTACATTTGTTCTGGGAATAGCTTGTAGTGAAGCTACACCACTTGTTTCGAGTAGCTTGTAGTGAAGCTACACCACTTGTTTCGAGTAGCTTGTAGTAAAGCTACACTACTTGTTTCGAGTAACAAGGAATTTTCTCACACATATTTTTGAATTCCACACCCCAAAACGTATGTCACCACCCTATGTTCAAGCCCGCCCCTATAGATTATTATTATTATTATTATTATGATTTTTACCCATATTCATATTATTTTATTTTTATTTAGAAACTTGTACATTAAGTTGAGATGTATATTTATATATATATCGTGTTGATGTAGCAAGCTACTTTTGTCGTGTAGTGTAGCTTGCTACAATTTTCTGGGGATAGCTTGTAGTGTAGCTTAGCTACATTTTTTTTTTCCGAAAGCAACAAGTAGCGTAGCTTACTACATTTTCTCAGTAACTTGCCCATCACTGGCAATGGTCCCACAGTGTGTACTGTGTACTTTTTTGTCATGCAAAACCCCTGAACAGTGTTTGGGCCATGCAGGTTTTTCCCGTGGATCAGAGTGCCATGACAACGCCGTTGGGCCTCCTGACACATTATTGATGTGTGGTGTTTCATGTAAAGCACTTTGAAGTTGAATCGCCTCGTCATTGAAATGAGCTGCTATTCAGATAAACATGCCTGCACGCTTTGCTTTTGTTGTGCCATACTGCAGTAAAATGACTTCTCTGTGCGACATGCATGGTGTGGTACTCGATTTTTTTGTCCCACAATTTTGTAACCAATTTTTTCGCCCCTGTGTCAATTATCTATATCAGGGGTGTCTACACTTTTTTGACTTGAGAGCTTTCAAAATTAGCGGTTTAACAAGATCTACACATCAAAAATGTGATTGTTCCATTACTGAAAATCCATTTCAAGGCCCCCGAGAAAGTTTGAGCTTTGACATAGTGGCGATGGTGTTACTTAGCTGTTATAGTAATAGTATAGTAAGATTAATGCACTTATAATGAAAAATAGACGGGGGAGAATGTAAGGTTTTCCTGTTTATGCTGTTACTGATGTTTGAAAGCAGTTGAAAACATTTTACGTTTGAGTTGACAGTTTTTGATGTTGAGTTTAGTTTCTTGCACCCAAAGCTAAGAACTTTCACATTTTTGTCCACAATTTGTGCACAATAACAGTTATCCTCCATTTGTGTGGACCAACTGTGTGGACTCTTGAAAATTGTAATTCAGATGTTTATATATAATTTAACTTTTGAGAGCGGTAAAATGAAACCAAATGGACCCGTACAGTGCTGGGGGGTGCTAGGGGTCATGTGATCTACCTGCACAGCCTGTGTGATATACTGGTAGATCACCATCCACCTTTTGGGCACCCCTGATCTATATGATCCTAAGTTGGAGTTCTACACACCTTCGGCCAGCCTGGAAACAGTAACAGACTTGAACTCCTGCTTCCTTCATGCATGCGCGCAGCAAGTCTTTTCTTTTTATCTGACAGGAGGGAATTTCCTTGGTTGGACGGAATACATGAAGGCTCTGCCCAAATAACACTCGGACCAGCCGAAATGTTGCATCATTGAGGTACAGTAGCATATGGAAGGAACACCGAACAAGTTATTCCAACCACTTCCTGTCCCCTCCATCAGGCGCCCCAGCCATAGAGTTATAAAATACAGAGACCACATCTGGAGGAAACAGTGAAGCAAAAAAGACATAGTGGCCAAAGTTGAGAATGCAGTTTAGAGCAAACTATGGGCCGCGAGAACGCGCATTAGGCTCCGCCCCCTCCAGGGAGCTTTCCCATAACTCAATGGCCCACACGCACGGTCGCGTTCATGTGCTGCGCGTTCTAGCGGCCCACCGCAATGCATCAACGCTGCTGCTCCAACCCGGAAGTTTGCTTCATGCGCTAGGTGAGCAAGTTAATGCAAGTGGGTGGAAGGGAAAATCAGAATACGTCTCTATCCAACTCTATGGCCCCAGCTGATGAAGGGAAAGGCCCAGTGTTGCCAACTGCCAAAATCCAAAATGCACTAGTGGCACTTCCAAAATGCCCTAGAATGCGCTAGATGGTCGCCTGGAACATACAGATCAAAAAGACCATTAATCTTCTACATGCTCTAGTTGAGTAGACTAAGTTGGGCTGATTCACATGACGAATATTTTAACTCTTGAGGGTGTAAAAATGAAACCAATTTTTTACACACTCAAAGAGTTACACCTGGTTAACCAGCTGTCCATCATTTAGCCTGGGGACCACTGGTTGAAAACCACTGTCATAGGAGGAAAAGTGGTGAAAAATGGGGGTTTTATCCCTGGCGCCTGTGAATCAATTTCACTCCAACTCACCAGTAAAAAAGCACTAGATTCCGCCAGGGGTTTTTCACTATTTTTTGCGCTAGGGGGGGGGGGGGGGGGGGGGGGGGGGGGGGGGGTCTGAAAAAAGCTAAATATAGTGACAAATGTGCCATGTTGGCAACACTGGAAAGGGCCTTTCTCCAACCCTGCCTCAGGTATGGGTACTGACGGAGGACAGAACACACCGCCATATTGATATTTCTAATGTCTCCAATTCCAAATGCCCCTTGAAGTAGTCTACCAATGTGCTTTATACTAAATTACCGGTTAATGTGATAGCTTTTATAAACATTGTCCTGTCATTGCTTTTAATTTACAAAACCACAGAATATCTAACACGCTCACTGATACAACTCAAACTGGCCACGCAAGTTCACAGGACTTACTGAAGAAAGTGCAGCGCACATCACCGCACTGCACTTTGGGTATGCCTGACCCAGATGCTCAATATGACACACATGTTTGTCACAATCAGTAGATCATTTGTGGCCAGATGTAATTTTCTGGGATTTATTAGGACTGTAGTAGATAATAAAAAAGAAAACACTTTAAAATTTTCTCCATTTTCACCATGTGAAGGCATTTAAATTTCTAAAACAATAGGAGAGACAGCCACTGAAGCTGAGAGGGAGACAGTGACAGTACAGTCTAAAACACACACACACACACACACACACACACACACACACACACACACACACACACACACACACACACACACACACACACACACACACACACACACACACACACCAAATCCAAAATGAGAGCTAATTCAAGAGCACTTGCACATTAAGTACATGCATTTTTGTATTATTATTTCATGCATTTTTAAAAGAATATTTTAAATATTTTATAATGTTATACAGGTATGCTCAATTAATAGTGATCTTTAATATTAATAGTATTTACTGCATGTTTAAATGAAATGAAATGAAAGAAAGTTGATGAATGAAACAACTGAATGTTGAATGAGGTATATGAAAGTTGATTTGTCTGGTAGCCATAGGGTGCCATCTAGTGGCAATAGTGGGATCTGTATCATTATAGGGTGTTGAAAGTGGTATGTCTTGTGTTGTTTACTTATACTGTTAGTTAAATAGTCCTAGAAATTATGATATTAATAGTTGAATACTGAATTTAAAACTTAAAGAAGAAGAATAAAGTTCAATACACTTCATACATCTTTAATCAAGGAGCCACCAAATGTCGAGAATAAAAACCTATTGCTAGAGCTCATGTGTTTTTCCAAATGTCAAGAGTACCTGTGACATTTGCTGCTGACATTTAAAGTCCGGTCTTCAACATGCAATTAAAAATGACACATGACGCAACAGAAATAGTATACAGTATATGCTGTATATCGTGAGCTTATTATTCCACTTTAAGCACAACTTTTGGTCATTTTATGGTCTACTCAGAGAGTTTATAAGTTGCTCCATTCAGTATTTAGATAATGGATTTCCATTTTAGCTGCCCCGCCCCCTTCCTATACAAACCCATTATAACTTTAAACTCCATTTTAACCATGACAGATTATTCGAAAACAACCCATCTTTTTTCTGGTGACTGATATTGATACGTGAGAGGGCTGTGGAATTTCATTTACTGTTGTCATTTATTTTTAAAATATTGTTTTCGCCTCCGTATTTGAGCATGCCCACCCAAATAAAACAATATTTTATAAATAAATGAAAACAGTAAATGAAATTCCACGGCCCTCTCACGTATTAGGATGACAATATCAGTCACCAGAAAAAGATGGGATGTTTTCAAATAATCTGTCATGGTTAAAATGGAGTTTAAAGTTATAATGGGTTTGTATAGGAAGGAGCTGGATGCGCTAAAAATGAACATCAAATATCTAGATAGTGAATGGAGTAACTTGTAAACTGTCTGGTGTGTTCACATGAGACTGAGTAAACCATAAAATGACCAAAAGTTTTTTTTTTTTTTTGAAAGTGTAATATCCCTTTAACTGTAGACTGGCTTTGTCAATTAGCCAAACTAAAGGGTTGAAGTGGCGAATGTAGGCCTTCAGTATAGTTTTGCAAACTTGGATAATAAGGACTAATATAAAATAAGTGCTACACATAAATGGGCCTCCTGGTGTCGCTTGAACAGGCAGAAAAGTGTTCCATTAGTGTGGTTGTATAAGCAACACACTTCTATGTCAGAGAAACTTTATGTCCACAAAAGTAAACCTTTTTTTGTTAACCTGTTCATTGAGTTTAGTGCACTTTTATTTATTTATTTTTCCCCCTTTTCTGTATAAGCTCCAAGGTCATGAAGCTTAGGTGACAGGTTATGAGCAGACAAAATTGGAACTGGGGCACTATAAATGTCAACCTAACAAATATGATACATCGGTGATCCAGCTGAACGTCTAGATTCCATTTATTAAAGAGCTGGAGAGATGGATGACACCTGTTACTGTACTTAAAGGGGGATTCCTCCCATTTCCAGCAACTTACGGTGTCACACATATACCTATGAATGTTTGGTGGAAGTAACAAAAACCTCCCCCATTCTGGAGCTTGTTCCGACTTGTATTTTCGGCGACAGCAGGCTATTCCAGCAAGCTGGCCGCCACCAAAAATGCAAGCCAGAACAAACCGGAACTGCCCATTGACACCCATTGAAAAAAGCCGGATGTGAAGTCACAGCTCGTCCGAAAACACGGGCAGTCTGGATTGCCTTTCACTTTCCATTCACCGCCATTATAAAAACCCAGAAGCAGACAGTGTGCACCTTTCATAGAAGAAGTTCATAGAAGTCATGTGTGACACAATGGTCGTAGCTGTCAAAATCGTTAAAGGTGTCTCCAAACTTGGCTTGTATACAGTCCATGGTTTCGCCCAAGCTATGACGTCAAGTCCTGCTTTTTCAATTCAATAAAAGCAGGATTGCAACGTCACAGCTCGGCCGAAAAAACACAAGCCAAGTCTGAATTGCATTTAAGCAAACAGCGGCTTTATTTTCTCGTTTTTCATTTCTTATTTTTCACTCTTATTAAAAAGAATCCCCTTGCAAAACACTTTAACAATAACAATAAAATGCACCAGAAAGCCCATTACTTCTTTCTATGTGGTTGGAACTTAGACCTCAAGTGGCAATGTTTCCAGATTATTACAGGCGTTGAAGAATGTTTGGGAGATGGGATTGAAACACAACCGTGTTGACACTTTTCACACATCAGCAAATACAGTAGAAAGGACAATTCGTAACCAAAGTAACCCTATAGATCTGTAACTCTTGAGATCGTAATGATTTTACGCTCTCAAGAGTTAAATAATATTCAAACTAAATTACCTAATTTCCAAGAACACATTTTCAAGAGGAATTACTATTTTGACCAACATTTTGCCAGTTATTTCTTCTAAATTAGTCAGTCAAATTAGGCTACTCAACATCAAATGGTGGTCCTCCATGGCTAAAATGCAGAATAAACAGTGGGCCCTGGTATGAAAATGGTTGAAAACCCACTGCTCTAGCGCATTCTAGTGCATTTTGGAAGTGCCACTAGTGCATTTTGGATTCTGGCGGTTGGCCCAACACTAGGCTCAGGAGGTATAATGGGTGGGTCGGCAATCGACAGCAGTTCGAAACCCGTCTTCAAGTGTCCTTATTTGGGCAAGACATTGGACTTGCACACCAAATTGCCCTGGATGTGCATGAAGTACATATCCTCCACTTTGGACATACCTGGTTCAGACACACAGCTATTCCCTGGGTTATGTGTCTGAGAGAGCACACCGTTAACCAGCTATCATATGCAACAGGTGTTGCTTGTGATATCACAATACTCTTGGCAATTGTTTATGGCACACTGACAAATCAGACAAATACCGCAAATGCAAGTAATGCGATAGTTGTTGGTTTACTCCTGACTCTGTAAAACAAATTCCCCAGGCGACTTCTTTTTTTAAGAGATATCTAACCTGAAGCAGGGGCGGATGTAACATTTCCCAATTGGGGGGGCAAGAGAAAATGGTATGGGTGCGACTTCATCGCCCATGGCGCGAAGCGTCATGGGCGATGAAGTCGCACCCATACCATGTTCGGTTACAGAACTTAGGTATTAGGCAATTAAGCATCAATTATAACATCAGTTGTTGTTGAAGTTGCAACAGACATGCATCATGCATAAAGCTAAAGGTCTGACTCAGAGAGTTTTCTGTTTTCAATGATGATTGCTGTTGGTTTAGCTGTACCACAGCTGTAGTTAGTTAGTAGCAGTAGTAGTGTTTCCAATCATTTTAAATATAAGCACTTTAATTTGAAATACCTTAGGTTGTTTTGCATGCCATCATGTTTGGTGGGGCAGACTGGGCATTTAGGGGGGCATTGCCCCCCCATGCCCATGCCTAGATCCGCCCCTGACCTGAAGCAAACAGCCAATATCACTATAGGAATGCGCTAGTAACCCAGGATAAGTCTGCTCCAGCCCTGGTTTCTGCTAGCATCGCTAAAAATCCCCATTGTAATCCCACAGCCAAGGGGAAAGTACAAACCGAGAAGTGATCTGTATATCATCATAAAGATATGGGAGATATAAGAGCCATGCAGCTGCACCTGTTTACACTGGTGAGAAGTATAGCCTACCCTACAGGACAACTTTGAGGTAGTTTTTATCTGTTCGACTCCACTATACATCTCAGAGTCAAATACTATGCTTTTCTCCCCTCTGCGACTATTACAAAAACTTTACCCAAATGTGACTTTGCATAATGTTATTATTAAACGGACATTTCCAGTGATGGGCAGTAGGCCTAACTTGTTACAAGTAGCTAAGCTACATAGCTTAACTACATTTTCCCGTAGCTTGTAGTGTAACTTACTACATTTGTTCTGGGAATAGCTTGTAGTGAAGCTACACTACTTGTTTCGTGTAGCTTGTAGTGAAGCTACACTACTTGTTTCGAGTAACAAGGAGTGTAGCTCACTACATTTTCCCACACACATTTTCGAATTCCACCCCATTTGTAATGGGTAGAAAACCTCTGATATACATTCCAAACCTTATAGGCCTACATGCCACCATCCTTTGTTCAAACCCACCCCAAGATTATTATTATTACTATTATTATGTTTTTTTATTTATATTGTTTTATTATTATTTAAAAAGTTAAACATTTAAAAAGCTTTTGTCATTGTAGTGTAACTTGCTACAATTTTCTGGGGATAGAGAGTAGTGAGGCGCTAGCCCAGCAAATTGCCGCGCTGAGCATTGCGATGGTCGGCAGAGCCGACTCAGCCACGTCTGAGTTGCGATGTGTTAGGGACAGAATTGTAAATATTATAAAACCCAAACTGCCCCACCCCCAACTAGCCACTTTCGTGTTTGTGAAAAACACTTTTTTTGCCTTAACATTTTTGCTTTAACTAGTAGTGTATGCTGCACGTAATTCGTAGGTGGCATTCCGTGCATAGTGCACTACTATCTGTGAGACCGTGCTGATGTGGCATGCACCTGGACCAGTAGGCCTGCATGAGGCGCCGGCACTGCGTACCTACGTTTACTTCTTTACAAATAACCAATGTGAGTACTTTCACCACTTCTACACCAGCGACACAAAAAGCTCCAGCTGCGGAGTCAGCAGAGAGATCAATCACTCGAACGATCCGGCGACACTGATTACTCTCACGACAGGAGATTTTGTTAGATATAGCCCCGGTGACAAATTGAACCGACTGTCACTGTCCTCCGCGCTTCCCTGTGTGAGCTCCTGTAGTCTCCCACTAAATGAAGATGTCACGCCCTTGTCCTGAGGTGCTCTGACGGCGCAGCAATGTGGTCTTGACAGAATGAAGTGCCGCGCTGCACTGCCAGTGTTGTATAGTGGGACTTTTAGAAGTCATGTCATTTTCATTTTTTTTTCTGAGAGTGTACAAAATGTACACTCTCAGGAAAAAAAGGAAACTCATTAACATGGTGAAACACATCTTGATGATGTCATCAAGATGTATTTCACCATGCTAAATGATTTTTTTCAGACATCCATTTATAGGAAACAAAGAATGGGGGAACTTTTTTTTTTTTATCATGTCCACACAACATGTCTAAGGTGTATTAATGATGTAAAATATTGAAAATGAGTGGAATTCCACTTTAAGACATGTGCATGCACATTTGCATTTGCCTGCGCATTAGCGTGTGTAACGCCAGGGATTCGAACCCGGGTCTACCATGTGAAAGTCCAACATCTTAACCACTAGACCAAGAGGACATCCCCTTAGTCCGGGGGAAATACTAGACTTTGGAGGCCATCACGACAGAGGCTGTAGTCACCTGCTACACGTGCACCTGCGTAACACACACAGACACGCTATTAAAACAAGTATAGCATATTGATAAAGATTGTTTACAATTGCCTAATTGTATCCATAATACAAGTAAATGGCAAGACAAAAAACATGGGCCTACTTTTGCCCCAAAGATGTGAGAAGTGGGGGGACACCGTCCCCCCGTGTCCCCCCTCCACTACACTCCTGCCTAAAAGGGTTTGACCCTTGTAGCTTTCTAACCCTTAAAAAACTACACTGGTGAAAACCTTTTCACCCAAACACTCCACCCTGGGGTATGTAAGAGCCTTGACACGGGGCCTATACTACAGGTGGTTCCAATATAAGCTAAATTACGGAAATCTGGTAAACAGAACCTTGTAGATCAATCTTTAACTCTTAAGAGTTGTAAGAGTGTACTCTCTCAAGAGTTATTATATTAAATTATAAAAAAGATAATGTGCGTTACTTAATTTGCAAGAAGTCCACAAAATGTATCAACGTATTTTGTCATCTCTTCTGTGGAACTACAGCATGGAATTGAGGACAAAATCTCAGCCAACTGTAAGAAAACACAATTTACTTTTTGGTTGCTAGAGGCTGAATTTCTTCAGATGGTGGTTCGTGGGTCCAAAAAGCCAGACAAATAGTGTGCCCTTGATGTTGAAAAGCTTTGTAAAAACCACTGCATTATTACAGTGCAACACTACTGGGCCACAGTAGCCATGGCAGAACACATTCCAGTCATAACGTTATATAGTCTCTAACCCCATCCCCAAATTAGTTTCTCTCAAAGAAGTGGGGTCTAGTGGGGGATAAAGAAGGGGTCCACAAATACGCTCAGGTTATGAGAGTCTGTGTTCTGTGTGGTAACCATCAAACCTGGGGGGGGGGGGGGGGCTCTCCAAATTAAAAGGTTCACAGACCCAAATTATCGTCCCGTTTTACCCCCCACCCCCCTCGTCCCTTTCAGGCCCCCTATCTTGGTTAACCCACATAAGCCTTATTACTTTGCGGTATGCCAATGTCACACTCCACAGCACACATATGCATAGATGTTGCGAGCGTGTACAAGGCCTAGGCTTTTTTTTTAAAGAATGTATTTTTCCTATAATGAATGACATGCCCCAAAAATAGGGACGCCAGCATACTGAAACAAGTCTGGGACTGATTTTCCCCCTGCCCTTTATTCTCCTTCGCACATGGTATTTTGGTGTTCAACAATAGAAGAACCTCTACAGGGGCAGATGTAACATTTCCCAATTGGGGGGGGGGGGGGGGGGAGGGAGAAAATGGTATGGGGGTGGCTTCATCGATGAAGCTGCACCCAGACCATTTTAGTTACATGACTTAGGTATTAGGTAAGTAGGCCTAAGCATCAGTAATGACATCTGTTTTCAATGATGAAATGGTGTTGGTTTAGTGTATGTAGTATTGTAGTTAGTACAATTTACAATTTAGGCATTTAGCAGACGCTCTTGTCCAGAGCGACTTAGAATGGTAAATATTTTACAACAGGATTTACAATACAATGTACAATATACAATGAAGCGCAAAAACATTTGTAATCCATTAGGCAACCTATATAAGGCATTACGGCAAGTACGGGTGGGTGGGTATGGGTTGGTAGCCTATATTACAAGTGCATTAGTGCATAGTGTTTCAAATCATTGTACCGTAATTATAAGCACTTTAATTTGAAATATCTTTGAAATTGAAGGTGTTGTTTTGCATGCCATCATGTTTGGTGGGGCAGTCAGGGCATTTAGGGGGGCATTGCCCCCCCATGCCCATGCCTAGATCCGCCTCTGACCTCTAAGCAATAATAACAGCCACAGGAGGCATTTTTTCCCATTCTGTCCAAGGTCACTCATGTTGTTGTCCATCATATCCTAAAGTGACGGTGTCATGACTGCTTCAAAGGAGGGTGTGAACTTCACCCAGTGTGAAACATCCTCACCAGGCTCTATTCTCATACTCACTTTAGAACAGCGTTGAATAACAACATGACATCAAGCTCCTCAATTCACAATCAGCAGTCTGAGCTGCCTCAAAGATGGCAGCCTTCAGAGAGACAGAGTGGAATAAAAGATTTTATTTCTTGAAAACTACGACTCTACGCCATTCAATTTTTGGACGTAGAGTCATGGGACGGGTGGAAGTCTGCATTCAGCCTTTTACATGTTGGATTTGTACACGCTAAGAGCTATTGGAAGCAGAAACGGCGAAATCCGACGCGGAAATGGCAGAGGTGCATGCACTTGGACTCTCGTAGAGTTATCATTCTGGCCTCAGTGCTGATGCATGTTGTTTAGCACCCTCTACCTGTCAAGCAGTGATATTTCTTTTCTTTTCTATACAGAGTGTTCCTTTAATTTCTCAGTAGGCTCAGTAATCAATAACACCTGCTGTACTCTGTGCTGGTAGTGTGGCTTCATTGTTAACCCAGCCAGTGTTTGAGAAGCCAGCTACACTACACTCGGCTACACCCATTTTGTTTGTGTTCAGAAATCAAAGATTGTAAGTACCTGTTCTTATGTTTTGGACTGTTTTTGACTGATTCATGTGTAATATTGTTGCAGTGTTTCAGCATAACTATTGTTACTTACATAACCTTTGTTTGTTTGGTGTACTTTTGTTTGTTTGATGTCATGGACATTGTATACTTACACTTGGTTGTTTTTTGTGTTTTTGTTCACAGTTTTACAAGTTAAAAGAAGGATCTTCTATATAAAGTTGGTCAATCCTGAAAGCCGTGTTTGATTGCTTTTATGGAAACCTTCAGTGTTTAGCTCACTGCATAGCCGCACACACAGTCACACTTACGTGTGGTGAGGGCAGTAGAGTAAAAAATCTTCGCCATTCAACACGAGCAAGATGTCAGATGTCCCAGAGGTCAACCAAACGTCCAACCCAGAGGTCAGCGGACCATCCAGCCCAGAGGTCAGCGGACTATCCAGCCCAGGGGTCAGCGGACCATCCAGCCCAGGCGTCAGCGGAGCGTCCGACCTAGGGGTCAGCGGAGCATCCGACCTAGGGGTCAGCGGAGCGTCCGACCTAGAGGTCAGCGGAATGTCCGACTTGGAGGTCAGGTCCGAGGTCAGCAGTTCCTCTTCTACACATCGTTCCCGTAAGTCGCATGGAAGCAACACAGCAGCCTCGCATCGTTCCAGTAAGTCGAATACAAGCAACACAGTGGTCTCACGTCGTTCCAGTAAGTCAAATGATGCCTCACATCACACTTGTAAGTCACATGCAAGCAAAACAGCGAGCTCACATCGTACTACCAAGTCACGTGCAAGCCAGGCTGCAGCAGAAGCACGGGCGAAGGCAGAAGCTGCATGCACGATGGCTGAATATGCCAAAAAGAAAATAGACTTGCAAGTTGAAAGGACACGCATAGAAGCGACGCTTACTGCGTTAGAAGAGGAAGGCAAAGCTCAAGCTGCTTTAGCCGCTGCAGAAGTGCTTGAAGCTGCTGCAGGAGATAGCAGCAGTGCTGGAAGTGAAAGTGAGGTGGTGTCAGGTCCCCCTTTGACCCATGCAGTGTCGAAACAACGCACTGCTGATTACGTTAAGACGCACTTCAACCCTCAGCCAGGGGATGACAGAGGGAGGGTTGTGAGTACTTTACAGCCACAAATGGCAGTCATGTCAGGTGCCAGTCACCACATCTCACAACCTGTTGCTCACCACGTCCCTCAACAGTCGCATAGCTCCCAAGCTGTACACCAATCCACCTCAGCAGCCCCTCACGTGGCACAAACGCGCCCTCATGCCGTACAATTTACCTCAGGTGGCCCTCAGTCTACCTCAGCCGGTCCTCGCATCACGCAGACTACCCCCCTTAATGCTGCACAGTCTACCTTACTTCACCCTCATGCCGTGCAACAATCCGGTTCGATGCCCCTACACGCAAACGTCAAATCTAGTCCCTACTCTCCTTACGCTGACAGAACACAGAGTACTCCACACAGGGAAACAGAAAGGCCTACTCCCAGGTCTACAGATGTCTCTGACCTTGCTGCCTTTCTTGCTCGACGTGATCTTCTCAGTACTGGGATCAAGGTTTTCGACAATCGACCAGAGAATTACATGGCATGGAGATCGACCTTCTGCAATGCAATTGAGGGTTTGAATCTCAAACCTAGTGAGGAGCTAGATTTACTTACCAAGTGGCTTGGCGGGGAGTCACTTCAGCATGCTGTGAGAATCAGAGCAGTCCATGTCAACAATCCAGCAGCTGGTCTTGACATGTTGTGGCGGCGGTTGGAAAAGACTTATGGTTCTCCCGAAGTTGTTGAGGCTTCGTTATTCAAACGACTAGAGAACTCACCAAAGCTCACCAACAAAGACAACCGACTCCTTCAAGAGCTGGCAGATCTACTCCTTGAGATAGAAGCAGCCAAGAATGAAGGTTATCTAACTGGTCTTGGGTTCCTTGATTCACCGAGAGGTATTAATGGCATCGTGGAGAAACTCCCACCAAACCTCCAAGAGAGGTGGGTTACTCAAGGGACTAGCTACAAGAGAGAGCATCTTGTCCATTATCCACCTTTCTCTTATTTTGTTGACTTCGTCAACAATCATGCAGAAATGAAGACAGATCCCAGCTTTGCTCTTCAAGGCTCCTGCGCCGTACCTCCCAAAGCTGAGAAGTCGCAAGTCCAGTCGTTGAAAGCCAAGATTCCAGTCTCAGCCAAGAAAACTGAGGTTGAAGCTTCCAACTCCTCAGACAGCAGTACTACTACTATGGATCCGGGCAGGCAGTGTCCCATTCATAAGAAACCTCACTCCCTGAGCAAATGTAGGGGGTTCAGAATGAAGACTTTGGAAGAGAGGAAAAGCCTTCTCAAAGAGCATTCTATTTGCTACAAGTGCTGCTCTTCCACGACCCATCGAGCAAAAGATTGCAAGGCTACCATCCGCTGTTCGGAGTGCAACAGCGATCGTCACGTCTCTGCTCTTCACGACGGTCCACCTCCTTGGAAGGAGAAAGATCCAGCCACTTCAAAAGAGGATACTACGGTTGGGCATGGCGGGGAGCAAGTTCAGGAGGACTCCACTGTAACTACGTCCAAATGCACCAAGGTTTGTGGAGACGGCTTGCAAGGAAAGTCATGTTCAAAAATGTGTCTGGTCTACGTGTATCCGAAAGGGCATCCAGATCGTAAGAAGAAGCTCTACGTAATACTGGATGACCAGAGTAACTTGTCATTAGCCAAGTCTGCTTTCTTCGACATGTTCGACGTTCAGGGTACCGTCTCTCCTTACACCTTGAAAACGTGTTCCGGCACAACAGTCACAAGTGGACGAAGAGTCTCAGACTTCATCATAGAGTCTGTAGGTGGGGAGACGTCTATCGCTCTACCGACGCTAATTGAGTGCAACATGATTCCTAATAACAGAGAGGAAATCCCTACGCCAGAAGCTGCTACTCACCATCCTCATCTTAAAGCCATCGCTTCCAAGATACCGCCTCTTGATCCCTCAGCAGAGATCTTGTTGCTGCTTGGAAGGGACATCATACGTGTCCACAAGGTTCGGAGCCAGTGCAACGGGCCACACAATGCGCCATACGCCCAACTCCTCGATCTCGGATGGGTAATTATCGGAGACGTGTGCCTCAGTGGAGCCCACAGACCTTCTGTGAACACTTACAAGACCAGTATCCTGGAGAATGGTCGCACCAGCTTCTTCCAGCCTTGCGAGAGTAGCATCCACATCAAAGAAAGGTTCACAGGTGATCACCTTACACAACCAATCCAAGATGGTCTTGGCAAGCAAGTTTTCAATCACAGCATCGAGGACAATAAACTGGCGCTCTCAGTCGAAGATGAGACTTTCCTCCAGATTATGGACCAGGGATTCACCAAGGATGACTCCAACAGTTGGGTGGCCCCCCTCCCTTTTCGTTCTCCAAGACAGCGGCTGCCTAACAACAGGGAACAAGCCCTCAGTCGCCTCTTGTCCCTACGGCGTACGTTGGAAAAGAAGCCAGAGATGAAACGCCACTTTGTCGACTTCATGGAGAAGATTTTCAGTAACGGACATGCAGAACCAGCTCCTCCACTGGAACCCAACAAAGAGTGCTGGTACCTACCGAGCTTTGGCGTCTACCATCCACAGAAGCCTGGGCAAATCAGGATAGTCTTCGACTCAAGTGCTCAGTACAAGAACGTTTCTCTCAACGATGTGTTACTCAGAGGCCCAGATCTCAACAACAGTCTTATCGGGGTGCTTCTACGCTTCAGATCTGAACCCTTCGCAGTCATGGCTGATGTTCAACAGATGTTCCACAGTTTCCTGGTCAAGGAAGAACACCGTGACTACCTTCGCTTCTTATGGTTTAAGGACCACCAGCTTGATGGAGACATCGTGGAGTTTCGGATGAAGGTCCATGTGTTTGGGAACTGTCCATCTCCAGCAGTGGCCATCTACGGCATGAAGAGGACAGCTGTGGAGGGAGAAGAGGAGTTTGGAGCTGACGCAAGACTGTTCGTTGAACGCCACTTCTATGTAGACGACGGACTCAAGTCATTCTCCAGTGCAACCGAGGCCATTGATGTGTTGAAGAGAGCTCAGCACATGCTAGCCCAGTCCAATTTGCGACTGCACAAGATCGTGTCCAATAACCCAGATGTCATGAAAGCCTTTCCAGGTGAAGACCTAGCCAAAGAACTACAAGGCCTTGAACTGGGGCAGGAATTTCCACCCATGCAGCGGAGTCTGGGACTCGGATGGGACCTGTCCACAGACACCTTCAGGTTTAAAGTGGCAACCAGTGAGAAGCCCTTCACAAAACGAGGTGTACTGTCCACCATCAACAGTTTGTATGACCCCCTCGGATTTGCCGCACCGGTCAGCATTCAGGGTCGTTCAATACTACGAGACTTAACCTCTCATTCATGTGACTGGGATGCACCACTCCCTGAAGAGGAACGGGAGAAGTGGCAAAGATGGAGAGACTCTCTGCAAGACCTACAGGAGCTGAAGATTCCAAGAATGTACACATCGCTACCCTTGTCTGCAGCTCAGAAAACAGAACTGTTTATCTTCTGTGATGCATCCACCAAAGCCATAGGTGCCGTTGCATACCTGAAGGTGACAGATTCCGAAGGTCGCAGTGACGTTGGATTTGTCTTCGGCAAGGCAAAGCTTGCACCTAAACCGGACATCACAGTTCCGCGACTCGAGCTCTGTGCTGCGGTACTCGCCGTGGAGGTAGCAGAGCTGCTCCAGGAAGAGTTGGACATCGCTCTTGATGACGTCAAGTTTTTTACCGACAGCAAGGTGGTGCTTGGCTACATCTTCAACGAGTCCAGGCGGTTTTACGTCTACGTCCACAACCGAGTACAACGCATCAGGCAGTCCACGCAAGCAAGCCAGTGGAATTACGTGCCCACAGAGAAAAACCCAGCTGACCATGCAACTAGATCACTACCAGCTGATCAGCTACAGTTCTCTTCGTGGATAACAGGACCTGCTTTCCTGACTGACACAAGACAGAGTCAACTACCAGAGGAGACGTTCAGCCTTGTTGACCCTGATTCAGATGCAGATTTACGGACAGAGGTTACAACTTGCGTCACCAGCCAGTCTGACAGCAAACTTGGCAGTGCCCGCTTCGAGAGATTCTCTGCTTGGTATCCTCTCTTGAAGGCTGTCGCCCGGCTTGAACACATTGCCAGTTCCTTCGTCCAAGGCTCAGAGGACGGCACGTGCCGTGGTTGGCATATGTGCCAGAAGCATCTCTGTGAAGAGAAACTCAACCAGGCAAAGGGAACAATAATACGCACTGTCCAGAGAGAAGTGTATGCAGATGAGATCAAGTGTCTCAAGGAAGGGCGACCTGTTCCTAAGTCAAGCCCACTCAGCAAACTCTGCCCCTTTATTGGCTCAGATGACCTGCTCAGAGTTGGAGGTCGACTGACAAGAGCTGATCTTACGTCAGATGAATCACACCCAGTACTCATTCCCGGCAGACATCACATCACTCAGCTTGTGATCAGACACTTCCACGAGAAAGTCCGTCACCAAGGCAGACATTTTACGGAAGGAGCTGTAAGGTCTGCTGGATTTTGGATCGTCGGAGGAAAGAGATCGATCAGCAGCATCGTCTACAACTGCGTTACCTGTCGCAAGTTGAGAGGGAAACAAGTACAGCAGATCATGGCTGACTTACCTGTCGACCGACTACGCACAGATCCTCCCTTCACATATGTTGGACTAGATGTGTTTGGGCCCTGGTCTGTCACATCTCGGAGGACTCGGGGTGGTCAAGCCAATGCCAAGAGGTGGGCAGTCATCTTCACTTGCATGAGCACACGTGCAATCCACATCGAAGTGCTTGAGTCGATGGATACATCCTGCTTCATTAATTCGCTCAGGCGGTTCTTTGCCATCAGGGGACCTGTGAAGCAATTCAGGTCTGACTGCGGGACCAACTTCGTGGGTACCTGCAAGGAGCTTCAGATCAGCAAGAAAGGTTGTGACAACAAGCAGATCGAGAGCTACCTTGTAGATCAGGGGTGTCAGTGGTTGTTCAATCCCCCACATGCTTCCCATATGGGCGGGACTTGGGAACGCATGATTGGAGTTACACGCCGCATCCTTGATGCCATGCTTCTGGAACATGGCGCTGCAAGGCTCACACACGAAGTCCTGGTTACCTTCATGGCTGAAGTCACTGCTATAGTGAATGCAAGACCACTCACATCAGTCTCCACTGATCCGGATCAACCTGTCATACTCTCCCCAGCGATGCTCCTCACCCAGAAAGTCGGCACACCTCCTGTACCACCTGGTCAGTTCGACAGCGGTGACCTCTTAAGGAGTCAATGGCGGCGGGTCCAGAGTCTAGCAACCATGTTCTGGGATCGCTGGAAGAAGGAGTACATGAGTGGCCTTCAAGATCGCCGCAAGTGGAGGACAGAGAGTCCTAACTTACAAGAAGGGGATGTCGTTCTTCTTAAGGACTCCCAGATGAAGAGGAATGACTGGTCAGTCGGGCTGGTTACCAACACCTTTCCCAGTGAAGATGGAAAGGTCAGGAAGATTGAAGTGAAGATTGTTCGGAAAGGAGAACAGAGACTGTTCTTGCGACCTGTGTCAGAGGTCGTTCTCCTGGTTCCCAAAGACTCTACCTAGAAAAGACATGCTATACTTACCTTTGTTGTTGTTTTTATTTCTATGTTTATTGTATTGACATCTAATAGATGCCAGGCGGGGAGTATTCTGGCCTCAGTGCTGATGCATGTTGTTTAGCACCCTCTACCTGTCAAGCAGTGATATTTCTTTTCTTTTCTATACAGAGTGTTCCTTTAATTTCTCAGTAGGCTCAGTAATCAATAACACCTGCTGTACTCTGTGCTGGTAGTGTGGCTTCATTGTTAACCCAGCCAGTGTTTGAGAAGCCAGCTACACTACACTCGGCTACACCCATTTTGTTTGTGTTCAGAAATCAAAGATTGTAAGTACCTGTTCTTATGTTTTGGACTGTTTTTGACTGATTCATGTGTAATATTGTTGCAGTGTTTCAGCATAACTATTGTTACTTACATAACCTTTGTTTGTTTGGTGTACTTTTATTTGTTTGATGTCATGGACATTGTATACTTACACTTGGTTGTTTTTTGTGTTTTTGTTCACAGTTTTACAAGTTAAAGAAGGATCTTCTATATAAAGTTGGTCAATCCTGAAAGCTGTGTTTGATTGCTTTTATGGAAACCTTCAGTGTTTAGCTCACTGCATAGCCGCACACACAGTCACACTTACGTGTGGTGAGGGCAGTAGAGTGATCATGCCGAAATGAACGGCAAGGGGTTGGAACAAAATCATGGCATGCATCTTTAACTCTCAAGAGTTAAAGCTCTATAAGGGTCCATTTGGTTATCAACTCTCCATCATTTAGCTGGGGTATACCACCTAGAAAGTACCGTACTAGAAACCACTCAAGGGACACTGGTTGAAAACCACTGGCTATTTGTGGAATGTGGCAACAATACAGGATTTACAGGAAAAAAAAGAAGTACCATAGAAACGAGAGACTGACTGTCGTGTCACGTTGCCCCGTAATAACGCGGGAAACCGTATCTCCGACCCCAACACAATGGAAGGTGTCACCGCGAGGAGCCCAGCCATTATCTCTGCCCTGTCGTCAACAACACTTATATTGTTCTTCATCTACAAAAGGTAGATGGCATGACACACGCAACAATTTAGGTCTACTGTGGCTCTCTGGAGGGCTTCTGATACTGTACCTTCTCTTCATGTCACAATAATACACGGGGAAAAGGAAAAAAACAACAGAACAGAGACATTCGCTCATATGCCACCAAAATGTGGAACGAACGCCCTACCAACAGTCATTAAGACATATGAATCCCTTGACTCCTTGAAAAGCACTCTCAAAGCACGGCTGCATTTCGAGACTGCATGGCTTAAAAGGTATTCAAATTCTGTGTTTGCAAACAGATTTGTTTAGAGAACAGAAACTAACTCCACCTCAACTCTTCTCTATTGGGTGAAATGAAACTGCTGCTGGAGACTGCTGTGCTGTGATTGGCTAAAATGCTGCCTCACCCCACACAACCCCCCAAATAATAATAGCACTGCCTTTCCTGAACCAAATGTACCCTTACGGGCCCATTTGGTTTCATTTTTCCGCTCTCAAGAGTTAAATTATATTTAAACATCTGAATTACGTAATTTTGAAGAGTCCACGCAATTAGAAAATGGAGAATAATTGTTAGTTTGACCAACATTTTGTCAGTTCTCTTTCCCAATTGTGGACAAAAAACATGAAAGTTCATAGTTTTGGGTGCAAGAAACTAAACTCAACATCACAAACTGTCAACTCAAAACCTCAAATACTGTTTTCAAACGTCATTAATAGCATAGGAAAACCTTCCAATTCTCCCCTCCATTTTTCATGGTTTGCACTGCTCTCTCTGCCTCGGCTGCTAATTCAGGCCGGTGTGTCAGTCATCTATGGAGACTTTCCTCTTGTGCAATGAAAAAAGCATGTCAAAAGGTTGAGCGGAAATACGACCGTAAAACATCCAGAGCCGTCCTTATTGAGGGGGCCGTGGCTGTATATTAGCAATTATAAGGAGACTTAGTGTGCAACTCTTTACAGATGTCTCATGTAAATAAATACACAATACCCAGTAAGCGGTTTAGGGCAGGGGTTTTCAACGAGTGGTTCGGGGACCGCCAGTGGACCTTGAGAGGGTTCCAGGTGGTCCCCAGCTAAGTTGGATAACCAGGTGTAACTCTCGAGAGCGTAAAAATGAAACCAAATGGACCCTTGCGGGTCCATTTGGTTCCATGCTTATACTCTCAAGAGTTAAAATATTCATCATGTGAGTTAGCCCAAGTTTACACAACTATAAGATTAACGGTCATGGACAGAAGCAAAATAAATCTTTAGTTTTGGGGTCTGTGGGGCTAAAAATGTCCTCAAGTAAATGGTGGGCCCTGAGATCAAAAAGGTTGAAAACCCCTGGTTTAGGGCAATGTGATAGGACTGTGACACCAGTGTGAAGCACTCTGCCTCTAATCATCGTGCATCAATACATAAATAAAGGATATTTCCTGGCCCAAAGGTGGCCACCTACAAACATAGTCAGCCCATCTCCTCAGACACATATGAAGTATATTCTCCATTCAAAGTAAATGTCATTTAATCTTTGTGTTCAGATAGAATCAACACGATAGCTTTTTTAAAAAGGGGCTAGCACCCTTCAAAAATGAAGTCTTTTATGTATATGATCCAGTAGGTCCTATACTTTGCCCGCGAGGCTGTTATCAACCATAATATGTGCTGCAGTGATGATGATCTGTCCAAGGCCTGGAAAATAATGACTGATAACGCAGATCAAAATCGAGCCTTCTCCATGGTAGGTCGGTGGGGACCTATATTGGACAATATTACCATCCCTATATCCTTAATGTATTTGCCTTACGCTGAGAGCTGGGCATTGGGGGTGGGGGGCTACTATATACAGCCGTAATACAGAGATTTCCTCCAATCCCATGTTGTCAAGGTCTAAAGCCATGTGATGCATTGCAGATGAGGGGAACGTCACAGATCGTTAAAAAACACATGGATCCCATCGCCGGACGCGGCTAAACCACGGAGTAGGGGCCAAAACCAGTGCATACATGAGGATCTCCAATACAGATGCAGAAAGAAGGTGGTAGTAGGGGGAGGGGTGGTTGAAGATAGACGACCCACCCTTAAGCAACCCACTTACCTCCACACAGTGTTGTAGTGGGACTTTTAGAAGTGTGTGTGTGTGTGTGTGTGTGTGTGTGTGTGTGTGTGTGGGAGGGGGGGCTCTTAAAGGGGAATTCCACCCATTTTCATTTTTTTTTTTCTGAGAGTGTACAAATATGGAACCAAATCCATTTGGAAACTCATTAACATTCAGGTGAAATACATCTTGATGATGTCATCAAGATGTATTTCAGTGCTAATGATTTTTTTCAGACCTCCATTTTTAGGAAACCCTTAGCAAAAAGCGGTATAGAAAAGTATACTAGGAGTATACTTGTACTTATACTTTTATACTTAAAATACAAAAGTACACTTCAAGTTTACTTCTATGTACTCAACAGGTATATACTTTAGACCAGTATACTTACAAGTGTACTCATTTCTATACTTAAGATATATACTTACGACTAGTATACTTAAGTATACCTGGTTCATATAGTATATTAAGTCTAAGTATATTAATTAGATCACAGAATCGGGGAACTTTTTATCATGTCCACACAACATCTCTAAGGTATATTAATGACATAGTAAAATATTGAAAAAGAGTGGAATTCCCCTTTAAGACACGTGCATGCACACTTGCATTTGTGTGCACCTGCACGACAACACACACACACAGACAGACACGCTATTAAAACAAGTATAGCATATTGAGAAAGATTGTTTACAATGCCTAATTGTATCCATAAAAGTAATACGACAAGACAAAAGACCTAGATAGTTTTGCCCCCCAAAAAATATCTTAGATGTGAGAAGTGGGGGAACGCTGTCCCGCCTCCACTACACTTTGACTCCACATCTCCGCCTGCCTGCCTGCCTGGGGCAACGTCTGGCTTTCCCTCGTCTGGCTTTCACAGCAGAGCAGACGGATTACATCCACAAGGTCTGAACAGTTCAGTGAGCTGAAGGTAGAAGGTGATATGATGGCATGATGATGATGATGATGGGAGGTCAAGGACTGAAATATTGTTTTTATACTTAAAGGGGAACTCCACCCATTTTCAACATTTTAATATGTCATTAATATAGATGTTGTGTGGACATGAAAAAGTTCCCCCAATTTGGTATTTCCTAAAAATGGAGGTCTGAAAAAATCATTAACATGGTGAAATACATCTGATGACATCATCAAGATGTATTTCACCATGTTCACAATGATTTTTCTTTCAGACCCCTTTTTCCTTTATGAAAATGGGTGGAATTCCCCTTTAATTCAGGGGCATTTCTACATGGGTATGGGGGGCAATGCCCCCCTAAATGCCCAGACTGCCCCACCAAGCATGATGGCATGCAAAACAACAAGATGCTGTATGTCATCTCCCGTGTCGCTTCGCACGACGGGCGATGAAGTCACTTTATTCCTTTAGTTGTCACTGTGCAATGCTTTAAAACAGATGTTTACATAGCTCTAATTTGCACCACCATTGTTGAAAACAATGTACCTGTATTCAAAATCCAGTGTGTCCCTCTTTCAGGCTGAAACAGCCCTCCCGCGCTCAGTTTTCTGACCCGTTAATGTCGCAACATTTCGGCTGGTCCGAATTTTATTTGGGCCGACATTTCCGGTGATCAGTTAAATATACTATCTAGGACACCTAGGTTGGTACTGCAAGTGCTATGCGCTGAGATGGAGTCTGAAGAAGTGTGTTTTCAGACTGGACAGGCCGAACAAGGATCCATTTTGTACAATCTGTATACTATAGGAAGTGGGAAGCCTATAGTAGAGATAGGGGCTCCACGGCCAAACCGTGCGTGACATGAAATGGGGTTGACACGGAGGGCTGTAATTGAAATACAGATACAACAAGCATGTGAGTGTTTGGATGCAATTGCCCATGTGTCATCAAACAACAACTAATTCTCCTCCAAAGATGTTCATTAAAAGGAAAATTGGGGAATTCATCAACAAGTGGATGATCCTCAAATCCACCTCAGGGCTCTTTTGTTGTTGCGATTGAGCCGAATGGTATGCTAGTTTGTTTAAATCATAACAACAGCGCCGGGATAATCACTGGCTACAGGTTCTGAGCTCTATAAACTTGGCAATGGGAACACAAGATGTCTCGCTAATGATACGGCTCGCTTGGTATAGAGGCTATAGTAGTGCCATCAGGGGTGGATATAACATTTCCCAATTGGGGGGCCAGTAGAACATGGTATGGGGGCGGCTTCATCGATGAAGGCGCACCCATACCATTTTCGGTTACAGGACTTTTATTGGACAGGTAAAGCATCAATAATAACATCAGTTGTTGTTGAAGTTGCAACAGACACGCAGCATGCATAAAGCTAAAGGTCTGACTCAGAGAGTTTTCTGTTTTCAATGATGAAATGCTGTTGGTTTAGAGAGGTCCCACAATTCTAGTTAGTTAGTAGCAGTAGTAGTGTTTCAAATCATTTTAAATAGAAGCACTTTAATTTGAAATATTTTGGATTGTTTTGCATGCCATATAATGTTTGGTGTCAGGGCATTCAGGAGGGCATTGCCCCCCCCCATGCCCACGCCTAGATCCGCCCCTGTGTGTCATGCAGACAACAAAACAACTGAGAGTCACAGAAAGAATGGGAGGAATTTGTTTGGGGATCATAATGTGGGTCGCTTTCATCCTGCCATAGACCTGACTAAGATTAGACATCCTTCCTGAAGCTTTTTTTTTTTTTTGCAACGGTAACTCCTGGGATCTGAAGGGTGAAAAACACGGCGGTGACGTAGTCGCGAGGTGCAGCATCGCACCATGGTCGCCGTCCGACCATGTCAGTCGTCGTCTGTCCGGAGAAACAAACAAAACTACAACCCACTGGGTCTAGGGGTGTAAAATGGATCGTATCAAAGGTTGGGTTGAGCGTAGTTTTACTTCTGGCCTGTTACGTCTCTTTTAAGTCAACTTTTACAGGCTTACAAATAAGTCAGTTAAAGGTTAACAAAACCTAAGGCAAAGGGAGCAAATTAAAGAACTAAACAAAACATGCTAAATCTAACCAACGAAAATAACAAACTCACCTGCTGACTAACAACTAAAAAGAAAAGGGCTACAATTAATTAGGACTAGAGCTTACTGGCTACTCTAGCCTAGACTTTTACAATAAGCACGCTCCCATTACGTTTAACAGGTTATCCCACTCCATCTTTAACTCTCAAGATAAGGCAAGTATAAAGTCTTACTGTGGCAAGGCTGAGGTCACACCAAACTTGGTGGACCAACAGCAAGCACTAAATACAAGAGTGGGGTTTACAGCTGGACAGTGTGACTTGCAGATAGAACTAACTGTGCCACACTGCCAGAGAAAACAGGCGCAAGCACTTGGCCTTGGACGGAGATTTTACAGAAGTAGCGGACCCAGCAGAGTCCTCGGAGGATCCCGCACCCGCAAGCGCGGTGGTGAGGGGTCAGGAGCGATCATGGCTTCCACCACCGGAGGCCCCGCACCTGGCAGTTTGGCCTTGAATGACCACCCCCTTTCCGGACCCACCCATCTCTCACCACCATCAAAGGCCCCGATGGTCCCCCCTCCAGACCCCGCTGCAAGCCCAAGCCCGGACATGGATGACTGAATCGGAACTGATTCCGCTGGAAGAACTACAGGCACCACCAGAACACCCAGACCCACCAGTTGCGGGAACACAACGTCCCTAATCACCCGCTTTACATCCCCTGACTTAACCACAATGCCGGAGTGATTGGCAATTACAAGTAAACCTTCCTCCCTGCATCTGTCAAAGGCGCCTAAGGAGGGATCTGCCACAAACGCATCCAAATCAAATGCAGTTGCCATTATTGCCAATGAAGACGAAGCCAATTAGACGAGCCCCCACTTATTATGACCCACTGGGCAGTGTTGCCAACTTGGCGCATTTGTCGCTATATTTAGCGCTTTTTCAGACCCCACTAGCGCTAAAATTAGTGAAAAACTCCTGGTGGAAAATCTAGTGCTTTTTGGCTGGTGAGTTGGGGTGAAATTGATTGACAGGCGCCAGAGATAAAACCCTCATTTTTCACCATTTTTCCTCCTATGACAGTGGTTTTCAACCAGTGGTCCCCAGGCTAAATGATGGATAGTTGGTTAACCAGATGTAACTCTTTGAGAGTGTAAAAATGAAACCATATGTACCCTTACGGGTCCATTTGGTTTCATACGCTCTCAAGAGTCATAATATTCATCATGTGAATTAGCCCAACTCTACACAACTAGAGAATGTAGAAGATTAATGGTCATTTAATGGTCATATTCCCTTCCAGGTGAGCATCTAGCGCATTCTAGTGCATTTTGGAAGTGCCACTAGTGCATTTTGGATTTCGGCAGTTGGCAACACTGCCACTGGGTCTAGGGGTGTAAAATGGATCGTAACAAAGGTTGGGTTGAGCGTAGTTTTATTTCTGGCCTGTTACGGCTCTTTTAAGTCAACTTTTACAGGATTACAAAGGTATGTAACAACAACCCAAACCCACAGCATCTAAAACACCACACACACACACACACACACACACACACACACACACACACACACACACACACACACACACACACACACACACACATACACACACACACACACACACACACACACACCCCTAAAACAGGAGAGAGAGGCCTTCACTGCAGGGGTGGACTGGGAGCTCAAAACGTACCGGGCAATTTTTCTCAGAGCGGCCCTCTGAAGACCCTTATAATTAGCGTTGCAATCTTTGTGGGGCTCCGGGGCCTGAGCCCCCATGAGAATTTAAGACATAAGGGGCTCTGGGGCTCGGGCTAACTAAAATTAGTTAGTTAGTTTTAGTTAACTATAAAAACCCTGCAATAGGCAGTCTCATTTGAAGAGGACAGAGGGCCGCCAGCACTGATTCGTGGGCCGGTTTTGTGCAGATTTTTTTTTTGATTCATTTTTTTTTTTTTTTTAATTAAAACACGACATTAACGGCCCCCGGGGGGGGTCGGCCCACCGGGAAAATGCCCTGTATGCCAGACTGTCAGTCCACCCCTGCTTCACTGTGAGGCACAGTATTCCAGGAATGCTCCTGATCCGTCAGGGGTGGGATGCCTCAGGGATAGACAGGGAATGCTCTCTGTATTCCTCTCCTATGACCACCCTCCTATGATCCCATCCCTCCAACGTAAGAACCTAGATATGAGTCAAACGACTCTGTGACATGCCATAGGATTACCCATGACCTTTTTGTATTAACAGGTACGACCTTAGTGCCCGAATGTCTGCCGCTGTCTCTCTCCAGGGGCGGATCTAGGCATAGGCATGGGGGGGGGGGGGCAATGCCCAGTCTGCCCCACCGAACACGATGGCATGCAAAACAACCCAATATATTTCAAATTAAAGTGCTTATATTTAAAATGATTTAAAACACTATTATTGCGAGTAACTAACTACAGTTGTGGCACCACTAAACCAACAGCATTTCATCATTGAAAACAGAAAACTCTCCGAGTCAGACCTTTATCTTTTTGCATGCTGCGTGTCTGTTGCAACTTCGACAACGACTGATGTTATTATTGATGCTTTACTTGCCTAATAAAAGTCCTGTAACCGAAAATGGTACGGGTGCGACTTCATCGGCCGTGTCGCTTTGCGCCACGGGCGATGAAGCCACCCCCATACCATTTTCTCCTGCCCCCCCCAATTGGGAGATGTTACATCCGCCCCTGTGTCTATCTCGCTGTCTTTCTGTCAGTCTCTCATCGACCCTAATCTTCTACGGATTGAAAATGTTTCACGTTATCGGGTGTCTGCAGAGACACTTTTGATAAAAAAAAGGTGTCCACATGTCATTGACGAATTATGTATCACCATGTTAACCCTATATAATGGACCTTTAGCTAGACTGCTATTGTCCAATAGACCTTTAGATAACCCCCTCCCCAAACTACTATGGTCCAATCACAGCTAAGCATAACATGTGATGGACAAACCTCTCCACCAATAGCTTTCCTGTATGTATAGGGCATGCCTTGTTGATGGATTTGTTAGAGATTTTGAAGGTCTGGTTCCAAAAATGAACCAGTATTTATTGTGTAAAGTCCATGATATTTACTTTGGAATGAATGAGCCCGGCTGGAAAGTGTCCTAGGGTGGATAAGAGGGCGGGGCTTAGCTAAAGGTCCTTTCATTGACCCCCCCATGGGTGTCCCCCATGGGTCTCTAAGAACCAATGTGATGATATTGGGCAGGGGTTTTCAACCTTTTTCATACCAGGGCCCACCATTTATTCAGAATTTGAGCCACGGACCACCACTTGACGACATTTTAGCCCCACAGACCCCAAAACTAAAGATTTATTTTGCTTTTGTCCACAATTCCAGCAGGCTGGATTTGGAAATCAAAACAGTCCAACATACAGATCAAAAATGACCATTAATCTTCCACATTCTCTAGTTGTGTATACACTTGCGAGCTAATTCACATGATGAATATTTTAACTCTTGAGAGCGTAAAAATGAAACCAAATGGACCCGGAAGGGTCCATTTGGTTTCATTTTTACGTTCTCAAGAGTTACATCTGGTTAACCACCAACTTAGCTGGGGACCACCTGGAACCCTCTCAAGGACCACTGACTGGTGGTCCCTGGACCACTGGTTGAAACCCCCCCTGTATATAGGGTTCATACAGGTTAAATACAGTCTTGGAAAGGGCTGATCAGTGGGGTCAGGAGTTGGTGCGACCCCCTGGTTAACGAGGTCACCGTCTGTCTGTCAAGGCAGGGTATAGAGGATGCTTATTGAGTGGCAGTTGGTTATGAGTGGCGATATGCAGCAGGAATGCAACACAGTGACATGTAGGCCTTGTCAGCCAGGGATCAAGTGTCGACTCCATGCTACATGGGTGGTTTGTCAACCCAGTCTCATGAGGTTTAGGCGAATATGCACAGAGGTGTCAATCCGTCCATACTCGCCTGGAAAACGCAAAAATCCGTGCATATTCGCTTACAATAAATCTGTGCATATTCGCCTACAATTATACTTGCATATACTACTGAAAATGACAGAGTGGCGCCGTCTCTGCCGACCATGAGCATTGTGAAGCGCCACTGAACGAGGCGATAGCCGAGCGAATTGCTGCGCTGAGCATCGCGATGGTCGGCAGAGCCGACTCAGCCGCGCCCGAGTTGCGATGTGTCAGGGACAGAATAGTAAATATTATAAAACCCAAACTGCCCCACACACAACTAGCCACTTCCGTGTTTGTGAAAACCACGCCCAAGTACATATTCACGGATTTTGGCTTTAACTAGTAGTGTATGCACGCAATTCGTAGGTGGCATTCCGTGCGTAGTGTACTGTCTGTGAGACCGGGCTGGGCTTGTAGGGGTAAAAAGGAAAAAGAAAAAACTCCACAGATTTGTGTTGTGATCAGAACTGAGACTCTGATCCTTTGCCAAATGACAAAGCACTGAGATTAGAACACTTATTTTTAGGTTGTTGGCTTAAGCTGATCTCGAATTCAGTGATGATTATCGGCAGTTCAGAGAAAAGATCTAAGGAAATAGAACAGGCCCAGGATGTAACATTTCCCAATTGGGGGGTGGCAGGCAAAAATGGTATGGGGCGGCTTCATCATGAAGTCCCCCCCTCCCCAATACCATTTTCAGTTACAGGACTTATATTAGGCAAGTAAGCATCAATACTAACATCACTTGTTGTTGAAGCTGCAACAGACACGCAGCATGCATAAAGCTAAAGGTCTGACTCAGAGAGTTTTCTGTTTTCAATGATGAAATAGTGTCGGTTTTACAATTGTGGTTAGTTAGAAGCATAGGGTTTAGAATTATTTTAATTACAAGCACTTTAATTTGAATTGTTTTGGGGGTTTCATTTGGATTGTTTGCATGACATCATGTTTGGTGGGGCGGTCACTAGGGTATTTAGGGGGCATGCATTGCCCCCCGGCCCTGAAATAGAAACATAATTAGTATCATCATCATGATCAGCATCATCACCATCATCATTTAAAGGGGAATTCCACCCATTTTCAAAATTCTCCTGAGAGGATGGGCCAGGTTGCCCATGCGTGGGTTGCACGCTCGGCCGGTGCAGCGGCTATAGTACTCCCCGCCATGGAAATTTTCCTTTCCATTTGGTTCCATTTACCCTCTCAGGAAAAAGGGGTGTGAAAGATAAAGCATAACATGGTGAAACACACCTTGATGATGTCATCAGATGTATTTCACCATGTTAATGTTTTTTTTTTTGATGACATCATCAAGATGTATTTTCACCATGCTAATGGATTTCTTTATGTGCTTTTTTCTGAGAGCGTACAAAGTAACAAAGGGAACCAAATGTGCATTTGTACACTCCCAGAAAAAAAAAATGTTGAAAATGGGTGGAATCCCCCTTTAATAGTATTCGTCTATGAGGGGGAGGAGCTTGGGAAAGTCCGCTGTGTTTTAGAGGCGGGGCTTCATACAACGACTTCATATTCCCAATGTTCAATGAACTCTCTCCATAACAAAGTAGTAGCTGGGAGTTGGGCTGCTCCGATGACACAGACAGACTCTGTAATACTGTAGTGCAGCGCAGGCCAGCTGTCATTTAGCATAAATATGGCGTTTTGTCCTCATAACAAGGACCACATCGCAATGTCTTCCTCCCCTTTCTTAAACGTGTCAGACTGTCAGTCAGGTTGTGTTTTAGGAATGCACCATGTGGAACTCACTGGACTCGACAGACTCAGGCTCACTTGGCTGAACTGACAAGTCGTGATCGATCGCGTACGTCTCTTTATTTTGATACCAGGAGGTTAATATTAATCAGCTGACTTGACTCTTAATTTACTCAAGACATGTTTTTATTCTTAGTTGCGCAAATAGCAAATGACTAGCAAGTGAGTGAATGCTTTAATAAGATGGACTGTTACAAAAGTTCAGCGGTGACGTCCAGGAGGATGAATCTGCGCCTGCAGTGCTGCACTCTAGTCATTCTCACCATCCCGATGTGTGCGGCTCTCCTTTCGTCTGGTGAGTATTAGGGGTGGGCAAAAATAATCGATATGCTATTGTTATTTATATTGTTTAAAATTGCTTTCAAATGTTCTAGTTGATTGAACTTGTCATGGCCCATATTGTTCATTTTACTGGAGGCTATTTTACTTGATGATGACATCATCAAGTTGTGTTTGTGTTGTGTTTGGTAATGACTTTTCTTTTTAGGACCTTTTTTTCTGAGGGTGTACAAATGGAACCAAATGGACCCGTCAGGGTCCATTTGGTTCCATGTGTACGCTCCCAGAAAAAATCTTGAAAATGGGCAGAATCCCCCTTGTTGTAGTATAATCATTTATGCACAATCATCAAAAAATGCGATAGGCTATATCAATATATCAAATCGAATCGCAGCTAACTGGTGAGTATCTGAACTGAATTCAGCCCGTCTCTTCGCGGTCATCGAACTCTCTCACTGTGTGCGTGTGCGCGCGCAGCGCGCGCCCAAAACATTTTAATATGCGCTATCGTTGTCGCCTGTCCATGAGGAAATTAAGTTAGGTCCGTCTCTCAAATTAGAGCAAACAGAGATTTGATCGCCAGCTGTGAGTGACCATGCATGCAGGCACGTAGCCTACAACCAAACCATCCATCAATCCATCCATCCATCCATCAATCAATCCGTCTTCAACCGCTTATCCGTATTGCGGGGGCAGGCGGCAGGCACGTAGGCAGGTAGTATCTAACATATTACCCTTTAATTGATTTAAGTATATATATATATATATATATATATATATATATATATATATATATATATATATATATATATATATATATAATATATATATATATATATATATATATATATATATATAATTTCAAGGACTTAGGAGCCAATTGAACATCAAACACAGAATCATTTCAACTAACAGATGAATTATGATTCTATTACCATTTTCTATAGGCCTATGGCATCTTAAAATTTTGGTAATAGCTTAGCACCTTCACCTCACGTTAGGTGTTGGAATGACAAATAAAGAACCTTGAACATTGAACCTTAAAACATAAACTTAGGCCTGTCAGCAGTTCACATGTAGCATTAAGGTCTTACCTTACAAACAAATGAAAGCACAAGTACACTGGGTGAACAAAGCTTCTAACTTGGCCATTAAGAAGAAGATTACAGTATTTATGCACTTCTCTTCTCAACAGTGTGTAATTACCAATGGGCCTGTATAACAATTAATTGAGGTGTGAGTAGTGTTGCCACACGTCCCGGATTTTCCTGATTGTCCCGGATTTTCATGGTCTGTCTAGGAAAATAAATAAATAAATCCTGCACACTGAATGTCCCGGATTTTTATACATGGCCAAAACTTTTTCTTTTTTTACATGGGCAAAACTAGAGACCGCAACTAACCTGACATGCGTCACAGTCTCAGATCAATATGAATTTGTGCTCTCTACTGCGCCCAGCTGTCCAAGCCAAAAACTGCTGGAAATAAGACAAAATAATGTCTGGTCTGTTGTATTGTATAGATTTATATAGTGTTATGGATTCTAATTTGGTTCAGCTAGAATTGTTTGTTTCTTATTTATTTGTTTTCTTCTTTTTACCTTCAGGGTCAGCTGTAATCTTAAAATGATAAAATAAAAATAAAAAATAAACTGTGAAAAATGTTTTTCTAAAGATGAGAAAAAACTGAGATAAGAAAAATGAAAACTGGACTGCTCCAGAAAGAGTTGGAAATTAATGGTTAAGTAATTATTCATCTGATATGTAGAAGAGTAATACAATAATGAGTGGAGTAACATTTCAGTGTAAAAGTGTGATATATTTCTGGGTTAGATGTTTAAAGAGGTGCATTGCTTAATTTGCTTCCGACCAAAAGTCTGATAATCGCCGCCGAATTGGATGGTCAAAATGTCCAGGATTTGTGGCAACCCTAGGTGTGAGAACATTGTTTTACAAACACATACACATTATTGAGCAGAATCCGCTGTGATATACCAGTCACTCTCTTCACAGTCAAGAAATGAGGACCGGTGTGCTGTGTGTGTGTCTTTGTTTTTAGTGTCACGGCTTACGGTATTTAAAGGGGAATGCCACCCATTTTCAATAAATGAACCCTAACGGGTCCATTTGGTTCCATTTGTACAGCATAATATAGGTCCTAAAAACTTTAACATGGTAAAATGCAACTTGATGATGCCATCAAGTTGTGGTTGACCATGTTAATGATTTTATTCCGACCTCTACACAGAAACACAGAATTGGGGATTTTTTAAATCTCATGTCCACATAACATGTCTAAGGTATATTCAGGGGCGGATGTACCATTTACCAATTGGGGGGCAGGAGAAAGTCGTATATGGGGGCGACTTCATCGCCTGTGACGGGCGATGAAGTCACACCCATACCATTTTCGGTTACAGGACTTTTATTAGACAAGTAAAACATCAATAACAACATCAGTTGTTGTTGAAGTTGCAACTGACACGCAGCATGCATAAAGCTAAAAGTCTGACTCAGAGAGTTTTCTGTTTTCATTGATGAAATGCTGTTGGTTTAGTGGTGAGATAGCTGCAGTTAGTTCGTAGTAGTGTTTCAAATCATTTTAAATACAAGCACTTGAATTTGAAATATCTTGAGTTGGTTTGCATGTCATCATGTTTGGTGGGGCAGACTGGGCATTATGCCCATGCCTAGATCCGCCCCTGGGTATATTAATGATACAGTAAAATGTTCCCCTTTAATATAAACACACAAACAACTTTTCTCTACAACCTTTTCTTAGATTCTTCCAAGTCCTTCACGCAAGGCGGCGCCACCACCACCACCACCACCACCGGGAGTACTAGCCGCTGCACCGGCCGAGCGTGCAACCCGCGCATGGGCAACCTGGCCCAGGGTCGAGTCCTGACCACTACAACGGTCTGCGGCGCGTCCAACGTCTCGGAGCCCTATTGCTTCTACAAGCACGCTGCCACCGCCCGCAGCGGCCACGGACACAGCCATAGCCACGGCCGGGAGTCCTCCTGCTCGGCCGTGGTCAAATGCGGCAAGTGCAACGCCGGCATCCCCGGCCAGGCGCACCCTCCCTCGGCCATGAGCGACTCGTCGTTCCGCTTCCCGGGCACCTGGTGGCAGTCGGCCGAGAACGGGGACGAAGAGGAAGAAGTCCTTCGGCTGGACCTGGAGACGGCGTTCTGCTTCACGCATCTCATCCTGGTCTTCCGCTCAGCGCGGCCCGCCGCCATGGTGCTGGAGCGCTCCCAGGACCGGGGCCGCTCGTGGAAGACACTCAAGTACTTCGCCAGCGACTGCCAGGGCACCTTCGGCCTCGCCGAGGGTTCTCCTCCTCCTCCTCCCTTCGTCGCTGCGCAAGGAAGAGGAGGAGGAGCGACTTGCACCTCCAAGTATTCAGGAGGCTTCCCCTGTACCAGAGGAGAGGTGAGATCTGTCAATTATACCCTGGTCTTCCCCCAGGGCCGGATTTAGCCAGCTCTACTAGGGTGGGCTGGAAGAATTGCAGTTTTTCACACAAAGCAGTGGTTTTCAATCTTTTTTTCCACCAGGTCCCACTATTAACCATTTAAGCCATGCACAGACCACCGTTTGAGGACATTTTTAGCCCCACAGACCCCAAAACTAAAGATTTATTTTGCTTTTGTCAACAATTCCAGGCTGGATTTGAGGAAACAAAACAGGCAAACATACAGATCAAAATGAACGTTAATCTTCTGCATTCTCTTGTTGTGTAGACTTTGTGTAGGCTAATTCACATGATTAATATTTTAACTCTTGAGTGTAAAAATGAAACCAGAGTGTAAAAACGAAACCGTTTCGTTTTTACGCTCTCAAAGAGTTACATCTGGTTAACCAACTTTCCATCATTTAGCTAGGATCACTGGTTGAAAACCACTGATATTACCATCATTGGGTGGGCATGCCCCTCTCTAGATCCGGGCCTGGTGGTGTCAGAAACTGAGCGCTCTGCTGTTCAAGCAGCCTCAATAGCTAAAAACTGAAGTTGGAAGTACATTGCTTCCAAAAAGCCTAGTCCAAATAAGGGCTATTTTAGTGTGTAACATGACAATTGTTTGTATAGTTACAATTAAAAGACTCATTGCTCATATTTTAATAAAATACAGTATAATGACGGTATTTGACATATTGGGTATTCGATATTTTTTGTAGACACAACGATATTACTCGGTATTGATTTCCAGTATCGCGATGAACGGTAATACCGGTATATTGCCCAAGACTAGTTTCAGTTTGGCTTCTGGGATAAAAGCCTTTCGTCCAAGCAGGATGACCGGGTGGTGGGGCCTTCCTACAATCAGCATCGAGTGGGGGGTGGGCCTTAGTGTATGTGCTGTTGCCTCCACTGTAGAGTGTGTGCATGTGCACATCTTATTACCAGGGCTTATTACCAGCTTTCCAAGTCACACACCCAAATCACTGAATGCTCCTGTAATATTTCGATTACAAAAATTCTATTCAATAAACCAGGCGGATTATTGACCCAATACTACGTTGTACATTGGGTCAGTAACCCAAGCTGGAACACAATCGATCGATTGATCATTAAAATACGATACGATACAAGTTTATTATCAGTTTGCACTGAAATCTGTCTTCCATCCATGGCGACACCGTTCACATACAAGACATCATACATGTGCAACATACAATACTTTACAGACACAACAGAAACAAAGAGCAACACATGACGATCATGACCTTGGATTTATCGATTCTGGTTTAGAAGTAGGACAGACTGATATACAAAAGAGTTCTTTAGTCTGTTTTTCTTAAATTTAGGAACTCTGAACCGCCTCTTAGATGGCAACAGCTGGTATTCTTCATTCAGGACATGTGAGGGGTCAGAAGAAATACTATTTGCCAGTCTGAGCATGTTCTTAGTGTGGGCTTCTTTGAATGAGTGCAACACGGCCTCGACCGGCCTGCCAGTAATTTTAGCACAGATCTTAATTTGGCTATACAGTTGGTTTTTATACAGTTTGTTATTGACAGGCTGTTAAACCAGGCCGTGCTACAATACAACAATACGGTTTGGACAACAGATGTGTAAAAGAGAGACAGGATCTGACTGTTGGCACCAAAGGATCTACTGTAAGTGTAAAATAAAGATGTATGTTCTGAAAATGCACCCACCCATCTGACCCCTCAGCGCGGCACCCGAATCATGGATGGCGCGTCATTTCGATAGGCTTCTAGATCAGAAAGAAAACAAAAACAGGCACATGCAGACATTTTGGGGGGCAGGAGAAAATGGTATGGGTGCCATCCCCATACCACCCCCCCCCCCCGAAGGGTGTGTGTAGGAAATAAGATTTACGGCGATGGCTAATCAAAACATCGAAGCCAGAAGTGCGCCACGTGTTAGTTGTTGTTGATCCTCGTCTTTGCACATTTCACAAGAGAGGGCCGCTCCCCTCCTTGTGTGTGAATTCAAGGCCAGGCCCATTAATCATCATGTCCGGGTTGCTGCTCCTTGTTATGGCAAATAAAAAGCAGGCGTCAATCAGGGGCAGCCTTTAAGGCACCTGAAATAGCAGCCATTGCAAGAGGCCATTCATTGTGCATGTGTGCGTGCAAGGCAAGCAGAGGCTATGTGTGCTTGCGTTGCATGTGTGTCCATTTCCTGATGTATTCCTGATTCTCTTTAAATGAGCATTCAGTGATTCGGGTGATTTGGAAAAACCTCCGCCCCCACCCCTCCCGGTTTCCAGATATGCACATGCACACACTCTAAGGTGGGGAAAGTGCGACAGGCCAACAGCACATTCACCAAGGCCTTCCCCTAATAGATCATGATTGGACGAATGCCTCTTCTCATGCTGATTGGACGAAAGGCTTTTCTCCCAAAGGCTAAAGTGAAACTAGGGTGTTTTTTTTTTTTACCCCAGGGGCTCACAGGGGACAGGGAGGAACTCCTTATATGGTCACCACAACACTCTACAACATACCTGGGCATTATGCGGCCCGAGGGCCAAATGTGGCCCTTTGGCTGACTCTGACCGGCCCCTGAAAGTGTTTTAAACCAGTGGTCCGGGGACCACCAGAGGTCCTTGAGAGAGTTCCAGTTAAATATGAAAAGTTTCTTAAGCAGATGTAACTCTTTTAGAGGGGTTGACACTAAGGTCTCAGAGGCACTTGCCCATCGGGCAAGTGCAAGTCAGGCTCTACTTGCCCTCAGCTCATGGTCACTTGCCCCCCAAAAATATATTGTAAATTTTGCAGATGTAACTCTTGAGAACGTAAAAATGAAACCAAATGGACCCTTGCGGGTCCATTTGGTTTCATTTTTACACTCTCAAGAGTTAAAATTCATCATCTTAATTAGCCCAGGTCTACACAACTACAGTAGAGAATGTAGAAGATTAGGTCATTTTGATGTGTATGTTAATTTGCCTGTTTTGTTTCCCAAATCCAGCCTGGAATTGTGGATAGTTAGAAAGCAGGGAAAGACACAGAGGCAGAGTGCAATGACTGCCTTCAAGACAAATTTATCTTGTGTTGTGTTATAGTGCACTAAGTTGCACACTTGCCCGATCGGGCAACCAGGTAGCAGTCTTCACTTGCCCCACCATTTTTTTTTACTTGCCCCGGGCAAGCGGGCAAGTGTTAGTGTCAAGCCCTGATGTGTGCAGCCCATCAATTATTACTACAATACAACTCTATCGGTGGAGGTCTTTCTGTTGCTGTGTGGGTCTAGGACCAACACTGGGGGTTTTGGGGGTTTCCTTTGAGTTGTCTATGGAGACACACAGACTCTAATTATGAAGGGTGAGGGGCTTACGCAAGAGCGCTGACATAGCAAGGAGACGCATACCTGTCGCGAATACGCTGCAATTATGAGATCAGTCAAACAAGCCGTATTATTCATTCACAGACATTCAGCCAGAGTAGAGGTCTGGGTCTGGGGACTTTACAGTCAAAACAAAAAGCTAGGTAGGCCTGTCTGTCTGTCTGTCTGTCTGTCTGTCTGTCTGTCTGTCTGTCTGTCTGTCTGTCTGGTTTGAACGAACTAACCTTTTAAACCCATTTTCAAAAATTTCCTGAGAGGGTACAGGAGGGTCTCAGGAAAAATGGGTCTGAAAGAAAAATCATTATCATGGTGGAATACATCTTGGTGATGTCATCAGATGTATTTCACCATGTTAATGATTTTTTTCAGACCTCCATTTTTAGGAAATACAGAATTGCGGGAACTTTTTTTTCATCATGTCCACACAACATCGCTAAGGTATATTAATGACATTAAAATGTTGAAAATGGGTGGTCTTCCCCTTTAATTTGATAATGTCTCAAGGGCCAAATGAAATTACACAGCGGGCCAAATTTGCCCCGGGGGCCAGAGTTTTACACCCATGCTCTAAACAAAAAGATCATGAATAAACCATCACCAGTGTCTGCTCTCTGGATCAAAAACTCCCACAGCTGCTACAGCATTTGTAAAACATACTTTTGGGCCCGAACCTCAGAGGAACAAACATTGATATTCAACCCCATGCGTGCTAGCTAGCTATGACCTTTCTTTGCACTGAAACGTGTCTGGTCGACAAAATGTTTATTTGACTGCAATCCATCAGACATCATCATCATCGGGTTTACAAAAAGCGTGGCGGCCATCCACTTAATCAGTGGTCTGTGTGATGATGTACATCCAAGCGCTAAAGTACAGTCAATAAGCGCAGGTGGTATGTGTTATTGCTGTGAAGTGACTGGGGTGGGGTGGTGGGGGTGACTATGTCTGTCAGTATGTTTTGATGTGGTCACGCTCAGATCTCTCTCTTTAGAAGTGAAAACACTGGATCCCTCGCTCTGAACTTTCCTCGGTCAGGACCAAAGGGTCCTTCTGATGCCTCGCACGGCTGAGCGGAGATCACACAAAACCTAGTAGGGTCGCGTAGTTTAGAGTCCAGGATTACAGCATGTTTTTGTGAGGGTATCTACACTAGGGGACACGGGGAGAACATGCAAACTCCACACAGAAAGGACCTTTCACCAACCTCCCCTCCTGACGACGAGAGACCACAAGACCATCTCCCCTGTTCATTTTCATGAACACAATGATTTGAAACAGGGGGCGTATCTAGGCATGGCCATCGAGGGGGGGCAATACTGCCCCACCAAACATGATGGCGTGCAAAACAACCCAAGATATTTCAAAAATTAAAGTGCTTATATTTAAAACGATTTGAAACACTACTACTGCTACTTCATCGCCCGTGGCGCGAAGCGGCACGGGCGATGAAGCCGCCCCCATGCCACTTTCAGTTACAGGACTTTTATTAGACAAGTAAAGCATCAATAATAACACCAGTTGTTGTTGAAGTTGCAACAGACACGCAGCATGCATAAAGCTAAAGGTCTGACTCAGAGAGTTTTCTGTTTTCAATGATGAATGCTGTTGATTTAGTGGTGCCACAACCGTAGTTAGTTAGTAGCAGTAGTAGTGTTTTATTTTTTTTTTTTTTTTTTTTTTTTTAATATAAGCAGTTTAATTTTGAAATATCTTGGGTTGTTTTGCATGCCATCATGTTTTTTTGTGGGGCAGTCTAGGCATTTAGTGGGGACATTGCCCCCCCCCATGCCTACACCTAGATCCGCCCCTGATGTCCTTCCTTTCTCTCTGCTTTCCAAGGTGATCTATCGGGCCCTGTCTCCCTGGCACTCTGCGGATCCCTACAGCCCGGCCGTCCAAGACCAGATAATGATTACCAACCTCCGCGTGCGGCTCCTGCGGCACCAGCCGTGCCCCTGCCAGGCCAAACAGAGTGCCGGTGCCAACGGTGGTGCCAGCGGCAGCAGTAGCAGCAGCGCTAGTCTGCCCACAGCTCATTACGCTATCTATGACTTCATTGTCAAAGGCAGCTGCCTCTGCAACGGGCACGCGGAACACTGCGTGCCAGCCAATGGCTACCGGCCCAGTCGACAGAGGACCAGTAATATGGTGAGTAATAAAGCTGTATACTCCGGGGCAGCAGGGTTATAATAGTGAACTAAAACTAACTAAAAAAAACAAAAACTAAAAACATTTGAGTTAACTGAAACTAATAAAAACTATGAATACTATAAATGAATGCAAAAAAACGATAACCAAACTAAAACTGTAATGTAGGTTCCGAAAACTAACTAAAACGAACTGAAATTTCACCCAAAATACCCTTAGTTTTAGTTTTTATGAAGCTTTTATATATATATATATATATATATATATATATATATATATATATATATATATATATATATATATATATCTATATATATATATATATATATATATATATATATATATATATATATATATATATATATATATATATATATATATATATATATATATATAGATAGATAGATATATATATATATATATATAGATATATATAGATAGATAGATAGATAGATATAGAAAAAAATAAAATAACTAAAACTATAACTAAACTAAAACTAACTAAAACTAAATATTTTCACCAAAATAAAAACCAAATAAAAACTAGCAAACCCGCTCTAAAAACTAACTAAAACTAACTGAATTAGAAAATATAATGTCATAACTAACTAAAACTAAACTAAAATGAAAAATTCAGAACTATAATAACCCTGCTCCGGGGGCACGGTGGCACAGTGGTTAGTGCTCACAGCTAGAAGGTCCTGGGTTCGATTCCCGCTAGGGGCGCTGCTGTGTTGTGGGTGCTGGCGGCGTCATCACCTCCTCCGCGTCATCAGTGCTCATACCCGAGGTGGGGTTGGCGAAAGGGCCTTTCTGTGTGGAGTTTGCATGTTCTCCCCGTGTCCCCTAGGGTAGATACCCTCACAAAAACATGCAGTATTCCTGGGCTCTAAACTGCCTCCCTCTGGCCAGCCGGGGCGCCTGATGGAGGGGACAGGAACTGGTTGGAATATCATGTTCCTTCCACACGCTACGTCCAACCAGGGAAACTCCCCCCTGTCAGGTGAAAAGAAGGCAGCTTGGCCTCCTCATGCATTGAAGGAAGCATGAGGCCAGTCCGCTGCCTCCCCAGGTTGGCGGAGGATGTGTAGAGCCCAGGATCACATTAGGAATTGGCACTGGGTGAAAAAAAATGAGTTACAAAATCGTGGGATAAAATATATATATAACAAAAATAATAATAAAGCTGTACACCGCTCACTCACAGACACAGGTGTCTGCTGGTGGAACAAAAACAGAGCTCTCCGCCGACACGCATAGATCGTTCTGTTGTGAAAACTCCCAAGAGTTTGCGCAAATGCCACGTCATGTTTGTGTGCAGCCAAGTGTTTGTTAATATGCGTATTTGTTTGTTTGCGTTTCGGTGGGATTTGCGGGGTTTCGGGGGTTTGTATTCCCACACCACTCCCTGGTTGTTACGCAGCTGTGATGTGGTATGCACGCACTCGCCTCGGTCCAGGGACTGCCTGGGGAGGAGGGGGACGAACAGGCACACATACCGAGGGCCCTTGCCCTTCTATTACAGGGATTTAAGGATGTGGAAACCTTAATTATAGCGTTAAATCTAATGCTTTAACAACCCATAGTCTCTTCCATGTTATTCTGTTTACTGTAAAGGGGGGATAGAAAAGACTAGCTTGAGTACCCATATGGCTTAAGGTATGCCATAGCAGCTGTGCCACGTACTGTACTGTACTGTACTGTACGGCGTATGCTGTGCATCGCAAGCTATAAAACCACTCTAGAATGACTGCGTAAAAGTCAAGGTTCAAGATTTTTTTAATTTGTCACTCCAGTGTAGAATGATATCGAGTGACACATCTTTGAATATTCTCTCACAGCACAAACATTTTTAACTCTTAATGTTTTGCTTCCGGTGTTGTCCCTGGAACTACATATTTTCATAAAAGGGGTTTGGCGAGTCAATATACAATCGATTTTGTCCGGATTTTACCAAAGATGTAAAAAGATGTCTAATATAGCCTACACAGAAGGCCAAAATAGAAAAAGGTAAAAATTAAAAAAAAAGTTGAGTGCATCATTTAAGCTCAGTTTCCAGCACTGTGTTCATAGTAAATGGAGAAAGCATTCATTCCATCATGGTGCGTGTGTGGCGATATGGAACATATCTGGCCACATGCTGTAATGTTTCTTAAAGTCTTATGTTTCACAGAGACCCCTATTCAAACGTTTTGGCATTCTTTTGTTATTTTTATTGTCCAGAATTTAAGTCCAATATACAGTTCTTTTGCTACACCAGACTGCAGTGCAAAACACTACCAAATAGCGTCACAAGATGGCACTGTTGTCCATTGAATTCATGGTCTGTTTTAGAAACGAATTCCACTGCTTTTATTCTGAAAGGGTTTTGGGCAGGAAATTCAATGTACAAAGACAGTCTGCAGAGAAACAGCCATTATTCTCTGTCTGACCCTGTTGTGTATATATTTTCTGCATTTCAGGTGAGATATAGTGCAAAACCCATGAACACTGTATATTATTGTGCTTGTCTGTGACAATACACAACTCGTTTTAGTTTGGTTTGTTTATAATAAGTGATACAATGAGAGAACTCTAAAATAACATACATGGTACACTGTGGCGAGCTGGTTAGCTATAGGGTGACCTCTACAGCAGTATCGGCCTAGTTGGTGTGCTGTGGTGGCCATTATGTCACTGTGGGTCATGGAAGCTAATTGCTACATAGTGTGTGTACTATGACTACATTACTGTAGTGAGTGTTATGAACAAAATGGTTATGGTTTATTTCTTTATTGGACATGAATACACTGTATGTTACTATGGTTGGGGAATATGCATTTATTATTTTGGACCTAATTGGGTTAATGGTAATGGAAGATTGATGGTAATTGCAATTGGAATGGACTATTGTTATTTGAATATGCTAATTAGATTGTTTCTATATTGTTTTGATAACTTGGAGAATATTTTGGAAATTCAATGTACAGAGACAGTCTGCAGAGAAACAGCCATCGTTCTCTGTTTGACCCTTTTGTGTATATATTTTCTGCATTTCAGGACAACGATCCTGGTAAAATAAAAATCTAAATATGTGGCCCCAGAAAACAACCCTGCTTATTCTGTGAGCGCTACACGTGCAATACACCAGGGTGGCCAGTTTTAATAGCTTTAGCTTAGTGGCAGATCTAAACGCTTGTAGATCTGCTATTTCTTCGTCAAATAGGTTTTTATTAAAATGGATTACATAGATTAAATAGATTATATTATGTTACACCCTTTCTGATATGGAAAAAAATGTTTTCTTTCATGGAAACAAAAGCAATGGTGAAACACTGCCATGTACGAAGAATTGTGAACATTTCTCTACAAATCGTTAAATATTCTGTCACAGTGAAACTTTTTGACATATTAGAAATAGTGAAGTTGTTCAAGAAAACTGTCAGGATGTTTCAGAAGGCATTTGAAGAATCAGTTAACGATGAATAATAATGAGCCTGATTTGGCCCCCGTGGGGCTTGTGTTTGACATAAACGGCTTAATTAAAAGCCTCCTCCACCTGTGGCAATGTTCAAGCAGGGCTTCTGGCATCTCTCCTCCTCATCATGACACAAGGGTGGACTAAACCTGGAATCTATGTGGTTCTAATGTTTGGGGGGAAAACACGGCTGCTTCGCTTTTTCCTTCGGCGCACTCTCTGTCAATGCAACCATTGTCTGTACTGTATGCAGGGGCGTCTTTGCCATTAGGCAGACTAGGCAGTTGGCTAGGGCGCCATGAGGGGAGGGGGGGCGACCATGAGGGAGGGGGGGTGGGGGGGTGAGAGGAGGGGGCGACCGCCAGACACGCTTTAAAAGGATACCAGGCTAATAAGACCAATATGCATGAATACATTATACTTGTCCTCTATAACTAGAATTGAACATTTAAAACACATATAACGGTAAGTTCTTTACCGGTAGTTTAAAAATAGTTCATTTTATCCCTTGGGGGGCGCCATTTTACAGGAGATTTTTTCCTGTGTGTGTGTGTGTGTGTGTGTGTGTGTGTGTGTGTGTGTGTGTGTGTGTGTGTGTGTGTGTGTGTGTGTGTGTGTGTGTGTGTGTGTGTGTGTGTGTGTGTGTGTGTGTAGGTTCACGGGAAGTGTGTGTGTCGACACAACACGGCCGGTGACCACTGCGAGCGCTGCGCGCCTCTGTACCATGACCAGCCCTGGCAGCCTGCCAACGGGATCACAGGGGCCGCGCACGAGTGCAAGAGTGAGTCCAGTTTTATTTGCCCCCCCTCAAGTACACATTTATGTTCGCGTACCTACCTGGAATTGTGTCCCTAACCTAACCCAGTGGTGGACTGGGCGAAAAAAAAATTGGCCCGGACATTTTTTCGCGTGATTTGGCCTAGACCGGCGCACAACCACAACCAGCGCGTGATGGGCCTGTTCTACCTGGTCGGTTAACCAGATGTAACTCTTTGAGAGCGTAAACATGAAACCAAATGGACCCTTGCGGGTCCATTTGGTTTCATGTTAACACTCTCAAGATTTAAAATGTAGAAGATTAAAATGCTCATTTTGATCTGTATGTTTGACTGTTTTGTTTCCCAAATCCACTCTGGAATTGTGGACCAAAAAAGCAAAATAAATCTTTGGTTTTGGGGACTGTTGGGGCTAGAAGGTTGGGGACTGTTGGGGCTAAAAACTGTTGGGGCGACTGTTGGGGCTCATCAAATGGTGGTCCATGGCTCAAAATTCTGATTGAATAGTGGGCCTTGGGATCAAAAAGGTTGAAAACCATTTGTACGCTCTCAAAAAAAATAAAAATAAAATAAAAATAAATACAATATCAATATTGTATCATATTGTGAATTGTCGTACCCCTATCGTGGACTGCTTGGTCCCCTAATACCAATGAGTGAAATTACTTTCTATACATAAGAGCTCATTTGAAATATGGTCAGTTGGCTTACCGGGGGTTTTCTATGTTCCATTGTGAAACAGAGTGCAAGTGTAACGGCCATTCCCAGAGCTGTCACTTGGACCGTGGGCGGTGGCTGGCGTCGGGGAGGCGAAGCGGCGGCGTGTGTGACGACTGTCTCCACAACACAGAGGGTCCGCACTGTCAGAACTGCAAGAAAGGCTTCTTCAGGGACCCCAGCAAACCCCGCTCTGCCCCTGACTCCTGCAAACGTAAGGCAATATACACTAAAAAAACATATATTTATATTCCCATATTCCTTGACCTTTTCTGTACTGTACTGTAACACGTTTTGGTGTTCTAATTATGTTAGACTTTAGCTATTGAAAAATAGCAGACCTACAAGCTCATAGCGCGCCACTCGGTGGCGCGCTATGAGCTTGTAGATCTGCTATTTTTGAAAAAAAAAAAAAAAAAAAAAAAACGCCAAAATGTGGCACAAATGTTTGAAAATATTATGATGGAAGGAAACATTTTTAACTCAAATCTTTGCTTCTGGGGTGTTCCCTAGAACAACATGTTTTCAGATGGGGGGGTCCGCAGCCAAATATAGATAATTCTGGGGGTCCATGGCATGAAATATGTTGAGCATCTCTGACACCCGAACTAGAATCTAGTGTCAAAAACTAGAATCTCGTGTCAGAAACTAGGATCTTGTGGCAGAAACTAGGATCTAGTGTCTGAAACTAGAATCTTGTGTCTGAAACTAAAATCTAGCATTGGGGACTAGAATCTAGCATCGGAAGCCGGAATCTAGTGTCTGAAATTCGAATCTAGCGTCAGAAACTCAATTTAGCATCAGAAACAAGAAATCTAGCACCAGAAACTAGAATCTACTGTCGGAAACTAAAATCTACTGTCGGAAACTATAATCTACGGTTGGAAACTAGAATCTAGCATCAGAAACTAGAATCTACTGTCGGAAACTAAAATCTACTGTCGGAAACTATAATCTACGGTCGGAAACTAGAATCTAAGCATCAGAAACTAGAATCGAGGACAAAATGGGTTAAACTTAATCCTGTTCAATTCTACAAACGTTTTATTTCTATAATTTGTAAACTTTCAGTTTTTCCACATTGTGCGTTTTTTTTTTGACAACTTCTCTAACACTGTTTTTGACCGGAGCATCTGCCCTCAATACTTAATTCACTCCATTCCACTTTTGTTTATATATAGCACATTTTACAACTCTGGGTTTACCGCACAGAAAATCAAAAGCTAAATACGCTTTATAAGCCACCGCACACAGAAAACAACATCGCAATTCCCCAGTAAAAAAGAAACAACCAAATAAAAGAAAACGACTAAGGCAACAACAAGGGAAACCTCACTGAATACAAGATACAGCAACGTCAGCAGACAGTAAAATAAAAAGATAGAGCAGTACAGGGGGAGCTCAGATGGAATGAAATGCCAAGTCTGAAAAGCCGGTCTTGTGGTCTGAAAAGCAGGGGGCGAGTTTGATATGGGAGCCGGGCTCATTCCATAATTTGGTTGCTACAGCCAGTGGTGGTTAATAGGAGAGTAATATCTGTACTGTACATATTCCCCCTTAGAAAAGCAATTTAAAAAAAAAAAATCAAGGAGTAATATATTACATATTACTTTCCCACGGACTGTATCCCTCTCCCACCCACAAAAGAATAGAGATGTACAACACAATCTTTTTTTAGCAAGAACTTGCTTCAACTTGTAATGTTTGGTTTCATTTTACCGCTCTCAAGAGTTAAAATATATTTAAACATCTGAATTACGTAATTTTCAAGAGTCCGCACAATTAGAAAATGGAGAATAACTTATTTTGACCAACGTTTTGCCAGTTCTCTTTCCCAATTGTGGACAAAAATGTGAAAGTTCTTACTTTTGGGTGCAAGAAACTAAACTCAACATAACAAACTGTCAACTTAGACCTCAAATGCTGTTTTCAAACGTCATTAACAGCATATACAACAAAACCCTTCCAATTCTGCTTCTATTTTTCTTTAGAAGTGCATTATTCTTAAACACCATGACAGCAAGTAACACCATCACCACTATATTTCAAAGCTCAATCTTTCTAGGGTGCCTTGAAATGGATTTTCAGTAATGGAACAATCACATTTTTGATGTGTAGATCTTGTTGAGCCGCTCATTTTGAAAGCAGCTCTCAAGTCCAAAAAGTGTGGGCACCTCTGCACGACTGCGTCTGTGGTTGGTTCTGTGGCATCTCGATTTTTAAAGGGAATGCAGCCTGAAAGATAATACATTCTTTCTTTCATATCGTGCCGATGACCATCCAGGAAAAAACAAATTATGACCGCAATTGTCTCCGGAGACCTTTGGAAAAATCACAGCCCCTTTTGTGCCAGTGATAACAACAGTCAGACATCTCCAGTGGGCTCCATATAGTAGGAGTGGATGGAGCTATTAGTGGAGCTGCTGGAATGTAACAGCAATGATCGCTAACAATGGGATATACAAGACATTCCCATGGTCCTGATTCAAGCACATTCTTCCAATTCTTGCCCCCTCCAGACACACTGCAGGCTAGCATTTGTTGTTTTAAAAGAACAAACAAATGCCATTTTGGGAAAGAAAGAACGAAAGGGGAAAAAATAAATCCATCATCACAAGTGAGGCCTGCTGACCAGACAATGATTTACTGTTTGTTTTTAAGTCCAGCAGTCTAGAGCACAGGGCCGGATGTAACATTTCCCAATGGGGGGGCAGGGGGAAATGGTATGGGGGCGACTTCATCGCCCGTGTCGCTTCGCGAAGAAGCCGCCCCCATACCATGTTCGGTTTCAGGAGTTATATTAGACAACTAAGCATCAATAATAACATCAGTTGTTGTTGAAGTTGCGACAGACACGCAGCATGCATAAAGCTAAAGGTCTGACTAAGAGAGTTTTCTGTTTTCAATGATGAAATGCTGTTGGTTTAGTGGTGCCACAGCTGTAGTTAGTTAGTAGCAGTAGTAGTTTTTCAAATCATTTTAACGATAGGCACTTTAATTTGAAATATCTTGGGTTGTCTTGCATGCCATCATGTTTGGTGGTGGTGGGGCAGTCGTCTGGGCATTTAGGGGGGCATTGCCCCCCCCCCATGCTTATGCCTAGATCCGCCCCCCAGTAGAGCAGCAGTATAGCTCCATATATTCTGTTTGCGTCGCTGTCGAGGGATGGCAGATGAAACGGCTGCGTTTGCATCATAGCTTTTGGGAGTTGCCACATTAGGGTTTGTTTAGTATTTGTGTGCCTGCGTGCTTCTGGCAGCCGCCCAAGTGCACCCACCCAAACACATACCGGCTGATAAGAGACAGAGCCAAAGCTGCTTTGCTTTGTTGTCGTTCGCTGTTATGATCCCTCACAAAAAAAGAGAGAGAGAAAAAAAAAAACTACTTGTGTAGGACTGAATGTGTGGCGACGTGTAGCAATTGTTTAGTAAATCTGTAATTTATACACTCACACCAAATAGCTATTAAATATGGGGTTAACCAACTCTCCATATTCTCTGAGAGTTGGAGAGTTGGTTAACCAACTTTCCATACTCTCCATGAAACCAAATGGACCCTTGCGGGTCCATTTGGTTTCATGTTTAAACTCTCAAGAGTTAAAATATTCATGATCTGAATTACCTAAAATCTACACAATCAGATAATGTAAAAGAATGGTCTTTTTTTTTTATCTATGTTTGCCTTTTTTGTTTCCCAGATTTCTTTTGTTTGAACACAAACAAAAGAAATCTTTAGTTTTGGCATCTGTGGGCCTACAATGTCCTCTGTGGGTCAAATAGTGAATACATAGAGGGCCCCGGTATCAAAAAGTTTGGTCTTACTCTTACTTTCATCTTGAAATTAAATTAATACTATGCAGACTTTAGTTCAGGCTTTACTCTTGGCTTCTCCACAATATTTTACGTATCTCATGTGGCCCCTTGGAAAAAACAATTGCCCACCTCTGCTCTAGTGTCTGTTTGTGTTTGTTGTGTCTTTGAGAGTTGTCTTAGTGTACAATGAAAGTCAGCGCGAGGAGCATATTTTGAATTATCAAACACTGGAACATTTGGTTAATATTTCTTGTCCACATTTGGATGTACATCAAGGTACAGGGCTTGACACTAACACTTGCCCGCTTGCCCGGGGCAAGTAAAAAAAATGGTGGGGCAAGTGAAGACTGCTACCTTGCCCGATCGGGCAAGTGTCCAACTTAGTGCACTATAACACAACACAAGATAAATTTGTCTTGAAGGCAGTCATTGCACTCTGCCTCTGTGTCTTTCCCTGCTTTCTAGCTATCTCTACCTATCCCTCTCCCAGGTTCATTTGGTTCCAAACTATCATTTTGCTGGGGTCAGGGACCACTGGGTCTGTGACCACTATGGGCTACTTAAGATGAATTTTAACTCTTGAGAGTGTAAAAATGGTTTGGTTTCATTTTTACGTTCTCAAGAGTTATATCTGGTTAATGAACTTAGCTGGGGACCACCTGGAACCCTCTCAGGGACCACTGGTGGTCCCCGGACCACCTGTTGAAAACCCCTGGTTTAAAGCACCCAAGTAGGAAGTAAACTTAAATGCAAAATTTACAATATATGTATTTTGGGGGGCAAGTGACCATGACCTGAGGGCAAGTAGATTTGCACTTGCCCGGCAAGTGACCTTAGTGTCAACCCCTGCAGGTAGCTGCCCCCTCCCCCCCAAAAAAAACTACTAAACCAAAGTGTTCTTACCGTTTGCAGCCTGTTGGTGCCACCGTGTGGGTGCTGCCCTCTGTGACCCCTCCGGCGGGGGGTGTACCTGTAAGCCGGGGGTCGGGGGAACGCGCTGCGAGAGCTGCTTGGCCGGACACTGGGGGCTCAACGAGTACGGCTGCCGGCCCTGCGACTGCGCAGGCGGCGACTGCGATCCCTACACCGGCGACTGCAGTTCTGGGTGAGCAGCCAGTAGAAAAATCATAGCGTTGTGTGAAAAAACAACAACAAATTTGACACTCTATGGAAGCTAGGCTGATAACAGTTGGGAACCAAATGGACCATTATGGGTCTTTAACTCTGAGAGTGTTACCCAGGGCCCAGGGTGGGCAATTATTTTTCCCTTAAGGGGCCAAATGAGATACATAAAATATTGTGGAGACGCCAAGACTAAAGGCTGAACTAAAGTCTGTGTGATATTAATTTAATTTCAAGATAAAAGCAAGAGTAAGACCAACCATTTTGACACCAGGGCCCACTATTTATTCAGTAGCCTATTTGAGCCACGGACCACCATTTGATGACATTTTAGCCCCACGGACCCCAAAACTAAAGACTTATTTTGCTTTTGTCCACACTACCAGGCTGGATTTTAGAAACTAAACAGGATAACATAGATCAAAAATGACCATTCTTTTACATTGTCTGATTGTGTAGACTTTAGGCTAATTCAGATGATGAATATATTAACTCTTGAGAGTGTAAACATGACCCGTAAGGGCCCATAATGGTTGAAAAACCACTGCTCTAGCGCATGAATTCTAGTGCATTTTGGAAGTGAAGTCATACAGTAACCATGAGTTATGTTTTGTTATGCGACACTCTACTACTACTACAGCTCCGATCAGGAGGTCTTGTCCCTTTCAGTCGGCGGTCTGCGCGCACGAGGGAACAGCAGCAGCAGCAGCAGCAGCAGCAGCAGCAGCAGCAGTAGTAATAGTAACACGGCACTCTTTCGGGTAGAGGAGCTTTTCTCTGCACTGCACCATTCTGGTGAGTCACAGGTCACACTCACTCACCACAACGCGCAGAACACACTCTTCTCTGGAACTCACATCTAAATCTACCCCCTCCTCTCCTTGCACCACATCATAACAATGTTTTTTTTTTTCAGGGGCGGATGTAACATTTCCCAATTGGGGTGGGGGGCAGGAGAAAATGGTATGGGTGGGCTTGGGGTGAGGTCGCACCCCAAGCCATTTTCTGTTACAGGACTTTTATTAGGCAAGTAAAGCATCAATAATAACATCAGTTGTTGTTGAAGTTGCAACAGACACGCAGCATGCATAAAGCTAAAGGTCTGACTCAGAGAGTTTTCTGTTTTTAGTGATGAAATGCTGTTGGTTTAGTGGTGACACAGCTGTAGTTAGTTAGTAGCTAGTAGTAGCGTTTCAAGTCATTTTAATTATAAGCACTTTCATTTGAAATATCTTTGAAATGTTGGTTGTTTGCATCATGCCATCATGTTTGGTGCAGGGGCAGTCAGGGCATTTAGGGGAGGCATTGGCCCCCCATGCCCATGCCTAGATCCGCCCCTGTTTTTTTTGGAGGAGAGGGACATAAGAATATATAAATACCCAGCGTGCACGTGCGTGCGTGTGTGTGTGTGTGCCTATGTGTGTGTGTGTGCGTGCCCGTGCCGCTTCGGTGCATTCTTGACTTTCTGACATTTTGTTCCTCCTCTCTTTTTTTCCCCTCCAATCATATCCCTGGTTCCCAGAGAAATGCGAGTGTGTAGAAATGACCCTTGGCAGCCCCAAATTCTTCTGTGCTATGGAGTATGACTACGGTGAGTGGCCGTTTGACAGAGGAAATCGATTAATTACCTCCCAGTGAGTGGACCGTGACGGACCGACCGGGGCCCACGGAGGCTCTATTGGAATCTGAGGCCAGCATTACATGCGATTATATCCACAAGACGTGTACTTAAAGGAAAGAATCCCAATGTTTTTGTTTTTTTCTATTACCGTATTGCCCCGAATATAAGACGACTCGTTTATAAGACGACCCTCAATTTTAGACCCATTTACCGAAAAAAGACAATTGAATGTCAAATAGTATAGCCCCTGAATATAAGACGACTCCATTTTTGGGATATTTCCATTGGGAAAAAAACAGTCTTATATTCAGGCCAATAGGGTAATAATTGCAAATTGTATGCATTGTGAACAGTGAAGTTCTCCTGTGACCCTCCCAGGACTTCCTATGTCACCGGCAAAGCATCTTTCCCAAGAACTATTATGTTTCGTTGTATTATGCATAATGCACTGAATCCCAGGGGTGTAAAGTACAGTAGGTCTAACTAAGTTCACTTAAGTACAATGTTGAAGTGTTTGTAGTTGTACCACTTCACCACTATTACAACGTAGATACAACGTATCTTCATACAATAGGTCCTCACTAATCTACATGATAGAATACCACTGTTTTTTGCTCCTCAGTCTGTGTCTCACAGGCAGTGTTGGGAAATATTACTTCGGAAAGTAATATTTGCCATCATTATCAGTAATATATTACTAATATATTAGTAATATGTCCCAACACTGCATCACAGGCGGGCTGTGAGCAGTTCAGAAACCCGTCTACATTTCTTTCAAAAAGTATATGTACAGTATATTGTTTTCGAAACCAACATCTGGTGAACGATGATGCGCATGGAAGATGGGTTTCTGAACTGCCCACAGCCCTCCTGTGAGACACAGACTGAGTAGAAAAACATAGTGGTATTCCACCATGTACATTAGTGAGGAGCTATTATACGAAGATACGTTGAAAAGTGGTGAAGTGGTCCTTTAAGTTGAGTAGGCTGAAAAGTTGAGTAACTGAAAATGGTATGGGTGCGGCTTCATCGCCCGTGTCGCTTCGCGCCACGGGCGATGAAGTCGCACCCATACCATTTTCAGTTACAGGACTTTAATAAGGCAAGTAAAGCATCAATAATAACATCAGTTGTTGTTGAAGTTGCAACAGACACGCAGCATGCATAAAGCTAAAGGTCTGACTCAGAGAGTTTTCTGTTTTCAATGATGAAATGCTGTTGGTTTAGTGGTGACACAGCTGTAGTTAGTTAGTAGCAGTAGTAGTGTTTCAAATCATTTTAATCACTTTAATTTGAAATATCTTAGGTTGTTTTGCATGCCATCATGCTTGGTGGGGCAGTCGACAGTCGGTTCACTTTGTGTATAAGTCTCGTCTCTCGTCTCGGTCTGCAGTGCTGATGGTGAGGGTGCTGTCCGCCCATGACAAGGGCTCCCATGCTGAGGTGGAGGTGGAGGTGAAGAAGGTCCTGTACCAGAGCTCTGGGACCAAGACCAAGGTCCAGACGGGAGCGCTCACCCTCTACCCAGAGTCCTGGACCACACAGGGATGCACCTGCCCTGTCCTCAACCCAGGTCTGACCGTTATTGTGGTCTGAATGTGCTTTGATAGCCTTCAGATCAGGGGGTTTTCAACCTTTTTCATCCCAGAGACAACCATTTATTCAGGATTTGAGCCACAATTATTCAGGATTTGTCCACAATTCCAGGCTGGATTCGGGAAACAAAATAAGCAAAATGGCTAATTCAGATGATGAATATTTCAACTCTTGAGAGTGTAAAAATGAATTTCATTTTTACGTTCTCAAGAGTTACATCTGGTTAACCAACTTAGCTGGGGACCACCTGGAACCCTCTCAAGGACCACTGGTGCTTTTGTCCACAATTCCAGGCTGGATTTGGGGAAACAAAACAAGCAAAACATGCCTTCCAAAATGGCTAATGCAGATGATGAATATTTTAACTCTTGGGAGTGTAAAAATGAAACCAAATGGACCCGCAAGGGTCCATTTAGTTTAATTTTCTACGTTCTCAAGCTATATTAGCTATTAATTATTGTTTTTGCTACACCAGAGCCAGAACAGCCTCTGCACAGCACAACAGACTTATAGTTCAATAGGAATAAAGCAGGCAGCCCGTGTGTAAAGCCTAAAATAACGTAAAAAAATAAAGTAAAAATATATATGTAAAATAACCATAAATCTCACTACTGGCAAAACTGTGCCACCTATTGCTTGTTTCATGAACTTAATTTATTTTCCCCTAGACTCCCATGAGTCACATTTCATCAGTTAATGGAAACAGTGGACAATTCGCTTACCTTTTTTCGACTTCATTGACATACTCTTCCTATTTTCGCAAAAGTTTTATGGAATCGTGGCTATTGCCATGCTATTCCAGTCAGAAAACTGAAATCTACAGGAGAAAAAAAAAGCTTGCAATGCAGACTTTTGTATAGGCGAGCATCTAATTAGTTGATACTCGTGGACAAACTGCTTGAACAGCAAATCCTGGTTGCTGCTTGGTGAGGGCAGTGTTGGGCTCTGTGCCAGCAAATCCCCTAGCATATATCATTCATTCGCAGTGAGGACATTTACTAGATTGCAACTGCCACTTTGTTATTCGAGTGTTTCACGACCCAACCTCTAGGATAGCAGTACGGTTTTATTTTTGTGGGGAGTGTGGGGGGCAGGCAGGCCATGTACAGTACAAGCACATTAACGAGTTAGGGCTAGTAAAAAGTTAGTCATTTGTTTATGTTGTCACTGTCGGATGAAGGTGGAAAAAAAAATAACTGTGTTGGATATTGTTCCCCCCAAAAAAAACCTAAGACTAATGGAAATAAGAAACATTTTCATATTCTTTTTCTCTTAAATAAAACGTACACAGAAACAAAACGAGACATGTTTCATACTAAAAACTATAAATCTGTATAACATATACAATCCTACAATCTATGTGTATGGAAGACTAAACTATCAAGGCTAAGACTAAATCATTGTCATTTCGTCGACTAAGACTAGACTAAAAAACAAATGTCAAAAGACTAAATGGGACCAAAAGACAAAGGGCTCCATTTTCGTTACCCCTTATCCCTAATCCCTTATTTTGTTTTTACTACCGTATTTTCCGCACTATAAGGCGCACCGGATTATAAGGCGCACTGGATTATAAGGCGCACCTTTTAAAACTGATTTCATATATAAGGCGCACTGGATTATAAGGCGCAGTGAATAGAAGCTACTACAGTTAATATAGAATAGAAGCTACTGCAGTCAACCAATCCATATATAAGGCGCACTGGATTATAAGGCTCACTATGGATTTTTGAGAAAATTAAAGGCTTTTAAGTGCGCCTTATAGTCCGGAAAATACGGTATTTTGAAAATCTTTTTGGAATATTTCAACATGTCAATCTATTAACATGTTGTGAGATTGTAGACTGGCCATTTCAACTACTGAAAAATGTTTTTTAAATAGTTTGAAAAGGCAAAGAAGTTAAGGGATAAGGGTTTTTGCGGTAACGAAAATGGAGTCCTAAATATGTCTTATCGAAAAGACTAAGACTAAATATTCTCCAAAAAACAACTCTGCGACAGAGCCAGCTCCCACCCCTTGTTTCCAGGTCTACAGACTGACGTGGTGTTGCTAACATAACTCAAAAGGTTGTGACACGCCTGTGGGAGAAGTTAGAACAGCCCCAGAGTGGTTCTTAATGTTTACCCATCACTTGCTAAGGAACAGACTGGCTTTTATAGGCAGCTGTTCATCATCAGGGCAATAGACCAATGGACCAATCCAGGGGTCGGCAACCCAAGATGTTGAAAGAGCCATTTTCGACCCAAAATTAAGTTCAAAATCTGTCTGGAGCCGCATTTTATTATTATTATTTTTTTCTGAGAGTGTGCAAATGTGAACCAAATGGACCCTGGCGGGTCCATTTGGTTCCATTTGCACACTCTCAGGAAAAAAGGTCCTCAAAGAAAAAACATTAACATGGTGAAACACAACCTTTCTTCAGTTTCTAAAGTTTTACAGAACTCTATTTCTAGTCCACACAACATCTCTAAGGTATATTAATGACATAGAAGGCTGAGTAAACCTTTTGAAAATGGGTGGTTCAGATTGAAAGCTCCACCTCTGATAACTGCTGGGCTTTTTTGACATGGCCAACAAGTGCTACTTTAACTGGCAACTGTCAGACAGCGCAACGCGTTTTTGGGTGACTGAAATGTTTATATTATTTTGGTGTGGATCACCCCCCAGTGTGTATGTAATAATGCTACAGCCACTGAGCCACTAGGGCTGTGCTCTAGAGCCGCATGCGGCTCCTGAGCCGCAGGTTGCTGACCCCTGGACCAATCAGTGAGGGTTGATCAGGTCCTTACTTTAGAAGGCCACACCCAAGAGACACACGACCAGTGTTTGTCTCTATATTTAGCTTTTTTTTCCAGACCCACCTAGCGCCAAAATTAGTGAAAAGCTCCTGGCCGACAGGCACCAGAGATAAAACCCTCATTTTTCCTCCTATGATAGCGTCCTCCTTCCTTCCTAGAAAGGACCATTGGCAACCAAATGGACCCTTATATATCTGTAACTCTTGAGAACGTTGCTAATTAGATATTGCATGATGACATTGTGTTTCTTGTCATGATTTGGCACAACCTAAGTTTTGTCTATGAGGAAAATGAATGAGGAATCCATTTCTAGAACACTGGCGACGTCAGTGCAGAGAATAATCCGAACATACAGATATGGGTTTACACAACTTACATATATTGCCACTGACAAACAATATCTTCAAACAAGCTTCAGATGTATTTGGTGTGTCATATTTACTGAGATGATTCTTCTGTCCAGGCTCAGACTACATGGTGGCCGGCCATGAGGACTGGAGGACCGGACATCTCACCATCAACGTCAAGAGCCTGGTGAAACCATGGAGGTCCAGCCTGGGACGCAAGGTCCTGCACATGCTCAGCAGAGACTGTGGCCGACTGTCAGTGCGGACACACTAGATGATGGACACGGGACTTCTGACCCTCCAAAGAGCGTCTCTTTGAGGCTTTGGGCGGTTCCAAGAGGAGACGCACAGCAGAGCCAAAGTGGGACAGAGTTACGACACTCCCGTCCAAAAGTGTATTGAGCTACTGCTCCACATAGACCTCTATTGAACTGTAACAACTAGGCATAAATGCATTCAACTCAGGCAACAGCCCAGCTTTAATGATCTTAAATCCATTGATTTTAGATCGTTTTGTAGCTATAGTACACCCTATTTAGTTGTTACTGCACAGTAGCCTACTTTAAAACAGTTGCCATGGTTCACACATGCCTAAAATAGCTCTTATTTGCGCCGCCCTTGTTGAAAACAAATTGTATTTCCAACTCCACGTTGTCCCTATTCAGGCTGCATGAACAGTGCGCTCAGTTTCCAACCCATCAATGTCGCAACTCTTCCACTAGATGGCTGTGGACGTACGGTGGAGAAGCTGCTGGCTGCTTCTGTTCCATTGGCTGGTGTCTATCACTGCCGGGTGACGCGCATTTGTAGGCAGCGTCTTTTTTCCGTCAGGCCGAGCGCACCAAAGAAGCTGGTCTTTGCGGCACTTTTCCGCCACGGCCATTTTTATTTTCCATCCACATCCATTCAAAAACTCCAAATATGGCGAAAAAGACGCCAGACTTTTTGCGCTCAGGTGTAGCCATGCCCTGAAGTTTCGCACATCCCCAGGCTTCTGCCCCCTGCCCTTTTTACCCTATAAATGCTGCTGCCCTCTCCAGGCCGCAACATTTACTACAGTGAAACAAATGCTAAATGCCACACTTTCCATGCCCACGTACTGTATGTATGCAGGAAGGCATGGAGCATTCGGGAGTTTTTTTTCCCCCTAAAGTCTCCTAAACTTGAATGCATCATTTTGGATTGAACAAACTTGCCTTCGAAAATCCATCTCTGCAGTAGACATACAATGCTGGGGTCGCGCCGCAAGCTCTTGACATGTCGTGTAGATCTGCTATGTTTGCTACTTTTTGTCCAAAAGCCCTACTCTTGTGGGATTTCAGCTCCTGCCTCCCTATAACACTCTACACGTTCCTTGGTGACAGACAGATGAGACGGGTAGTTATGAGACATTCTGATGAGGACTATAGCTGGTAGAATGGGCCTGGGAATTTGACATTGCTTGGGCACGGCGGCAAAGATATTCCTTGTTTTTTTTCTGCCACTCTCTAATGCAGCACAGACAAGACTGTGAGAACACTAGGGGGTCTGGTGTCGTTGTGCTTGTAGAAACTTTGGTTACGACAGAGAGACGTAAACTCCAACGACGGCTCTTCTTCTACAAAGACTTCTGTCGAATGGGGACAACAAATGAGGACAACATGACGTTATTATGGAATGCCTTCGATACAGGCTCGCGCGAGTACATGAATGAACCCCATGAACATTCTGTTTTTTGCTCCCCTCAATAACTCTGACTACTCTAAGATGTCGGCGGTCTCGTCCTCATGCTACACGAAATAGGGCAAACTCAAGATACCGTACACTTGACAAAATAGTCAATAATCAATTTCCTACCTTGTGTATTTACGTGTATTTACGATGATGTATTGGACCCATAATGATGTTCAGGTTATTTATAAAAAAGCATTGCAGAATGTTTATTTAAAGGGCGGGTGCCGTTATTTTTGTATTTTTTCCAATTTTGTACATGTTTAAGAGGTGACAGTATGTAAATAGACCCCTTGGTGTGTTTTTTATGTGCAATGATGTCTTCCCTTTGTATTTAGGGTTTCTTCCTGGGGCTGAACCTTTCCAGTTAAACGTGCCAATGAAAAAAACTTCACTATAGTGACATCATGCGCCCAGCCTCTCCCCTAACCCCTCCCCCTTTATCATGCAACTAAAGCTGTGAGTGTGGCTTCAGTTCAGGTGGATCTCCACCCATCACCACCCACCAGGCAAACCAGGCATACTTAATGAACTGGTAGGGTGGAATCATAAAAATGACAGTTTAACAAACACTGTACACTTTGTGGGGGAAAAAAATCTTACTTTTCATGTAATACTAATACCTGATGATCATGTTTTAGAGTAGAAAGAATTCATGGCACTCCATCTTTAAGTGTTAATGACCTAGCGTTATCCTGACCACTCTATCCGTCCGTGGAAGCTGACCAAGCAGCAGGTGAATACATTTGCAAGGTTGTGTCCGGTTTTGCTTGTAATTTAATGAGCATATTTTTTTTATTATTCTTTTTGAAACCTAGCAGAGGATAGTGCTTGGGATGAATTATTATCTCCGCTCTTCACCGTCGACGGTGATAAATCATGAATGAATGAATCGGCCAGAATGTTTGTACTGTGCGTGTGTTTGATGTCCTTGCAGGTCGGAACACGACTCGTATGAGGTTTGAACTCAGGGGCGGATTGGCACATATTTTCCCACCGGGACAATTTTGCCTTTGCCAGGCCACCCTGGGGGGGCAGCTGGTTAACCAGATGTAACTCTTTGAGAGCGTAAAAATGAAACCAAATGGACCCTTGCGGGTCCATTTGGTTTCATTTTTACACCCTCAAGAGTTAAAATATTCATCATGTGAATTAGCCCAACTTAGTCTACACAACTAGAGAATGTAGAAGATTAATGGTCATTTTGATCTGTATGTTCCAGGCGAGCATCTATAGCGCATTCTAGTGCATTTTGGAAGTGCCACTAGTGCATTTTGGATCTTGGCAGTTGGCAACACTGCCTCCAGCAGCGCTAGCGCCCTGGCACACAGGAGTGAACGGGAATATGGCAACTCTCCTACTTGAAGGCTCTGGTGTAGGACACCTTTTCTTTTTTGAAGGATAGAAACACTAGTTTGCCTGGCCTGGGCGTTGGGCCCTGGCCTGCCCTGGACTTTTCAAAAAAATGTCCAGGCCACTAGGTGGCGCAGGCCACCGGGAAAACTCCCTGTACTACAGATGGCCAATCCGCCCCTGTTTGAACTTGGGGAAAGGAAAAACATTAAAAGGAATCAGGCGACCTAATCTAAAACACAACCCCCGCTGCTGCTGCTATGCCACCCGCGTCCACCTCCCTGCTGTCACCAACGACGGTACAACACATTCACAACATCTGGCCTCTGGACCTAACAATATGCAAATGACCCAACCGCACGAAAACGCTCGGTTCTCAAGTCTCCCAACCTGTAGACCGGGGGTCCACGCGGGCCGCGGGCCCCCAGTGGAGGTTCTGGGGGTCCTCTAAATCAGGGGTGGGCAATTATTTTTTTCCCAAGGGACAAATGAGATGCATAAAATATTGTGGAGAAGCCAAGACTAAAGGTTGATTGGATAAGTATAATGTATTTATCATAAAATCATAATAATGATGATGATTGATCAACATAGGGTAACTTAGGGTGATCAGTATTATATCCATATCATTAGGCTGGATATTGTCTGTGATTCTGGATATTGTACTGTTGGCATAAGTGCCATTTTTATCCGTCAAAATTGGCAAGTATAGAGCTTAACACAACTAGACTATGGATTTGTATTAAAGCAATGTGTTACTTTTTCAGGGACGTAACGATAACTATATCTCTTTAAAAGTAACACTGCTCTTTTCACACCACCATTTCATAATTATTATGTCCGACACAACAACTCTAAGTTGACTTCGTAAAATGTCATTTGAGTCCAACCCCCCACCCCCAACCCTGGGACCCAAAAATAACAGTGTATTAAAAAAAGACTGCACAAAGTTTCTGGTCTTTAGAGGGGGCCGCGGGTCACTGATCAGATCCTACAAGCTGTATTCTGATCCAGGCCCAGTTAAGAATAGGGCCTGTTTTTACTGTCTCCATGGAGTTATTACAGAGACATGATGCATTCCTCCATCCTGACATCACGCCATGCCAGGGGCGGATCTAGGCATGGGCATGGGGGGGGGGATTCAATGCCCCCCTAAATGCCCAGTCTGCCCTACCAAACACGATGGCATGCAAAACAATGAAGATATTTCGAATTAAAGTGCCTATATTTAAAATGATTTGAAACACTACTACTGCTACTAACTAACTACAGCTGTGTCACCACTAAACCAACAGCATTTCATCATTGAAAAGAGAAAACTCTCTGAGTCAGACCTTTAGCTTTATGCATGCTGCGTGTCTGTTGCAACTTCAACAACAACTGATGTTATTATTGATGCTTTACTTGACTAATAAAAGTCCTGTAACTGAAAATGCTATGGGTGCGACTTCATCGCCTGTGTCGCTTCGCGCCACGGACGAAGAAGTCGCCCCCATAGCATTTTCTCCTGCTGCCCCCCCCCCCCCCCCCCCCAAATTGGGAAATGTTACATCCGCCCCTGCGCCATGCCCATGTCCTTGTCCCCATAGACTTCACTGACCTAAGAGATAAGGGACATAATCTGCATGTAAAAAAGAAAAATTATGACATTCTCTGGCTTCAATGTGACATTTCTTTGTACAGCGTGTTTTTTAAAATATATTTTTTACTTTTACCAGTGTCCTATATATATATATATATATATATATATATATATATATATATATATATATATATATATATATATATATATATATATATATATATATATATATATATATGTATATATATATGTATATATGTTTTTTTTTGCTTACTAAACCGGTATTGCATGAACTGCGCCCCGAGGGCTGATTTTTTTGTGCATTTTTTTTGGTTTGGTGTTATTATGGTCACATCTATTTTGGATGGTGATCTTCTGTGGAGCTTTGTGCCTTCCTTAAAGGGCAATTCCACCCATTTTCAACATTTTACTATGTCATTAATATACCTTAGGGATGTTGCGTACAGTGCGCATGATAAAAAGTTCCCGCCCATTCTGTGTATCCTAGAAATGGAGGTCTGAAAAAAATCATTAACATGGTGAAACACGACTCGATGACATTATCAAGTTGTGTTTCACCATGTTAATGATTTTTCTTTTAGGACCGTTTTTTTTCTGAGAGTGTACAAATGGAACCAAATGGAATCACTGAAGGTGACTGGTGAGTTTTAATTTCATGGCCACAACGGTGCATGTTGTAGTTTATCTTCTGAAAAACACCCACTTCTACAACAAACTTGTAAAAATGTACATAAAAACGTGTACGTATGTACAGTATATTCTTTCAGAGTGAACTTCTGTAACTCATAAAATCTTCATGTTTCCTCAAACATGATGAAAATGTTTGAGGAAACATGGGATTTTTTAGAAAGCTGGACTGAATTTAGAAGGCATTTGTAGACTCGTCCTCAAGTGGCTTAATACTGCCCTCCTTTGGTTCAAAGTGAGGAATGCATTGTCATCACTGGGTAATACATTATGATAAGGAGCTTTTACAGAAAAGAAAGGCTTACTGATCCTTTATTTGTAGTTGTTACGTCCCCACTAACAGGGGCGGATGTAGGCATGGGCATGGGGAGGGGCAATTCCCCCCTAAATTCCCAATTTGCCCCACCAAACATGATGGCGTGCAAAACAACCCAATAACATTTCAAATTAAAGTTCTTATAATTAAAATGACTTGAAACACTACTACTGCTACTAACTAACTACTGCTGTGGCACCACTAAACCAACAGCATTTCATCATTGAAAACAGAAAACTCTCTGAGTCAGACCTTTAGCTTTATGCATGCTGCGTGTCTGTTGCAACTTCAACGACAACTGATGTTATTATTGATGTTTTACTTGACTAATAAAAGTCCTGTAACTGAAAATGGTATGGGTGCGGCCTCATCGCTTCGCCCCATACCATTCTGCCCCCCCAATTGGGAAATGTGACATCCGCCCCTGCCCACTAAAGAGGTCCGGATTAAAAATATCCCAAGAGGGACACTTTACCACTTTTTTAATGGAAATAAGCGAAAGAGCACAACACCCTGATGCCCCTTTCAAAATAACATCTGGACTTCGTTGATGGGGACTTAACTACAAAATAAAGTTTAGAACAACCTCTAGTCATATGAAATTCTCATTTAGGCCGTTCCTACAGTTTTCTGTAGGAATTTTGCTCGATTATTCGGTAGCATAATCACTTTTTTTTTCAAGCGCCGCGCATTGAACTTACAGGTTTGATATTTTTCAAGCAGTTGAAGTTTAAAATAATGGTTAACAGTGGTTGAACGCTAATTTGTCCAAAATGGGTTCAAGTATAATCAAAACATGGACACAACAACGGACGGAAGATTTATAACAATTTATTTCTTATAAAACCGCCTCAAAATAAAATAGAGCAAATAAATATAGAAATATAAATACTTTCATAGCAGTTATTGTTGTCATTGTCAACAAGGCATTGAAGCATAATAGCATTATTTGGCGATGTGTTTTTTTTTTTTCACCAAAACCTTTTTTTTTGCATAAATCCTTTTGCATATTGTTTGTTTGTCGTCATTTCTAAAAGCTGTATTAGCAGGAGAGAATAACAAAAGAAAAAACAATATGTCTTCTACAATATTATACAATATGCCCTTATTCTATTGGCTTTATCCTTCCAGGAGAATTAAAAAATCAAGAAAAACAAAACATCATAAACATGAGTTAAGCTATTGCCATGACACCAGTCTCTTGCTCTTGCCGAAAAGAATTATCTAAAGATGAGGTTTCAAGCCTTATGGAAATTTTTAGGTCAAAATATTGCATAATTTGTTATCGGTCTGAAGAGGTTTTTTCTTTGTCTCTGAGATGTCATGATCCTGACTTTTAAGTGCATGCTTTTAGCCTACTTCCTACTCTGTAGTGGCGAGTGTAGAGTCGCTTCGGGAAAAAAAATCTGTTCTTTTTATTTTCTTTTTTCTTTTTTTGGCAAGCGACGCCATTATGCCACAGAGTATAAAGGTAAGCTTTAAAGGGAAAACTTCACCCTTTTTTTTGCAAAACAAATGATATGAGGGGAATTCCAATTCCACCCATTTTCAACATTCTAATATGTCATTAGTATACGATAGAGAGGTGCCGGCCCATTCTGTGTTTCCTAGAAATGGAGGTCTGAAGAAAATCTTTAACATGGTGAAACACGTCTCGATGACATCATCAAGATGTATTTTCACCATGTCAATGGATTTCTTTAGACACTTCTTTTTTTCTGAGAAAGAAATCGAACCAAATGGACCCGCTAGGGTCCATTTGGTTCGATTTGTACGCTCTCAGAAAAAAAAAAAAATGAAAATGGGTGGAACTCCAAACTTATTTGTTTTTTCACACAGCACATTTTAATAGTATACTGATAAACACGCTTGAATTTTACGTCACTCTGGGGCAGACTTTACATGTAATCCCAGAGGTAATCTATTCCTCCTCCTCTCCTCCCCTCCCTTTTGCCACTCTCCTCTCCAATCACTCCGGTAGAAACTCCTGTCCCACGGGTGCCATCTGAGTTTTTAAAACTCATATAGTGGTCCAATTATCTTGTAGTGAGGGGTTTGATGTCATGTGTGAAAAAAAAAAGTTTGGAGTTACAGAAATACCCGCAGTAGAATAAAGACAACCTGCGGCCATGTTAACTGTTGGAACATCGTCAACGTTGGGACGGGGACCTCATGGTGAAATGTAGAAAGTGGGGACATCTGTGACAAAAATCCAGGACATTATGGGCTCCATTTTCGGTACCATCAAAACCCCTTATCCTAAACCCCTTATCATTTTTTTTTTTTTACTATTTTGAAAAACTTTTTGGAATAGTTCAACGTGCCAATCTATTGACACATTGTGAGCTTGTAGACTGGCCCATTTAAACTATTGAAAATGTTCTTCTTTAATAGTTTAAAATGCAAAGAAGTTAAGGCATCAGGGGTTTAGCGGTGACGAAAATGGAGTATCATGTCACAGGAATCAAGGTAGATTGATGGCCAATGTGTTTTGGTGTGGAATTCTCCTTTAACGTATCATTTTTATCTCGCAAAAAAAAAGGGTGAAGTTTGTTTTTCCTTTTTAGTAATCGTCTCCGCGGCTCACGACTTCCTTGCAGGTGGGCCTGAGTAGGATGGTGTGCTCGTACTGCGCCGTGTAGCTGCCCTTGGTGTCGCAGAGCGGCGGGTAAGGGTCGATGATGCCAAGGTCGCACAGGTTCTTCAGCGCCATCAGGTACTTGCTCTCGCCCAGGCGGTCCAGCCAGCGGCGGCAGAACGCCAGCGTCCCGAAGTTCTCGTTGATCACGTTCAGCAGATGCTTAGCCCTGGGGAGCCTGAGGGGAATGTGGCAGGAGAGGAGAAAAGGAGACTAGGGCTGATCAAAACAGGCAGATTGCTGCTTATTATTATGGACAGCAGTGGGTTTTCAAGCTTTAACCCTTTGTGTCCTGGCCCTCGATTGGAGTTTCTGACACCAGCTTATACAGTAGTTCCTGACACCAGATTATAGCAACATTCTAGCTTTTGACACTAGATTCTACAGTAGTTTCTGACACTAGATTCTAGTTATTGACACTAAATTATAGTTTCTGATGCTAGGATCGACTTTTTGACACTAGAATGTAGTTTCTGACACTAGAATCGAGTTTTTTTTTACACTAGATTCTATAGTTTCTGGCACTAGACTCTAGTTTTTCTGAAAAGTATGTGTTCCTGTGTCAGTGATGGTTAGGGTTTAATATTTTTCCCAAATTTGGCCCATTTCAAATCCCGGGATTTTGCCGACAATTTCCCGGGCTCCCGGGAATTCCCGTAAAAAAATAGAAGGATAAGTCAGTTAAAAAAGTCCTCCTAAAAATGCAATTATATGTCGACAGTTAATATTCTCAATTGAATAGTGATATTTTATTGTTTTTAAACCTTTAATTTTAACAAAATATGAACAATATCAAATACAAATGTAAGCCGGTTACACAAATATTAGCAATGCGGCACGCAAAATAGGCTACTTATTGGAAGGTTAGGACATCGGAGAGAGAGAGAGAGAGAGAGAGAGAGAGAGAGAGAGAGAGAGAGAGAGAGAGAGAGAGAGAGAGAGAGAGAGAGAGAGAAGCTGACAGCGCGTCTCAAATGTGGTCTTGGATATCGCATAATAAGGTTGTCTGCACATCAAGAGGATACGATGGTAGAACGCGCCTCAAAAGTGCTCTTGTACATCGCGTAAGATACGATGATTGAGGCTTGACGAACAAATATTTGGTATGGGCATAAGGGCATTTAATACTATTGATTGCAGCTGCGTTTGCTCATCAATGCAAACGAAGCGTTGTTGACTACGCATGTTTTAGTCGCTGTCTGACATGACAACAAGTTACGGGATGCAAGTTATATAACTTATTTTGTATATATTGTAATATCAATAGCCTCGGTGGACATGGGGGGAGAGACAGAGAGAGCGCTGTGGTGTTTTTTTTTACCTGTGTTGTAAGTTATTTCACATTGCTGAGTGGCCGTGTATAGAAGTTGTAGAACAGAGACAATCTGTCGCGAGGAAAATAAGTCCATGCAGTATAGGCAAGTCCAACGTTCTCTGCAGACGTTCATATTTTTGCTAGTGTAGGCCTATGCTATAAGCTGGTCTGCATCTGATTCAATGAATGAAGGAGGATGCGGCATTCGTGCGGTCCATAGTCCTGAGTCCTGACTGCTCGCATTTAGACCACGTGTCGCCAATATTGTGTCCCGCGGGGCTCCTGTTCATAGCCCCCTCGCTGCATAGTCTAATTATCAGTGATGTTTGGAACTTATGCGAGGGTTATAGATTTGATTTTACCACTCACAGATATCGGAAAAACACGATTTGTGTGGAAAAATTGAGAAAGAAATGATAACCTCCGGGAAGACGGGTCCCGGAGGATTTCCCGGGAGGGAAATTAAGTCAGTTGTACCCGGGCATCCCGGGAAACCGGGATCCCGGTATTAAACCCTAGTGATGGTAACATATTTCAAGCCAAGGACCACCAGAATTATCCATATTTGGCTGCGGACCCCCATCTGAAAACATGTTGTTCTCGGGATCCCCCAGAAGCAAAAATTTGAGTTAAAAATGTTTGCTTCCCAAATAATGTATTCAGAGATTTGCAGCACATTTTCACAATTTTTCAAAAATAGCAGAACAACAAGCTCATGTCGCGCCACTCGGTGGCGCGACATGAGCTTGTTGATCTGCTATTTTTCAACAGATAAAACACCAAAACGCGGGGTTAATCATAAACCTAGGGCACACCTAGGGCACTATTTATTCAGAATTTGAGCCACGGAGGACTACCATTTGAGGACATATATTAGCCCCACAGACCCCAAAACTAAAGATTTCTTTTGTTTTGTTTTTTTTGTCCACAATTCCAGGCTGGATTTGGGAAACAAAACAGTCAAACATACAGGTCATAAATGACCTTTAATCTTCTACATCAGGGCTGCCCAAAAGGTAGATTGTGATCTACCCGTAGATCGTGATACCAGGTAGATCACATGACAGTCCCCCCCCAGCACTTGGACCCTTATAGATCTGTAACTCTTGAGAGTGGTAAAAGGAAACCAAATGGACCCTTACGGGTCAAATGCCATTACATAATTTTCAGAGTCCATACAATTAGAAAATGGAGAATAACTGTTATTGTGGACTGTTTTCAACCATCAGTAAACACATAAACAGGAAAACCTTCCATTATTCTTAAACACTATAACATTAAGTAACACCACCACCACTATCTCAAAGCTCAAACTTTCTAGGGGCCTTGAAATGGATTTTCAGTAATGGAACAATCACGTTTTTGAAGTGTAGATCTTGTTGAGCCGGTCATTTTGAAAGTAGCTCTCAAGTCAAAAAAGTGTGGGCACCCCTGTTATACATTCTCTAGTTGTGTATAGGCTAATAATATTTTAACTCTTGAGAGTGTAAAAATGAAACCAAATGGACCCCCATTGGGGCAGGGGTCTAGACTGAGGCCCGAATAATTTAGCATTTTTGTGTCGGTTCCGGACAACCGTGGTTCCGACCAACTTGACACCAGGGCACTGCACCCCCTGCTGCTGGGGTGGAATCCGTGTACACACACACACACACACACACACACACACACACACACACACACACACACACACACACACACACACACACACACACACACACACACACACACAGAAACAGAGAGAGAGACTCGGAGCATTTATAGTTGCATTAGACGGCGCTACATTACAGTACATTATGCTCTCAATAAAACGCCTCACTAGCACAAGATTTGCTACGAAAGCAACAAACGAGAACGCGAGGAGCTCCTCCATCGACACCAAAAATACATTTTCTAAATCAATACGTTGCTTCAAATATCGGAATATCGGAAACATAAGGAAGGCAAGCAGTTCCTTCCAGGGGCGGATGTAACATGTCCCATTTGGGGGGGGGGGCAAGAGAACATGTTGGAGGGGCAAGAGAAAATGGTATGGGTGGGTATGGGTGGGTATGGTATGGGTTTCATCGCCCGTGTTGCTTTGCGCCACGGGCGATGAAGCCGCACCCATACCATTTTCAGTTACAGGACTTTTATTAGAAAAGTAAAGCAGCAATAACAACATCAGTTGTTGTTGAAGTTGCAACAGACACGCAGCATGCATGAAGCTAAAGGTCTGACTCAGAGAGTTTTCTGTTTTCAATGATGAAATGCTGTTGGTTTAGTGGTGACACAGCTGTAGTTAGTTAGTAGCAGTAGTAGTGTTTCAAATCATTTTAATTATAAGAACTTTAATGTGAAATACATTTGAAATTTGGGTCGTTTGCATGCCATGTTTGGTGGGGCAGTCAGGTCATTTAGTTTTGTTTTTCTCGACTAAGACTATGACTAAAGACTAAGTCGACTAAGCTAAGGTTTTTGATATTCAGTCGACTAAGACTAGACTAAAAAATATATTTTTAAAAGGCTAAATGGAACTAAAAGATATGTGTTTTCAAAAGACTAACACCAAGACGAAGACTAAATCATAACCTAAGGCTAATGGAAATAGGAAACATTTTTATCTTCTTTTTTCGTTCTTCCTAAGTATGTGAACATATCTGCGGTATAGATTACATGCGTTTTCGGGAAAGAAACTACTATTACCATTGCAGTAAGACTAAAAGACTAAATCCTTTTTGACATTTCGTCGACTAAGACTAGACTAAAAAAATGAATTTCAGAAGACTAAATGGGACTAAAAGACTAAATATATATATCAAAATATTCTCAAAAAACAACACTGTTATGCGGGCATTGCCCACCCCCCATGCCCATGCCTAGATCCGCCCCTGCCTCCCTACCTTATTGGCACGTGTCCGACGTTGAAGTTCTTCATGTAATGCGAACACTCCATGTCGTCGTAGACGGCACCTCTCCCTGTGCTGCCGAACGTCTCGATGGCGTACGCCTCACCTTCCTGCGGGGAACGGCAGGGAACAGAACAGGCTCACCTTTTGGCAATGATGAAGCTCTGAAATTAGGTGTTTAAAGCCCTATTTATATACTTTGGTTGTACCAAAGACAGAAGAACAAATAAAAAGTTATACACCTCAGCAGATCTGATCATTTTTTTCCTACACGCGACTAGTTCTGCGATCGAAATCGCCAATCTTGTGATCGGGACATCCCTAGTGAATATTTTAACTGTACTGCATACATCGCTATTGCCTTTTCCCATCTACATTGCTTCTAATCTGATGCTCATGCAGCTTGTTTTGCCCTGCAGAATTTTATTGTTGTCAACAAATAATTGACGTCAAAATGTCCAATTGGATTTGTTCCAAAAATCTTATAGGATTTTTCTGACTAGTGTTTATGGTTACAAGCGGTCCCTGAAAGGATTCCGGGTGGTCCTCAAGCTAAATGATGTACAGTTGGTTAAAGAGGTGTAACTATGAGAGCGTAAGTATGAAACCAAATGGACCCTTAATTGCAAGTCCATTTGGTTTCATGTGTACACTTTCAAGAGTTCAAATATTCAGTTATTCACCATCTGAATTCTCCAAAAAAATCCAGCCTGGAATTGTGGACAAAATCAAATAAATAGTGGGTCATGGTATCAAAAGGTCGAATACCACTGCCATAGAGCAGTCAATTTACAGTCCTTTGCCTTTTAAAGGGGAATTCCACCCATTTTCACAATTTTCCTGAGAGGGTACAAATGTGAACCAAATGGACCCTAGCGAGTCCATTTGGTTCCATTTGTACCCTCTCAGGAAAAAGGGGTCTGAAAGAAAAAATCATTAACATGGTGAAATATATCTTGATGATGGCATCAGATGTATTTCACCAATATGTTAATAATTTTTTTCAGACCTCCATTTTTAGGAAATACAGAATTGGTGGGGCGCTTTTATCATGTCCACACAACCCCATTTAAGCCTGACCTAAGGTTTCTGAAAAACTTGAAATATTTATATATCACATCCAAAAATAATTTATTATGGAATACTGTACATACTGTACAGAATCCAAATATGGATTCCCGGCCTGAAAGGGTTAATGACATATCAAAATGTTGAAAATGGGTTGAAAATGAGTTCCCCTTTCACTCTCACCAACACTCAAGCTATATTATATTTAATGCAAACTCTGTGCGACACACCTTTATAGAAAAAAAGAACTCAGATCAGAGAGCTTAATCTTTTTCTTCTTTCTTTTTTTTTTCTCCGGGAAGGTCTCCGAGGAAAATTGATACAATAACTCAAGATGTCAGTGTAGTCGACGTTCCCGCTGTGCCGCTGTATTAAAGACAGGAGTGCAGTCTGTTATGAGAATTAAGCGTTTCCATGTAGTCTATCAGCACGCAGGGCAGTAGGTGGGGGGCTCTGGTGTGGTATTAGCTGATAACACTGCGACACCCTCTCTCTCTCTCTCTCTCTCTCTCTCCTCTCTCTCTCTCTCTCTCTCTCCCTTGCTGCGCTGATAATCAGTCAAAGTGCCATGGCGGACCTCGTGGCACGCCCCGGCCAGCTGCCACTCTCTGCCATCATCATCATCATCATCGTCATCACACAACAGACAGCAATGGCTCCGTTACACACCAACAGAAAAAAGAAATATCAACACAATATCTACACATACAAAGCTGCCATGTCAGCGATAAATAAAGCCCCCCAGCAGTAGCATCACCACCAGCGTCAACCATCCCCCACTAAACCCACTCTCCTGGATAAGGCTGGAACCAAGCAGGTCCAAAAAAGCTTGACTCAGCAGCTTTGCCCATTAAACTTATCAGTTCTGTCCAAATAGTGAGTGGCCTGCGTGCAGCTACGTGTGTGTGTGTGTGTGTGTGTGTGTGTGTGTGTGTGTGTGTGTGTTGTGTGTGTGTGTGTGTGTGTGTGTGTGTGTGAGTGTGTGTTTCTGTGTGCGTGTCAGGGCGGATGTAACATTTCCCAATGGGGGAGGGCAGGAGAAAATGGTATGGGGGCGGCTTCATCGCCCGTGTCGCTTTGCGCGACGGGCGATGAAGCCGCCCCCATACCATTTTCGGTTACAAGACTGTTATTAGTCAAGTAAAGCATCAATAATAATATCAGTTGTTGTTGAAGTTGCAACAGACACACAGCATGCATAAAGCTAAAGGTCTGACTCAGAGAGTTTTCTGTTTTCAATGATGAAATGCTGTTGGTTTAGTGGTGACACAACTGTAGTCATAGTAGCAGCAGTAGTGTACTTTGAAGTTTCAAATCATTTTTAAATATAAGCACTTTAATTTGAAATATTTGGGTTGTTTTGCATGATGCCATCATGTCTGGTGGGCCAGTGGGGCAGTCCCCCCGTGCCCATGTCTAGATCCGCCCTTGTGTGTGTGTGTGTGTGTACATTTCGCACAGAATGCAGTAATAAAGCATTGTTACGGCCGTTTCTTATTCCTTGAAATGCAGAGCTTGTTGTTAATGGCCCACAATGCAAATGCTTTTTAACGGCGCAATCACTTTAAATGGGGTTTGCAACTGGAAATTCAACAAGCGTCGCTTGTCGCTATGCTTCACGGTGTCTGGTGACTTCAAACGAAGGGTGTAATTAAAGTGCGGCGACTAAAAGGAGCTTGCCACGGCGAAGTTAAATCGGAACCGCTTGTCTCCACACCACGCCTGACCGTAACCCTAACCAGCCCCGGCCACGACTTCTTCGGGTTACACTTAACATTTAAAAGCAGGAGGAGGAATTGTTTCTATCCAAGGTCAGACCGCAGCCGGTAAAAAGATCAACCGGGTGCCGCGGCTTGGTTCTCTGACGCAAGAATACATTAGCACAGGGGAGTTCAACCTTTTGCATACATGACAATTTAGCCCCACAGACCCCAGAACTAAAGTTTTTTTTTTTTTTTTTTTTTTTTTTCACTTTTGTCCACAATTCCAGGCCGGATTTCTGAGAAAACAAAACAGTCAAACATACAGATCATAAATGACCATTAATCTTCTACATTCTCTAGTCGTGTAAGACTTAGGCTGATTCAGATGGTGAATATTTTAACTCTTGAGAGTGTAAACATGAAACCTTTTTTTTTTTTTTTTTTCATTTTTACGCTCTCAAAGAGTTATATCTGGTTAACCAACTTTCCATCATTTAGCCTGGGGACCACCTGGAATCCTCTCAGGGACCACTGGTGGTCCCCCGGACCACCTGTTGAAAACCCCTGCATTAGCAGGATCCCACAAGGCCCAGCAAAAAAACAAAACAAAACAAAACCAAACTAGGTCTCCACCAGCTCAGGTCACGTCACCCTGTGAGAGGGCAACAGTCACCCCCACAGGGTGACTGTTGAGGGTGAGGGTGACGTAACAGTCACTGGTGGTGATTCACCATACTGGTGAGTCACCACTCTAAGGTGCAGGCAACTGTTACATCACCCACAGGGTGACGTAACAGTTGCACGGACAGACGGACGTGCGACAGGGGGTCAAACATAGTCAAACATAGGGTCAAACATAGTCACCACCTTACGGTGGAGACAACAACAACAAAAAAACATCCCAATGCATATGACTAATAACAATAAACCTTGTTAATAAATTGCCCCACATACGTTTGGAAACTTAACTTTGGGAATTATTTGCTCGACCTTAATAATACCAATTGGTATTTTATCTTAAATTGTTTTAATCAGTATCACTGCTAAGCGTGTCGGTTGCACCCCGAAAATACATGCCAAAATGGCAAATTCAACCTTTGCTTTGAGGCAGATTCTGAAGATATGGGGTCATAAACAGCATAAAACAACCCACACGTTTAGCAGTGTTACTCATTCCAAGACTGTCCCGATCTCGACAAGCTATGCCTTGTTGTAAAGGTGACTGATCGGCCATTAAAACAATATAAGATTACAATACCAATTTAAGTAAGTGGAGATAATAATTTCCAAAGTTAGGTTATTCCGAACTTATGTGGTCCAGGTTTAGATAACGTGTTAATATTTGAGAAATGAGAGCATTACACCAACCTCCATCCTGGTGGCTTCCCCACCTTTGACAATAGGAACTGTTTTGCCTGAGTGTATCCTGTACTGTCCAATAGAGTGGCCGTTGAGATTCCTAATCGGTTTCACTGCGGGAAGGAAACGGAGTGGGGAAAAGTTTGTGATGAATACGAGAATACACTGAGCTCCAACGTCGTTGTTTACATGAGGGGTTTTCAACCTTTTTGACACCAGGGACCACCACTTATTCAGCATTTGAGCCACGGACCACCATTTGATTACATTTTCACACCAAAGACCTAAAATGAAAGAATTCTTTTGGTCTTGTCCACAATTCCAGGCTGGATTTTGCCAACAAAACAGTGTAAACTTCTGTGGTGGTGCTAATTCAGATGATGAATATTTTAACTCTTGAGAGTGTAAAAATGAAACCAAATGGACCCGCAAGGGTCCATTTGGTTTCATTTTTTACATTCTCAAGAGTTACATCTGGTTAACCAACTTTCCATCATTCAGCCTGGGGACCACCTGGAACCTTCTCAAGGACCACTGGTGGTCCCCGGACCACCTGTTGAAAACCCCTGGTTTACATGAACCGAAAGACAAACAAACGGCTCCGTTCTTCACCTTGGTACGTCTTGCCGTCGATCTCCACCTCGTACGACTCCATGACCTCCTGGATGGTCTCGCCGACGTCGCACAGGCGCACGTCGATCCCCGCGCACTGGGGAAGAACGGGAGAGGTGTTTGGTTTACACCAGGGCTGCCCACACTTTTTTCACTTGAGCTACTTTCAAAATGACCGGCTCAACAAGATCTACACATCAAAAAGAAAAAAAAAAAAAAAAAAAAAACATTCAAGGCCCCCAAGAAAGTTTGTTTAAGAATAATGCACTTATAATGAAAAATGGAGTGGGGAGAATTGGAAGAATTGTTTTCTTGTATATGCTACTACTGATGTTTGAAAACAGTATTTTGGGTTTGACTTGATCAGCCCCCTGCTGATTTCAGCATAGTTTTACTGATATTAGGGTTAGGCATAGTTTTACTGAGGTTAGCGATAGTTTTACTGAGGTTACGTTTAGGCATAGTTTTACTAAGGTTATGATTAAGTTTAGGCATAGTTTTACTGAGGTTAGGTTTAGGGTTAGTTAGGGTTAGGCATAGTTTTACTACGCCTAACCATAATATCAGTAAAACTATGCCCAAATCAGCAGGGGGCGCGGTGGCTCAGGAGGTAAAGCAGGTTGGCCAGTAGTCAGTAGGTTGGCGGTTCGAATCAGTGCCGCTACTGATTTGATGCATTTTTTATTTTTTTTGCAAGACAAAAGGAAAGCCACGCCCTCTTCAGAAAGTCACTATTTGACTTTGGAAAGTCAAATAGTGACTTTATGTAGGGTCTGGAAAAAAGTCACTATTTGACTTTTGACATGTGATACTGTCTTGCACCCAAAACTAAGAACTTTCACGTTTTTGTCCACAATTGGGAGACAAAGGTCAAAGTAACAATTATTCTCCATTTTCTAATTGTGTGGACACTTGAAATGATGTAATTCAGATGTTTAAATATAATTTAACTCTTGAGAGCGGTAAAATGAAACCAAATGGACCCGTAAGGGTCCATTTGGTTTCATTTAATTTAATCAATATTCATTTAATTTAATCAATATTCAACCGGAGCGAGTCTGATCCAGTGTTGACACTTGCTGCGCTCTGATCAATCATAAGGGCGTGCACGCACGCGGAGCCCCGTGTCCAACTTTCCTCCAAAACCAGTAAAAAGTAATCCTCCTTGGCATGGCGTCTGTGTCTGCCCTGCAGAGCCCGCGGACCTCCCGTCATGTCAGCCTAACCAGACAACGCTGAAATTATTGCGTTTTGACTGGTGTGTGAATATTGTTAGCATGGCTAGCTTGTAGCAGAGCTATCCTTGCGTATTGCAAAGGCTGCGTGCATGCGTGCGTGCGTGCGTGTGTGTGTGTGTGTGGGTGTGTGTGTGTGTGTGTGTCAGAGCAGAAAAACGGCTTGTTGTTTGAGGGTGACCAGATGTCCCTGTTTCTGTGGGACAGTCTCAGGGTGACCAGAGGCCCCTCTTTACGTGGGACAGTCACTCATTTTACTTTTCAGTCATCCCACAAATTGACACCCTGTCCCACATTGTGACTGACAGACTACAGTGGTCAATTGCCCTAATAGTCCCCTTTCTGTTTTCTCTCACTGTCTCTTTTTTGCTAGATGCGTTTTAAGCCTGTTAAAATAACAGGAGAAATACAGACCAACATGAATAAATAACAAAATGATGGGCACTATTAGGACGATGTGTGGACAAATATGGCAAGAGGCATTTTTAATACCAACTTAAGTAATATATTGCTACCCCCAATTAATCGTCCGACTTTACCCTCACAAGTAATAGGCCTACTTGTCCTCAAATGAAGAGTTTTGGTCACCCTAAGTCTAATATGGCCTAAGCATGACATATAACTGCAGAAAATGGCCATTAAATATGTAAAAATCGTGAAAATGCTCCATTTATTGACTCTAGGCCTATTTTTATTTATTTAATTTATTGTGAATTTTACTGTGGCACTCGGAGGGTCAACGAAAAAAAAATCATGGCACTTCATGTGGAAAAGGTTGCCTACCCCTGATCTACTGGTAGATCACCATCTACCTTTTGGGCACCCCTGGTTTACACTTATAGTGGTGTACACACAGCATTATTCTTTCGCCGTGCCAAGAGTGATCTCTGGGCAGGACTATTTGTGATGCCTGTCATTTTATCATGCTCTCACAGCGGCAGGCAGCGTGTGGGACGGCTTTTAAAGAAGTGTGTTTTACCTTGATGCCGGTGTTAGTGGCGTCTCTCACAGCCTCCAGCAGTCTGTCATACTTTTGGATTGAAAGTGACGGTGAAGGCACAGTCTATTATTCTGCCTGGAAGAGCAAGAGCATACAGTCGTTATGTCACACACAGCGTAAGCCCACGGTGCATTGGGGTCGTTTGTTTTGTATGCGCTATAGCATGTCAGACGCTTTCAAATAATAATTTTAAAAAAAGTAACATATTAGGTACAACAGAGCCTCCGTTTGAACGTTATTTTGTGCCTGCTGCAGGGGCGCCGATGAGAGAACTCGATGGACTACTGAATTCAGTAGAGAAAACTAAGATGAAGCATAGATTGGTGTGTCAGGGTTACCGTATGTCCCTGTTCGTTCCCTGTAGCATTAACGTTTTGGTTAAAGGGATAGTCCACTTTAAAAAAAAAAAAAAAAAAAAAAACTTCATTTTATGGACCCGTTTCAACATAAATGAAAACAGTAAATGAAATTCCACGGCCCTCTCACGTATTAGGAGGACAACATCAGTCACCAGATAAAAATACGTGTTGTTTTTGAGTAGTCTGTCATGGTTAAAATTGAGTTTTAGGTTATAATGGGTTTGTATAGGAAGTAGGCGGATGTGCTAAAATGAATCAAATATCTAAATACTGAAAGGAGTAACTTATAAGCACGCTGCACACGACTTGTGCACGAGCAGAGCGGGGCAATGCCTCCCTAAATGCCCAGTCTGCCCCACCAAAGATGATGCAAAACAACAAGATAACAAGATCTTTCAAATTAAAGTGCTTAAAACGATTTGAAACACTACTACTGCTACTAACTAACTACAGCTGTGACACCACTAAACCAACAGCATTTCATCATTGAAAACAGAAAACTCTCTGAGTCAGACCTTTAGCTTTATGCATGCTGCGTGTCTGTTGCAACTTCAACAACAACTGATGGTAATATTGATGCTTTACTTAAAGGTAGGGGAAGTGATTTCACTTTTGTCAGATATCACCCAAAAAATATTTTTTTTCTGTTAAAATGCTCTATTATAAGGTGTGGAAACCACATATGGAGTTTCCCCCTCCCCCACGTTAGCAGAGGAGCTAATAAAAGTTCCCCAGGTGGTAGCGAATTCTCCTCCAATCAGGATCGAGCAGCAGGCTCACATAGTGTAGCTACTGTTTGGCGCCCCTAGTGCACCAGGCTGGAACTACAGGATGAATTTCAAATCACTTACCCTACCTTTAACTAATAAAAGTCCTAACAGAAAATGGTATGTTTTTTTTCTTTTTTTTTTTTAAATCAAGCTTCATTGCCCATACCATTTTCTCCTGCCCCCCCCCCCCCCCCCCCCCCCCCCCCCCCCACCCCCCATCTAAAAAATAACAAGAACATCTGAGTCGCTTTGGGAGCTGCTACTGTTTTGGCTTGTGCTCCTTGCGAGACAGCTTCAGATCCTCTTATCTCTGATGAAAAATAGGAGCGATATTATAAGTTCCAAAGCTTGATTTTGATGCATCACACAGCAGCAATCACAGGGACACAGTTTCAGCCCCTTCTGGCCCTTCGTCAGCTGTTTCCCCGCTGCCCTTGGTTTTTCTGTCTCTCTAACTGTACACTGACTGACCTATCTAGAGATATAAAGCATGAAAACGCCAAAAGCAAAGTCTTATTCAGCAGCCATTTAAGGTGACAATGACCATAAAAACCCCGGCTGTTGAGCTATTTATAATGTTAAGATTGGGGATTTCTGCAACAACCTTATGACAGTGACTAAAAACGACCTAACAGCTCTACTATCAAAAAATAATCAGATTGGTTATACCTGTATACAGTATGTATTCTGTTTGCATGATAGATTAGTGTGAGTTACACCATGATACATTTCCTTGTATTTTTAGGCCCTTCACCCTTTATGTACTGACTGCGTTTTGGTGTTCAAAGCATTATGTTACACTCAAGCTATTGAAAAATATCAGATCTACAAGCTCACAGAGTGCCACCAAGTGGCGCACTGTGAGCTTGTAGCTTTGATATTTTTGACACAGCCTCATTGACACCATATTTAAGTGTGTACTCTTTATTCCCTAATGAAGGCTTAACTGCTGAAATGTTAAATATGTTTTAAAGTTGGTATTTTGGCTATCGGTGTCTGCGGCCACTTTCTTGTTTTGTCGAGATTCAGCCTACTGTTTTTCTGCGGGTACCTACCCTAGGGGGGAGAACATGCAAACTCCACATAGAAAGGCCCTTTCGCAAACCCCTCCTCGGGTATGGGCACTGATGGACGCGGACGAGCAGACACGCCACATGTACCACCATCCCTAGGGAATCGAACCCGGGACCTTCTAGCTGTTGGGCATCAGCACCGCGCCCCACACACTTTTACATAAATTAAATTGTTGTTTCAATTCAGCCGTGAAATTAATAATTCTTGAACACTAGAAGGTGTGTGTGTTAAAAGCAATTACAGGCATCTCATACAAAAGGAGTTCATTGGAAACAAGGTGTAAGGTTCGCGCACACGACACGAGTATAAATTTTATGTCCGAACTTCCCCACATGCATGAGTGCACACACGCACACGCACCCGCACACACACCAGGGGCGGATCTAGGCATGGGCATGGGGGGTCAATGCCCCCCTAAATGCCCAGTCTGCCCCACCAAACACGATTCCATGCAAAACAACCCAAGATATTTCAAATTAAATGCTTATATTTAAAATGATGTGAAACACTACTACTGCTACTAACTAACTACAGCTGTGTCACCACTAAACCAACAGCATTTCATCAATGACAACAGAACACTCTCTGAGTCAGACCTTTAGCTTTATGCATGCTGCGTGTCTGTTGCAACTTCAACAACAACTGATGTTATTATTGATGCTTTATACTTGCCTAAAAGTCCTGTAATGGAAAATGTTATGGTGGCAGCTTCATCGCCCGTGCGATGAACCCGCCGCCATACCATTTCTCCTGCCCCCCAATTGGGAAATGTTACATCCGCCCCTGACACACACACACACACACACACACACACACACACACACACACACACACACACACACACACACACACACACACACACACATCCGCCCCTGACACACACACACACGCACAGGCACAGAGGCACAAGATTTTGGAACAAATTGGAGCAAATTTAGTATTCTACTTGCAGTGTTTTGAGTCTCTAGTAGCCTGAATAGCCTACATATATATGCAGATTCATGCAAACGTGTGTGTGCGCGTGCGTGCGTGCGTGTGTGCGTGCGTGTCTGCCCGCCCGCCGCTGCATGCTGTTCATAATCAATGTGTGCAACTGGGTGGTCAGACTGCCAGATTTATTTCTTCCCCTCTTTGTTCTCTATCCCTCGCCAGGCTTTTTCATCTTACCTTTTTCATGCTGCGCTTAGTGTTTTTTTTTCTTTTTAGAAAAAAAAAAAAAACTCTTTTCACAGGGAAAACAATATTACATTTCGAATGCTCAGTGAGAAACACGCGGCAGAAAAATAATACACAGCAGAAATCCATTTCCGTATTGGGTACATACTATTTTAACAGTATTGACTTTATATGTCCCTCCGGCAGAGCACCAATTGTCTCTTTGTCTACGCTGGAAAAATAAGCTTCAGTGTGCAATGTGTGTGTGCCTTAGGTTTTTTATAAGATAAATAACCTAAATAGGTAAATAGGTCTGGTTCCAAAAATGAACCCTTATGAACTAGTCTTGGGCAATACACCGGTATTACTGTTTATCGCAATATTGGAAATCAATATCGAGTAATATCGTAGGGTGTATAAAATATATCGAAATGCCGAATACCGAATATCGTCAAATACCAACATTATATTGTATTCTATTGAAATATGAGCAATGACACTTTTAATTGTAACTATACAAACAATTTTCATGTCACACACATGCCTAAAATAGCCCTTTTTTGGGCTAGGCTTTTTGGAAACAATGCATTTCCAACTCCGGTTTTTCCCTATTTAGGCTGCTTGAACAGCAGAGCGCTCAGTTTCTGACCCCTCAATGTCACAATTCTGAGAACTAGGTGACTGGTGGAACGTGTCCGACTCTGATTGCACACCATTGCCATCTAGTGGTCAATACCTGTAATATTGAATATCGAGCTAATTAACACGTTATCAATACCGATATTAAAAAATCAATACCGCCCAAGACTAACACTATGCTACAATCCTGTTTTCACCAAGCCGCTGCATTTATTATTATCAACATTATTTGATGTCGACAAACTCTCAGACCACTACTCACTGGTTTTATCACTACGTGCATATATGACCCTAGTAAAGAAGAAATACAGTTTGGATTCATTCCAAATCATAAACTCAGGATGCACAGCGGTGTACGATTAACTACATGAATGGGGCGCTGGTTTCACATCATTCCTGCAACAACGTGGCAACGCACAACCCAACAACCACCCAAAGCAATAAATCAGCTATATTGAGGCCTTAACCCAGAACCGTTTTAGCTAGTGGAGTGGCTAGTGGATTTCTTAACATGTTTGCTCAATGCAAAATACTGTGCTCAAGGAGAAAATGGTATGGGTGCGGCTTCTTCGCCTGTTCGCGCGAGGAAGTCGCATACCATTTTTGGTTACAGGACTTCTACTAGGCAAGTAAAGCATCAATAATAACACCAGTTGTTGTTGAAGTTGCAACAGACACGCAGCATGCATAAAGCTAAAGGTCTGACTCAGAGAGGTTTTCTGTTTTCTCACCAAGTACATAGTAAAATGAGAAAGTAAATCAATGTTAGGTGCATTCATGGTGTGTGCAATATACCAGAGGGCCAGTTCTTATGGTAATTAAATATCCCACGGGCCAAAGATAATTCATAATTCATTCCCGGGCCTTGACTTTGACATATGCGCCCTACAGTGACCGATCCAGGAGGACTATAGGCTACCTCAGTATCGAGAACAGCACCACCGGGGTCCTTATCAGCTTTGTTAACAATGTGACCCGAAAGCCGTTTCTGTCTACAATCAGGGGCAGATCTAGGCATAGGCATGGGGGGGGGGGCAATGTCCCCCTAAATGCCCAGACTGCCCCACCAAACATGATGGCATGCAAAACAACCCAAGACATTTCAAATTAAAGTGCTTATATTTAAAATGAATTGGAACACTACTAGTGCTACAAACTAACTACAATACAATCATTGAAAACAGAAAACTCTCTGAGTCAGACCTTCAGCTCTATGGATGCTGCGTGTCTGTTGCAACTTCAACAGCGATGATTTTCTCCTAATTGGGAAATGTTACATCCGTCCCTGTTTACAATGCAGCATTTGTGAAGCATTTGAGACTCTGTGAGTCACTACTATGCTTCTTAGCTGTTCTTCAGTCCACAGCCAGTGCCTCTGGAGGCTGGCTGCTTTAGTAGTAGACGACGTGTATGACGGGGCCGACCCACTATAGCCAAATGTGTACCACATTGTCTCTGACAGACAGTCCCCTGGGCGCCGGAACCGTTTGCTCAACCCCCTCCCCCCTACTTTCTATGTGTGTATTGTCTCTGTTCAGTCTCGGCGATTATATCTGTTTAAATAAAGGCTCATCGCATCCAAACTGTATTTCCCGTTGGAATAAATGCATTAATGCTTCATTTTTATTGTGACGCCTCACTGGTTGCATTCCTTAATGCAACCGCGCTGGGAAAAGGGTGCGCTTTTGAGAATGACTGAGAAAGTGACTGTATTTACAGTCCCCAGAGAAACAACCCTGTTCAGTCCTCACTAGCGACTTGACTTGTTCGTTCACTCTTATTTTCAGAAAAAAATGATTCCAACGAACAAAGCAGTTATAGAAATGTGCCAAGGGCACACGATTTGATCTTTTAAACATTTACAACAATTTTTGGGAGCACCGCATCGTGACTAATGGCAACTTCCGGCGGAAGTTAAGTAACCGGAAGTCCCGACTTCCGTCAGTGGTTTTGGGGCACCCTGACTCCAGGCTCTCATCTCGCAGTGCGGATGAGAGCCTGGAGATCGAGGATAAAATGCAACTAATTGTTGAAATTTAAAAAAATGCATGTTACCAATTGGCTGTATGACGCGAGACCATCATAGCATTGATACTGTACCAAACAAATATGGAGGGGGAGGTTAACAGCTAAACAAGGAGGTTAACAACTAGGGGGAGTTTACAACTTTCTATCTGCATTTACTAGTTACTGTAAGTATATAAACGAGAAAGCTGGCGGCCCACACTCACCAATAAAACATCCCGGATTTTCGGTCGATTTGCTATCATTCGTCTCGTATACCATAGTGTCCGCCTCCACTCCACTGGGGATCCATTCAAAACAAAAACCTTTCACACTGTTTTCTTGAAACGATCCATTCTTTTGTGAAAACCACCCTTCATGGAGTTCCTTATAGTGAGTTTTGACTGCACCGCGGGCAAAATTCCACCCAATCGATACGAGAGCACACAAATCAACATACTGTAACTCCTAGAGTAAAAAAGCTTTGTCCAGTACCTCATATGACCAACAGGGTGGAGCGAAGAGTGTTAACGAAACATTACACAATCCATTTTCCCCGCAATGATCAAGTTCATATTGGGTGATATGGCCCTGGGACGGTTATAGCTCAACCGCCTGGGCACCCAAGGCCGCTGACCAAGCCCCGGGCTATGCGTGCCGTTGTGAGTTCGACTCCCGATCCCGACGGGAGGGCAGGAGAAAATGGTATATACCATTTTTGGTTACAGGACTTTTACTAGGCCAGTAAAGCATCAATAATAACATCAGCTGTTGTTGAAGTTGCAACAGACACGCAGCATGCATAAAGCTAAAGGTCTGACTCAGAGAGTTTTCTGTTTTCAATGATGAAATGCTGTTGGTTTAGTGGTGCCAAAATTGTAGTTCAAGTTCAAGTTCAAGTTCTATTTTGTCTTGGAAATTTGTCTTGGAGACAGGACCACAGCTGCAAACATAAGACAAAAAAACACACACAATACAGGAACAAATAACATATACACCCTAAGTGCTTACCCCTTTGTCAGAGGAAAAAAAAAAACGGCTATCTGTTTAACAGTTTTAAATAGATAGCCGTTTTTTCTTAGTAGCAGTAGTAGTGTTTCAAATCATTTGAAATATAAGCACTTTAATTTGAAAATATCTTGGGTTGTTTTGCATCATGTTTGGGGGGGCAGACTGGGTATTTAGGGGGGCATTGCCCCCCCCTGCCCATGCCTAGATCCGCCCATGGCAGGAAGAAAACCCCCCCAAAAAACATAGCCCTTACCATTGATGTGCGTTCCAAAGTCGATCTTGGTGACATCGTCGTAGCGCAGCACAGTGGGGTCTCCAGCGTTGGGGGTGTAGTGAGCGGCGCAGTGGTTGATGGAGCAGCCGGTGGGGAAGGCCAGGCCGGCGTTCAGACCGTCCTCTTTGATCAACCTCCTGGAGCAATCCTCCAGCTTCTCACTGCAGCGTGGCAGCGCACAGATAACACCAACACAAAGGGGACAAAAGACACGGCAAGGACAATGGGACAATGAGGACGGCACACAATTGCATAGAGGTGGTACACACACACACGCTCAAAATCTGGGGTGTGGGTTTAACCCTAGAAGGCCCAATGTTGCTTTTTAGCAACATTAACCCTTTAAATATAAAAAAAAAAATATTATCATTATTTTTTTCACATAAAGATCATGGTTGAGGTTGATTGTTTAGAATTTCGTTGCAATTGGTCATGATATTTGCATAACAATTTTTGATGATTTTTAACCTTTGACCTTTAGCCTTTAATCCTAATAAAAGTATGTAAAATTACTGCAATAAATACATTTTTGTGATTATTAGAGTGTCTAGAACATGCACATACATTACATTAAAAGATATCCCCAAAAATATATAAAAAAAACTTTTTTTTTTTTTGCTTTTTTTAATGGTAGTAAAACCTAGTAGTAAGATTGAAAACAGTTTTTTTTTTCAAGTAGAAATAAGTCCAGGCCTTGGAGGGTTAACCCGTTTTGACTCGAGAACTGACTCCACGAATGTCGCCTGGATCCTGACCGTTTTCTACGCCAGTGGTCCTCGATATTTCATGTCAAGGGCCACCCAAGATCATCTGTATATGGCCAACTATGGCGAAACAGAACCATTTCCGATGACTACCACGTATAACTCAAACCAAGCTTTATTTTAAAAGAAATATCTCTTCGTTTTGTAAGCCATTTTTATCACCCAGTGCCAATTACCTAATGTGATCCTGGGCTCTACTCTACACACCGTTCCGCCAACCTGGGGAGGCAGCGGACTGGGCTCATGCTTCCTTCAATGCATGAGGAGTCCAAGCTGCCTTCTTTTCACCTGATGGGGGCAGTTTTTTTTCACCCTGACTGGTGTGACGTAGCATGTGGAAGGAACACGTTTGTGAGGCTATCCAGGGGCAGATGTAACATTTCCCAATTGGGGAGGGGCAGGAGAAAATGGTATGGGGCGACTTCAAAAATGGTATTTATCGCCTGTGTTGCGAAGCGACACGGGCGATGAATACCATTTTCGGCTACAGGACTTTTATTGGACAAAAGCATCAATAATAACATCAGTTGTTGTTGAAGTTGCGACAGACACGCAGCATGCATAAAGCTAAAGGTCTGACTCAGAGAGTTTTCTGTTCTCAATGATGAAATGCTGTTGGTTTAGTGCTGCCACAGCTGTAGTTAGTTAGTAGCAGTAGTAGTGTTTCAAATCATTCGAATTATCAGCACTTTAATTTGAAATATCTTGGGTTGTTTTGCATGCCATCATGCATTGCCCCCCTAAATGCCGATGCCTCGCCCCTGAGGCTATCCACCCTAAACACTCCAATGTAAATTTGAGGTTTCCAGTCTCTCTCTCTCTTTCTTTCTCTCTCTCTCACCAGATGTCGATCATGGTCATGCCGGGTTTGATCCAGCTCCTCACGTAGGCGCGGACCTGCCGGTGAGCCTCGGCCGCCTGCCTGAAGTCGCTCCACATCTCCTCGTTGGCCTGGTCCAGGACGCGCTTCTCCTCGCTGGTGGTCCGCCACGCTGCACTGCGTCTGGCGGGGGACGGGGACGGGACGGGAGGGGACAGATACGGTAAGACAGCCATGGAAGAAGAACTCGCATCTTCACTTAACCCTTTGTTTACTGAACGCGTTTTGGTGTTTTAGCTATTGAAAAATAGCAGATCAACAAGCTCATATCGCGCCACCGAGTGGCGCGATATGAGCTTGTTGTTCTGCTATTTTTGAAACATTGTGAAAATGTGGCGCAAATCTTTAAATACATTATTTCGGAAAAGCAAACATTTTTAACTCAAATCTTTGCTTCCGGGGGATCCCTAGAACAACATGTTTTTAGATGAGGTTCTGCAGCTAAATAATAGATATTTCTGGGGGTCCTTCCTATGAAGTATGTTAAAGAGGAGGTGCCGTGATTTTTGTATTTTTTTCCAATTTTGTACATGTTTAAAGATGGAGTGGCATGATTTTTGTTCTTTTTTCAATTTTGTACATGTTTAGGTGACAGTACTTGATTAGACCCATTGGTGTAGTTTTTTTTATGTAATGATGTCTTCACTTTGTATTTAGGGTTTCTTCCTGAGGGCTGAACCTTTCCAGTCAAACATACCAATGAAAAAACTGTAATATAGTGACATCACATCATCAGCCCCTCCCCTAGCTCCTCCCCCTTTATCACACAACTACAGCTGTGGGTGTGGCTTCAGTTTAGGTATATCTCTACCCATCACCACACACCAGGCATATAATGAGCTGGCGAGGCTGCCCACATAAAAAACGTCATTTTAAATCTACTGTGTATTTCACATAAATCTACCATATATTGCAAGGGTTTTCAACCTTTTTGACACCACCAGGGCCCACCATTTATTCAGCATTTGAGACATGGACCATCATTTGATGGCATTTTAGCCCCACAGACCCTAAAACTAAAGATTTATTCAGCTTTTGTCCACAATACCAGGCTTGATTTATTTGGGAAACAAAACAGTCAAACATACAGATCAAAATGACCATTAATCTTCTTGTTGTTGTTTAGACTTGGGCTAATTAAGATGATGAATATATTAACTCTTGAGAGTGTGAAAATGAAATCAAATGGACCCGCAAGGGTCCATTTGGTTTCATTTTTTACGTTTTGGACCCTGGCGGGACTATTTGTACATTCTCGGAAAAAAGAACAATAATCATTATTAACATGGTGAAGTACATCTTGATGATGTCATCACAATGTGTTTCACTATATTTACCCTAACACTTGAAAATGAGCGGATTGTCCCTTTAAATACATGCAGTAGAGTAAAAAAAAAGTACAATATTTGCCTCCGAGTTGTAGCAGAGTAGAAGTAAAACTATTGGAAAATCGGAAAAACGCCCAAGTACGCTAAAGAAAATGCCTCAAAAATTGTACCAAAATACAGTACTTGAATACATACTGTAGTACTTTTCACCAGCGGACAGGTGTGTGAGAGAGAGGAGTTTATTTTCTCATTATGCAAATGTCTAGTTAATGAGGCTGTGCCGTGACACATTATACACACGAGGTACGGTATATACTGTCATATACCGCATGCTGTTGCACGCTATGAGGGAAAGCCATCATGTGACAACCAGTTAAAATGCTGCGTCTGAGAAAATGCGAAGGTGTGAAGAAGAGAGAACGCAACTTTGAGTATACAGTAGGCCAGGGGTGCCCAAAAGGTCGATCGTGATCTACCAGTAGATCACACAGACCGTTTCCTTTTACACTCTCAAGAGTTTTGTACACTCAATTAGAGTCCACGCAATTAGAAAATGGAGAATTATTGTTATTTTGACCAATGTTTTGCCAGTTCTCTTTCCCAGTTGTGGACAAAATCGTCAAAGTTCTTAGTTTTAGGGTGACTAAACTCAACATTAGAGACTAAACTCAACATCACAAACTGTCAACTCAAACCCCAAATTCTGTTTTCAAACGTTAGTAGTAGCATACAAGAAAACCTTCCAATTCTCTCCCTCTATTTTTCATTTTAAGCGCGTTATTCTTAAACACTATATTTCAAAGCTCAAACTTTCGAGTGGAACAATCAAATTTTTGATGTGTAGATCATGTTGAGCCGGCCATTTTGAAAGTAGCTCTCAAGTCAAAAAAGTGTGGGCACCCCTGCAGTAGGCCTATATGGTGTGGAGTAAAAAACACATAGGAAGAGACCATTGTTGTTTTGGCAGACATTTTTTAGATTTAGTTTCTCGGGACAAAATGCTTATTCATCTTAGAAATGCTTATTAGTTTTAGTTAGGGTTTGGTTTAGCTATCTCCATCCTTGATAGTTTCAATCTAGTTTTTTTTTTGACGGAAACGTTTTAGCCAATCACAGCGCAGGAGCATCCAGCAGTTTCATAATGAGCCAATAGAGTGGAGGTGAGGTGGAGTTAGATTCAAAACTGTTTATAAACAGTTTCTACACACTAAAGTTGCCTCTATTACCTTTAAGTCAGTAGAAGCTCAAAACCTTTATTCCCTTTTTAGTAAAAGAAATAAAATGAAAACATGTACTTAAACTAACTTAATTAGGTCCGATTTTAATAACTAGGTCCAGTATATTTACGTTTTTTTCTAAGGCTAGACCTGGTTGCGTATTTTTCGTCACAAAAGCAAGACTAGTGCTGTTTTCAGCAGGCATTTTTTAAAATTAGTCATTTGGACGAAATGTTTATACGTTTTAGTCAGTGTTAATCATTTCTGGTTTTGATAGTTTTAGTCTAGTCTTTAGTTGAAATCCTGAAATCGCTGGTCAGCGTTAAGGCCCTGATACACCTAGGAATGAATGTCAATTATCAATGTTGACTTTCCAACTTTCTATAGAAAATGATCGACTCCTGGTTTTCAGAAAAGTCAGATCATTAGCGCCCTCTACTGGTCAACATTTCGGAATCGTCCAATCACAGCCCTGCTTGGTGTCACCTGATCCTTTCTCCTAGACTCCCACAGATAAACTTTTCTGAAACCATGGCTGCTGCTGCTTCACTGTCGTGGACAAAAACAAGGATTTTGTAACTTTTATTCTGCTAAATGAACATTTTGAGTTGGGTGGCAGTTGGGTGAAAATGATTCAATGCAAACTAAGGCTTCTTTTTTCTGAAAGTGTACAAATGTGAACCAAACAGACCCGCTAGGGTCCGTTTGGTTCTCTTTTGTACACTCTCAGGAAAAATGGGAGGTGTTGCCTGTTGCCAAGTGTCTCGTCATCTTGCCTGTTGATTTTGACATTGCTAGTTGATATTGATCAAAATATTCCTAGTGTATCAGGGCCAAAGAGACGCTGACTAAGTCATTGTTAGTTACAGTCAGGCCTGATAACAACAGCACTGGAAGAGAGACCTACATATGAAGTACATCTCTAGCTGTGTACTGTGCGTTGCAGTGGCGTGGAGTGGAGTGGAGTGGAGTGGAGTGGAGTGGAGTGGAGTGGAGTGGAGTGGAGTGGAGTGGAGTGGAGTGGAGTGGAGTGGAGTGGAGTGGAGTGGAGTGAGGGACAGTGTGTGGAGGTCACGGTGCGTCGGTGCGTTTTTACCCGTCTTTTGATGGGGGATATTCGCACTCCTCTCCCTTTGGAAAGTCCCCGTTGGGATAGAGCTCACAAATAGGAACTGAGGGAGGGTCAGTCTGTCCCTTCACTGCCCCAGTTTAAGGGAAAAAAAGCACAGAAAGGAAAAAAAAAAAAACAGTACAGTAGTTAGCCTTTTTGTATACAGTACAAGATTCAACACATGGAACTGTTTGATCTCAGCATCGTGCTGCACGGCGGGGAGGAGGTTTGCACTTGGCACGCTGCATCATCGCAAACAACAAACAACACAGTCATCCTCGGTTCAGTTATTCTGTGTTATTACTTATTAACAGAATTCACCAGAAGACACACAGAAAAAGGTCGACGAGTCATGATTATGTGGCACGATTTATATTCGGAAACTGTGATCCGAATGAACTCTGAATGAACGTCTCCGAGTGCATAAGAATTCTTTTTTTTTTGTCTCCTGTGATGAACTGCATGAACCCGACAGTGAACTGATAGCAGTATATAACGCTGCAACAACACCGTCACTTTACTAAATAAAGGAAAGGAACACATTCTTCTCAACAAGGCTGGCTGGCTGGCCAGAGGAGAATGCAGCTAGGAGTCGATGCAGCAAAAAAGAACTTACAGCGTTTCTTTTTCTTCTTCTTCTTCTTCTTTTTCCCTGCAGAGTTCTCCCCTTCGTCTCCATCTGTTTCACACAAAAAAACATTGTTTCTTTATACGCAACTTTTATTTTTGAGGGTGACCATTCTGACCGACATTGACGGCAGGCCATGTACAGTATATAAAGAACGCTGCAGTGAAAACTACAAAACTGCAGTGAAAACTACAGCCCGAAATGTGGGGTCTGTACTGTAGTTGTATGTATGCTGTATGCTTTGAGGGGACTTTACAAACCTCTGCAGTGTTGGAGTGGGACTTTTAGAAGGCGAATTCCACCCATTTTCATTTTTTTTTCTGAGAGTTTACAAATGTGAACCAAATGGACCCTAGCGGGTCCATTTGGTTCCACTTGTACACTCTAAAAAAAAAAAAAAGGAAACTCATTAACATGGTGAAACACATCTTGATGATGTCATCAAGATGTATTTCACCATGCTAATGATATTTTTCGGACCTTCCTTTCTAGGAAACAACGGGGGAACTTTTTTACCATGTCCACACAACATCTCTATATTAATGACATAGTAAAATATTGAAAATGAGTGGAATTTCCCTTTAAGGCACCTGCATGCACACTTGCATTTGCGTGCGCATTTGCGTGCACCTGCGCAACACACGCAGACACGCTTAAAACAAGTATAGCATATTGAGAAAGATTTGTTTCCAATGCCTAATTGTATCCATGAAAGTAAATGACAAGACAAAAAAACATAGGCCTACTTTTGCCCCAAAAATATTTTAGATGTGAGAAGTGGCACTGCACCCCTGGGTGGAAGTTCATGACATCTAAGAAGAATCGTATATATACCTTCATCTCCATCCTCCTCTTTCTCCTTGTCCTCCACAGCTTGCTGCTCCAACAGTTTCACCACATCACCAACACCTCCGCTGTCTCCGTTCCCCTCAGCCTCATTTGTCCCTGCTGCAAAGTCACACACGCACACACACACACACACACACACACACACACACACACACACACACACACACACACACACACACACACACACACGCACACATGCACACACACAGTGTGCACACACGTGCATGCATGGATGTAAAGGCAGATGCAACACGCGTGCATCCCACACGTGTGCATCATGTAAAGATTGTGTGCATTCATTGTGATGTGTGCACTCTCACACACATACACACAAACAAACAAAAAAAAAACGCACGGCATGTGTCACAGTGTGTGAGTAATACCGGCTCCTTATACTGTAGTTCTTAGAGTCTTTCCAAGCAAGTGCATTCGCCGTGATCGCAACTTGGCAGAGTCCATGCATAATTTGTTTCCATACCTTGGCAATCAATATCTCCCCCAAGGGCATATGTACCACCACCACCAGGTCCATGCAGCATTATGACAAGAGAGCGCTTTTCCGTGACCAACAGTTGACACACACAGTTGTTGGGTTTTTACGTTCCAGCCAAACTCAGAATGAATGTCACGATTTTACCATAAATGCCAGTGGAGGTTTTTAGGCTATAGGCTGCGATTAGTATTCATTTTGCATACTGACTATACTATGCCAGGAGGTGGTCAGTCATCATCAGATTGCACCAAAATCTCGAAATTTGTTTTACACAGATTATGGTATAACCTGGTCCAAAACTTTAAAATGAATGTATGTATAAAACTCTAACTCTTTAAAGGGGAATGACACCCATTTTCAACATTTTACTATGACATGAATATACCTTAGAGAGAGATGTTTTGTGGAAATCTAGGAAACACAGAAGAATGGTGGGGAGGGGACTTTTTTCATGATTTCCGCACAACATCCCCAAAGCATATTAATGAAATAGTAAAATTTTGATATTTTCAATTTTTTTGCAAAATTTTCCTGAGAGGGTAGCCTACAAATGTGAACCAAATGGACCCTAGCGGGTCCATATACCCTTGTACCCTCTCGAGAAAAAAGGGGTCTGAAAGAAAAATCATTAACATGGTGAAATACATCTTGATTGTTGTCATTAGATGTATTTCACTATGTTAACGATTTTTTCAGACCTCCATTTTTAGGGAATACAGAATTGGGGGAACTTTTTTTTTATCATGTCTACACAACATCTCTAAGGTATATTAATGACATATTAAAATGTTGCAAATGGGTGGACTTCCCCTTTAGTAAAATAGTAACATTTTGATATTGGGTGGAATACCACTTTAAATAAAATATATTTAGATTTTTTTTTAATTAACATCCGATTGCAGCATTATCATGACTGTTGCATCAGTTCCAGATGAACAGTTCTTGTACGATCAGCTAGGACCCACTATCACTTCCAGGTTTCTATACTGTATCTTCGGACAGTAGTAAGAGAGCAGCCTCCTCTCACAGGTTGAAAAAAGTCTCCTGTCCCGCATAGAGGATGCTGCTCTAGTGCTTTCGCTCGGAGGAGGAGGAGGAGGAGAATGTTTCAAGCTTACACTCAAAGTGATGCATCTTCTTCATCATCCTCACCTAACGCTGCGGTATTCTTGTTCCTCTTCTTTTTCCTTCTCCTCCTCGACTTATTGCCGCCTCCTCCTGACTCGGAGACGTCGGCGTCTGTCAATTCTCGCTCGTCGTCCCTCAAGCTGTCGTCATGATGATCCCCGTTGAGAACTTCTTCTTGTTCCGCGCCGGGCTCCTCGTTGTCCGCCGCCTCGTCCCGGCCGCGTCCCGTCCCGTGCTGCTGCTGCCGAGGCTCCGCCATGATCATCAACGTACAGCAGCGACTCCAGTGAGAGACGGGACTAGAAGTGACGCATAATAAGCTTTTTTTTCGCTGGGAGCCTCCAAGTGGTCAGAGCTGAAAGTGTTGTGGTGGTGGTTGTTGGTAGTAGTGGAGTGAGTGGTGCTGCCTGCCTGGCTGTATCGGTTCCGATCGTACTGCTGTAAGCTGGAACTGGAGAGACACGAAAGAAGACAGGGCACACAGACTGCTGGTGGTCTCTGAGCCAATAATGTGTGAGGAGAGTTAGACAATCTTTCTGTGCAACAAGACCGACACTCCCTATAGAAGCTGTCATGAGGGGGAACTACATTATGTTATCATCAGTGCATGTATGGCTGTCTTTTGTGATAATGAGTACAGTTCAGTTCACAGAAGTGTTTTGAAGATAAGTCCAAAGAAGTGAATCTTTTTTTTTTTAGCTGTTCCAACCAACCCCGATCGGGTTGTTGTTGTGCCTGCAAAATGCTGCAATGCATGCTATATAGAATAACAACTTTCTCTGTGCACAAGCAGATTTGCCCATCCAATTATGTCCTTTGCTGTCACCGTGGCTCGGGTTACTGCGTTCTGACTGCACACCTGGGGGAGCAGCCTTTGTCATGTGTCACATTACTCAGCCCCCTCCCTCCCCCCCCACATACACACACATGCTGCAGCAGCGTCTTAGTCTCGGCGATTGCGATGGGTTAAGGTTTAAAAGAAAGACGAGCGATCGAAGTTTGTTACCGGTCCAAGAGTAGTAGATAATTTATAGCGCGTAATGGTGCATTTGGAGACGTGGCGGCGTGCAGGCAGCGCGCAGTGTGTGTATCCAAGCAACAAGGCCGATACACTCATCAGGATAAAGGTTACATTTTACAGTATAGGCTACGGTGACGGCGAGGACACGACGTAAATTAAGGCTTTATTGGGACGACGGCAACTCGTTGCGTTGCAGAATGTGATTCATTTACCGATTATCTATCTTTTATTTAAGAAATGATGACTACACCTGCCGGCTGCAGCAGCACACTGAGAGAGTTCAGGGCAGGACCGTTGTTCTTCTTTGACCAGGTAGGCTGTAAATTCAAACTTAAAAACTAACGTTTACATTGTCGAAGCAAGTGTCACAAACAGTGTTGGGCAGTATTGCAGTAGGCCTGGCTACTTAGCAGTGTAATTTACTTGTTAATTATTATAATAACTGTACTTCTCAGAAAAGTAATAATATATTACATGACTTAGTTACATGACTATTTCGCCTTTTCTGCTTCTAGTGGCTCTTAGCGTGTACAAATCCAACCACACTGCAACCCCAGCGCAGTGACCTCACAGATAGTAATGGCAACCCACATGTAAAAGGCTGAATGTGGACTTCCACCACTCCCATGACTCTCCGCCCAAGAATTGAATGGCGTAGATTCGTAGTTTTCAAGAAATAAAATGTTTTATTCCACTAGGTCTGTGTACTTTCAGGTTCTCCGAAGGCTGCCATCTTGGAGGGAGGGGGGTGGGGGTGGGGGGGTGCACCGTAACCAATGGCAGCTCTTCAAAATCTTGGGCTAATATTAGAGCTACTTTTATATTAGGCCTACTTTTGCGCCCCCACCCACGAAAAAAGTGAAGTACAACACAATATGTTTAGTGTGCTAATAGAACTGAATTTATTTATTCAGTTCTATTGGCACATTTATTTATTTAAAAAAGAAGGAAGAGTCACCAATCAGCCAAAATGCTATAAAATAAACCATGTCTCTCTCTAAACATTTAAATGAAATGATTCCAATAAGAGTAAAAAGCAATATGTGATATTTTTGTACAAATAACTAGTAACATTATACAGTTTTGGCTGAGCAATAGCATATACCTTACTTATAATAATATTACAGTACTGTAGTATATTACTAGTCAACTAGTAAGGTCAAGGTCCAGATCCAGAAGGGCCAGATCCAGATAGTATATGTAGTATTACGCGGAAGCGGGGATCGAACCCGGACTCCCACTCGCCAGTCCAACGCACAACAAGTCGCGCCAATAAGGCTGAGCCCGATTGGCGGGGTTGTTGTCGCTGGCTCATGGCTGGGTGCTACATTCACCCCCTTGATCTTTTGGAGCGCGTCCTCGCGCTTCACACTTCACACCACGGACCCCCGTACGTGATGTCCCTCATGTGGACCCGCAAGGACGTATACGGGTATATTGGGGATAACACCCGCACTCCAAATCCTGCCGACTACGCCAGATTGTAGTATTACGCGGAAGCGGGGATCGAACCCGGGACTCCCACTCGCCAGTCCAACGCACAACAAGTCGCGCCAATAAGGCTGAGCCCGATTGGCGGGGTTGTTGTCGCTGGCTCATGGCTGGGTGCTACAGATAGTATAGATCCTATCCTTAGGGTGGTTGAATTCCATTGGCCAGTCTCCTTTTCACTTCAGAAATCTTCCTGCTGCGTTTGCGCATTGTTGAAATTCATCACATGCGTACATTGTTGGCGAAAGAAACGTACATCTTTACCATTTAAATGTAATATTTCCACTTTTCTTGCAGCCAGGGCGGGATCATCGGACAAAAGGCACAGCAAAAGGCACAACAAGAACCAACATTTTACACTTCAATTTGGCTAATGCAGGAGGCGGAGGCGCGCAATTAGACTCAATTACAAGGTAATATCCCGAATTCATCGCCACGCTTAACGAGCACACATATTTCACGTTTATTTGTATGTATTTTTATTTTTTTTATTTTTGTGAACTCATAAATAATGGAGTGGGGTGTTTCTTTTTATATATTCCAGCAATTTGGCAAAGGAATCCAAAAGCGAAGCGCGCCTCAGTGCAGTGCAGGCGGTGGTGCCAAGCGATGCAGTCAGCGATAAACACGATCCTACTACCCCGGTCACTGCCAGGAGGAGGAATCCAGAGATAAAGACATCTGAGGGGATGGATGACAGCTCCTCAGTGGTGGACGTTTACAAGCGCGCCGCTCCTGGGCTGCTGGAGGAGCTGGCTGGCCTGCTCTGGCAGCGCGGCGGGCGGGCCGAGAACAAGGAGGAGGAGAAGGAGAGGCGCGTTCCACGTGGGTTTGTCAACATCCTGAACTGTTCCTGGCGAGACCTGACCTCGGGGGCACCGTCGACGACGAGCCACGCAAGACCTCGTGGCGGTGGCGGCGGGAAAGCTCGAAGGTCTACAAAGGGGGGCTCTGCCGCCATGACCTCCGACGAAGCCACTCGAAGGCAGGAGGACGCAAACTGTGACAAGAGGAAAGCTGAATGTGGAAGCCTGCAGGCGGCCGTGGTGGGAGATGCCGTGGGTCGTTCTCCGGAGAGAAAAGCGAAAGCCGACCCGAATGTACTCGCGAAGAAGAAGTCAGGAGGCCTGTCTGCAGGTCAGAAAGGTAAGGTATTATACCGTAAAATTTCTGGACTATAAGCCGCACCTGAATATAAGCCGCACCAGCTAAAATTGGGGCAAAATACTGTTTTTTCCTTGTATAAGCCGCACCTGACTATAAGCCGCAGTGCTGCACCAGGCAATAAGCCGCACCAGGCAATAAGCTTCATGTTAGAGCAGTGGTTTTCAACCTTTTTGATACCAGGGCCCACTATTTGTTCAGTATTTGACAACATTTTCACCCACAGAACCCAAAACTAAAGATTTCTTTTCGTTTTGTCCACAATTCCAGGATGGATTTTCGCAAACATAAAAGGCAAAACAACAAAGATATCAAAATGATCATGACTTATGACTTCTTAATTAAGTGGTGCTAATTTAGATGGTGAATTCCATAACTCTTGAGAGTGTAAACATGAAACCAAACGGACCCGCAAAGGCTCCATTTGGTTTTATTTTTACACTCTCAAAGAGTTACATCTGGTTAACCAACTTTCCATCATTTAGTCTGGAAGGACCACCTGTTGAAAACCCCTGTAAAAAAAAAAAAACATGCAAAAATCCATAGATTGGCCGCACCGCTGTATAAGCCACAGGGTAAAAAAAAAGTAGCAGATTATAGTCTGGAAATGACGGTAAATGATAAAAGTGTTTGCCCTGTCCCACAGTCCAGCAGTTTTTAAAACAAAAAAACACCATCCTGCACCTGTAAGTGAGAAGTAAATGAAAATGGACATTAAAGATTGAACACCTCTTTAAGTGATCCTCATTGTCATTAATTGAGATCTAGATCGCAGATCTATGATTACAATCTAGTGGCGGAGTCAGTTTACAGCAGGGCTGTGTGAAGGCAGCAGGACCGAGCAAACACCCCAAATGTTGCAGGCCCATTCCCATGCACTATTAAAAATGCAAAGTAGGGGGCACGGTGGCACAGTGGTTAGTGCTGTCGCCTCACAGCTAGAAGGTCCTGGGTTCGATTCCCGCTAGGGGCGCTGCTGTGGGTGCTGGCGGCGTGTCTGCTCCTCCACGTCATCAGTGCCCATACCCGAGGCGGGGTTGGTGAAAGGCTTGGTGAAAGGGCCTTTCTGTGTGGAGTTTGCATGTTCTCCCCGTGTCCCCTAGGGTAGATACCCTCACAAAAACATGCTGTAGTCCTGGACTCTAGACTGCCTCCCCCTGGCCAGCCGGGGCGCCTGATGGAGGCTACAAAATCGTGGGAAAAAAAAAAAATATTAAAAAAAAAAAAAAAAAATGCAAAGTATTTGTTAAAATGTTGGTCTTATGTAGGCAACCCCATTAGGTAATTAACCCCATTGTGTCCTATCTAGTTTCTGAATAACATAATATTCAAAGATTTCACCACGTTTTCACGATTTTTCAAAAATAGCAGAGATACAAGCTCATAGCGCGCCACTCGGTGGCGCGCTATGAGCTTGTAGATCTGCTATTTTTCAATAGTTAAAACATAATGCTTAGAACACCAAAACGCGTTCAGTACACTAAGGAGTATTCCACTTTCAAAAAAACATTTGGTCATTTTATGGTCTACTCAGTCTCATGTGAACACATCAGTTTATAAGTTACTCCTTTCAGTATTTAGATATTTGATGTTCTTTTTAGCGCCTCCAGCTCCTTCCTATACAAACCGATAGTAACTGTATCGGATCGGCTCTTTTTGTCCCTGTTTTTATCATATCTGTATCGGCAAATACTGTATGGGTGTCGGTATTGGCCCTTATTTGTCATTATCGGATCACATATTGGCAAATATGCCTGTCTAACCAGTGATCAGAGACAGGGGTAAAGGGTTGACATCATGGCAGTTAAGTAAAATGTTGGGTCATGTGGAGTTTGCTTTGGAAAAAAGTGCACATTTGAGAGAGGAGTATGATATTCCCTGTTGGTGACTTCATATAAAGGTATTTTTACTTTTGTATGTTATTATATATATTCTTCTCTGGTATCGGCTAACAAAAATTGTGGTATCGGGATTGGATCGGAAATGAAAAAGTGGCATCGGGACATCACTATTTTTTATAGCACTTTTCTATGCACTACTTGTATACTCAAAGCACTTTACAATGGTCCATTCATTCATACATTGGGAGGTGAAGCGGCAAACAGTCAACACCTTAATTACTACTCTACTCTAGTGGTTGGCCTGCCAGCATATTGTGTACTATACATTATGTACAGTGCAAAGCTGATTGTTTTATGCCTGGGGTGAATTGTATAACAAAACCCTCTCCTTCCTGATGACTTCCCAACAGCTCATCACACTTCCACGACAATCAGCTTCTCCATGTCATCGAATATCTGCAAAGAGCAAGGTATGCTGTGGTGTACAGACTGCAGACTGCTTATCATGACAGCTTACTGTATTATAGTATATTATGAATTGCAAAATCCTCCATTGGAAACCATCATTGCAAATAGACAGCGTTAGAATGAGCGTTAAAAATGAGCCTTAAAATGAAAACAAAATGAAACCAAATGGACCCTTCTGGGTCCATTTGGTTTAATTTTACACTCTCAAGAGTTAAATTATATTTAAACATCTGAATTACGTAATTTCAAGAGTCCGCAAACGTGAAAGTTTTAGCTTTGGGTGCAGGAGACTAAATTTAATTCAACCTCACAAACTGTCAACTCAAACCCCAAATACTGTTTTCAAACATCAGAAGTAGCATATACAAGAAAACCTTCCAATTCTCCCCCTCCATTTTTCATTATAAGTGCATTATTCTTAAACACTATAACAGTAAGTAACACCATCACCACTATTTCAAAGTCAAAGTCAAACTTTCTTGGGGGCCTTGAAATGGATTTTTTTATGTGTAGATCTTGTTGAGACCGGTCATTTTGAAAGTAGCTCTCAAGTCAAAAAAGTGTGGGCACTCCTGAGCTCGAAGGTCCTGGGTTCGATATCCCACTAGGGCCACTGTGTGGGTGCTGGTGGCGTGTTTCCTCTCCCGCGTCATCAATGGCCATACCCGAGGAGGGGTTGGAGAAATGGCCTTTCTGTGTTCCGAGTTTGCATGTTCTGCCCGTGTCCCCTAGAGTAGGTATCCTCACAAAAACATGCAGGGGCCATATATGGCCCAATGGAGGGGTACAGGAACTGGTTGGAATAACATGTTCCTTCCAAGCGCTATGTCCAACCAGGGAAACTGTACGGTGAAAAGAAGGCAGCTTGCATTGAAGGAAGCATGAGGCCAGTCCGTTGTCTCCCCAGGTTGGTGTTGGAGGATGTGTACAGTCCATAATTACATTCGATAATTGGCACCAGGTGGAAAAAAGATGGTTACAAAATCATGGATTAAAGATAACCCTTTCAATTTGAAAACAGCTGCACTGTGTGTAAACATGTAGGTCTAAGTTTTACACTCGTGATTTTTGCTGAGTCAGCTGATTGTTATTTGCATCCAGGTTGGATCATTCAGCCAAGCAAGGGCTGGTTCCTTGACAGACCTCGGCAGACGTGTCAATGGGTGCTAGACCGACTGCAGAAGGCAGCAGTTCCTATGTACGTTGTCTACACTGACTTTCTGCATGCATGTTGTCACGCCTGGGCCTTCATTTGAAATGCTATGTGTCCATTTTACTTAGAAAAGGGCTATATCTCTATCTCTAGTATAGTAAATATACAAATGACTAAAGCATATACAGTATGTTTCTTCGGCCCATTCAATGATACTTAATTTCTATTAGAACTGGGCCTAAGAAATGAATGCAGTTAGTGTTTTACTTTTAACTCATTGATTTACTTTCTCATTGTACCATGGAAGCAGTGCTTGGTGAGGATTATAGAACAGGAAAGTGAACATTTTTGAGGATTTGTTTTATGTGTTTTTCTGGTTCCTCCTCATAAACCGGTGCACATGTGTCAAAAACTTCTATTTTGTCCCGCTGTGTATTTGGGTTTGACATCCCTGGACTAAAGAATATAATAAGCCAATAAATCCGCGTTTTATATTGTCTCCCAATGGAGAAGGAGTGGACCCAGCTGAGATAGTGTCCACTGCCAGAGCTATTTTGGCGCGAAGCCCATATCGGTGAACACTTCTGAGCCAGCTAACTAGTTCAGAGCCCAAGCTAAGTGGCCATTTAAACATAAAAGTGTGATCTCATCGATTTTCTCCACAGAAAGCGGCAAGCAGCCGAAGAAGCAAAGCAGGGCCTGAACAAGCCCCTTATCCTCCGTTGCTATGGCGATGACGACGATGAAGACAACAACAAGCCGCATCCGAAGAACAAGAGAGCCGGGACCCTCGCCCTTCGCCCTGTCACTTTAGTGAACGGGATTCCTCGCGTACCAGAGGTGAAAGGAGAGGACCCTTTGTCGCAAAAACTGCACTACAGAATCAACGACGGCTCTTCTATCGTGTAGTATCCTTTTTCTTATTATTTGTTCTCACGCTATGCTGATACCAACTCAGCAGCCTTGTGGTTAGAGTGTCCGGGGTTCGATTCCCGGCCGGGTCATACCAAAGACTCTAAAAACGGGACCCAATGCCTCCCTGTTTGGCACTCGGCAGCAAGGGTTGGACATACTAAGGTCATGTCCAGGGGGTGTACTTGTACATCAAGCTGCCTCACGCTACAGAAACAGGAGATAGGCACCTGAGTTAGCCTCATGACATCATGGTTAGGCAAGGCTTACTCGGCTCTTCTATCGTGTAGTATCCTTTTATTATATTTGTTCTCATGTTTCTATGCTGGATATTCATATAATGCTTGACCCTGCTGAGCCCAGACATGAATGAATGAATGAATGACATTTTTATTGACAGTTTGTAAATAAAGAGTAGAATTCAAGTACAACTATAATAACACTGGAGTGGACAGGACTAGTTAAAGGGGAAGTCCACCCATTTTCAACATTGTAATATGTCATTAGTATACCCTAGAGGTGCTGGGTGGACATGATAAAAAAGTTCCCCCATTCTGTGTTCCCAAGAAATGGAGGTCTGAAGAAAACCACTAACATGGTGAAACATCTTGATGACATCATCAAGATGTATTTTCACCATGTTAATGGATTTTTAACATACAAAAAAATAATAATTAACTTACAAAATTTGTACGCATTTGTACTACAAATGCAACCAAATGAACCCGTTAGGGTTCATTTGGTTGCAAGACATTTAGAGACGTGCAAACTTCAGTAAAGCCAGAAGCAGCATCATAGTGGAGGAAAAAAAGGGAACAGAGAAAATATACAAAGAGAGGGAAAGAGGTGTTTAAGTAATATGCAATGGCAGCCCTTATGAATCCTTGACCGTGACCTCCCAGCTACCCGTCGGGTCGCGTGGCGGTGTGCCAGAGCCATTCGGGTTTGCCCCGCGGCGGGTTTTACACCAACGTGTTCTGCGACGGCGACCGTCCCGTTACGCTCGCTACTATTACAGCGTTTGGGCACGGGACTACGGCGCACCCCATCAGGTCAGTCCAGTTTGGGGTTCAGTCAGCGCTAATACCTGCTAACACTCCCCCCCAGGCAATAGGACATACTGCGGCCAAAAATCTGGCCTTGTTAGAAAAATAAATCACACCTGTGTGAAGTGAGTGGTGCTCTTATTATCATACGTCATCACCACACTTCTCAGAAAACGCATTGGTAGTCATTAGATCCCAATCCACAGGATTCAAAATTCCGCTGCCATCACTATTTTCTAACAATGGCATAGACTTTTAGACCGTTAAAGTATTGTTTTAGATCATTCTTTTGCTTAATCGTTTTTTGCTTAAGCCGAATCAGCCCTGCTTCAGTTGCAATCTGATATGAATTGAAAAGTCCTCGCCCCCAGAGTCCCGCAAGTACCTTTTCCACCCTAGTCAAAAAAATCTTACAGGATTCTGATATAAAAATCCTGAGATTTTTTTTTAGCATATTTTCTTCTAGGAGTAAGAAAATCCAAAAGAATATGATTCTTATAAAATCTAGTCCCCTACCTGCATGGGGACGTGGGGGGGGGTAAGCCTCCTGGTGGAGTCCATTATCATATTGCTACTTTTCAGGAACAGAAAGCCTGTGGTTTCTATTAGCTTCAATTCCTCATCGCTGATGTGCAAGGAGGACGGGTTTCTGTACTGCCCACAACCCTTCTGTGAGACACAGACTGAATAGTCTGAGGGCAGTTTGTATTTAAGTTGTTTTCTGGATGAACCACCGTCCCTCACGCCGTATACCACCTCTTAAAACATAATGCATGTATTATATGACAGATAATAAGCTCACCACAAACCCACAAGCTTGTTTTTTGATGCTGTTTATTTATTTTTTTCCTTTGCTCGTTCCTCCCTTCCCATGATCCCTTGCTTCGGGCGCGTTCATGGAGAAATACTTCCGCATTTGTAACCACCAAATTTTGGTGGTCAAATGCGGAAATAGGCGCACTTCCGGCGGTCTTCCGGGTACTTCAAAGCGCCACTGAGCAACTTGTATTGAAATGGTTACGACTATATTTTATTACTCTATGCTTTCCACCCATGTCTCTAGTGGCAGCATCACAGCTGTGTGGGATCAGACTGGTGGACTGATGTTTGACCCAGATGGAAGCGTGACTAAGGAATGGACCTGGCAGCCTGCTGGATCACGGCCCAAGGAGAAGACACTTCTACAGGTACACAGTGTTGCCAACTTGGTGCATTTGTCGCTATATTTAGCTTTTTTCCAGACCCCCCCCCCCCTAGCGCCAAAATTAGTGGAAAAACTCCTGGCGGAAAAATCTGGTGCTTTTTTGCTGTATGGTGAGTTGGGGCGAAATTGGTTGACAGGCGCCAGAGATAAAACCCTTGTTCTTCACCATTTTTCCTCCTATGATAGAGTCCTCTTTCCTTCCTAGAAAGGACCATTGGTAACCAAATGGACCCTTTTAGATCTGTAACTCTTGAGACCGTGAAACGAAACCAAACGGACCCGAAAGGGTCCGTTTGGTTTCGTTTTACGGTCTCAAGAGTTAAATTATATTTAAACATCTGAATGACCTAATTCTCAAGAATCTACACATTTCACCAGTTATTTCTGCTAAATTAGTCAGAGAGACTGAACTCAACACCAAACGGTGGTCCTCCATGGCTAAAATGCAGAATAAATAGTGGTAGCCCTGGTACGAAAATGGTTGAAAACCCACTGCCCTAGCGCATTCTAGTGCATTTTGGAAGTGCCACTACTAGTGCATTTTGGATTTTGGCAGTTGGCAAGACTGCAGGGTCAACAGTCAACACGCTGGCGCTGCGACAGCTAGGCTGAGGACAAGCCAATTGGGAGAGTAGTGAATTTCTGCTCACTCTGGCATATACTAATAACACAATTAATGTGCTCTGTCTCTGTGAAACAAACAGCTAAACCTGTTCATCCGACAGCAACCGTGACAACCCTGAATGAATGCCAGTAGCAGGGGCGGATCTAGACATGGGCATGGGGGGGGGTGCCCCCCTAAATACCCAGTCTGCCCCACCAAACACGATGGCATGCAAAACAACCCAAGATAGTTCAAATTTCTTGGGTTATTTAAGTGCCTTTATTTAAAATGATTTGAAACACTACTACTACTGCTACTAGCTAACTACAGCTGTGGCACCACTAAACCAACAGCGTTTTTTCATCATTGAAAACAGAAAACTCTCTGAGTCAGACCTTTAGCTTCATGCATGCTGCGTGTCTGTTGCAACTTGAACAACAACTGATGTCATTATTGATGCTTTATTGCCTCATAAAAGTCCTGTAACTGAAAATGGTATGGGTGCGACACAGGCGATGAAGCCGCCCCCATACCATTTTTTTGGCATTTTCTCCAACCCCCCCTCCTTTCCTCTAATTGGAGCGTTCAGTGATTTGGTTAAAAAAAACGCCCCTCCCAAGTAACAAGATGTGCACCTGCAAGCACTCTACAGTGGAAGTGCAATGGGCCAACACCCAACAGCATTGTTGATGTTCATGTTGATGCGTATGATTGAACTTTTTGTTATTTATATTGACATCATGAAGTTGTGTTTGTGTTGTGTTTGTTAATTGTTTCTTTCAAGCTTAATTGTTTCGTTCAAGCTTTTGAAAATGGGTGGAATTGCTCTTTGAAATGTTCTAGTATAAAAAAAGCACAGTGGTTTGTTGGGGAAAAATTGTGATATATCGATATATTGAAATCGCAGCATAATTAAGAATCACAATATGAATCTATTCAGAACCCTAAATATCAATATCGATATCATATCGTGAGGTACGTGAATCGTCTCACCCCTACTATAGAGTATGGTGACCATATATGGCTGTGAAGGCACCAGGGAGTTCCTCCCTGTCCCCAGTGAACCCCTGGGGTCAAAAAACCCTAGCAACAGTTTGGGCTTTGGGAGAAAAGCCTTTCGTCCAATCAGAGACGCCCCATGATCGAGTGGGGGTGGGCCTTAGTGTACACACACACAAACATACTGTAGAGTGTGTGCATGTGCACATCTTGTTACCTGGGGGACCGGAGGTTTTTCCAAATCACTGAATGCTCCTTCATGTGAAAATATAGCTGCAAACAGCGATAAGACTGGACCAATGAAGTGGCTAAAGCAATAAGAACAATATGCGCAAATAAGCCATAGAAACATGGAAGACTGAACTTGAGAAATATATCATGCAATTGTAGGAGCAGAGCAGGGTTCTTGAAGACTCACAGTTTTTATTGTCAGTAGCGAGACGTGAACCCACAACCTTTTGGTCCCAGGTCTGGCGCTCTACTGACTGAGCTATGCAGACAGGCATGCATGTGCTTATTAAGAAGAAGAATTTCCACAAACCAGTGTCTTACATTAGACTGTGGTCCCTGAACATCCATTTAGTAATGTAGAAGCAAAGTGAAGACTGCGTTTTTTTCCCGTAGACTCTCACTTTGTATTGTCAGCAGCCGGACCTGAACCCACGGTCTTGCATTTTAAAGTCTGGCGCTCTAGTGAGCTATCTTCTGAATTGTTGTTAACAATTAAACAACCTATAAGACGGCATCAAGCAGCTATGAATTAGGCAATGAATTGAATCGAATTGAGAATAATATGCACAAAGAAGTCATAGAAACATCATAGAAACAAGTCCCATGATTTTTGGCCAAACGAGGCCTAAGTTATGCTTGTTCAAATGTTTCAGTTTCAAAGAATTTCTATAGCGCCCCCATTTGAGCAATTGGAGTAAGACTGGTTTTAGTGGTATTTGGCATCCCCCTCTACCAAACTGTAAAATATCAGAAGCAGAATACGCTGCATGTGTATATTAGGGGCAATGGAATCATTTTCACAAACAAGCAATTTTCACACAAAGTTCACACTTATTTCATGTTCATGTGTAGCTCATTTTCATGAATTTTGATCAAAGGTGGCTCATCTAAAGGTCAGAGGTAAAAAGTCAGAATACGAAAGTTGTTTGGCATAAGGAGACGCATAAGTGAATATACGAGATTAGCAATTTTCGTGAAAAGCGACTGCACGGTTCAGCCAGAACAGCTATTTTTGGTGGAAGGAGAAGGAGAAGGATGGGAAAAAAGAATAAAACAAGAAGGGACCAAGTTTCAGACGGCGGTGGAAGATAGGGAATGAGTCTGTGGTTCTGACTGCAGTGGGAAGTTCATTCCATAGTTTAGATAGGGAGTGAGTCTGTGGTTCTGACTGCAGTGGGAAGTTCATTCCATAGTTTAGATCGGGAGTGAGTCTGTGGTTCTGACTGCAGTGGGAAGTTCATTCCATAGTTTAGATAGGGAGTGAGTCTGTGGTTCTGACTGCAGTGGGAAGTTCATTCCATAGTTTAGATAGGGAGTGAGTCTGTGGTTCTGACTGCAGTGGGAAGTTCATTCCATAGTTTAGATAGGGAGTGAGTCTGTGGTTCTGACTGCAGTGGGAAGTTCATTCCATAGTTTAGATAGGGAGTGAGTCTGTGGTTCTGACTGCAGTGGGAAGTTCATTCCATAGTTTAGATAGGGAGTGAGTCTGTGGTTCTGACTGCAGTGGGAAGTTCATTCCATAGTTTAGATAGGGAGTGAGTCTGTGGTTCTGATTGCAGTGGGAAGTGCATTCCATAATTTTGGAGTCAGGAGCGAGAAGAGTTTTGGAGTGGAGCGTTGGCCAGGCATTTTGTAGAGGTACTGCCAGCTTCTCTGTCTGGGCAGATCTGAGCGCACAGGAGGGCTGATAGGATGCTATGAGATGAAATCATTGATCCCTACATCATTGATCTCTCAGAAGAGACGGTCTCAGAGCAGGTTGCGGGTTCCAGATGGACCCAGACGGCGGTCATTGGACAGATGACGTCTGGGTCTGTGGTGGGAGTGTTGTTGGTCTCAGGAGGCTCTTCAGACTCTGGACAGATGACGTCTGGGTCTGTGGTGGAAGTGTTGTTGGTCTGAGGAGGCTCTTCAGTGAAGGCTTTCTCCAGAACCTTCAGGATGGACCTGCAGCGGAACACGTCCTTGAAGCTCTGCCCCAGGAAGACGTAGAGCAGGGGGTTCAGGCAGCTGTTGACCAGCGCCAGGGCGTGAGTTATGGGGATCCCAAAGTAGACCACAAGACGCATCGGCGTGCTTTCGGATTTGATTTTGTCGTAATTGGAGATATAAATCAGAAATGTGACATGATAGGGGAACCAGCACAGGAAAAACACCACGACGACAGTCACTATGATTTTGGAGGAGCGACCCGATCGGTGGATAGTCCTGAGACGGTAGCCGATGATGGAATAGCAGGAGACGATGATGGAGAAAGGAACCAGGAATCTTGTGACAAAGCTTGTGGTCACCAAGACTCTAAATCTGAACTTATGCAACTGTTTCTCTTGGACTGTACGGTTGGCGTAGTCGGCAGCGAGCGCAAAGTTGTAGTAGCACCATACCGTATCAATAGATTTGATACGTGTGTCCCTAAATATGAATTCAGGGGAGCTGAGAGCCAGAGACGGAACCCAGATAAGCAGACTGACCCAGGAGGCCGTTCTGACGGTGCGGTAACCACTGCACCGCGCCCACACTGGACACACCAAGCAGACGCATCGGTCTACGCTAATAACCGCCAAGGTGAAAACGCTGGCGCACATGTTGACATGGAAAACGAGGCCGTCCATCTTGCACATGAAGCGTCCAAATGGCCAGTGGCTGCCCAGCGCACTCAGCGTGATCAACAGTGGCAGGAAGGCATTGGCCAGGAAGTCAGCCACAGACAGGTTGAGGTACCAGACGGTGTTGACGGTTTTCTCCATCCTGAAGCCCGTCACCCAGATGACCACACCGTTCCCCAACACGCCCAGCACGCACACCAGGCTGAAGATGACCATGAACGTGTTGCCGATGGACGTTGAGATTTCAGCCCAATTATGGTGTGAATCATTGCGATGAACGGCAGGAGTGGTCATATTCTCTGTCATCCCAAAACCTAAGGATATCAAAACAAATAAATATTTTATTCAACGTTATTCAATAGAAATACACTGAGAGCACCATTTGAGGATTAGCCTCTCTGACACAAAACTAAAGATTCATTTGTCGCAAAACCAAACGTTTTTTGACGTTAAAGGTAGGGGAAGTGATTTCACTTTTGTCAGATATCATATCACCCATTTTTTTCTGTTAAAATGCTCTACAGTATTATAATGTGTGCCGACCATAATTTCCCCCCTCCCCCACGTTAGCAGAGGAGCTAATAAAAGTTCCCCAGGTGGTGGGTGAATTCTCCTCCAATCAGGATCGATCAGCAGGTTCACATAGTGTAGCTACTCTTGGCGCTCCTAGTGCACCAGGCTGGTAACCATGAATTTCAAATCACTTACCCTACCTTTAAGAGAGATAAAAGAGAAACATTGATCAAAACAACATTACTAGCCTGGTATCGAGTCTGATTTGCTGCGCTCCACGTCTGAAATGTCACTTCACAAATCTGTCTGGCCACATCTGAAGGTTGAAATGCAGGAAAAACTACTAGTTCACGATGATTTGAACACCATCCAATCAGAAACAAGGTGGCTACATAAGAGGTGACGCCAGGTTACTGCAAGTCGAGCAGTGCTCTGGACAGACTGATTTGCGAAGTGACATTTCAGATGTGTGGAACGTAGAGAATCAGGCTATAAGTCGGGCTACAATTTTTACTAAATTTTCTAATTGTGTAGATTCTTGTGTAATTCAGACATTTAACAATATTTTAAAGTGCAAATAACATACTTTTCTAAAATTGTTTTTAATACTCAATATCATATTGTTTGTCGAAGTTGAATTTCAAGTTATTCACCATGTTTCTCTTTGAGCGATCAATGAAACCAAAGGTATCTCCGCCCTGCATGCATAACATTATGTTATTGATCAGTGGGTATAGATCTGTAACTTTTGAGATTGTAAGAATGAGTTTGGTTTCATTTTACGCTCTCGGGTAGTTAAATTATATTTAAACATCTGAATTACTTAATTTTCAACAATCTACAGAATTACAAAGTGTAGAAGAATTGTTATTTCGACCAACAGTTCTCTCCTAAATTGAATTGCTAAGATGCAGAATAAATAGTGGACCCTGGTATATAAAATGGTGTAAATCCTCCTGTTGATTGATGAATGAATGGGTCTTACCTGTGAAGATGAGCAGGAGGATGAGGTTAACTAACCCTTAGTGTCCTGAACGCGTTTTGGTGTTTTATCTGTTGAAAAATAGCAGATCAACAAGCTCATGTCGCGCCACCGAGTGGCGCAACATGAGCTTGTTGTTCTGCTATTTTTGAAAAATTGTGAAAATGTGCTGCAAATCTCTGAATACATTATTTTGGAAGCAAACATTTTATCTCAATTTTTCGCTTCTGGGGAACGCCGAGAACAACATGTTTTCAGATGGCGGTCTGCAGCCAAATATGGATAATTCTGGCGGTCCTTGGCTAGAAATATGTTAGCATCACTGACACAGGAACACAGATTTTTCAGAAAAAAATAGAATCTAGTGTCAGAAACTATAGAATCTAGTGTCAAAAACTCGATTCTAGCGTCAGAAAGTAGATTCTAGTGTCAAAAAGGAGATACTAGCATCAGAAACTATCATTTTGTGTCAATATCTAGAATCTAGTGTCGGAAACTACTGTAGAATCTAGCGTCAAAAGGTAGAATGTTGCTGCAGTTATAATCTGGTGTCAGAAACTCGAATCGAGGGTCACGACACAATGGGCTAACATCATGGAACTGTTTCCAGGACCTCCATCCAGGAGCGTTCCTACTACAGCTCTGAGTTCTTGCATAGAAGAGTGAAGAGAAGAAATTAAGGCACAAATCATGTTGTTGTGTGTAATGTGGAAGCACTTCTACATTAATGGACATTATGATAGTCATTCTCATTAAGATTGCATGATGGAAATTGATGGTTTTCTCGATCAAAAACAGATCTCTCACACCACATGGCATGTTAACTGCAACACCAATGGAACCAGTTTCAATGCATTATAACCATTAGCTTTGCAACTGCAGCTACAACACTACTCTGATAATGCTAATGGACACCAATTATTGTTGGTTCTGATCATCACACAATATATCAATACTTTCAATAATGACCCCACATAGCACTGAGAGTCTACAGAGGAAGAGTGGGTCCATTTGGACCCGCTGAAGGTCCATTAAAGGGGAACTCCACCCATTTTCAACATTTTAATATGTCATTAATATACCTTAGAGATTATAGATGTTGTGTGGACATGATAAAAGTATTTCCTAAAAATGGAGGTCTGAAAAAATAATTAACATGTTGAAATACATCTGATGTTAATAATTTTTCTTTCAGACCCCTTTTTCCTGAGAGGGTACAAATGGAACCAAATGGACCCGCTAGGGTCCCCCACGTTAGCAGTAGTCTGACAATCAGGCTACTGCTAACGTGGGGGAGGGGGAAACTCCATATAACACTGCACTTCTTATAATAGAGCATTTTAACAAAAACATTTTTTGGGGGTGATATCTGACAAAAGTGAAATCACTTCCCCTACCTTTAAGGAGACACATAAGTGAATATAAGTTACATTTCTGAGAGTCAAGCAGTGCATGAATTATGAGTGTTCAAAGTTTGCAATTTCAGTTGAGTGCTATAGCGCCACCATTTGACCAGTGGTCACAGGCTTCGCATCATCAGCCTCTATTGTAATTGTTTTTCGTGAAAAACGACTGCACAGTTCAGCCAGAACAGCTATTTTTGGTGGAAGGAGAAGGAGGAGGAAAACAAAGACAGGGACCAACTTCGTGGACTGCTTGGTCCCTTAATTACTAAATATACAGTAATTTAACAACAGAAGAATCACATTGCCTGTGCAGACTGTGTTGCTCTCCTGGGGTTGATGACGAAACACAAACACGCGTGAGTCACCGATATACTATCTGACTTTAATACGTACTGCAGGGTGTATCCCTGCATAATAAAAAAAAACCCTGCTCGGCAACGATATAACATAGTAACAAAACAGCTTACAGCATACACAACACAAAGTCTTGGCCGTACTTACTTTCCAAACAAGACAAACTATTCAACAACAACAACAACAACGCCAGTCAAAGCGCCTGCATCCTGAATTCCCAGTCTGCCCACCAATCACGATGGCATGCAAAACAACCCAAGATATTTCAAATTGTGCTTATATTTAAAATGATTTGAAACACTACTACTGCTACTAACTAATTACAGCTGTGTCACCACTAAACCAACAGATTTCATCATTGAAAACAGAAAACTCTCTGAGTCACACCTTTAGCTTTATGCATGCTGCGTGTCTGTTGCAACTTCAACAACAACTGATGTTATTATCGATGCTTTACTTGACTAATAAAAGTGTTGTAACAGAAAATGGTATACCATTTTCTCCTGCCCCCCCAGTTGGGAAATGTTGCATCCGCCTGTGCTGCATCCCTCAGTTATATGATAGCCTGTGATAACGTGCATGTAGGGAAGTTAGCGGCCAGGACGACAAAGCTAGGGGATGTGGCCCGTGTGACGCATGGCATACTGATGGACAATCGCTGTCAGCACTTGACACTACAGCACAAAGAGACTCACATTTCACCGCGACTGCTGGGTCGCTTGTTTGACTAGAACAGAGCCGCATGGTCGTGAATGCATCAAAAGCAATTCATGGCTTGTCTCCTGACATTGATAACCTACTGTACTTCCATAATGCCAAATGCCGCCTAAGTTTCATCATGGTATACTGTATATGCTACTAAATGTGTTTTTTTTTTTTTGGTGAAGAGTATGTTTTGCACTCCGTCCGTGTGTGTGTGTGTGTGTCCCAGGGGCAGATCTAGCCATGGGCATGGGGAGGGCAATGCCCCCCTAAATGCCCAGACTGCCCCACCAAACATGATGGCATGCATACAAAACAAGATATTGTTATTTCAAATTAAAGTGCTTGTATTTAAAATGATTTGAAACACTACTACTGCTACTAACTAACTACAGTTGTCGCACTGCAAAACCAACAGCATTTCATCATTGAAAACAGAAAACTCTCTGACCTTTAGCTTTATGCTTCGTGTCTGTTGTGACTATTATTGATGCTTATACTTATAAGTCCTGTTAGTCCTGTAACCGTAATGGTATAGGTGCGGCTTCATCACCCTTGGCATGAAGCAACACGGGCGATGAAGCCGCCCCATACCATTTTCTCTTGCCCCCCCTCCCCCAGTTGGGAAATGCTACATCCTGTGCCCAGATGGGCACTTTATCTCTCTCCTAACCTTTCTGAAAACAATGTAGCTTTGCAAACCAGCAAGGTGACAATAAGAGTCTGGTTCTGTGTCTCTCTGTCCACCTGCAGGTGTCAGAGTTCATCTCCATCAGGCTGTTCAGCGGCACCTCTGCCATGATCACTTTTAAGAGTCATGGAGAATGTGTCAAGTTGTTTCTCTCTGCCCTGTCGAGTGCCACCCCGCCAAGGGACACGGTGAGACTACTATTTTTAAGAGACTGTTGTCATGATTCAGCTGTAACAAAATAAAATAGAACAGTTGGACAATGATGCCACTTATACTGTAGTTCTGATTTACACTGCCAGCCAAATCCAGCCTGAATCGGATGTGAGGCACATTGAGCCTGGAATATGATTCGTTTAAATGAGTCATGTTAGTTAGGGAAATATATGAAAATCTGGGAATAAATTCGTTACCAAGCAAACTCTTCACCAATGTGTTTCTAAAGGTGTCTAATAACATCTCCTAAAAAGTTGAAATTCAACTCCTGTGGGAAACCTAATAAAAAACTGCACAAAGTTGGTGTACCAATAGGCGATTTTCTAAAATTCGGAAATGTTTAATTTGGCCTTAAGTTACTTGTGAGGAGTCAAACTAGGGGTTTTTCATCATTCTGAGTTCATTTATAGCATTTGTTTTTCACTACAACCATTCCTTAGTGGAAAAACTGGCCCACACCTCATTACATTTACATAAACTTGTATTTTATTACAATTCGTTTAACATTAGTCAGAGCAAACAGTGATTCCATCCTATGGAATGCTTTATGAGTCAATGTGTGAATATACATCCTCAACAGTGTTGGGCAGTAACTAATTACTGTAATATTATTACTTTTTCCAGCAAGTAAAGATATTACTCTGCCAAAATGTGTAATAAGTAATATGTTACTCTGTCAAAACATGTCTAGTTACTCTTACTCTCTTTTACTACTTTTGAGCTTGTTGTTGCATGTGAAAATAGAACAGATTTACAAGGTAGCAACAGATAATAACAGAGATCCATGGTAGTTAGTAGATCATGACCTACTCTACAAATTAACACAGTTTTCACTAAACGGATTGTGTTGTACATTTCTATTCCTTTGCGTGTGTTGGTGTGGGTGGGTAGGGAGGAAAGTAACATGTAATATTTAAAATCTAGTAATAAGTAAAGTAATAGTATTACTTTTTCTAAGGGGTCATAAGTAAAGTAAAGATATTACTCTCCTAAGTAATATTGCCCAACACTGATCCTCAATGCCTTCATCATGAATAGCATTCTTATATTATTATTATATACCGGTATTCTTAATAGCAGGTAATGCCTTGACAGACTTCACAAGCTGAGATCCACTTGACGTCATTCTTCTTAAAGCTGCATCGTTGGCTGCTGCAATCTCCATGGCAATTGCAGCTTGCAAACTGGAGCAGCTCTTCAGGAGCCAATGGCTCCGAGCCATTGGGAACTGGAACTGGCTAGAGTTGGAACTGGCTCATAACCATGAACACCAACTACCTATCCATGGTTACTGGGGTCCAGAGACATGCTCTGTAGAAGGAGCCAGTTCCGAGTCTGTAGGTAGGCACGGAGCAAATAGAGTCTCCAGTGGTAGAGTCTCCAGTTTGTTCATCTCAGCCGCTGCCTTGTGTGAGAAGTTGCTGTATCGAACCTCACCCAGAGTAGTCCCTAGTATATGTAGAGGAAGATCGATGTACCAGCCTTAATCACTGTATATACTGTATGTCCCCTGCCCAAAACCTGAAGAAGAATGCACTTGAAGGTTTGTTTCATTCAATATAGAAAAAAACATTGATATAAATATTGGTATTATTACCTGTCAAACAGAGTTGTTTTACCATGACCAGCGATAGCAGAGACCATATCACACAAGGCGTGACAGAAAACCAGGTAACCTCTCTGTTTTTCAGTGAGAGCTTCTCGAATCCAGGTGACATCATAAGAGCCATTTGATGTCGTGAAGAAGAGTGGGTGTTTGGTGCCTGGGCTATGCACTAACATTACAGTACGTCTGTGTCAACTGCCCGAACCAGAAAATATAATATATGCAATGCATGTCCAACTATGTGAAAATACGTAAAACTAGTCAAAGCTCTTACTTTTAAGAGAGTCATAGCTAATGAAAGTATGTATGTTACTGACAAGGAAGACAATTGCTCTCACAACTAAATTGTCAGCATCAGTGTCACTTGGCTCCATAGTGATGTTAAGCTTCCAAAATCTTTAAGAGAGGAGGTGAATGAGCTGACTGTTTTTCTGGCATTTGTTCAAGAAATTTGCTTTTGGTGTTCAGTGTATGAGATCTGGTGGTTGATGGTGGATGGCTTCTCTATATGGTGAGAACAAGGTCGGACTTGGCAGGAGATTGCCACCAGTGACCTAAGCTACTTGCAGCATCTTGGCCGGAACTCTCATCATTGTGGTCTTTGATGGTTACAACTTGCCAAAAGATCATGATCACATCCGCCATAGCAAGAAGTCATGCTATGATGCCCAGATTCAACCAGATCTGATACACTGGGCACCAAGAGCAAAGTTCTTGGACAACTGCCACAAAAAGAGTCAGCTCATTCACCTCCTCTCTTCAATATTTGGAAGCTTAACATCAACGTGGAGCCGGCTGACAATGATGCCGACACTTTAATTGTGAGAGAGCCATTGTCTGCTGCTACAGGTGGCTCTTGCATATATTATTATATTTTCAGGTCCAAGCAGTTGACATATGGTAATGTTGGTGCACCATAGCCCAGGCACCAAACACCCACTCTTCATGACATCAAAGGGCTCTATGATGTCAGGAGGATTCGAGAAGCTCTCACTGAAAAACAGAGATGCTACCTGGTTTTCTGTCAAGCCTTCACTGGGTGTGATATGGTCTCTGCTATCGTTGGTCATGGTCAGTGGTCAGCAACCTGCGGCTCCAGAACACAGCCCTAGTGGCTCAGTGGCTGTAGCATTATTACATACACACACTGGGGTGATCCACACCAAAATAATATAAACATTTCAGTCACCCAAAACGCGCTGCGCTGTCTGACAGTTGCCAGTTAATGTAGCACTTTAGCCCAGCAGTTATCAGAGGTGGAGCTTTCAATCTGAACCACCCATTTTCAAAGGTTTACTCAGTTTACTTTGTCATTAATATACCTTAGAGATGTTGTGTGGACTAGAAATGGAGTTCTGTAAAACTCCTTTATTTATTTATTTTTTTATTTTTATTTTTTAGAAACTCCATTTCTGGAGAAAGGTTGTGTTTCACCATGTTAATGATTTTTCTTTGAGGACCTTTTTTTCTGAGAGTGTGCAAATGGAACCAAATGGACCCGCCAGGGTCCATTTGGTTCAGATTTGCACACTCTCAGGAAAAAAATAAATAAATAAAATGCGGCTCCAGACAGATTTTGAATTTAATTTTGGGTCGAAAATGGCTTTTTCAACATCTTGGGTTGCCGACCCCTGGTCATGGTAAAACAATTCTATTTGACAGGTACTCATACTAATATTTTGGGCTGGTACTGTGATCTTCCTCTACATGTACCAGGTACTACTCTGGGTGAAGTTCGATACAGCAACTTCTCATGCAAGGCAACGGCTGGGATGATCAAACTGAGAATCTACCTCCAACAGAGAGTGCCTCAGCACAATATTCGCTCCGTGCCTACCTACAGACTTGTGACTGGCTCCTTCTACAGCATGTCTCCGGACCGGATGGACAGTTCCAGTTCCAACTCTGGACCCCATGGCTCCTGAAGAGCTGCTCCAGTTTGCAAGCTGCAATTGCCATGGAGATTGCAGCAGTCAATGATGCAGCTTCAGGAATAATGACGTCAAGTGCATCTCAGCTTGTGAAGTCTGTCAAGGCATTACCTGCTATTAAGAATATATACATATATAAGAATGCTATTCATGATGAAGGCATTGAGGATGAATATACACACATTGACTCATAAGGCATTCCACACAGTGAAATCACTGTTTTCTCTGACCAATGTTAAACGAATTGTAATAAACACAACTTTATGTAAATATAATAAGGTGTGGGACAGTTTTTCCACTAAGGAAAGGTTGTACTGTAAAACAAATGCTATAAATGAACTCAGAATGATGAAAAACCCCTAGTTTGACTCCTCACAAGTAACTTGAGGCCAAATTAAACATTTCCGAATTTTAGAAAATCGCCTATTGGTACACCAACTTTGTGCAGTTTTTTATTAGGTTTCCCACAGGAGTTGAATTTCAACTTTTTAGGAGATGTTATTAGACACCTTTAGAAACACATTGGTGAAGAGTTTGCTTGGTAACGAATTTATTCCCAGATATGCCAAATATCTGGTAAAATTCCCTTAAATGAGTCATGTGACTTGTCAGACCAATCAGGTTTCTGCAAGTGTAAATCGAGCCTTATAGTAGCATCCTAAAAATGGACATTGGTACTCAAATAGTCTCCCAATTATAATAAGACCCAGTTAGGATATTTCCAAAACCTATATTATTTTCATTCAGGCCAATAGGGTATTCATACACATACAGTATATACTGTATATTAGGGGTGTGACTCGATTAAAATTTTTGATCTAATTAATTTGAAGCTTTGTAATTAATGAATTAATCGCATACCAATAATTGACCCGAAAAGCATTCTTTGTATCAATTAAAACAGGCTGGTGTAGCATGTGAGTGAGTTTTCTAAATTAAAACTGTGTCCATACTGCGACGTGTTGTGTTGAGGGCGAGGGTTAAAGACAGTGTTAGTGATTTCGGACCAATGGGAAGACGAAACAGTGTGGGTTTGGATCAATGGCAACCCTTATATGATCTGTATTAGATCCGTATTAAAATATAAAATTTATTTTTTACCAATATGCTAGAGTTAAGTGTGGTTGAGTAAAACATATTTAGAGTACAGGTCATATACTGTATAATGGTTGTATAGGAACCTCCTGAAAAGTGCCATATGTTCTATAATATCATTCACTCTAGCGGTGCGTCTAATGACATGTGGCAGGTGTGTGTGCCGTCCTCCCAGGTGGTTCTCCAGACGGACAAGGAGACGGAGGGCTGCGAGGAGGAGGAGCAGCATCCTCCTCCTCTTCCTCCTACGCGGCTGTGGAGAGGAAGGGTACAGCAGCGCTGCTGCTGCTGCTGCGGTGGAGGCAGCAGCAGCAGCAGGGAGCTGAGCAGGCTCCAGCGCAGAGTGCGTAACACCCTGGAAGACTGGCTGGAGCACTACCGCATAGCCACCGGTAAGGTACAGTTACTGTACGCACTGACTAATGCCAGCACTACCAGAGGCGTTGTGACGTGCACACGTAGACATCACAGGAGTGGCTGGCTCTAGAGCAGTGGGTTTTCAACCTGCAGTTTTACATAAAACAGCTGCCCTTTCCATACCAAGAATGCAGCATTTACTAAGGAGAATTTATCTCGGAAGTCTCCTGAACTTGATCGTGTAACAGCGTTACGCTTCAGAGCTTGTGCTGTTAGTTGTGTGCTTGATGCTGCTATTATTGTTATTATTTTTTTGTCCAAAAGTCCCCACTTATGGGATTACGGCCCCTGGCATCTCAAACACTCTCTGCAAGTCCCTGAGTACTGGCACATACAGCTGCCATAACCACAATATAAACCATGAAAAGTTGAATCATATACACTCAAAGTGATTGTGACATTTAAAAACATTGCTTTTGTTTTTGTCTTCCTGCTGAATGTGATGTCACAATCTGCAAAAGCCTTCCTAACCCCACAGAAAACTCCAGACCACAGAGAAAATCCACTATGTTTCAAAGTTCAGGTTTTCTGGGTAAAATTGAGATCATAAAACCTAAAAGAAAAACAAAAAAAGTAAATAAATTAATATTAATTTAACCTTTAAAACCTTTAAATGACTTTCTTTTATAAATTGTATCATTAAAACTGGCAAACTTTCAGTGAATCGAGTGTCTTCTCGTGTGAGCTGTTCTTTGAAAAAAGTATTCATATAGAACATTTTGCACATTGAGGGCTCCATTTTTGTTACATGCTAAACTGAACTACTGAAGAATGTTTTTTTAAATAGTTTAAAAAGGCAAAGAAGTTAAGGGATAAGGGGTTTAACGGTAACGAAAATGGAGCCCTGAATCTTTTACTTCATTTGAAGACAATGTGCAGAAGTTGCAACAGTAAAACAAAAAAGGGAAAAAAAACTCACAAAGAATAAAATGGGCAAAGAAAATATAATAAATTAAAAGCTCTTCTTCATAGGTGAGTATCGTGTTATATAATATTATATATATAGTGTTTCTCAAGTCTCTGTTCCATTCAGAGTGTACATTACAGGGATATCATCCCAATACTGTAGTAGTGTTCCCAGGATATTATATGTTACCTGAATGAATTTCACAGTCACACAGTCCCCAAATTTCAGCTTTTTACTATGTCATAATATACCTTAGAGATGTTGTGTGGACATGATAAAAAAAAAGTTCCCCCATTTGGTGTTTCCTATAAATGGAGGTCTGAAAAAAAAACATTAACATGGTGAAACACAACTTGATGACATCATCAAAGCAAGCAGGCCAGCAGTGGAAGACCTGAGGGGGCAGCTTGGAACATACTTAGGCAGCAGTCATGTAGGTAAGAAGGTGGCAAGAGAATTGAGAGCTGTATGAACAAGACAAATAATTCTGACTGATTTTTTCAATCAGTTTTTTTGTGTTTTTGTGTTGTTTCTAAAGTTAAAAAGGCAGTCTTGATAACGTGATATAGTACATAATATAGTACATCAGAGGTTGACACTAAGGTCTCGGAGGCACTTGCCCACCGGGCAAGTGCAAGTCAGGTTCTACTTTCCCTCAGCTCATGGTCACTTGCCCCCCAAAAATATATTGTAAATTTTGCAGATGTAACTCTTGAGAACGTAAAAATGAAACCAAATGGACCCTTGCAGGTCCATTTGGTTTCTCAAGAGTTTCTCAAGAGTTTCTCAAGAGTTAAAATTCATCCTCTTAATTAGCCCAGGTCTACACAACTAGAGAATGGGCAACCAGGTAGCAGTCTTCACTTGCCCGACCATTTTTCTTACTTGCCCCAGGCAAGCGGGCAATTGTTCGTGTCAAGCCCTGGTACATCATCTGTGCTTCAAACTCACACTGGGCATAGGTTTGTCCGGTGGAGCGAAAGTTACCGTATTGCCTCGACGACGACGGCGCATTGCAAACCTCGACACTAATCGAGCAGTTCTTCCAACAAAGGATCCTGTTCACGGTCACCGGTGTCACTCAGGCCTGTGCGTTTGCAGTTCCCAGTGACCTCCTCTCCCCTCCCTGTACTGTCCTTCAAGGTATCAAGTGTCCCGACGGGGAGCAGATGCCAGATGCCCAGCCGTGGAGGACCAACAGGCCGAGGAGAGAGGAGGAGGTACTACGGTCGGCCGCCCTCCGCGCCCCGCTGCCCTCCCTGACCTCACCGGTCGTCACTCAGCGAGATCCATGTCCATTGGAGGCCGGCGTTACGGAGTTACGGCAGCAGCAGCAGCAGCAGGGCTCACCAAGACACCTGTCTGCACCGGCAGACCAGCTTCTATGGTAGGCACGGGTGGGTAATTATTTTTCTCAATGGGCCAAATGAGATACATAAAATATTGTGGAGGGCCAAGACCAGGGGTGTAGTGGAGGGGGGACGGGGGGGCCACGACGTCCCCCCACTTCTCTCACATCTAAAATATTTTGGGGGCAAAAATATGTTTTTTTGAATTGTCATTTACTTTAATTGATACAATTAGCATTGTAAACTAATGTATAATGTGCATTGCGCAGGTACACGCAAATGCACATGCATGTGTGCGTGCACGTGTCCTAAGCGTCCCTCCACTTCTAAAAGTCCCACTACAACACTGGCCAAGACTAAAGGCTGAACTAAAGTCTGTGTAATATTAATTTAATTTCAAGATAAAAGTAAGACCAACCATCTTAACACCAGGGTCCACTATTTATGACATTTTACCCCCACAGACCCCAAAACTAAAGATTTATTTTGTTTTTGTCCACAATAGCAGGATGTATTTTACAAACAAAACAGGATAACATAGCCACAAAAAGTTCGGAAATCCAACTTTGGTCCATTATAGCTCCCCTTTGATAAAACCGATTGGTATCGTATTATATACCATTTTCATCATTGATTTGTCCCCTTTACAATGAGGTACAGCATGTAATGATCCGGCATTCGTGGAATGAGCAACACTGCTAAACATGTGGCTTGCGCTCCATTTTTTTTTGCCAAAATGGCAAATGTATGGTATTGATTGCTTTGCGTTGCCTAGCAGATTGGATGATTACTCTCTTCCACAGTACAAAGTAAAAACACAACACATATTGGACATTTTTAGACTTTATTAATTTCACACTCAGTGACAGGGAACTCAGTAGCGTGTGGTATTACCAAACACAGACAGATTGTTGTACTGATCGGGTGACATCATTTAATGGGGGCAGTGTGATGGTTTGGGGGGCATCTCTCTGAGAGGCAAGACTAATCTTGTCATTATCAAAGGTAATCTCAATGCATTAAGGTACAGGGATGAGATTCTGGATCCAGTGGCGATCCCATATCTTAGGAACCTGGGACCTAATGCCATCCTCCAAGATGACAATGCTCGCCCCCACAGAGCCAGGATCATCAAAGAGTACCTCCAGAATTTGGGAGTGGAGAGGATGGAATGGCCTGCCATGAGTCCAGACCTCAACCCAATTGAACACTTGTGGGATCAGGGATGTGTATGCTAGAGTGACCCACAGAACCACGTTGGCTGACTTGAAACAGATGCTGGTTGAGGAATGGAATGCAATCCCACAGCAAAATGTGGCTGCATTGGTGAGCAGCATGAGGAGGAGGTGCCAAGCTGTTGTGTCTGTGTTTGGTAATACCACACGCTACTGAGTTCCCTGTCACTGAGTGTGAAATTAATAAAGTCTAAAAATGTCCAATATGTGTTGTGTTTTTACTTTGTACTGTGGAAGAGAGTAATCATCCAATCTGCTAGGCAACGCAAAGCAATCAATACCATACATTTGCCATTTTGGCAAAAAAAATTGGAGCGCAAGCCACATGTTTAGCAGTGTTTCTCATTCCACGAATGCCGGATCATTACATGCTGTACCTCATTGTAAAGGGGACAAATCAATGATAAAAATGGTATATAATACGATACCAATCGGTTTTATCAAAGGGGAGCTATAATGGACCAAAGTTGGATTTCCGAACTTTTTGTGGCGAGTATAGATAAAAAATGACTTTTACATTCTCTAGTTTTGTAGACTTGGGCTAATTCAGATGATGAATATTTTAACTCTTGAGAGTGTAAACATGAAACCAAATGGACCCGCAAGGGTCCGTTTGGTTATATACAAATAACCTACTCTATGATGACTATCACTATGACGAAATACTTACTGTATATTGACAATCTTTCAACAAATCAAATCAAAACTAGATTAAAGTTAGGGATAAGAGTGGAGATAAGAGATCCAGTTGAACTAAAAGACAAGTCATTTTATCTCTCTGAAAATAGCAGATCTACATGCCAAGCTGCGGCACATTGTGAGCTTGTAGATCGGTTATTTTCAGCCATTACTGTACAGTATGTCGCCATCAGGGCTTGCCAAAACACATTCTTCTCGACTAAATAAACGTTCAATGTTCATTTATTCGACTGAAATCTCATGATATATAGGGCTCCATTTTCGTTACCATCTAAACCCCTTATCACTTTTTGGAATAGTTCAACGTGCCAACCTATTGACACATTGTGAGCTTGTAGACGGGCCATTTAAACTATTGAATTTTTTTTTAATAGTTTAAAAAGGCAAAGAAGTTAAGAGATAAGGTGTTTAGTGGTGATGAAAATGGAGCCCTTAGTCGACTGACTCTGGACTACTAAACATTCACTGTTTATGCAAACGTCTGTTTGAGTTTGACAGAGAAAATGTGTGAGAAATAGAAAAACCCCAGCTTCATCATCGGGGCGGCAAAAACATGCATAGATAGATAGATAAATGGACCCAGTTCAGGCACTTGTTGTCACAGCAGAATAAAGACACAGATGCAGCTAATTAAATTAATCACGAGTCTGGATTAGTCATGCACAGGGACTGACGTTCATCAGGGGTGTGTTGGGATGAGCTTTGACCCTCTGCAGCTGTCAATGTTGCTCTGTAGTACTCTCCAGTGAGACCCCAGTGAGCCTCTCCAATGGTTAGAGTGGGAAATGCAGGCCAATCTGTGGATTTATGACTAGGAAAACCCTGCACCCTGCAACGCTGTTTAAACACTGAGCGCTTGACTCAGGGGCGGGTGTAACATTTCCCATATTGGAGGAGGGGGCAGGAGAAAATGGCATGGGGGCAGCTTCATCGCTGATGAAGCCGCACCCATACCATTTTCGGTTACAGGACTTATATTAGTCAAGTAAAGCATCAATAATAACATCAGTTGTTGTTGAAGTTACAACAGACACGCAGCATGCATAAAGCTAAAGGTCTGACTCAGAGAGTTTTCTGTTTTCATTGATCAAATGCTGTTGGTTTAGTGGTGTCACAGCTGTAGTTACTGTAGTTAGTAGCAGTAGTAGTGTTTGAAAACATTTAAAATATAAGCACTTTAAAGGTATAGTAAGTGATTTGGGTGATTTGGAAAACGCTCCGATCCCCCCAGTAGCAAGATGTGCACATGCACACATTCTACAGTGAGGTGAAGTGCAACAGGACAGAGAGACAGGGAGGTAATCCTTATATCACCACACTCTATAGTAGATAGGATTAGCCAAAAAAAGAAGAAAAAAAGAACAATATTTGAATTAAGTGAAATCACTTACTATACCTTTTAATTTGAAATATCTAGCCCCTGTTCAAAACGCCACTGAGCAACTTCTATTGAGATGAACAGAAATGGGGCGGGCCTATCAAATGAACTCTCTACCCTTTTATTGCTCTCCTGTCCTCACACTCACCAGCACATGAACCAGTGGTTATTAACCATTGTGATTCCAGGGCCTACTGTTTATTCAGCATTTTACTCCACATACCACGGTTTGACGGGGCTTTAGTCTTTCAGACCCAAAAACTAAAGGATATTTTGTTTTTGTCCACAATTCTATGCTGTGTTTAATAGGAAAGACGGTGAGCCAAATCGTCTGAAATTTCTAATTGTGTAAATTCTTGAAAATTCTGTAATTCAGACATACATAACACATAACATAACATATAACAATTACCGTATTTTCCGCACTATAAGGCGCACCGGATTATAAGGCGCACCGGATTATAAGGCGCACCTTTTAAAACTGATTTCATATATAAGGCGCACTGGATTATAAGGCGCAGTGAATAAAACCTACTACAGTTAACATAGAATAGAAGCTACTGCAGTCAACCAATCCATATATAAGGCGCACTGGATTATAAGGCTCACTGTGGTTTTTTGAGAAAATTAAAGGCTTTTAAGTGCGCCTTATAGTCCGGAAAATACGGTACATAACACACATGACATAACATAATTTAACTTTTGAGAGCTTTAAATTAAACCAAATTTGTTTTAGTTTTGGCTATATTTACAATGTTATGAAAAAAGTGTATACTGTATTATGTTTACACTGTATTTATAGGCATCTTAATTTGGGCATTTGGTGCGTTCTCAGGACTCCAAAGAAGCGCATGAGGGAGGAGTCCCATGTCACTCACATAGGAACCCTTCGAGTTCGCAGCAACATCAAACTGGAGTAAGTAGTAGTAAGTAGTGATGCTCCTATTTACCATCACATTAACCTGAGATCAGACCTAATGAAGTGGAGTGTAACATTTTCAAGTCCTATTTATACGTTGTTGCGCACCAGACATATTTCTACTTGAAAAAAACTGTTTTCAACCTTACTACTAGGTTGCACTACCATGATCTATAAAAAAGCAAAAAGAAGTTTGTTGTTGTTGTTGTTGTTTTTTTAAATATTGTATTTATGCTAATTAATCAATCAATTAATTCATTAATTATAATACATAAAAAAGGGATATATTTAATATAATGAATGACTGTACATGTTCTAGACATTCTAATAACCACAAAAATATATTTATTGCAGTAATTTTAATACTTTTATTAGGGTTAAAGGCTAAAGGTCAAAGGTTAAAAATCATCAAAAAATGTCCAGAGATTAATTGAAGAGGCTAATTGCAGCCTCTGTGGGGGGTATTGTTATGCAAATATCATGACCAATTTCAAATTCTAAACAATCAACCTCAAGTATGATATTTATGTAAAGAAATAACAAAAAAAGAATGATAACATTTTTTTAAATAATTAAAGGGTTAATGTTGCTAAAAAGCAACATTGGGCCTTCTAGGGTTAAGTAAGAAATAGCGTAGCGTTGTACTTTGTCCACCACTGTTTAACGCTGTTGTCTTGTTGTCTTGTGCTCCACTCCCATCCATCCATCCATCCATCCATCCATCCATCCATCCATCCATCCATCCCTCACCCAGTTCAGCATTCGTACCCAGCTATCCCAACTCTGCTCCCTCCCTACCAGCCGCTCTGCCCTCCTCTCCCCCCTCTCCCTCCACCCCTCCTCCTCCCCTCCCCCCCGTCAGTGCGTTGTGGTGCTGCCCGGCGTTGCTGCGCGCTGCGCTGCTGCTGCAGCAGGGGGAGAGGAGTAGAACTCCGCGGCTGCAGCAGCGCTGGCAGTGCTGCTGCAGCTGCAGATCCATGCCGGAGGTGACGGACCTGGAGTACGACGCGTTCGTCCGCGGCCAGCAGCAGCAGCAGCAGGCCGGTACGGCACGCCGCGACCAGCAGCAGATCATAGTGGTGTGCGTGACTTCACCCCGCCAACAGCAGCAGCAGCCACAGACCCACCCCGAGACGCCACCACCACCGCCACACGCTGACGACGCCCTGGCGTCCGGCGGGGGATTCCAGCTGGACGCGGTGGAGCGGCTCTACGAGAGCATGAACAGGGGCAGGAGCGCACCGTGCACACAGGTAGGGGTGGGCAAAACAATCGTTACGCCAATATACAGTATACCGCAATTCTTAATGCCATGATATCAAAATCGAATCGCCAGGTTCAAAATCAATGTTATCAGGCTGCATTGCTGTGTATGATTGAACTTTTTGTTATTTATATTGTTTAAAATTGCTTTAAAATGTTGTAGTTGAACTTTGAAATTTGAAATTTTACTTGATGAGATCATCTTTTGGGGCCTTTTTTTCTGAGGGTGTACAAATGGAACCAAATGGACCCGTTAAGCTCCATTTGGTTCCATTTGTACGAATACCGAACATCGTCAAATGCCGACATTATACTATTGTACTAATAATCGGGGCGGCTGTGGCTCAGGAGGTAGAGCAGGTCGTCCAATGACCCATGGGTCGGCGGTTCGAATCCCGGCTCCTCCTGTCTATGTGCCGAAGTGTCCTTGGGCAAGACACTGAACCCCAAATTGCCTCCAATGAGCTGGCCACCATTGGTGTGTGAATGTGGGAAGTGGGGACGCTGGCGTCGACTGTTCGCCGCTCTACTTCCCAATGTATGAATGAATGGACCATTGTAAAGCGCTTTGAGCACTTGGAAAAGCGCTATAAAAATGCAATCCATTATTATTATATTCTATTAAAATATGAGCAATGAGCACTTTTAATTGTAACTATACAAAAAAATATATATATTTGGGGTAGGCTTTTTTGGAAACCATGTATTTCCAACTCCAGTTTGTCCCTATTTAGGCTGCTTGAACAGCCCTCTAGGCTGCTTGAACACCCCTCAATGTCGCAATTCTGAGAACTAGATGACTGGTGGAACGTGTCCGACTCTGTTTGCATGCCATTGCCATCTAGTGGTCAATACCGGTAATATCGAATATCGAGCTACAGTAATTAACACGTAGCCTCGACACCCAGGCTTTCATTTTCGTCCGCCTTGCGCGAAAACGGAAAGCCTGGACTAACGCGCGTTGGAAAGTGGCCTTGAGGGGGGTGTCAACTTTCCGGGGTGGGCGTGGCTCTAAATGATGTGACGTAGAACAGCAGTGGACGGGCGTGGGAGGGGCCGGAGATGACGACACGTTAGTGAGATCAGAGCGCAGCACTTCCGCCGTGTGGATCCCACGACACCCCCGCCCCCCAAGGCCAAAATCATTGAGGGCTAGACCAGGCTAATTAACACGTTATCAATACCGATATTTAAAAAAATCAATACCGCCCATGAGGTTTGAGGGAGACAGAATTAATTCTTCCTGGGGTGATATTGGTGGAGAAAATAAAAATGTGTGGATGAACGTGTAGAACGGTGCAACAGTAACAGACTGGACTCTCCTCCTCTTGCCGTCTTACAGTGTCAGACAGACTCGTTCCGCCTGGTGAGGTACGAGGTGGTCCCCAGGAAGTCTGGAGGGGTCCAGCACAACGCTCTGCTGCAACACAGACACAACGCTGGGCCAGGAATGGTGCTGGTCAGTGAGATCATGGATGAATGGTGCTGGTCAGCAGTGTTGCCAACTTGGCGGATTTGTCACTATATTTAGCTTTTTTTCCAGACCCCCCCCTAACGCTAAAATTTGTGAAAAAAACTCCTGGCGGAAAATCTAGTGCTTTTTTGCTGGTGAGTTGGAGCGGGAATTGGTTGACAGGCGCCAGAGATAAAACCCTTTCTTTTCATCATTTTTCCTCCTATGATAGAGTCCTCCTTCCTTCGTAGAAAGGACCATTGGTAACCAAATGGACCCTTATAGATCTGTAACTCTTGCGATCGTAAAATGAAACCAAATGGACCCTTACGGGTCCATTTGGTTTCATTTTACGCTCTTAAGTTAAATCCTATTTAACCTGAATTACTAAATTAATCTGAATTACTATAATTGTCAAGAATCTACACATTTAAAAAATGTAGAAGAATTGCTATTTAGACCAACATTTTGCCAGTTATCTCTCCTAAATTAGTCAGAGACACTAAAATCAACATCACATGGTGGTCCTCTGTGGCTAAAATGCAGAATAAACAGTGGGCCCTGGTATGAAAAATGGTTGAAAACCCACTGCTCTAGTGCATTTTGGATTTTGGCAGTTGGCAGCACTGCTGGTCAGTACGATAGATGAATGGTGCTGGTCAGTGAGAATGGTCCAGAAAGAAAAATTATAATAATAATAAAATAATGGAACTACACATCCTAAAATCCAAGCTATGATGCTGGCATTTCAATTATTTATATCTATTTCTCCTAACAGCAAAAGAGGAATAAAATTACTGAAAGAAACGTAAAATATAGCATAGCCAAATCGGGTCGTGAGAAATTATGACAATAAACACAATGTTGTGGGCCCATCAAATACTTTGTAAAGAATTAAAACTAAACAAAATAAAGTGTTCAATCCTGCTGTTGTTTTTTTCTTCTTACTAATTGTTTGATTTGTCCAAAATTTGTTGTCAGGATTTGTCACAGCACGATTCGGTTTTGTCCGCGCATAAACGTTTTTATATAAATCGTTTTTTGAAAAGGAAAATGAGCAGGGAATTCACTTCCGGAAAAACAGGCTCTTTTACATCACTGCGAAGCTCTATAGTACAATATATCAGGGGTTTTCAACCTTTTTCATCCCAGGGCCCAGCATTTATTCAGCATTTGAGCCACGGACCAACCTCTGAGGATATTTTTAGACCCACAGACCCCAAAACTAAAGATTTCTTTTGCTTCTGTCCATGACCATTAATCTTCCAGTTGTGTAGATTTGGACTAATTCGCATGATGGATATTTTAACTCTTGAGAGTGTAAAAATGAAACCAAATGTCCATTTGTTTGTTACATTTGGTTAAAACAACTTAGCTGGGGGACCACCTGGAACCCTCTCAAGGACCACTGGTGGTCACCGGACCACCTGTTGAAAACCACTGCAATTAAGTATACATATGGTGTCCCACTGGGTGGCAGCAGTACAGCTGCTTTCAGGATGTGTGTGTGGGACTATAGTATAATGCCTGCATGTTATGTACAGTACTTTGCCCTTGGATGACAGCATCGATCCATTACCGACAGGCAGCGGCTTTAAATCGTAATCTTGCTTACAGCCGTGGGCCCGAAAATGATTTGCAATGCAGATACCGCGGTCATAAATCAACCCGAAGAAAAAGTCACAAGTGATCATTGTAAAAATGACATATTAGGCTTATACTACCTTAGCTGTAAGCCTGTAATAATGGAGGGTATTATTCATATCACATACAGGATAAACAGGTTCTTCAGTTGAAGAAAGTTAAAGCCAGGGTTTGACAAATGACGGATTGGTTGATTTGATTTATTTAACAGTTTTCCAAATAGCACAGTGGTATGATTATATAATGGTGCTAGAAAGACAAATTCCCTAAGAGCTTGATTCCATTGTGATCCCACAGGTATATGCTAAATAAATGCATTAACAGTTTATTAATATGTCCCAAATTGGGCACTATGTTTTGCAGCACATAATGAAGCTCTAAAAAACACATTACAAACATGACAACAACAGACACACGCAGTAGCACAAAAACAGATTACAAATACATAAATACTGTATAAAGTGCAAACTAGAGCTAAAGTGCACCAAGTGACTAATCTAACAACCTTTACCTCACCACCCATCCCTGAGACTAACAGCCTAGCGTCTACCTCCTCTTGTTTCCCTTATTGGTGGCTCTAATGGAGGTAGGTATGAAGGAGAATTTAAACCTGTTGGTTTTGGTGACAGGAATCTTTACCCATTGGCCAGATGGCAGCTTATATTCCTGACATAGGGGGTGAGATCTGTTCTAATGGTGGCTGTTTTTTTTAAGCACCAGAAGGCTTTATAAATATATAATCTAATCAGTGATTTATCAACCTGAAATTTGGCTAGTTTCCTTAAACATAAGGCGCTGCTGACATACATGACAGGCCCTTTTCTATTTTGATGTAGGCTAAGTGATTTTTTTTGTGTGAATCAACACTATGGGGATGAGATCAATTCCCTGTAAACTGAGTAAGAATCAAAGTAAACTGAGTCAGAACAAAGATCAGTTGCGTGTCAAGAAAGAAGCTAACATTACGGGGAAAAGTGATCTGTTTTTGATGTATCACAAGCAGAAATGGCCACAACCTGCCATATATTATGTCTTGCAAAACACGTGGGCGCCAGCGATGAAACATGAATAGGATTGATGACCTTTAACAAGTGTATTCTCCTCGGATAACGTGAGGTCTCTCTTTCCTAAACAGATGTACCTCAGAGGGAAGCTGCTGTTTGCCGATTACATTTTCAACGGCTACTGTTGCTCAGCCAGGACCCTCCAGAAGCAGATCTCCAAAACCAGAGGAGACCACAGACTGGGCCTACAGAGTCTCCCTCCAGACTACAAGTTCAGGTACCAGAATTATCCTGGCTCTATATCTGATAGACCAGGGGTGCCCACACTTTTTTGACTTGAGAGCTACTTTCAAAATAACCAGCTCAACAAGATCTACACATCAAAAGACGTCCATTCCATGGCCCCCAAGAAAGTTTGAGCTTTGAAATAGCGGTGATGGTGTTACTTACTGTTATAGTGTTTAAGAGTAATACACTTATAATGAAAAATAGAGGCGGAGAATTGGAAGGTTTTGCTGTATATGCATAATGCTGACGTTTGAAAACAGTGTTTGAGGTTTGAGTTGACAGTTCATGATATTGAGTTTAGTCTCTTGTACCCAAAACTAAGAACTTTCACGTTTTTGTCCACAATTGGGAAAGAGTACTGGCAAAACGTTGGTCAAAATAACAATTATTCTCCATTTTCTAATTGTGTGGACCATAGAAAATTACGTAATTCAGATGTTTAAATATAATGTACGTAACTCTCGAGAGCGGTAAAATTGGAGGAAGGCCTCCTCTCATCCTGAGTGGACGAAAGGCTTTTATGCCAAAGCCCAAGCTGAAACTAGGGCGTTTTGACCCCAGGGGCTAACTGGGGACAGGGAGGAATTCCTTATGTTTTCACCACACTCTAAAGTAGGGAGGATTAGCCAAAGAAAAAGAAAATAACAATATCTGAATTGTCCGTGATGCTTCGCGCCACGGGCGATGAAGCCGCACCCATACCATTTTCAGTTACAGGCCTTTTATTAGTCAAGTAAACCATCAATCAGCAACATCAGTTGTTGTTGAAGTTGCAACAGACACGCAGCATGCATAAAGCTAAAGGTCTGACTCATAGAGAGTTTTCTGTTTTCAATGATGAAATGCTGTCGGTTTAGTGGTGACACAAGTGTAGATAGTTAGTAGCAGTAGTGGAGTTACAAATATAAGCACTTTCATTTTAAATTTGGGTTGTTTTGCATGCCACCCTGTTTGGTGGGGCAGTCAGGGCATTTAGGGGGGCATTGCCCCCCCATGCCCATGCCTACTGTAGATCCGCCCCTGCCGTATACCTTTAAACTACAGCACCTGTGCTGGTTATTGCTTGCAGTGTTAAAATAGATGGAGCAGGTGCCAGGACATTGCGTCACTCAGGATGGGACTCTTTGACATCATCTCCAGTTGACGTCGGAGAGCCTGAAGGTCCGTCTCCTCCCCTGGAAAAGGAAAGGACTCAAACTAGTTCAAGGTGGGTAGTACCCTACTAGAGTTCAATCTCCTCCCCTGGAAAAGGAAAGGACTCAAACTAGTTCAAGGTGGGTAGTACCCTACTAGAGTTCAATCTCCTCCCCTGGAAAAGGAAAGGACTCAAACTAGTTCAAGGTGGGTAGTACCCTACTAGAGTTCAATCTCCTCCCCTGGAAAAGGAAAGGACTCAAACTAGTTCAAGGTGGGTAGTACCCTACTAGAGTTCAATCTCCTCCCCTGGAAAAGGAAAGGACTCAAACTAGTTCAAGGTGGGTAGTACCCTACTAGAGTTCAATCTCCTCCCCTGGAAAAGGAAAGGACTCAAACTACAGTAGTTCAAGGTGGGTAGTACCCTACTAGAGTTCAATCTCCTCCCCTGGAAAAGGAAAGGACTCAAACTAGTTCAAGGTGGGTAGTACCCTACTAGAGTTCAATCTCCTCCCCTGGAAAAGGAAAGGACTCAAACTAGTTCAAGGTGGGTAGTACCCTACTAGAGTTCAATCTCCTCCCCTGGAAAAGGAAAGGACTCAAACTACAGTAGTTCAAGGTGGGTAGTACCCTACTAGAGTTCAATCTCCTCCCCTGGAAAAGGAAAGGACTCAAACTAGTTCAAGGTGGGTAGTACCCTACTAGAGTTCAATCTCCTCCCCTGGAAAAGGAAAGGACTCAAACTACAGTAGTTCAAGGTGGGTAGTACCCTACTAGAGTTCAATCTCCTCCCCTGGAAAAGGAAAGGACTCAAACTAGTTCAAGGTGGGTAGTACCCTACTAGAGTTCAATCTCCTCCCCTGGAAAAGGAAAGGACTCAAACTAGTTCAAGGTGGGTAGTACCCTACTAGAGTTCAATCTCCTCCCCTGGAAAAGGAAAGGACTCAAACTAGTTCAAGGTGGGTAGTACCCTACTAGAGTTCAATCTCCTCCCCTGGAAAAGGAAAGGACTCAAACTACAGTAGTTCAAGGTGGGTAGTACCCTACTAGAGTTCAATCTCCTCCCCTGGAAAAGGAAAGAACTCAAACTAGTTCAAGGTGGGTAGAGCCTACTAGTGAGTTCAAGTTGTTCTGTATTCCATACTGTTCTGTACTCTCAACACCCATTATGCTGACACTGAATTTCAACAATACCCACATGTTTGGCCTGTCGATAAAACCTTGATTTATTGTCACAAGCAGTGGTCTAGTGGAGGGGGGACGCAGGGGGACGGCGTCCCCCCACTTCTCACTTCTAGAATATTTTTGGGGCAAAAGTAGGCCTACCGTATGTTTTTGTCTTGTCATTTACTTTTATGGATACAATTAGGCATTGTAAACAATCTTTCTCAATATGTTATACTTGTTTTAATAGCGTGTCTGTGTGTATGTTGCGCAGGTGCACGCAAATGGAAGTGTGCATGCACGTGCCTTAAAGGGGAATTCCACTCATTTTCAATATTTTACTATGTCATTAATATACCTTAGAGATGTTGTGTTGACATGGTAAAAAGTTTCCCCCAGTCTGTGTTTCCTAGAAATTGAGGTCTGAAAAAAACAGCATGGTGAAATACATCTTGACAACATCATCAAGATGCGTTTCACAATGTTAATGAGTTTCCTTTTTTTTCTGAGAGTGTACAAATGGAACAAAATGGACCCGCTAGGGTCCATTTGGTTCACATTTGTACACTCTCAGAAAAAAATGGTTGGAATTCCCCTTTTCCCACTTCTAAAAGTCCCACTACAATACTGGTCACGAGTCATTGTAAAACCGCCAGGCGCCACGCGTCGAAAGTAGCCAGTCTACAAGCTCACAACGCCTCTAGGAATGCGACACTGTGAGCTTGCAGATAAGCTATTTTCCCAACACGCGACCTCATTGTACGACGGAGCCTGAATTGTGACTTCTGACGTGTGACATCTCGTTGACCCCAATTAGGACGGCCGCTCACAGCCGAGGGATGTCACCGACGGAGAAGAGAGACGCCACCTCGAAGGCTGCAAGGATTCCTCCTGCTCCTGTGTCCATAGCAACACATTGAACACAACCTAGCAGCAAAGAAAGAGGCGTTAGGGGCACAGTGGCACAGTGGTTAGTGCTGTCGCCTCACAGCTAGAAGGTCCTGGGTTTGATTCCCGCGAACACCAGCACCCGCAGCGCTGCTGCGGGTGCTGGTGGCGTGTTTGCTCCTCCGCGTCATCAGTGCCCATACCCGAGGCGGGGTTGGTGAAAGGGCCTTTCTGTGTGGAGTTTGCATGTTCTCCCCATGCCCCCTCGGGTAGACACCCTTACATAAACATGCTGTAATCCTGGGCTCTAGACTGCCTCCCCCTGGCCAGCCGGGGCGCCTGATGGAGGGGACAGGAACTGGTTGGAATAACGTGTTCCTTCCACACGCTACATCCAACGAGGGAAACTCTGCCCTGTCAGGTGAAAAGAAGGCAGCTTGGACTCCTCATGCATTGAATGAAGCATGAGGCCAGTCCGCTGCCTCCTCAGGTTGGCGGAGGCTGTGTAGAGACCAGGATCACATTAGGAATTGGCAATTGGTTACATTAGGAATTGGCAATTGGTTACAAAATTGTGGGATGAAAAATATTTAAAGAAAGAGGCGTCGGTTTCAAGGCTCATCGCCTGGTTCAACAAAGCTAGGTCCATTTGCAAAACTTGCAAAACAAGCACCTCCACTGGCAGGCAATATGTAGGAATAGGGGCAAAAAGTGTGTTCTCAACAAAATTCAAAATGGCGGGAAAACTTTAATGGCGGAACTGGGCGTGGCCTATATGGAGAGATGTATCATGACGCAAGGAATGCTGGGAAAGGGAATTTTAAATTTACAACCTACGGTTCAAGAGTTATGGGCCAAAACGTAATGTTCTGTTTGGTGGGCTGTTATAGCGCCACCATGAGGCCAACCGATAAAAAAATTAAAGTAAATAATTTTTAAAAATATGTCCAACCACCTCCCCAAGTTTTGTAACCATAGCCCTTATGGTCTCAGAGGGAAAAATCGTTGAACTTTACGCTTTGCGGTTTTCCATTCATTTCAATGGGGAAAAATATTCCACAAATGTATTAATATAAAATCAACTATAAGACATATCTCTTATCAAAATGCAAGCACACTTGCAAAACAAGCACCTCCACTGGCAGGCAAGCAAGCACATAACATAACGCACCACTGGTGTATTTTGTTACTTTGCTAATTGCACTACTTTACCTGCCTATTTAGTTGCCCCTTGGGGACAAATAAGGTGAACTGGTTTGAACCAGACCTCTCTCACAATGCTTTATAATCAGGATGCGGAGCGGTGCTTTGCTTCAGTGTTTTGGCACTGGCAGTCGGATACACATCATTTGGCAACCTCTTCATAAAGCACCAGGGGAGGAAAGATTCAATAAGCACAGTGCTGGCACCGGTTTTGACTGACCACTATAACACTGTGTACACATTCATTTCACTTTGAGAGCGTGCAAGTTTTAGACCTGAGCAGGGGCGGAAGTAAAACTTCCCAATTGGGGGGGGGGGGGGGGGATCAGGAGAAAATGGTATGGGGGCGCCCATATTTTCAGTTACAGGAGTTTTATTAGTCAAGTAAAGCATCAATAATAACATCAGTTGTTGTTGAAATTGCAACAGACACGCAGCATGCATAAAGCTAAAGGTTTGACTCAGTGAGTTTTCTGTCCAGACCACCAGACATGCTTTAAAAGGATCCCAGGCTAATAATCCTAATATGGATACTGTAAATGCATTATACTTGTCCTCTATAACTGAATAAATTCAATAAGTTCAATAATAATTGAACATTTAAAACACATATGGCTAGATTTTCGTCACCTCTAAACCTCTTATCCCTTAACTTCTTTGCCTTTTTAAATTATATATAAAAAATAATAATAATAACAAACATTTTTTCAACAGTTAAAATGAACAGTCTACAAGTTCACACTGTGTAAGTAGATTGGTATGTCGAACTAATCCAAAAAGTTTATCAAAATAGTAAATGAGGGATAAGGGGTTTAGGATAAGGGGTTTAGCCCATATAATGGAGCCCATATAATGTTATTTAGTTTAAATATTGTTCATAATTTTATCCCTTGGAGATTTTCCCTGGAGCCCCCCCTTACCAAATGGACCCGTAAGGGTCCATTTGGTAAGGGGGGCTTCAGGGAAAATCTTGCCTAGGGCACCAAATTGCTTAGGAACGCCACTGACTGAATGTCCCCTTAATTATGTGACAGTGAATTAGTACTCATCAGGCCAAACTCGAACCGCGTTACGTAACGAGCTGTAAGAAAAACAACTTGTGCGCGGTACATCCAAACAAGACATTCATCTCAGCTTTTATTTAGTCGATTAGATGTCCTTGGTGTTTAATGAGTGAACTCATCTTCAAAGTGGTCTATTTGTTCATGGCTTCCTGCCTCCTTCTATTACCCAACATTAAGCTCAAATCGCCTTAGACCTCCACTACGTCTCAAAGTCAGTTTAATATGTGGAATTCACTGCCTTTAACATCTGTGGGAGTTGTCTTCTTCTCACCATCTCAAGAAGATCTGAAACTCACTTCTTTTAAACCACCAAATACTTTCCATACGGTCTGCCAAAAGTAACCTGAGTCTACTCAGTATTTTCCCTAGCAGTTAACTGTTTTGTGACTTTGCTCTTTCTGTGTTCATTTCTTGTTAGTGTATATTATAAATATATACTGTACACTGTTTTTTTTTTTTTTTTGCTGATTTGTCTTCCTTTGGATGATGTGGTTTAATGTATTGTGTAATAGTCAATGATAGGCAAGTTACTGGGAAAATGTAGTAAGCTACACTACTTGTTGCTCTCAAAAAAAAAGTAGCTTAAAGCTACACTACAAGCTATCCCCAGAAAATTGTAGCAAGCTACACTACAAAATGTAGCTTAGCTATGTAGCTTAGCTATGTCTTAGGAATGCACAAATATTGCTATTAGAATGTTCACTTTTGAAGCCCCTGGTGGGTTTTTAGGCATTCTCTCTTCAACATTGTTGTTTGACTTTCTGTATATATATTTCTAAAACTATTCTTGTAAGTAAACAACCAAACAAGCAAAGTGTATTATTAAATTTACAAGAAGTCTAAAAAATGCTATTTTGATAAACGTTTGGATGGAATTGTAGACAAATTCTTATCCACTGACAGCTAAATATTCTTTAGAATATTCTTTCGTCTGAGAGGCTAAATGTCATCAAATGGTGTTTTTTTTGCTGCACAAGTCAGCAGTCGCGATGAATGTGATCCATCTTGCTCAAAAAGAATGACACATCTGTTTTTGATATAGTTTGAAATAAATACTTTAGTGAAACAAAAATAACCATGCTTTGCTTTCTTTTTTTGTAGGAAATGCTATTTATTTGTGTTCTTTCAGCTGAACGAATGAACTTCCTCCCTGTGAAACAGGGCCGGATCTAGAGGGGGGCAAATGTGCACCGTGGCCCCCCAATGAAAGGTAATATCAGTGGTTTTCATCAGTGGTCCGGGGACCACCAGTGGTTGAGAGACGTCCAGGTGATCCCCAGCTGAAATGGTGGAAAGTTGGTTAACAAGATTTAACTCTTTGAGAGCGTAAACATGAAACCAAATGGACCCTTGCGGGTCCATTTGGTTTCATGTTTACGCTCTCAAGAGTTAGAAATACAATATTCATCATGTGAATTAGCCCAATTCTACACATCTAGAGAATGTAGAAGAATGATGGTCATTTTGATCTGTATTTTGGACTGTTTTGTTTCCCCAAATCCAGCCTGGAATTGTGGACAAAAGCAAAATAAATCTTTAGTTTTGGGGTCTGTGGGGCTAAAATGTCCTCAAATGGTGGTCTGTGGCTCAAATGCTGAATAAATAGTGGGCCCTGGTGTCAAAAAGGTTGAAAACCACTGCTTCATATAAAAACTGTAGAAGAATGTAGAAGATTCTTCCAGCCCACCCTATAGGGCTGGCTTGATGCGGCCCTGCTGTGAAAAGTGACTCATGGGCCAAACACAGTGACAAAGTGCCCACGCAGGCCTACATCTTGTGGAAAAGTAACACGCAGATGATAAACTTACGTATTTTTAGTTTCACTTCCTCTTAAAAAGTGTTCAATTTTAGCAGCTATTATGGCGACAGTGTCAGTGGCTCACACGCACATAATGTCACATCCCCTGCCTGCTCATCCCAGGCCAGCGCTATTAATAGAAAATGGAGGATGATGATGAAGATGATGATAGTGTAGTAATGTCATGTGGAAAAAGTGGAAACATAAAGTGCTTGAAGTGCAAAATAGTTGTACACTGTGGTACCACCGTACTCTTCATTTTTCCATATATTTGCGGTAAACCATTCAAATAAAACAAAATAACCCAATTTGACAAGCTTAAGCTATATCTGTAGCCTAAATCAGTGTGGACAACCCCATTAAGCAGTTGTTTTAATGAATGGGCCCTTATAGTTTTAATAAGCTACTGCTGAACTCTTGAGATTGTGCAAATGTTTTGTAAAATGGTCAGATTTACAATCGTATGTACAAATTGTACTTCAGATTGTTCATTATGTTGCATTACTTATAGCTCTGGTGCATAGCTCTAATAATGACTTTGCATAAATCACATGTATTCAATCACAATAGGGCATATAGCAGGGGCGGATATAACGTTTCCCAATTGGGGGGCAGGAGAAAATGGTATGGGTTGCGACCTCATGAAGTCGCACCCATACCATTTTCTGTTACAGGACTTCTATTAGTCAAGTAAAGCATCAACACTACCATCAGTTGTTGTTGAAGTTGCAACAGACACGCAGCATGCATAAAGCTGAAGGTCTGACTCAGAGAGTTTTCTGTTTTCAATGATGAAATGCTGTTGGTTTAGTGGTGACACAGCTGTAGTTAGTTAGTAGCAGTAATAGAGTGTCAAATCATTTTAATTATAAGCACTTTCATTTGAAATATCTTTGAAATTTTGGTTGTTTGCATGCCATCATGTTTGGTGGGGCAGTTAGGGCATTTAGCCCTGACTGCCCCACCAAACATTTAGCCCTGACCCACCAAATATTTAGCCCTGACTGCCCCACCAACAATAGCTCCTATGCCAGGAGCTATATGTTGAAAAATTGGGATCCTACTGACCCCTAGTGGCGTCAGTTGGATACACACACACACGCACGCACGCACGCACGCACGCACACACACACACACACACACACACACACACACACACACACACACACACACACACACACACACACACACACACACACACACACACACACACACACACACACACACACACACTAGGAGGAGACCACATGTGGGAGTTTCAGTGCCGTGGTGGTGGTGGAGTGGAGTGGAGTGGAGTGATACATCGGACTGTGGGAAATGAATATTGTTGCTCCAGCGGCTTTACAATGTTTGTAGAAGAACAGAGCGTTGGCTCGTTGGTTTCTACTATGAGTTGATGTTTACCATTTGGCAAAAAAGAAGACGTGGATTTAACCTACGACAACATGAAGTCAGGTAAGCGATCGTCAACTCATCGGACCGACAGTATATCAGTTGATCTTTTTGAACTTCGTTTGGAACCTCAATATCTCCTACTCCTCGCGTTATGTTACATTATTTATATCGAGGTTTCAAACTGACCTAGTTTTTGGACGTGCCTATTGCGTTGTGTTTGTGGACAAACGGCAACGTGATGGTGGGCTTAAAGGGGAATTCCACCTATTTTCAACATTTTAATATGCCATTAATATACCTTAGAGATGTTGTGTGGACATGATAAAAAAAAAAGTTCCCCCAATTCTGTATTTCCTAAAAATGGAGGTCTGAAAAAATCATTAACATGGTGAAATACATCTGATGACATCATCAAGATGTATTTCACCATGTTAATGATTTTTCTTTCAGACCCCCTTTTTCCTGAGAGGGTACAAATGGAACCAAATGGACCCGCTATAGGGTCCATTTGGTTCACATTTGTATCCTCTCAGGAAAATGTTAAAGGTAGGGGAAGTGATTTCACTTTTGTCAGATATCATCAAAAAAAAAAAATCTGTTAAAATGCTCTATTATAAGGTGTGGAAACCACATATGGAGTTTCCCCCTCCCCCACGTTAGCAGAGGAGCTAATAAAAGTTCCCCAGGTCACCACAATTCTCCTCCAATCAGGAGAGAGCAGCAGGTTCACATAGTGTAGCTACTTTTGGGGGCCCCTAGTGCACCAGGCTGGTACTACACCATGAATTTCAAATCACTTCCCCTACCTTTAAATGGGTGGTCACAATCATAATGTTTTTTGTTTGTTTCGATTTTTTTTTAGCGTGTCTTTGTATTCTATAGCTGTGTTTTTGTCTTTAGCCTTCCATATGAGAATCTGCCTTATCCCCTATAATGTCCCTCTTATGTCTAATTCCATCCATGTGGCTGCTCAGTTTTCCTTTAGTCAACACGTTATTAACACCCTTTAGTTTAGGTTTCTATTTTATTTACTCAGGGTTGCTGAGTGGAGAACAAATAGCACTTGGATTTTTGGGAGGAGACAAACTGGCATAGTCAGATACAGTACAGTCAACAAACACCAACAAACCTCAGACTCCCACTGCTGTTACTATCTATCTTACTGTTGGTATAGAGTCAGCAGCATGTAGCATTTTTCTCCACCACAACACAGACTCTTATTGTTTAGTCAGGATCTTGACTTTTCAACAAGTGTACAGCAACCTCCTCACCCCCCATCCCACCTGCCCCCTCCCCTCCCCTCCTGCCTGTTGACTGGTTTATCAACAGGATTACTGCCTGGCTGCTTGTTGAGAAGTCTGGCAAACAAACTGCATGTGATATTGTAAGCCTCCCCTGCATGTAATGGGCAACAGGACTGTTGTAGTAGCTGCAGTGGCGTTTCTAAACAATTTGGAGCCCTAGGCAAGATTTTCCCTAGAAAATCTTGTGGAGAAGCCAAGACTAAAGGCTGAACTAAAGTCTGCCTAATATTACTTTAATTTCAGGATAAAAGTAAGAGTAAGACCTACCATTTTCCAGGGCCCTCAATTTATTCAGTATTTGAGCCACAGAGGACGACCATTTGATGACATTTTAGCCCCACGGACCCAAAATTAAAGATTTCTTTTGCTTTTGAGTTGCAGACCCTGAGTACACTGGGTCGTGTCTGTCTATTATTCTTCAGGAGGTTCAGTGGTTCAGAAACATTTTAGTTTTTATGCATGTCAAAAGGACCCCCAAATTGACAGTTTGGGAACCACAGGCTCTCAATCCCTAATTGTTGGCTTCCTTGCTTGGCATAATATATCACACTGCAGGGACAAGCTGCACTCAGTGCAGGCAATACAAACAGTAGCTTTAGTGGTGCTACAGGACAGGTTAGGGACAGGTCCACTATACATACACCTACCAAGCAATTTAGGAGATAATAATAAGGCCATAGCTCTTCACCTATTCATCAGTCAACAGTTCTTTGTTTGTGTACCAGTAGCCACCAGGCTCCACAACCAAGCCTGACCCACCCCATGTTCTGTTCTTTGAGATTACTGATTCCTGCTTGACTCTGACACACTTGTACTATACATGGACTACTGCTGGAATGTGCACTACATAAAGATGTTAATTGTTTCAAGACTTGATTGTATATTCGCTCATCCACTTAATTGTTGATACAGTATACTCGTAATTAGTGATGGCCTGATGCCACTTTTTCATTTCCGATCCGATCCCGATACCACAATTTTTGTGTTTGCCGATGCAGATACCAAATACCGATACCAGAGAAGAATATATATAATAACATACAAAAGAAAAAAACTTTATATGAAGTCCAACAACAGAGAATAACATATACTCCTCTCTCAAATGTGCACTTGAGAAACTCCAAAGCAAACTCCACATGACCCAACATTTTACTTAAGATATCGATTACGAGCAGGGATGTCCTGAAACCGATACAAAAGTATCGGATCGGCCATTTTTGTCCCTTTTTTATCATATCGGCAAATACTGTATGGACTATGGTTATTGGAAAAGTATCAGTATCAAGTCACATATTGGCAAATATGCCTGTCTAACCAGTGATCAGACACAGGGGTAAGGGGTTGACACTATGACAGATTAACAGATGTTTTTGGGTTCTGTATTGTTTTGCTGATCAGGCCTGCTGAGTGCTGAGAAAATTACGCTGATTTGGCAAATCTCTCCCACTTTGGTCATTATCTATCTGTTACTCAGAAGCATGTTGCAGCTCCACAGACAGACCTTTATTGTTAAGTCAGCAGGGGCGGATCTAGGCATGGGCATGGGAGGGGGCAATGCCCCCCTAAATGCCCCATCGATGGCATGCAAAACAACCCAAGATGAACCACTACTACTGCTACTAACTAGCTACAGCTGTGGCACCACTAAACCAACAGCATTTGATCAATGAAAACAGAAAACTCTCTGCGTCAGACCTTTAGCTTTATGCATGCTGCGTGTTTGTTGCAACTTCCAACAACTGATGATATTTTTGATGCTTACAGTTTGCCTAATAAAAGTCCTGTAACCGAAAATGGTATGGGGGCGGCTTCATCGCCTGTGTCGTATACTCTTACCTATCCTGTGTTTCACGCTTAAGACAGCAGCTAGCTGCATTTCCCCACAGGGATCAATACGGGTTTTATCTTATCTAACATCTGACAGACTAATTAAAGTACATGAAGGAGGCTGTTTGGCCATTCAAACGGCTCTTATTTTCAGATCATGTCAGATCGAATGACTTTAAACAAAACTGTAACTCCCACAACACAAGCAACTTAATCCTTTTTGCTCCTATGCCAAACTGTGGAATGCCCTACCAACAGTCATTAAGACATGCAAATCCCTTGCCTCCTTCAACCCACCCCCTTTTCCCCCTCCAGGTGAAATGTACAGGGTGGCTGCCATTGTAAACAAGTGTATTCTTAACTGGTTTGTCCACTCACAGTTATCAATCTTGTACTGTATTATGAAGCCATGCCCGAATTGTACTGTAAATCTCCGAGCTGTTAGTACAAAATTCGATCAATCAAAATTGCAAATTGGTTCACATTACAATAGATCAGGGGTTTTCAACAGGTGGTCCGGGGACCATCAGTGGTCCCTGAGAGAGTTCCAGGTGGTCCCTAGGCTAAATGATGGAAAGCTGGTTAACCAGGTGTAACTCTTTAAGAGTGTAAACATGAAACCAAATGGACCCTTGCGGGTCCATTTGGTTTCATGTTTACACTCTCAAGAGTTAAAATATTCATCATCTGAATTACCCCAAGTCTACACAACTATATCATATATTTGACTGTTTTATTTGCAAAATCCAGCCTGTTATTGTGGACAAAAGGAAAATAAATCTTTAGTTTTGGGGTCTGTGGGGCGAAAATGTCATCAAATGGTGGTCCGTGGCGCAAATGCAGTTTATTAATCAGTATTTATTGTCCTTTCATCATGTCTCATCTCTTGTCTCTCTCCAGGCATTCAAAAGCCGCCGTTGGCCCCTAAACCAAAGCTGTCGGAGCTATCTCCTTCGACCCCCAGACGGGTCGGCCTCGCGCTCCCACGCGCCGCCTCGCCCTGCAGCACGCCAAATAACCGGGTCAAACCAGCGTTGGCACCCAAACCCTGCCTGTCCAAGCTCAGTGCCGTGGTGGCGCCAGACTCCTCGAACTCGCTCTCTCCCAAAAAGAGCCCAGGAGGTCGCCAGTTTACGTCGTCCTCCTCCTCCTCCGCAGCAGAGAAACTAGACAACGTCCCAAAGAACGTCGGCCTGCAGAACTCGAAAAACGGAATACAGCAGGAGAACAAGAAGCCGGATTGGGATTACATTATTCCCATCTGCCTGTGCACCCGCGAGAACTGTCAGTGCGTGGTCGGCGGCGGCGGCGGCAACGCCGCGGACAGAATCTCGGGCAAAAGTGAGAAAGACGTGACTAAAAAATGGCTCAAGGGCAAAACCGAGGAATCTACTCGATCTCAGGTTCGAGTGGATAACAGAGAGGAGAAAACGGACAATGTCAGCGGCAGCGTTTGCCAAATGACCAACGTCAACCTCCTGCCGGACATTGTTCTACAGTCTACCTACTGTTCGAACAACAACAGCCGCGCCGTACCGGCCGTGCCCGTCCAAAACAAACGGACAGAAAATAAAAACCTTAAGTCGTCGGACGCCTCCGGCCTCCCGACGGTGAGGCCCACTCTTCCTCTCAGAACGTGGAGCGACGAAGCCAACGGCAACGTCGGACCTGAAGGGCCTGGAGAAGGCCCTGCGAGCCACACGAAGAAGACCCATCCTGTCCCGAGTCCACGGAAGCCCCGGAAAGCTGCCCTGGCTCGCCAGGAAAAGGCAGAGGAAGAGGAGGAGGACGACGACGGTCGAATTAGAGGTGGAGGAGGGGAGGAAATGAGCAGCAGAGAGGTGAAGGAGGTGTCAACGGAGAGGAAGAGCGGCCTGTCATCTCCTCTCCTGTCTGTCGACAACGACGAGCGCGTCCCGCAGCACGCCACCACCGAGCAGACCTCGAGGAAGGCCTGCCCTCCGCCGGCACCTCCGCCCAGGAAAAAGCCCTTCCTGTCCACACCCGATACAAGGACACGGCCCTCCTCCTTCGCACCTTGTTCGTCCTCGCCGGATGCCGCCACCACCGCCACAGAGGAGGAGACGAATCTCGTCTGTAACGGCGACACGGGCGGCGTCTACGAGATGGAATGTTCGGTGGACGGTGACGAGGACCCTCCTCCTCCTCCTTCGTCCAGCGCCACTGGAATCAGCAACGTCGGGTTGTCGTCGTCGGTGTCACCAGAGAAAGGAAGCGTCGGTGGTGCCGCCGCCGTGAAGGTGGCACCCAAGAAGCCCCAGAGACACAGCGCCCACATGGCGTGGATGCTGGATAAGGAGGAACACCCGTCGGGGGAAGACGGACGACACCAGAGCGACGCGAGAGGAACGAGAGAGCTGCCTCTGCTTCCGCCGTCGTCTCCGGAGGAGGAGACCAGGAGGAGTCTCGTCCCCACTCCGGCGGCGGCGGCGTCTCTCAAAGCCCCTCGCTCGGCCCTAGGCAAGCCAAGGGCCAAGTCTTTCAGCTCGGCCGACCTCATCCACGCCGAGGCCTCCTCCTCCTCCTCCTCCTCCCCGGGACAGAAGAAGAACTCCCTGCGCAGGCTGCTCGACCTGAAGCTCTCCGTGAAGATGGGCTTTCAGCCCAAGCTGAAAGCCAAAGGCCAGAATGCGGCGACGGCGACGGAGGAATGCGTGGAGCAATGCGTGGACGGCGACCTGGGCTCCCAGGAGCAACTCCTCCTGGACGCCAGACTGTGGGCCGCCAGGAAATTCTCCTGTCCGCAGATCGGGTTCGAGCAGAACGTGGACGGGGACGAGTTCTTCAGAGCGGAGGAGGAGCAGTGTGTGGACTACGAGAACAGTCCTCACTACGAGGAGATTGCGGATTACGTGAACCTGCCGCCGCCTCCCGCGAGGGGAGCGGCGGCGACCGCGCTGCAGACGACCGCCTGGCAGAACCGCACGAACAACGGCGGCGACAACGTCGACGATGAGAACATTTATGAGGAGCAGGAGCCGTACTTGCTCTCCTCCTCCCAACAGAAGCACAACGGCAGAGACAGGTAAAGCCAGGGGTGTTCACATCTAAAATATTTTTGGGGGCAAAAGTAGGCCTATGTTACTCAGTTACTTTTATGGATACAATTAGGCATTGTAAACAATCTTTCTCAATATGCTATACTTGTTTTTAATAGTGTGTCTGTGTGTGTTGCTGCACAGGTGCACGCAAATGCGCATGCAAATGCAAGTGTGCATGCATGCATGTGTCTTAAAGGGGAATTCAACTCATTTTCAATATTTTACTTTGTCATTAATATACCTTAGAGATGTTGTGTGGACATGGTAAAAAAAAAAGTTTCCCCCATTCTGTGTTTCCTACAAACGGAGGTCTGAAAAAAAAACCATTAGCATGGTGAAATACATCTTGATGAAATCATCAAGATGTGTTTCACCATGTTAATGAGTTTCCTTTTTTTCTGAGAGCGTACAAATGGAACCAAATGGACCCACTAGGGTCCATTTGGTTCACATTTGTACGCTCTCAGAAAATAAAAAAATGAAAATGGGTGGAATTCCCCTTTTTAAGAGGCGTCCCCCCACTTCTAAAAGTACTTCCACTACAACACTGGGTAAAGCTTAATACCCGGCTTTTATAAATCGTTACCAAGTGATTTTTTTTTCACCATTGTGTTTCTAAAGGTGTCTAACATGTTTTAAAATGTTGATGAAGTTCCATTCCCGTGAGTAATCTCCTAAAAAGCAGGTCTAAGTCGGGGTACTAGTCAAATTTCATCATGCTTTATGTAGCATGTGATATGTCCAACTAGGGTTTTTTTTCCATGATGCTGATCCATTCAAATCATTAGTTTTTATAAACAACTACTTGGGTTAAAAATAGACATACCCGTCATCATAAATGTGCTTAATCAGCACTTTTTCATTCCAGTGAGTGTGTTTGTTTGCAAAAAATAATGCTTCAAGCATCATCCAAAAACATCTAGTTAGACATATGCTGAATTAAAGCCATAAATAGCCATAAAAATATTTTTGAAAAACTTCTTCATGAATGAAAATGCTTTTTCCCCCCATACTTTCCTTTTTAGTAAAAACACATGTAAAAGGACAAAGTTCACACGTGGTGAGACCAATGGAGTTTGATCACGAGGGAAAGACAGCCTGTGAGTGTGGCTATAGAGCAGAACAGCTGCATCAGCATATAGTATAATAATTCGAGGGTGGATGTCTTTTCTAATAAAAACAGACCGTGATAATACAGTCCAGCATGTATTATTTCTAACATTTCCTGCTCAGAGAGCCCCTCCTCCACAAAAAAGAAGGTGGAAACTGCATGCATTTCAGGAAATGGAGTGTTCGACAGAGCAGGAAAAGTCGTTTCATGATAACCATCAACACACACATCACACAGCCCTTGATCCAGGCCCTGGAACAGATGCTTCAGGTCAGCCGAGCGAAGCGCGTCTGTGCCGTGTGCCGGACCGGTCACCTCCAAACAAAAACACTGACAACGGCTCACTTCCAAAAGTGGGTCACTCCCCTGCTAAAATTAAAATGACCATCCGTTGGATCTGATTTTGGTTTTGATCGTGTAAGATCTGAAAATGGTTAAGATATGAATAAATTAGGTTTTTCATGCTGGAGCTTCAGGATGATTTAAAGGCATTATATAAAACGAGCCTTTAAATGCCTGTGAGTGTAAAACGAGCAAAATAATACAGGTATGTCCGTGAGGTAATTGAATTGTACTTGGTAAGAATAGAAATATGTTCTAAAAACAAGGTTGATAATCTTATTAATCTAATTTTCTCTTGGTTAGCAGTGCTTGACACTAACACTTGCCCGCTTGCCCGGGGCAAGTAAAAAAAATGGTGGGGCAAGTGAAGACTGCTACCTGGTTGCCCGATCGGGCAAGTGTGCAACATAGTGCACTATAACACAACACAAGATAAATTTGTCTTGAAGGCAGTCATTGCACTCTGCCTCTGTGTCTTTCCCTGCTTTCTAGCTATCCACAATTCCAGGCTGGATTTGTGAAACAACAGGCAAATTAACATACACATCAAAATGACCATTAATCTTCTACATTCTCTACTGTAGTTGTGTAGACTTGGGCTAAGTAAGATGATGAATTTTAACTCTTGAGAACGTAAAAATGAAACCAAATGGACCCGCAAGCGTCCATTTGGTTTCATTTTTACGTTCTCAAGAGTTACATCTGGTTAACCAACTTAACTGGGGACCACCTGGAACCTGGGGGGCAAGTGACCATGACGTGAGGGCAAGTAGAACCTGACTTGCACTTGCACGATGGGCAAATGCCTCGGAAACCTTAGTGTCAACCCCTGGTTAGTATGTCCTTCTTAAAACAAAGAGCAATCATATTTTAAATCTAGATTTAAGATTACAAGACTTGCTTAGTTAAGAATTTTTTGCGGCGTATTTTCTCCGTCTACGTTTCTACGTTTCTTCTACTCGCTGCAACACTTCCCCTGCAGACAAACACTTTGCCATGCAGACGGTCCAGATCTATTGTTGTCACATAACGTCAGCCTCGGGACAAGATGGTGCTAGTGCAGGGGTCGGCAACCCCTAGCGGGTCCATTTGGTTCCATTTGCACACTCTCAGGAAAAAAAAGGTCCTCAAAGAAAAATCATTAACATGGTGAAACACAACCTTTGTTCAGAAATGGAGTTTCTAAAAAAAATAAATAAATAAAGGAGTTTTACAGAACTCCATTTCTAGTCCACACAACATCTCTAAGGTATATTAATGACATAGTAAACTGAGTAAACCTTTGAAAATGGGTGGTTCAGATTGAAAGCTCCACCTCTGATAACTGCTGGGCTTTTTTGACATGGCCAAGTGCTACTTTAACTGGCAACTGTCACACAGCGCAACGTGTTTTGGGTGACTGAAATGTTTATATTATTTTGGTATGGATCACCCAAGTGTGTGTATGTAATAATGCTACAGCCAGGGAGCCACTAGGGCTGTGTTCTAGAGCCACTTGCGGCTCCTGAGCCGCAGGTTGCTGACCCCTGTGCTAGTGTGTGTGGATGAGGGGGTTGTGGGGGGTGAGGCTGCGTTTTAGCCAATCACAACAACGCAGCAGTCTCCAGTTTCATAGTGAGCCAAATAGAGTCCCCTCTCCTTGGAATGACAGCAAAAAGAACAGGTTCCGGAAGGGGAAAAAATAGTTTCTGTTTGAGCATTTGGAAGGAAAGCCTCTCATCCAGTCAGTGCATGTGCACATTTTGTTACTGGTACTACAAGCTACAAGTGTTTCTTTGTGATCTTTGAGTTGCTCAGTGATATGGCTCTGGTCTACCAGAGTGCATGCTTTGCATCATTCACCACCACTGTGCTTGGAAGCAGCTCAACGTGTTTTCAGTGCATGTGATTGTATTGTTGTTGCGCAGTTCAGAGCGAAAACAGGGCTGACATACTATAAGCTGCTCGGAGGAACACAGTACTGTAGGAAGTGTAATCCTCAGACTGCATTTTTTAGGCGCAGTAGACTGTAAATACCAGCTCAGCTCAGTGGGCTTGTGGTTAGAGTGCCCGCCCTGAGATTGGGAGGTCGGGGTTCGATTCCCGGCCGAGTCATACCAATAACTCTAAAAATGGGACCCAATGCCTCCCTGCTTGGCACTCAGCATCAAGGGATGGATTGGGGGTAAATCCCTGCGATATACTAGTCATGTCCAGGGGGGTACTTGTACCTGACATCATGGCCTGGCATGACTTACTTACTACAGTTGGACTGTAAGTACTACGAGAGTGGTAGACATTCAAGAACAAAACTGTAAGCAATTATATTGTCATCAATTTTCAGTCATTTCTGCACTTACCTATTTTGGAACTGTTTTCACATATAAGGCGCCTCCCGGGATTATAAGGAGCATAGAGTAGAAGCTACTGCAGTCAGCAAAGAATGATAGCACTGGATTATAAGGCACACTGTTGTTTTTTGAGAAAATTAAAGGCGTAAGTGTGCTTATAGTCCGGAACATAATATGGGCATACTCATTAACCACATTGGACATAACCTATAGCATCTCCAGTCTGAAAGAGCCGATGTAAAAGCTTAATAAAACCCCTTGAAACTCGGCTCATTGTGAGCTTGTAGCTTGAGTTACATTTGCTATTGAGGTTACAAAAGCACAGAAATGACTGTCTCGATTTTACCAATACGAAAGTCAAGCCTTTGCAGTCTTTTGTTGAAATGGCAAAATTGGACAAAATTATCATATCTCTGATCTCTGCGCATGTGCAGCTGTATAGGTTCTCATTAAAGAACCTATATATAATTCCACCCATGTCGTTCCATTTGTACACACTCACAAAAAAATGCTCTAAAAGAAAAATCATTAACATGGTGAAATACATGTTGATGATGTCATCAAGATGTATTTCACCATAATGATTGTTAATGATTTTTTCATACCTTTTCTAGGAAATACAGAATGGGGGGAACGTTTTTTATCATGTCCACACAGCATCTGTAAGGTATATTAATGATAGTAAAAGGTTGAAAATTGGTGGAATCCCCCTTTAACTCCCTCTGACTGAGTTTGTGTCCCACATCAATGTGTCTCTCTCTCTCTCTCTCTCTCTGACAAAGAAAAACAGCTATGGTGGTAAGAAAGTTTATTCATGACAACTGTGCCAACCGGCTGCTCCTCTGTCTGTCTGTGTGCTGGTCTGACAGTAATGTCAACACAAATGCACCAGGGATGACGTTTCCTTTTCTGTTTTTTCTCTTTTATTACTTCCCTTTAGACTTTATAGTTGTTGACAGAAAGTCACTCACCTCTACACATAAACAGTCTGTGCGACCTATCATTTCTGGTTCTCCCCCGTGACGTCAAGGTTGAATAGATGAGTCTTTTTTGGGGGCCTTTTTTAATTTGTATTTTGTTCACAGACTGTTTTGTCTAGTAGTCTAGCTCGGCTGTAGTCAGTCTCATATGATATAATCCATCGTGGTTTCGTTGTAAAATATATAATACGGTTGAAAAGAAAAGCCCAGAGAGGTTGCAAAGATAGATGGAGAACACAGATGTATCGAGGTGAGGACAACAGGGCATTTTATCAGATAGTCGAACAATCTGGGAACTAAATCTTTACCAAGTGATTTCTTCACCAATGTGTTTCTAATGCTGTCCGATAACATAAGACGAAAAATGAAACACCCATGGGGAAACCTCATGAAGAACTGGTCAACGTCGGGGACTCAGGGTACTAGTCACTAACCTATAGAAGGCAAAACATGCAAAATTTCATCATGATTAACCCATTGTGTCCTGACCCTCGATTCGAGTTTCTGACACCAGATTATACAGTAGTTCCTGACCCCAGATTATAGCAGCAGCAACATTCTAGCTTTTGACGCTAGATTCTACAGTAGTTTCTGACACTAGATTCTAGTTATTGACACTAAATGATAGTTTCTGATGCTAGGATCTCCTTTTTGACACTAGAATCTACTTTCTGACGCTAGAATCGAGTTTTTGACACTAGATTCTATAGTTTCTGACACTAGATTCTAGTTTTTCTGAAAAACCTGTGCTCCTGTGTCAGTGATGCTAACATATTTCTAGCCAAGGACCACCAGAATTATCCATATTTGGCTGCAGACCCACATCTGAAAACATGTTGTTCGAGGGATCCCGAGAAGCGAAAAATTGAGATAAAATGTTTGCTTCCAAAATAATGTATTCAGAGATTTGCAGCACATTTTCACAATTTTTCAAAAATAGCAGAACAACAAGTTTAAAAACACCAAAACGCGTTCAGTACACAAAGGGGTTAATGTTGTTTTTTCCAACAATGTTTGTTTACGGAAAAAGGCACAAAAAGAGGCAAAACAAAACACCCACATTGCGTATACAAATGTTATAAGACACTTTACACAGGTGTGATTTTTGCATTTGGATATGGACAGAAATCAATTTAATGGGATTTCTTTTTCTGACTAGGACCATCAATATTTTTTATAATCAAAGTTAAATTTTACGCTGAGCGTGTTGTATCACTCATACGGGTCCATTTGGTACCAAACTCTCACTAGAGGGACCCTCCCCACCTGGAACTCTCTCAAGGACTGTTAATGGTCCCCGGCATGGCAGACACCAATTTGAGAAGCAGAGGTTTAAAGTGTGCGGCTGCTGCAGTTTGCACATGTACTGTATATAGTTTATCTAAGGACCTGTCTTAAAATAACATCCTGTGTGTATTTCAGAGGCTCTGTGGATGAAGAGGAGGAGGAGGTGGCGGTGGACCACGACGCTTCCTGGGGTGACGACGATGACCTCATCATGGCACACAGCTCCGAGGAGGAAGAGGAAGAGGAGGATGACGATGACAGCTCTACCTCCAGTAAAGGAGACACTGCACACCACGAGGAGGAGCACAGGGAGGTGAGCAGGGGCGGATGTAACATTTCCCAATCGGGGGGAAATGGTATGGGTGCGTCTTCATCGCCATGAAGTCGCATCCATACCATTTTCGGTTACAGGACTTTTATTAGGCAAGTATAAGCATCGATAATAACATCAGTTGTTGTTGAAGTTGCAGCAGACACGCAGCATGCATAAAGCTAAAGGTCTGACTCAGAGAGTTTTCTGTTTTCAATGATGAAATGCTGTTGGTTTAGTGGTGCCACAGCTGTAGTTAGTTAGTAGCAGTAGTGGTGTTACACTAAATATATCAGCACACTAAAATATCTTGGGTTGTTTTGCATGCCACCATGTTTGGTGGGGCAGTCTGGGCATTTTGAGGGCATTTCCCGCCCATGCCCATGCCTAAATCCGTCCCTGAATCATTTCCAGGCAGCATTCGTGTTAGAATTAGCTTTAACTTTAGCTTTGTTTGTCACTCTTGGACGGTTGAACATCACTATTGCCACCGGCTACTGTTTCAAGGGTCCCTTCTGCAGCGGAAAACAAAGCTATAAGCGAGTTGAGCCAGTTCTGTGCAATGAGGGGAAAAAGGCATTGTGTTGAGAGGTGTCTGTGTGTATTCAAGTGGACTCAGCAGTAACAATGGACCCTTGTCATTGTACAATGAGTCCTTGTGTCGATTTGATGCGTCTTCACTTTGTGATGGACCTCTGTCTCTTTGCTTTAGGCCGAGAGCGGACCGAAAAAGAGCAAGATCCACCACATCGCGACAGAGATCATGAGCTCAGAGAAAGTGTAAGAGCACAGTCCATTGTTTATTTTATTATTTTTCACGCTACGTCAGTGGTTCCCAAACTTTTTAGCTCGAAAAACCCAAAACCGAGATATTATTTGATGTTTCCTGTGACCCAAAACATGAAAATGGCTGATGCATTTAATCATTTTTCTGAAAAGGATTTCTTGAACATTAATGAACCTCTCTAGTTTCAAATGCAAAAGGCTAAGGAGCGTATTTGATGTTAATATGTTTTTTTTTTTTTGTTTGTTTGTTTGTTTGTTTTTTATCTGGGAACCCAGGCCTCTAAAACAGGGGTTTTCAACCTTTTCGACACCAGGGACCACCATTTATTCAGCATTTGAGCCACCATTTGAGGACATTTTAGCCCCAAAGACCCAAAACTAAAAAAATATTTTGGTTTTGTCCACAATTCCAGAAACAAAACAGTGTAAACTTCTTAATTAAGTGGTGCTAATTCAGATGATGAATATTTTATTCTTGAGAGTGTAAAAATGAAACCAAATGGACCCGCAAGGGTCCATTTGGTTTCATTTTTACACTCTCAAGAGTTACATCTGGTTAACCAACTTTCCATCATTTAGCCTGGGGACCACCTGGAACCTTCTCAAGGACCACTGGTTATCCTCACGGTTAATACAATTATTGATCCGGGAATACCCCTCAAAGATCATTATCCCCAAACACTACCTTTTTTAAGAATTAGTGGAGTTTAGTAGTTTTTCCTTTTTGAGTGCTAAAACATTTTGGAACCACATACATAACTGAACACTAACAGTACTGAACATTCATTCACGTCAAATGAGTTCAAGTTGGAGTTACTGTGTACAACCTCAGTCGTCCAAACAACAACAAGACCTTTTTATTTTTAGCTCTCACTCTCCCACTTCCTGTGTCTTGTTTAGGTTCGTAGATGTCTTGAAGCTGCTGCACATCGTAAGTATCTCCTTTTTTATTTACTTTTCCCACATTTGGCTCTCATTTAGGAATCTCGACTCCGGTTCTCCATAATGTACTCAGGTTTTACTTAAGTAAAGGTATAGTGCAACGCAGGGTTGTAATTGTTAACTAAAACTAACAAAAAAACTAAAAAAAAAAAAAAAAAAAAAAAGTTAACTGAAACTAATAAAAACTAAAAATGAATGCAAAAAACAATAACTAAACTAAAACTGTAATGTGGGTTCAGAAAACTAACTAAAACTAACTAAAATTATACCCAAAATACCCTTAGTTTTAGTTTTTTATAAAGCTTTTAAATCCAAAATGTGTTGGTGACCAGCATGAGGAGGAGATGCTTCTAGATCTTCTATCCACTACTGAGTTCCATAACACTGGGGGTAAAAATTGTGTTCTTGTGGGAGATTGCAATCATCCAGTCTACTAAGACTGAATCTCTTCTAACTGAATTAGAAAATAAAATGTCAAAACGAACTAAAACCAAACTAAAATGAAAAAAAAAAAAAAAAAAAAATCATAACTATAATAACGCTGTGGCCTACTCTGTTACAAGTAGAAGTCCGTTATTAAAAATGTACAAAAGTATCGCCATCAACGTATACTTGACTAAGTACTTTCTTTACTCCTATTGCAGAATGTTCCAATGGGGCTACGTTACAGTATGTTGGGGCTATGTTACAGTATCTAGCATTGGCCCAGCTACCCCACAACCCCCCCCCCCCCCTCCCGCCCCCCCGCCCATGCCTAGATCCGCCCCTGGTACATGTGTACGCACGTTTGCGTGTGTGTTATCTTACTGCGAGCTTCAGCCAGTGGGCCAAGCTTTCTTTGCCCATATGTCTTCGATTATGTCAGCCGCTGAGACACACCCCTGCATGCGCCGTGTGGGACAGACAGACAGACAGCATGGACCCTTATACTAGCTCCTCCGTCTCGCCCACAACCTTCACTCACATTCCTCACAGTCTTTTTTTCAACCACCCAGTCCTCAGCAGCGGCTTTCTTACGGGAAACTGACGATAAGTTAACACATCACACGCTTGTGTCTGAGCTTAGAGGAGTGTGACTCACTTTGAGTTTCTTCCTGTTGTCGAGGAGGACTGGGTCAGTCAGAAGAGCTTTAGGAATGAGTAAACTTCAGAATATTCCCAGATGCAATGTGTCATACTGTCGGATATAGAGATTTTAGTTTCATTTTTATGCATCTGAAAGCCCCGAGATAGGACTACTACTTTTGGTACATTAAAGGGGAATTCCACCCATTTTCAGCATTTTACTATGCCATTAATATACCTTAGAGACAGGGGCGTTTTTGCCATTAGGCATACTAGACTAGTTGCCTAGGTCGCCATGAGGGGAGGGGGGCGACATGAAGGGGGGGGGGGGGGGGTGAGGGGAGGGGGTGACCACCAGACATGCTTTAAAAAGATACCAGACTAATATGGATAAATAGATTATACTTGTCCTCTATAACTAGAATTGAACATTTAAAACACATATAATATGTTCTATAATATGTGATTTTTCCCTGGAGCCCCCCCTTGCCAAATGGACCCTTACAGGTCCATTTGAAAAATCTTGCCTAGTGCTCCAAATTGCTCAGAAACGCCACTGCTTAGAGATGTTGTGTGCGAATAACACCCCCACCCACCCCACCATGTTAACGAAAAAAGGTTCAGAAAGAGACCCTTTTTTTCTGAGAGTGGAACCAAATTGGTTCCATTTGGTTCCACGTTTGTACACGCTCAAGAAATAGGTTGAAAATGGGTGGAATTCCCTTTTAAGTACATTTTGGGGCCAATGTGTACACAAGTGCGCTGGATTATATTTCTATATTGCAGTATTAATTTCTAGGGCCCCATACACACATAAAGAACAAATGCTCTGTCCCTCCGCCTGTGTTTCACGGCCGCTTCAATGCTTTTCCAATGGAAGTCGCATGGTTTGACCAAACACTTGATTGTGGACTTCCATTGGTGAAAGTGACCATGAAACACAGTCAGAACACAGCACAGGGCGGCAGTGGCTCAGGGGTAGAGTCACCGGATGTCAACCGCAAGGTTGCCGGTTCGATCCCGGGCTCCCGCAGAGTTAGTGTCGAAGTGTCCTTGAGCAAGAGACTGAACCCCTAATATTGCTCCTGATGTGCTAGTAGGTGACTTGCACGGTTTCCACTGCCATCAGTGGATGGATGTGTGTGTGAATGTGGTGAATGTGATGCACAATCTATGTAAAGCGCCTTGGATAAAGGCGCTATATAAATGCACCATTTACAGTACAGGGGTTGACACTAACACTTGCCCGCTTGCCCGGGGCAAGTAAAAAAAAATGGTGGGGCAAGTGAAGACTGCTACCTGGTTGCCCGATCGGGCAAGTGTGCGACTTAGTGCACTATAACACAACACAAGATAAATTTGTCTTGAAGGCAGTCATTGCACTCTGCCTCTGTGTCTTTCCCTGCTTTCTAGCTATCCACAATTCCAGGCTGGATTTGGGAAACAAAACAGGCAAATTAACACATCAAAATGACCATTAATCTTCTACATTCTCTAGGGGCTAATTAAGATGATGAATTTTAACTCTTGAGAGTGTAAAAATGAAACCAAATGGACCCGCAAGGGTCCATTTGGTTTCATTTTTACGTTCTCAAGAGTTACATCTGGTTAACCAACTTAACTGGTGTCCACCTGGAACCTGGGGGGCAAGTGACCATAACCTGAGGGCAAGTAGAACCTGACTTGCACTTGCCCGATGGGCAAGTGCCTCAGAGACCTTAGTGTCAACCCCTGCAGTACATTTATTCTTTGTGTGTGTATGAGGCCTAAGGACTCATTTGTCATAGTAGGGCTCTCTCCACTCATGCAGATTTTTCTATGATGATGATGGGGGGAGGAAGTAAACAGTTTAATGAACACAGACATATAATCCGTCCCCTGCAGTATTTCACAACCCTTTTTGGGTCAGGCCCCACTTAAAAAAAAAGCTTGTGCACGCTGCGGCCCACGTACGCATACCCTCCCAACCAACACGGCAAAGTGCTCAGATGGGTGGGGTGGCTTTGCCACAGGGATTTTCAGAGAAAGATTATTTTAACGATGAGTCAATGAATTGTCTTCCGACTTGGCTCAATGGAGAGCATCATATGTTATGGTCCACTTTATTAGTGTCATAATGAAAAAAATATTAGCCGTAAAATCGTATTATAGTAGGCATACATGCCACATGGCCCCTTCTTAACAACTAGAAAACGACCATTTTATATTCTGCTATTGTCGTCTGTTGTCGGAGTCACAACAGGAGGGGGCCCTAGCCCTAGAGCCCTTGGGAATATGGTCAACTAAGTACATGGTTTATTTTTGTTTTGGTTATAACAAAATAGAGTGGTTGATTTTATATGGACCCCGAGAGTATTCCATTCCTGCATAAACCGGAAGGAAAGAATGTAAAATATTTTGGCCTACAAAAGCTCTGGAGGCCAAAATGTCTTGGGACCCTCCTTTTTGTTCTCAACATCAAATCTGGCCCAAAATAGACTATTGTTGTGACAATGTTGCAGCGCGTTGCAACATGGTGCGTTATGAGCTTGTAGTTCTGCTATCTTTGAGCGGTGCAACACTCCAACAAGGCTCAGCTTTGTCCCTATATGTTCACCCAGCCACAGTGGCGTTTCTAAGCAATTTGGAGCCCTAGGCAAGATCCCAAGGGATAAAATTATGAACTAGTTTTAAACTAAAGAACATATTATGTGTTTTAAATATTCAACTCTAGAGGATAAGTATAATGTATTTATCCATATTAGGCTTATTAACTGGGTATCTTTAAAGCATGTCTGGAGGTCGCCCCCTCCCCTCATGGCGCCCTAGGCAACTTCCTAGTCCGCCAAATGGCAAAAACGCCCCTGCCCAGCCACCTGTATACTAGTACACCTGTTCCTATGTTTACCTAGTTCACAATATGGTGTTAGCCTATTATGACATGACCAAAGAAGTGTTCCTGAGGTTTGTGTAAAGTCTACTTTTATGCTAGTGTAAAGTCTACTTTTGAGTAGCCCAGCCCCTCCTGGGTCTACCAGACCAATGCCAACATCGCAGACACATCACATCACGCACACAAACAGACAAACAACATACACACATCGCTGTCAGCTTGCAGTAACTAACTTCACACCACGTTTACTACTTTATTTATGTCCACATAAGCAGAAGGACAAACACTGCCAGTGCAGTCATAAGCAAAGAACAGTCAGTTATTGCGGGGGCACGGTGGCACCGTGGTTAGTGCTGTCTCTCTCTCTTAGTCGTCCTCAGACGAGCTTCCATCGGAGTCTCCAGTCCTTCCGGTTCTCCATACACCCGGCCAGCTCCGAAGAGCTTTCAGCTCCCGCATCCTTCTTCAGGACGTCCACATACGTTAGTGCAGAGCGTCCTCGTGATCGATGCCCGTGTGTTGGTTCCCACAGGACCAGCCTGCTGGCTGGGAGCTCGCCATGTCTGTGGCAGTGGCCGGCCAACCTCATCCTCCTAGCTGCTACCTTCTTGCTGACCCTCGGCAGTTGCCCATATAGGTCCTGGTTGGTGATGTGGGTGTTCTGGTCCACGTTCAGAACAGCTCGCAACATTCTGGTGTAGCACCCATCCAGGGATTTCTGTAGGGTTGGTGTCAGGGTCCAGCTTTCACAGCCATAGGAGGACAGACTCCACGGTGGCATGGAAGAGGCTCAGCTTTATATGTTGGGGGAGGTTAGAGCTCCACACTCTTGACATACCGTTCAGGGCCCTCCACGCTAGTGCCTTCCTGACCTTAATGTCCTGCTCCGTGGAGTTCACCCAGGAGCCTAGGTATTTGAAGTCAGTAACCTCTTGCAGAGCGTTGCCATCTAGTGTTGTAATTGGCGGGTGGTCCGTGTGGATGTTGTAGGTGATGACCTCAGTTTTCTTTGCATTCAGTCTGAGGCCAACCTTAGCACATTCCACCTCCACCCTGTTCAGGAGTTCCTGGGCCTGCTCCACGCGGTCAGACAGCAGGCAGATGTCATCTGCGTAGTCTAGGTCTGCCAGGGTTACAGCAGGGGTTCTGCGAGACTTCCTTGGTGTAATTGTGAAGCCGAGCTCCTGCTCCCGTCCACTGATGGCTTTTCTGAGTGCATAGTCCAGAGCTATGATGAAAAGGAAGGGGGCCAGAGTGTCTCCCTGCTGCACCCCTGCCTTGATTTCGAACTCCTCGCTGATACCATCTGGGGTTACCACCTTGGCTCTTGTGTCCCTGTACATGGCCTCTATGGCCCGGAGTAGATTCGGGGGGATCCCGTATGCCTTGAGTATTTTCAGCATTTTCACAGCCTCACAGCTAGAAGGAAAAAACAACACTGTTGTCAATCATAGCAGACAACAATCTTCTACCGGTAAATTGAACCGCTATAATAGCAGACAGACGGATAGACGGACAGAGGACGAACATGCGCATGTACACACACACACACACGCACACACGCACACACGCACACACAGACGGAGCTAGCAATGAACGGTAGACCACTACCAGGGGTGTAGTGAGGGGGGACGTGGGGGGACAGCGTCCCCCCACTTCTCACATCTAAAATATTTTTGGGGCAAAAGTAGGCCTAAGTTTTTTGTCTTGTCATTTACTTTTATGGATACAATTAGGCATTGTAAACAATCTTTCTCAATATGCCATACTTGTTTTAATAGCGTCTCTGTGTGTTTCACCATGTTAATGAGTTTCCTTTTTTCTGAGAGTGTACAAATGGACCCTAGCGGGTCCATTTGGTTCACATTTGTACACTCTCAGAAAAAAATTGAAAAGAGGCGTCCCCCCACTTCTAAAAGTACCACTATGTTCGTTTGGCTGCATTTGTCTGCAAACAGTCATTATTACACAATGGTTGTTCACACGTCGTCTGTCCGCTGGATTCCATTAGATCAGGGGTTTTCAACAGGTGGTCCAGGGACCACCAGTGGTCCCTGAGAGAGTTCCAGGTGGTCCTCAGCTAAGTTGGTTAACCAGATGCAACTCTTGAGAACGTAAAAAAGAAACCAAATATTCATCATGTGAATTAATCCACATCTACATAATTAGAAGATTAATGGTCATGGAGAGAGGCAAAAGAAATCTTTAGTTATGGGGTCTGTGGGGCTAAAGTGTCCTAAAATGGTGGTCTGTGGCTCAAATTCTAAATAAATGGTGGGACCTGGGATGAAAAAGGTTGAAAACCCCTGCATTAGATGCATTCACTGTGGTAATGTGTTTGGCCCACCAGGCCTTCCCCATAGCGTGAGCATCATGCGCGAGACACCGCGGAGGCTGCCGTTAGACTGTCCTAATGAAGGGAACGGGAGTGTCAGTTCTCTGTCTCTAGAGTGCTCTAGTGTAAGTGTATAGTGTGTAAGTCTAGTGTCCATTATCTACTTTTACTGTACCTGCTTTGGTTTGAGCTGCAACGTCGATACGTTAAAACTAGGGGTGGGACTCGATTAAAATTTTTGATCTAATTAATTTGAAGCTTTGTAATTAATTAATCTCAATTAATCACATACCAATATTTGACCCAAGAAGCATTTTTTTTTGTCAATTAAAACAGGCTGGTGTAGCATGTGAGAGTTTTTCTAAATCAAATCGACAATGCAAGTTGGTTAACCAGATCAAAATTTGGTTAACTGGATCAAAAGTTGGTTAACCAGATGTAACTCTTTGAGAGCGTAAACATGAAACCAAATGGACCCTTGCGGGTCCATTTGGTTTCATGTTTACACTCTCAAGAGTTAAAATATTCATCATCTGGATTAGTCCAAGTCTACACAACTAGAGAATGTAGAAGATTAATGGGCATTTTGATCTGTATGTTTGACTGTGACATTGTTTCTGAAATCCAGCCTGGAATTGTGGACAAAAGCAAAAGAAATCTTTAGTTTTGGGGTCTGTGTGGCGATTAAAATGAGTTAGTTTTGTTAATCGCGTTATTGTTTCTGTGATTAATTAATCTCAATTAATCAGTTAAAGTCCCAGCCCTAGTTAAAACAGTACGCTGTCATTTTGAAGAGCTAGTTTTTCGGTCTCCTGGCTCCCTTCTCTCCGACTGTAAGCACTTTCTGAGCCGTGCTGTGTCCCATAAACCCGCAAAGTAACTCTGGTGTCATCAGAAAGGGAGACAGAAAGAGCTTTTCTCAGGCACCCTGAGGCTCTGCTGTTCTACTTTTTTTTCCCCCGCACAGGGATTCGTGGGATCCTTTTGGAAGTGTAAGGACTCTTAATGTAAGACAGCTTTTGTGTAAGGGTCAGGGCCCAGGGTTAACAGCTACCCGTAGGTGATGTTGAAGATGTTCCGTGTAATGATGTTTGGGGAGATCATTTCATGGAAGTTCACTGGGGCTACGCAGTAAATGTAAATGAATTCACAAAATGAACCTAATTTGTATTGTTGAATTATTTATAAGATATTAACACATTCTTTATTCTTTTTTCACATGGAACTACTACTACACAAAAAAAAACATATTTCCCTGTGATGAACAGCTCAAAAATGAACAAAGGATGTTATAATATATTTTTTTAAATGCGTCAGCAATACAAATGAAGTTAGTTTTTTGGATGCATTTACTTTTATTGCGTGGCCCCAGTGACCCCTCCAAAAAAATGACCGGTCCGGAACTACTTCATATATCACCAAAACCAGAGCATAACTCCCAAGAGAACAGAAAACTCAGGTTTTGCAGTCAAAGTGTTAAGATGACCATATGGCAAATATCATACGAAGAAGTATGCATGTAGGTGCTCAATAATGTCACCCCACATGATGATTATTATTAATTTGTTAAAAAATTGAGCTATTTTCTTTCTTTATTTATTCTTTATTTACAAATCAGGGGCGGATTGGCCATCTGGAGTACAGGGAGTTTTCCCGGTGGCCTGCGCCACCTAGTGGCCTGGACAGGGTCCACTCGCGCTGCTGGAGGCAGTGTTGCCAACTGTCAAGATCCAAAATGCACTAGTGGCACTTCCAAAATGCACTAGAATGCGCTAGATGCTCGCCTGGAACATACAGATCAAAATGACCATTAATCTTCTACATTCTCTAGTTGTGTAGACTAAGTTGGACTAATTCACATGATGAATATTTTAACTCTTGAGGGTGTAAAAATGAAACCAAATGGACCCGCAAGGGTCCATTTGGTTTCATTTTTACGCTCTCAAAGAGTTACATCTGGTTAACCAGCTGCCCCCCACCAGGGTGGCCTGGCAAAGGCAAAATTGTCCCGGTGAGAAAATATGTGCCAATCCGCCCCTGTTACAAATTTAGCCCAGAGTATACAGTCTGTTCTAAGCGCGGCGTCTTGTGTCTCTGCAGGATTTCCGTGATGCCGTGTCCAAGGCGTCCCGTCAGAGCGGGAAGCCTGTCATCGAGGAGCGTATCCTGAACCAGATCCTCTACAACCTCCCCCAGCTGTACGAGCTCAACCAGGACCTGCTCACCGAGCTGGAGCAGAGGGTCGCCAAATGGTACGGTACCACCGCAACCGCTCAACGCCAATCTTAACTCCCTTTAGCGCGATTCACACGGTCGCCGTTTTCAAAAGCCAGTGCATTCGGTAAAACCCTTATTATGAAATGCCAGATCTCCTAAACAGGATGTGTGATGACGTCATGGTGTTTCTGGTGTCTTGACTAACCTGTCCTCTCACGATCTGAGCAAAAAGTTCCGGGTCAAAAGTCAGGAAGTGACGTTTAGCCCTGGTCTCAGGAATGGCTTATTTTGAATGCATTGGATTGAATGGGTGCAAATGGGACAAAAAAAATCAAAATGGCCGTGTCCATTCTGTCCCAAATGAAAGTCAACAACGGGATGATCGTCAGACGATGCCCTCGGACTAATAGATGGATTAAAGAATGAAATCTACAAACATTTGTAATCAATTTGAGAAACGTGTATTTTTAAACTTTATTTTCAACCTGGCATTGTGTGTAGTGGTGGATGTAACATTTGGTACAAAATGGTATGGGTGCGCCTTCATCGCCGCACCCATACCATTTTCGGTTACAGGACTTTAATTAGGAAAGTATAAGCATCAATAATAACATCAGTTGTTGTTGAAGTTGCAACAGACACACAGCATGCATTAAGCTAAAGGTCTGACTCGGAGAGTTTTCTGTATTCAATGATGAAATGCTGTTGGTTTAGTGGTGACACAGCTGTAGTTAGTTAGTAGCAGTAGTAGTGGTTCAAATCATTTTAGATATAAGCACTTTAGTACAAAGATCAAAGATCAGCTGCATAACCGCTGTTACCATTGTCAACAAAAATGTAAATTAAAGCTCTACGTGTGGTACAATTACGCACGTGAATGGCATCCACAACATTCATGGCATTCACAACATTCACCATGTGTGTGTCAGAGGCGTAGCTACTGTAACTATTATTAGATATTATAAGATAAGATAAAGCTCTGTAAGGCTGAGCAGTCCTGCCCCTTTCATGATGTTGCCTGCAGCCCAAAAGTCATTTCCCCTTTCATTCATTACTCATAGACTTTTCAAAAAAGACTGTTTTGTTTTTCTTCTTACAAATTATTACATCTAATAAATTATTCTTTATTTTGGTCCCAAAGACATTGTGTCGACGTAGCCTCCGAAGAAAAAAGCCTGGCCACAATCTAAGGCAGAGCGTCTTATCAGTGGAAGTGTCCGTCGGAACATCTGTCAGATGTTTTTCCGCGGATTAGGTTCTACTTCTGCCAATCCCGCAACTTCTGCGGATAGACTCTCCAGCAGTGGCTAAATTAAAAATATATTTTTAAGTATGTATAGTAGGCCTAGATTTTGGTCACCGCTAAACCCCTTATCCCTTAACTTATTTGCCTCATTAAAAAAAAAAAAAAAAAAAAACATTTTTCAATAGTCTACATGCTCACAACATGTCAATAGATTGACACATTGAACTATTCCCAAAAAAGTTTTTAAAAATAGTAAAAAAAAAAAAAGGGATAAGGGGTTTGGGAGAAGGGTTTTAGCGTTAAACGAAAATGGAGCGCATAGTCTTTAAGTATGCAGTATATAGTCTTAGTTAACTGAAATAACCGTTTCTTGTCTAAATATTGCGAAGAGCACCTACAGTTTGGGGAACAGTACTAGTAGTCTGGCCTGAGAGAGTATCATAGCAGCAATCTGAAACTCTTACTACTGCTACTAACTTGCTACAGCTGTGGCACCACTAAACCAACAGTATCCCCCCCCCCCCCCCCCCCCCCCCCCCCCCCCAATTGGGAAATGTTACATCTGCCCCCGGTGTACAAGGAAGAGGTAGGAGATGAGAGTGGCAAATAAAGATAATGAACAATCGTAAGCTTTTCAGGTCTATAATTTCCAGAAAGCTAAATGTTCCAGCCAGGTAATAATGTCTGGATGCTGTTATTGTTTTGCTGACAGGGATGAGAGCGCCGGCTGGCAGACATCTTTGTGAAGAAAGGGCCCTACCTAAAGATGTACTCCACGTACATACGCGAGTTCGACAAGAATGTCACCCAGCTGGAAGAGCAGACAAAGAGGAACTCTGCGTTTGCCAGCGTGCTGCGGGAATTTGAGGTAAACGAAGAAGCCCGACAGACCTGTTTTTATCAACCTAGCTATTGTGTTTTACGAGGAGGAGTGGGTGTGGCTGTTTTTAATTTCCTCGAGTGTTGAGCTGGTGTCAAAGATAGATGGACTATGTAATATAATTGACCATTTGTAATCCTGTCATCCTACAAGAGGAGTTAGTTCCTCTGCCAGGTTTCTAATGCTTTTATCCAGGCGTTCTGATTATTGCAGAAATTTAACTGACTTTGGAAGCCTTTATGTGATTATCTTGTTGAACAAAAAGTGAATATCATAAGACTTTGCAATATACAGTTTACTTTCTTAATTTACCTTTTGTGTGTGTGTGTGTGTGTGTGTGTGTGTGTGTGTGTGTGTGTGTGTGTGTGTGTGTGTGTGTGTGTGTGTGTGTGTGTGTGTGTGTGTGTGTGTGTGTGTGTGTGTGTGTGTGTGTGTGTGTGTGTGTGTGTGTGTGTGTGTGTGTGTGTGTGCGTACGTGTGCGTGTGTTTTCAAATGTGTTTAATGATTAATTAATTCAAGATCTAATGCAAATAATAGTGGAAAGCTGTGAGTGTGGTGAGAATTCATGGTGAAGGAAATATTCACCCTGTTTGGTCTAAAAAAAAAAAAAAAAACGTCTTCATCTCTAACAATTATACTATCAATTACTTATTTTGATTAATCAAAATAAGCAATAAGTGGAATTATGTTAGTCTTGCGAGCTTGTAGAGCTGCTATCTTCTGCATTTTTCAAAGGCAAAAGGATTGTGTGCACATCTCACGCCTATGTTCAGGCCAGGTGCTGGGCATCAAGGCATCAAACTTTAGAAAATGGAAGGTACGCCCGCACACTGTTTGTACGCTCCAAAAACACACTTTTATTTAATTCAGGTAACAACGCACTGCAACGTTTCGACCCTAAGGTCTTTGTATTGTAAAGACAGACAGTAGGCCACTAATCAGTGGTAAAACACAGCACCTGGGAGTTGGGAGGCTCCCAAATTACCCTATTCCAATAAAAACTGTGTAAAAAACAAACTCTTATTTACACAACACTTAAAAATACATACAGCATACATCTATAATAGAATGCACATGTGCATTCTATTATAGATGTATGCTGTGTTTTTACCACTGATTAGTGGCCTACAATAAAACAGCGTCCTTGTCTGTCTTTACAATATTTGCCTGACGAAGACCTTAGGCTCGAAACGTTGCAGTGCGTTGTTGCCTGAATTAAATAAAAGTGTGTTGTTGTTTTTTTTTAAGCATAGAAGCAGTGTGCGGGCGTACCTTCCGTTTTCTAAAATCTTCTATATTTTTTGAAATCTTATTATTTAATAAAATATATTTACTTTATAATATTGACTGAGTAATTTGATGCACCCATGATGTCCCTTTATAATTCTGTGAATCATTGTGTGCCAGGCCAGTCCGCGCTGTGCCAACCTGGCCCTGAGGCACTACCTGCTGAAGCCTATCCAGAGAATCCCACAGTATCAGCTGCTGCTAACAGGTAACACTCCCAACAAGTGTTCGTTTGTTTTTATTTCCTCCCAACATAAAGATACATAAAGAACTTCCCCAGTGCTCATTCAGAATCAACAAACCTAGTGGCAGTGTTGCCAACGGCGCATTTGTCGATATATTTAGCTTTTTTCCAGACCCCCCTAGTGCCAAAATTAGTGAAAAACTCCTGGCGGAAAATCTGGTGCTTTTTTGCTGGTGACTTGGGTTGAAATTGGTTGACAGGCGTCAGAGATAAAACCCTTGTTTTTCACCATTTTTCCTCCTATGATAGAATCCTCCTTCCTTCCAAATGGACCCTTATAGATCTGTAGCTCTTGAGATCGTGAGATCTCAATAGTTACTTGAGATCTTATCGTAAGATCTCAAGAGTTACTGAGGGCGTATTTTACGCTATAAAAATAAAGAAAAAAAGTCCGCACACAGCTTCTGCTCCACAGTGTTTTATTGTGCTAAAACACCGACATAGCAGAATAAAACACTGTGGGGCAGAAGCTGTGTGCGGACTTTTTTCTTTATTTTTATAGCACTTGTTTTTAGTTCAGCACCAGCACTTTATGGATGTGCACAACAACTCTGCTTAACTTGTTTAAGGCGTATTTTACGCTCTCAAGAGTTAAATTATATTTAACCATCTGAATTACCTAATTTTCAAGAATCTACACATTTAGAAAATGTAGAAGAATTGCTATTTTGACCAAACATTTTGTCAGTTATTTCTCCTAAATTAGGCTGAGAGACTGAACTCAACATCAAACGGTGGTCCACTGCATGGGCGGCGTGGCCATCGGGACCACCGGGACTTTTCCCGGTGGCCTGCGCCACCTAGTGGCCTGGACAGGGTACAAAAAAAAAAAAAAAAATTTTTTTTTTTTTTTTTTTTTTTTTTTTTAAACCTCCAGGGCAGGCCAGCGCGACAGGCCCAGGCCAGCCCAGGCCAGGCAAACTAGTGTTTCTCCTTCCAAAAATAAAAGGTGTTCTAGTACTACAGAGTTTAGTTAAACAGTGTGAGTGACTGAGTGTAACCTGATACCCTGCACCAGTGCACCTGCATGCGCCGGACTGGAGAGAGCGAGTTAGCGAGAGGCTCCCAGCTGGCCTGGGATCCAGGGGCGTAGCTACGGGTGGGCTGGGGTGGGCCACTGCCCACCTAAATAGAGAGCTGGCCCACCCATTGAAAACATGACTAAGAACTTGAGAAAACAAAGGACAAAGACCAGAGAGCCTCTAGAGAGAGCTTGAGAGGTCTAGACTCACTGTAGTTACAGTATAATGGGTGATTTGCGGGCACTAATCACCCAGTATAATGCAAATGGAGCTTTTCATTCACCCTTTGTTTGTAAACCTGCCAGATCGTTATCATTTGGCAGGTATCAAAACAATAGCGCTTGTTTCTGTGGGGGGACTTTCACAAGGATTTTTCAAAAGTTAACTCTGGTCTGTTCTCCTGAAAGAAAATCTGTCATGATCAGCAGACACATTGGTAACTAATTTATAAATGGCTGTGATTCAATAGTGAACAGCTGAAATCTATTTGATAATGATTGTGCTAATGAAACAAAACACTGTGTTGGTGACAGGATTATTATTTCATGTTTCATGACATTAATTCAACCATTGTACAGTAAAGGTTATATAAACTGAAATATAACCGTATATGGCAATAATAGCAATAAATAGATTTCTTGCACGTGCAAATTTGCGGCCATCACGCACGCAGCATGCCCACTCTGAATAGCTCATGCCCACCCTGAATTGAGTTTCTGGCTACGCCACTGCTGGGATCAGTGGGGGACACACCCCTGCCAGCCCCTTCTTGTGTGTGTGGTGGCCAGTGTTGCAAACTGCCAAAATCCAAAATGCACTAGTGGCATTTCCAAAATGCACTAGAATGCGCCAGATGCTTGCCTGGAAGGTGTGTAGACTTGGGATAATTCACATGAGGAATATTTTTAACTCTTGAGACTTGAGTGTGAAAATGAAACCAAATGGACCCGCAAGGGACCAGTTGGCAACACTGGTGGTGACCAGTGTTAGGACATGTGCACTACCTAACTTAATATATTACCAACCAAAATTCAGTAACTTGTAATATAAATACATTACTTAACAAAAAATGAATACATTATACTTTTATTTCTGCCATTACTGCACTACTTTCTATATTACTTTCTGTCAATATGTCTCACTGCAAGTGTTCATGTGAAATTATCTCGACATCTGCAGAAGTTAAATAATTACTTATTTTCTATAATTTCTCAAATTATTTACTGGCTTCCATGAATTCAAGGAATACATTTAACTCCTTTTTCAAGTTGATCTCAAATGGATTTGGCTAGATGGTGTTTGCTTTATTGTAGGTATGCCACTGGCCTACACAATATTTTATTAATAGTGATACTAAATATTTTGTAAAACATTTTTAAAGTAATATGTAATAGTAATATTAGTTCGTTTGAAAATAAACCTTTGAAGGCACAGTAGCTTTGTCATGCTTCGACTTTTGCGAGGTGAGGTGGGGGGGGTGGGGGGGGGGGGGGTGGCCTGGCCAATGGCAAAGTCCAGATGGCCTGGCCAGCCCCACTCCGCCCTGGTCCACTGCTCTAGTGCAGGGGTTTTCAACAGGTGGTCCGGGGACCACCAGTGGTCCCTGAGAGGGTTCCAGGTGGTCCCCAGGCTAAATGATTGAAAGTTGGCTAACCAGAAGTAACTCTTGAGAATGTAAAAATGAAACCAAATGGACCCTTGCGGGTCCATTTGGTTTCATTTTCACACTCTCAAGAGTTAAATTATATATAAAATATTGTTTGCAAAATCCAGCCTGGAATTGTGAACACAACCAAAATAATTTTAGGTCTTTGGGGCTAAAATGTCATCCAATGGTGGTCCGTGGCTCAAATGCTGAATAAATGGTGGTCCCTGGTGTCAAAAAGGTTGAAAACCCCTGCTCTAGTGCATTCTAGTGCATTTTGGATTTTTGCAGGTTGGCAACACTGCCTAGTGGCAACTCATCACAAAGTGTTGTGACACTGCCCTCTGGTGCTGAGAATGAGAGCAGCGTGGGGCGTCTGTCTCTCTCATTCACTCAGTCACATGTAATACGATTTAAAGGCAGACTAAATCAGATTTGGTGACATAACAAGCTTTAACATACTGTACACCATGCGAGCTAAGCAGCGCAGCAAAGGTTCAACGGCAAAAGAAGAATGTTTCTGACATTGTGTAACAAAGCACCTACCATATTATATTCTATATCCAGAGTTTTTTCCCTGTGTAATTGTAGTAGAAGAATGTAGCGCACACTCCTGTAATTAAAACCCATTGTCCTGTCAAATGTCTCCTTTTTATTATTCTATAGCTTCTTTTAATTGCTTTGCAATTTACGGTTTGTAATTTCAGACTATCTGAAGAACCTGCCCCTGGACTCGGTCGATTACAAAGACACACAAGGTAAAATATGTGGTAATTCTGCAAGAATGTGCTAATCGGAACCCTTCTGACTGTTCATGTCCTGAATACATTCTTGGTATACTTTCATCCACACAGCTGCCCTTGGCATTGTCAAAGAGGTGGCTAACCATGCCAATGATATCATGAAACAAGGGGTAAGGACCACACTAAAATATATGCACTCAATTCAGGTAAAATGTGCTTGTGTGCAGTGTTGTTTTTGTCGACTAAGACTAAGACTAAAGACTAAGTCGACTAAGGTTTTTGATATTTAGTCGACTAAGACTAGACTAACAAAAATGATTTTTGTTAGTCTAAAAGATGTATGTTTTCAAAAGACTAAGACGAAGACTAAATCATAACCTAAGACTAATGGAAATAGGAAACATTCATCTTTTTTCTTTCTTTTTAAGTATGTGAACATATCTGCAGTATAGATTGCATACGTTTTCAGGAAAGGAACTTATGACTATTGCAGTAATTTTATACAAGAAATAAAAAGAGACATGTTTCATACTAAAAACTACATATATAAACAACATACTGTATATAAACCTACAATGTATTTTTATGTAAGACTAAACTACCAAGACTAAGACTAAATAATTTTTGACATTTCGTCGACTAAGACTAGACTAAAAAAAATGAATTTCAGAAGACTAAATGGGACTAAAAGACTAAATATGCCTAATTGAAAAGACTAAATCAAAATATTCTCGAAAAAACAACACTGATTGTGTGGATGATGAATGAATGCAGATGGACCATGCTAAACATCTTGATTATTTCTCAGGATAATTTTCAGAAGGTGATCCAGGTCCAGTGTCGCCTGAATGGTCACCACGAGATCGTCCAACCTGGGAGGGTGTGTACCGCAACACAGCTGTCTTTTTCTCTTTTTTTTTTACACCCACAGAAGAGATGTTGCTGCAGATTATCGTGAAGCCAAAATTCAAACTTTAATTGTATGATGTGTGTTTCATCATGATGGTAGCACATAATAGTTGTTGTGCCATCTGCTTCAAATAACAGGGCCAAAAATATCTCAGTAAAAGAGTAGGGGAGGCCATCTCTGTACACTGTAGTCTACCATACTCTGTTTGATGTGTGCGTCAGCCACACATAAATCATAGAATACAGACAGAATACAAAAAACAGAGGAAGACAACATTACACGGTGCACACAGTGTGACAAAACTGACCTCTTCCATTCACTGCTGTTTCAGAACATTATTCAACATTTTTGTTTAGTTTAGGCTGGTACAAATGATTTTTTTTTAAACCCGATGTATTTCCACTTTGGTTCTTTGTACCGTCTCCCTGAGGGCAGAAATACGAACTCTCCATTTAAGACATAGGTATCATCAGCGACATTTTTTGGGGCCTGTTTATTGTGGCCTGCTCATAAATAGACTGCAGGGACGGGAGCTGTCTAACACTCCCAATAAGAGGATCACATGCTTTACATGACTATTGATTTTACCTATACTACTGTCCATGCATGTCCCCTGCATTTTTATTGAAGCGTTCATGTGTTTGCTTTCCAGGTGTTTCTGAAAGAGGGCATCCTGATGAAGCTGTCCAGGAAGGTCATGCAGCCCAGAACATTCTTCCTGGTACGGTAGCTCTTGAGTTTCACTCCTCCCATTCTCTGCTGTTAATTAATCCTTTATCCCTATTTGACCCATATTTCTACTTTGGGGGGGGAAAAAAACTGTTTTCAACCTTACTACTACTAGGTTATACGACCATGATCTATTAACCCATTGTGTCCTGACCCTCGATTGGAGTTTCTGACACCAGATTATACAGTAGTTCCTGACACCAGATTATAGCAGCAGCAACATTCTAGCTTTTGACGCTAGATTCTACAGTAGTTTCCGACACTAGATTCTAGTTATTGACACTAAATGATAGTTTCTGATGCTAGGATCTCCTTTTTGACACTAGAATCTAATTTTTGACGCTAGAATCGAGTTTTTGACACTAGATTCTATGACACTAGAGTCTAGTTTTTAATCTGTGCTCCTGTGTCAATGATGCTGACATATTTCTAGCCAAGGACCACCAGAATTATCCATGTTTGGCTGCAGACCGCCATCTGAAAACAAGAAGCGAAAAATTGAGATAAAATGTTTGCTTCCAAAATAATGTATTCATTTGCAGCACATTATCACAATTTTTCAAAAATAGCAGAACAACAAGCTCATGTCGCGCCACTCGGTGGCGCGACATGAGCTTGTTGATCTGCTATTTTTCAACAGATAAAACACCAAAACGCGTTCAGGACACTAAGGGTTAAAAAAAGCAACAAAAAAAACAAAAAAAAACAAACAAAAACATTTTTTAAATATTTTATATATGCTAATTAATTACTTATAATAAAAAAACTGGGGATATCTTTTAATATAATGAATGTACATGTTCTAGACCTGTTCTAATCACAATAATATATTTGTTGCAGTCATTTTACATACTTTTATTAGGGTTAAACGCTAAAGGTTAAAAATCATGAAAAATTGCACTAAGTCTAGAGATTAATTGAAGGCTCTGTGGGGGGCTAATTGCAGCCTCTGTGGGGGGTACTGTCAAATATCATGACCAATTTAAATGAAATTCTAAACAATCAACCTCAACCATGATATTCATGTGAAAAAATAACAAAAAAAATAATAATGATAACATTTTTAAATAATTAAAAAACAACAACATGGCCTTTTTACTAGACCAGGGTTGGGCAAGTTTCTAGATGGTCACCATACAGTATACACTTGTAGATCAGCCATTTTTGGTTATAATTTAATTGAAATGTGAAATCAACTGCAACAACTGTACTGCAAACGTTTCAACCCTAAGGTCTTCGTCAGGCAAATATGATATCATATTTGCCTGACGAAGACCTGAGGGTCGAAACGCTGCAGTGCAGTTGTCGCCTGAACTAAATAAAAAGTGTGTCTTGGAGCGTATAAACAGTGTGCGGGCGTTCCTCTCCGTTTTCTAAATTTGAAATTGCATGCCATTGTGTTTGGTGTGGCAGTCTGGGCATTTAGGGGGGGGTATTCGCCCCTGCTTGACATGGGAAAATTTGGCATAGCACTGTAATAGGTTACCAAAAAATGACTGACATCACATCCACCATTTCCTCCTGTAGTTCAACGACACGCTGCTGTACACCACTCCTGTCCAGTCTGGCCAGTACAAGCTCAACAACATGCTGTCCTTGGCGGGGATGAAGGTGAATAATACTGCTTCGGACCGTGATTTTTTTACACTCTGTATTATGTCATTATTATTAAACATGTTGGGTTCGACTGTGTGATTTTAATGGATCCTTCCGTTCACCACGGGGGAAATAATTGCAGGTCAGCAAACCGAACCAAGAGGCCTATCAGAATGAGCTGAAGATAGAGAGCGTGGAGCGCTCCTTCATTCTCTCTGCCAGGTAGGAGGGAAAAACATTATTGTTATCAAATTATATATATATATATATATATATATATATATATATTATATATATATATATATATATATATATATATATATATATATATATATATATATATATATATATATATATATATATGGCTGTTGAAAATAGTTAATTAATGGGATTAAATTAATTCTGCTGATTAATCTGATTAAAAATTATAACGCAATTAACTCATGTGCACACTGACTCGACCCACTGAGCATTTTCTCATTCAACGAAATGTGTAGAGCACGGTTTTACAGAGACGCAGGGATTAAAGTTCTCAGTACTGGGTACTGATTTCAGTCCTGAGGATTTCACAGTGGTCATTTAATTAGCTCAGTGCTTATTTGCAAAAGATCATTTTCAGTCTCAAGATTTTTTTTTACTTTAATCCCTGGAGACGTATATCCTGTGTGTCTCCCTGTAACCAGAACTAGAGTATAGCTGGAGGATCTACAAGCATTGAGGGCTTGTAGATCTCGTATTTTGATACATATTTTAAAGATAAATGGTTATTTTTTTCACAGATTCGGTTTCTTTTTTAAAAACATGCATATTTTGGACATAGTTCGAATGGTGATTAATCATGATTAAATTAATTTTGAAGCTGTGATTAATTTGATTAAAATTTTTAATCATTCAACAGCCCTAATATATATATATATATATATATAAATATATATATATATATATATATATATATATATATATATATATATATATATATATATATATATATATGCCTCCATTCAAGATTTTTTTTCTGAGAGCGTGCAAATGGTACCAGATGAACTGTAGCGGGTCCATGTAGTTTCGTTTGTACCCTGAATAACAATCATTAACATGATGAAACACATCTTGATGACATCATCAAGTTGTGTTTCATCATGTTAATGATTTTTCTTTTCAGACCTCCATTTCTAGGAATCACAGAATGGTGGAAGTTTTTTACTATGTCCACACAACATCTCTAAGGTATATTAATAATTTTGTCACACGCTCGTCGTGTTCTTACACCGTGGGGCAACGCTCGCCGAACACGACGAAGGCGCAGAACACGACAAAATGTAGATTTCATTCTTTAATCCATCTATTAGTCCCAGCGCATCGTCTGATAAAGATCCAGTGGCTGACTTTCATTTGTGACAGAGGGCGAATGATTCGCACCCATTCAATCCAATGCATTCAAAAGCCTTTCCTGGAATCTTCCCCTGAATGTCGTGGAGTGCACAGGTAGATCCACTAGGGCTAGACGTCACTTCCTGGAACTTTTTGCTCAGATCGTGAGAGGACAGGTTAGTCAAGACACCAGAAACTGCATGACGTCATCATCCTGTTTAGGAGATCTGGTGGTTCAAAATAAAATATTTTTACCGAATGCACTAGCCTGAGCCGTGGCATATAGCAGAAAACAACGAACGCGCGCTTGTGGTAAATGAGTTAAGGACAAAAAATGTTGAAAATGAGTGGTTTTCACCCATAACAGTCTGTAGGTATACAATGTACTGTAAGTGTGCTATTAGTGACCAGGCGTTGTCGTCCTCTCCTGCTGTAGTTCTGCCTCAGAGAGAGACGCGTGGCTGGAGGCCATCTCCATGGCCATCAACGACTACACTAGGAAGAAGATCACCTTCATATCTGGCAAGGCTCCAGAGGAGGTAACTGAACTGAACACTGTTGACACAACAATATTGTAGGAGTCAAATCAGGGCAAGTCCCATCTTTATCCTTTGATCTCATTAGTATTCTGTGATTACACTCAGTGATGAGCTTTGGGTGATTTGGAAAACACCCCCGGTCCGCTTTGCTAACGGATATACTGTACACATGCACACACACTACAGTGGATGGAAGTGCAACAGGCCAACTGTTATAATTAAAAAAAAAAAACACACACACACACACACACACACACACGCACACACACACAAAAATAAGAAATATTCTAAAGAAGCAAACACATATACGTAAATGCTGCATTTTACATAGCACCTTTTATCCAGCATCACATTCACCCATAATCCATGCTTCGCACAACAGGCACATCATGAGCAATTAGGAGTTCTGGGTCTTGCTCATAACACTTTGGTTGCAACTCCGAGTGAGCCTGGGTTTGAACCAGCAAATATATTTTATTTCCATTGGGAAACAAAATAGGGACAACAGCCAACTACAGTAATACTGTAGATAGTGTTTAAGTTAAGAGTTAAGGTTAAATTTGTTATTTGTTCTTCACACAATTGACTATTCTTTTATTATACTAGAACAAGGGAGATTCCACCCATTTTCAAGATTTTTTTCTGAGAGCCTACAAATGGACGCTGACGGGTCCATTTGGTTCCATTTGTACACCATCAGAAAAAAATATCCTAAAAGAAAAATCATTAACAAACGCAACACAACCACAACTTGATGATGTTGTCATCAAGTAAAATACAGTACAGTAAAATGTTGAAAATGGGTGGAATTCTGAACAATATGGACCATGACAAGTCAGGTCAGCTAGAACATTTTGAAGCTATTTTATATGATATAAATAACAAAACGTTCAATCACACACATCAGTGCAGCCTGATAACGCCAGTCAGTCTTTCTGACATGAACAAATTAATGAATAGAAAGTATTGCGATATATTGGCATATCGATTTTTTTTTTTTTTTTGCCCACCACTAGTGAACATGTACAGAAGAACAACTGACCATGTGTCCACCTCTCTGAAACATCAACCAAACATGTCTTATGGTTGCTTCATATTCATTCAGATCCAGCCCAGTGACAGTGCCAGCCTGGGCTGCATAGCACCCATCTGGATCCCAGACCTGCGCGCCACCATGTGTATGATCTGTACCTGTGAGTTCACACTCACCTGGAGGAGGCACCACTGCAGAGCCTGTGGAAAGGTGAGCCTTCTTCCATCCTGTTACAACTACTGCAAGGGGCGGATACAGGCAGACAGACAGGCAGGCAGACAGAGCAGTGGTTCTCTCAACCATTTCACGCCGTGACCGTCTCTCACTGTCTCTCTCACACAATGGGGGGCCGGGGGGTACTTCAAGATCAAAGTCATATGCCTAAGTATCCGGTTTGCCCAATTGTCCATATGCCCATATAGCCTGTATGCCCTCTGGTCCATTTGCCCAGTTAACCTGTGTGCCGAACTGCCTGTATGCCCAGTTGGCTTTTTGCCCACTTTGCTAGAAAAGTGTGTGCCTACATCTCCAGTGTGCCCACTCGACCAGCATTCATCTAGGCATGGTTCATGAGGGGGGGGGGGGGGGGGGGCATGCAAAACAACAAAAGATATTTCAGTGCTTATATTTAAAATGATTTGAAACACTACTACTGCTACTAACTAACTAACTACAGTTGTGTCACTAAACCGACAGCATTTCATCATTGAAAACAGAAAACTCTCTGAGTGCGGCTTCATCGCTTGGTGTGGGTGCCCGTGTCTTTTATTGGGCAAGTAAAGCATCAATAATAACATCAGACACACAGCATGCATAAAGCTAAAGGTCTGACTCAGAGGGTTTTCTGTTTTCAATGATGAAATGCTGTTGGTTTAGTGGTGGCACAGCTGTAGTAAGTAAGTAAGTTAGTAGCAGCTGTAGTAGTGTTTCAAATCATTTTAAATACAAAGTAAGCACTTAACACATCGACCACGATCGCGTAAGTGTCCTTTTCTGCCCTATGCCACGGCTCAAGCCAGTGGATTTGCTAAAAAACCCTTGACTAACCTGTCCTCTGACGATCTGAGCAAAAAGTTCTGGGTCAAAAGTCAGGAAGTGACGTCCAGCCCTAGTTGATCTACCCATGCGGCATGCGCCCACAACATTCAGGGGCAGAATCTCAGGAGAGGCTTTTGAATGCATTGGATCCAATGGGTGGCAATTCTGTCCGAAATGGAAGTCAACAACGGGATCTTTATCAGACAATGCGCTCGAACTAATAGTTGGATTAAAGAATGAAATCTACATTTCGTTGTTTTCTGCGCCTTCGTCGTTATGGGCGGACGGGACCGTGCACGACGTGCACAACGACCGCAACTTCGGCGGTACAGTAGTTAATTTGAAATATACTGGGTTGCTTCTATACCATCATGTTTCTGGGCATTTAGGGGGATCCGCCCCTGAATGAAAGTAGTATGCATGCACCACATTCATTCCTCGTAAAAGGGTTGTCCTAATGTCTGTTGGTGTAATGAATGACCCGTTAGGTGGTGTGCCAGGCCTGCTCCTCCAACAAGTACTGCCTGGAGTACTTGAAGAACCAGCTGGCGCGGGTGTGTGATCATTGCTTCACCGTCCTGCAGCAGAAAAGCAGTGAGTTACCGGATGGTTTCCTTGTGTGTTCTTGTGTGCTCCGCCCCCCTGCATCCCCCCTCCACTACACCCCTGCTTGGATCAATCAATCAATCAATCAATCCATCAATCACTATTGACAGCATTTCACCTTCCTTTCACCAGGTGAACAGGCTCAGGCCATGGCTCTGTCCCCTGGAGCCAGTAGCAAGTCTGCCTTTGCATTCTCCAGGAAGCAGAAGAAGATTCCCTCCGCCCTCAAAGAGGTGACTCAAGCCTGATATGAGCAGGGTTATTATAGTTATGAATTTTTCAGTTAGTTAGTTTTGACATTTTTTTTTCTTATTCAGTTTTTAGATTGGGTTTGATAGTTTTTATTTTGGTGAAAATATTTGGGTTTAGTTTAGTTTAGTTTTAGTTATTTTATTTTTTTCCGTGCTTTGGTTGTCAGGTATAGGATTAAAACATGTTTGTTTTTTGAGTTTCTTAGTAGATTGGATGATTGCACTCTCCCACAAGAACACAATTTTTTACCCCTAGTGTTCTGGAACTCAGTAGTGGATAGAAGATCCAGAAGCATCTCCTCCTCATGCTGGTCAACACAATTTGAATGTAAAAGCTTTATAAAAAACTAAAACTAAGGGTATTTAGGGTATAATTTTAGTTAGTTTTAGTTTTAGTTAGTTTTCTGAACCCACATTACAGTTTAGTTTAGTTTTCATTTTTTGCATTCATTTTTAGTTTTAGTTAACTATTATAACCCTGGATATGAGACACTGTATATAAACGTGTCGTACAACAGTGTCACGATGCACTGAAAACAGCACAGCATAAACTAGGCCTCAAAAAGGCCAGTAGAACGTTCATCTAAATTGCTTCTAATTTGCCTTTAGGTGACAGCGAACACAGACAACTCGTCGATGAGTGGTTACCTGCAGAGGTCCAAAGCCAGTAAGAGGCAGGTGAAGAGGCTGTGGTTTGTCATCAAGGACAAGGTCCTTTATACGTACGCGGCCTGTGAGGTGAGGAACCCCTTCACCATGTTTTCTTTATTACATGAGGTTTTTAGCACCACGATAGCCCACCACATCAAGTCGCGATTCCACACCAAAAGTTTATTTGCATTTTTTTTTTTTTTTATGTGGTCCAGGTGTTATTTTGTGAAAACACTCTTTAATGCCCGTTTCCCCTACCCCAAAATAGGCTTATAATGGGGCTAAGGGGTGTTGTTCAAGTTCACCTATATACATCGCTCCAAAATGCAATTTCCTGCTATATATTGTCTCTCCACCATGTCAGTAGTGTATTAACACTAACACTTTCAATTTCACTTTTGGTACAGCAGTGATTCGGCTGTCTCAAAAGGTGGGGGCGTGGCACATGGTTTATGGCTGAACCACTGCTGAAACAAAAGTGAAAGTGTGAGTGTCAACACTCTACTGACATGGTGGAGAGACAATTTATAGCAAAAACTTTAGGTGAACTTGAAAACACCCCTTAGCCCCATTATAAGCTTATTTTGGAATAGTGAAAACAGCCATTAAGGAGTGTTTTCACAAAATAAACACCTGGACCATTTTTTCTAAAAAAAAAAAAAAAAAAAATAAAAAGCAAATAATGATAAAAAAAAGTTTGGTTGTGGAATTCTCCTTTAAAACCAAAACAATGTAATCATGAAGATCGAATGATGATTTCCTATCCTCATAGGACGTGGCAGCCTTGGAGAGTCAACCCCTGTTGGGGTTCGTGTTGAAGGAAGATTCGTCTCAGAAGTTACAGTTCAGGCTTTACCACAAGAACACGCTCTACTACATTTTCAAAGCCGACGACATCCAAACAGCACAGAGGTACATAAATAAACCAGAGGCGGATGTAACATTTCCCAATTGGGGGGGGCAGGAGAAAATACCATTTTCCGTTATAGGGCTTTTATTTGGCAAGTAAAGCATCAATAATAGCACCAGTTGTTGTTGAAGTTGCAACAGACACGCAGCATGCATAAAGCTAAAGGTCTGACTCAGAGAGTTTTCTGTTTTCAATGATGAAATGCTGTTGGTTTAGTGGTGACACAGCTGTAGTTAGTTCGTAGCAGTAGTCGTGTTTCAGATCATTTTCAATATAAGCACTTTAATTTGAAATATCTTGGGTTGTTTTGCATGCCATCGTGTTTGGTAGGGCAGTCAGGGTATTTAGGGGGACATTGCCCTCCTGTGCTCATGCCTAGATCCGCACCTGAAATAAACCTGACCGCTGTGCTGTTTCTCAATCTTCTTACAAGTATCAACTTACAAGTGATCGGTATTATATGTCTACACCGCAATTCATCACTTTTGACTAATGCTCAATTTGTTCTTTTACAGATGGATGGATTCCTTCAAAGAAGCCGCAGTTCTTTAACATCGTCCAATATCATATGGGTCCGTCTGATTCCATGTGCACCCTCTCTCTATCTCTCTCTCTTTCTGAGTTAACATTAACTGAGGATTTGACTGCGTGCAGACAAAGTGTGAAATGGATTCTGCATGGATTCTTTGGCAGGGCGTTTTTACACTTGCATTAAATGTGAATTATTTTAGAGTTTTTTAGAGTAACGGCAATATAAACAACTTACCTCGATCCCCTCGTAACACCAGCAAAACAATGGGAGACACCAAATGAACCGTATTGAAGTGCAATATATACATATTTTTTAAAACACATTTACAGTATAGCTACCTTTTTTGTGTATGTGAAGACTAATATACAGTAGCGCTGTTGCACAGTCATATTCTGGCTATTGAAGCTATACCTATAGCTATATATCTTTGGTAGATAAGCTATATATCTACCAAAGGGCTTTCAGTTAATTTATGTACAGTTTTGATACAATCGGACCGTATCCAGCTCTGTTTTAAAGAGCTGGGTCCAGATTTATTATGTGATGCAATAATGATCGTCTTAATTAACAGCGTTATTATCATTTTAATTACATTGACATTGACCTACAGCAGTGGTTTTCAACCTTTTGACACCAGGGACCACCGTCTATTCAGCATTTGAGCCACGGACCAGAATTTGATTACATTTTCACACCAAAGACCTAAAATTAAAGAATTCTTTTGATTTTGTCCACAATTCCAGACTGTATTTTGCCAACAAAACAGTGTAAACTTCTTAATTATGTGGTGCTAATTCAGATGATGAATACTCTTGAGAGTGTAAAAATGAAACCAAATGGACCTGCAAGGGTCCATTTGGTTTCATTTTTACATTCTCAAGAGTTACATCTGGTTAACCAACTTTCCATCATTTAGCCTGGGGACCACCTGGAACCCTCTCAGGGACCACTGGTGGTCCCCGAATCACCTGTTGAAAACCCCTGACCTACGGTATGAACTTTGCTCTTCCCCTGTTGTCGATTTTAATTGTATATTTACCAACATTTCTAGGATGCGGTATAAACCATTTACATATTTTTTAATTTTAACTTTTACCATTGTAAGTCGCTCTGGATCAAGAGTGTCTGCTAAATGCCTAAATTGTAAATTGTTTAAAAAAAACGGTATTACAATCATTTTAGTTGAGGTTGTACAACACACGTACAAGAAATCCTCGTTGTAAGAGAGATATAGGCTTTCCTGAATCCATAACTGAACAAATTGATGTAGTTTCACACTGTAGTGACAAAAGACAGAATTTTTTGCACTTTGTATCTTTTTTTATCCTTCTTTTTTTACCCAGGTGTTTACAAATATACAGAAGTATTAATCATCACCCCCAAATGGTCGCACTCCACACTAGCCATGTTGTATGGTATCTTGTGTACTGTAAATAGGATTATAGAAGCCCGACAAAACATTGTGTTGAATCTGAAATCATGTCTTATATTTAGCCTTGTCATTTAGATTCATTCATGTAGCTGGAATAAATGTAGATTTTTCCATACGTCATTGTCTTCATGTGATTTGTGTCATTTGGGTTTCATTATTTAACCCATTGTGTCCTGATCAGATTCTAGTTCCTCATGCCAGATTCTAGTTCCTCTCAGTAGACTGTAGTTTCTGAAGTTAGATTCCATTTTCTGACACTAGATTGTAGTCCATGACACTAAATTCTAGTTTGTGACACTAAATTCTAGTCCCTGGCGCGAGATTCTAGTTTTTCTGGAAACATCTCTTTCTGTGTTAGTAATGCTTGTTATAATTTCATAGACACCTAGAAATGTCTATTATTTAGCTGCAGAACGTCATCTAAAAACATGTTCTAGGGGATCCCCCAGAAAGAAAGATTTGAGTTGCACCACATTTTCACATTTTTTCAGTGCACAAAGGGTAAGAAAAAAAACAGTCCAGTCTCTTGTTGAAACAAACGGTTCGAAATAAAAGCCATTGACAAATACTTTATTATTTTCTTTATATGCTTAGGAAATGCTTTACCATGCATCCCAAACCTTGGATGGTAGGGATATTGAAATAATGCAATTCAGGAAAAAAAAATACAAAAGATAAGTCCATTTGAAAAATAAAAAAATGTGGAACTATATGCATTGTTGTCAATCAACTCTTACCGAGAGCAATAATGCGATCATTACTACGGTATGCAGAATGTATAGGCTAATCCAATTAAGATGATTATCTTACCATTAGTGGGAAGTAACTAAGTACCTCTTAGAATGAATGAATCATGTCTGCGTACGTATGTGTGATACTATACATACTGACGCATGTAGGCTATGTCTGGTTCATGTCTAAGCCTATAAACTCGAAGACCGCTTGCCTCATGGACTTCAAATTTGGCACACGCGTTCTAAACCTGAAGTGGTGAGTCGTGACACGTTCGCACCACAGTCGTGAACTTGTGTTAACTTAAAGGGCGTATTCCACTTTCAAAAAACCTTTTGGTCATTGTATGGTCTACTCAGCCTCATGTGAACACACCAGACAGTTTATAAGTTACTCCTTTCAGTGTTTAGATATTTGATGTTCATTTTAGCGCCTCCAGCTCCTTCCCATAGAAACCCATTATAACTTAAAACTCCATTTTAACCATGACAGATTATTTGAAAACAACCCATCTTTATTCTGGTGACTGATTTTGTCCTCCTAATACGTGAGAGGGCCGTGGAATTTCATTTATAGTTTTCATTTATTTCTAAAATATTGTATTGTATCTAAATACCGAAAGGAGTAACGTATAAACTGTTTGGTGTGTTCACATGACTGGACTGAGTAGACCATAAAATGACAAAGTTTTTTTGAAAGTGGAATATCCCTTTAAGTTGTCGATCGGCTATATTCAAAAAGCTTTAGCCTATACAGTGAAGTGTTTCATGTATGTTCATGTAACTACAGTTTTCAAATCATTACACTAAAGTAAAGGCATAGTGTCACATGATGCCTCTGGAATGTGTCAGTAGAAGAAAAAGTACTGAAAACGAAATACTCCAGTAAAGTAGAAATACCTCAAGTACAGTCAGTACTTGAGGTAAATGTAATTAGTTACTTTTCATCACAGGTGTTTCCAAACCTTGTCTGAATCAGTGCCCACTTGACAAATCTTTTAAAGGTAGGGGAAGTGATTTGAAATTCATGGTGTAGTACCAGCCTGGTGCACTAGGGGCCCCCAAAAGTAGCTACACTATGTGAACCTGCTGCTCTCTCCTGATTGGAGGAGAATTGTGGTGACCTGGGGAACTTTTATTAGCTCCTCTGCTAACGTGGGGGAGGGGGAAACTCCATATATGGTTTCCACACCTTATAATAGAGCATTTTAACAGAAAAAAATTTTTTTTGGGTGATATCTGACAAAAGTGAAATCACTTCCCCTACCTTTAAGTGGTCAGAGAGGTGCATTTTCAGAGCATGTCGATCAATCTATTGAGTGATTCGGGCTTGCATCCATGGAGCTAACACAGTTTTCTTGAAGTCAGTGGTTATACCAAGCATTTTCCTGTCAAGTGTACAGATCCCCATTTAATGGTATTTCTATCTCCGGGGGGCCCAATTTATATTGTACAATCAATGTTAATTTACAGTAATGGAGAGATTTGTACACTCCCAGGTGGTTTGGAACCACCTGGGACTCCCTCAAGGACCCCTGGGGGTCCACGGACCTCAGTTTGGAAAAACACTATCTTAAGATGTATTTATCTATTGGAATGTATAGTATATAAATCATAGTGTCATTTTGTATCCAAGCATTTGCTTCACCTACACATTGTGCTACACACATTGTTTACTTTGCTGCTCTCTGCTGGACAGCAGGTGCCTTGTTCAAGGAAAAATGTGATGCTAGGATCAAATACTAGGATCAAATTGGTATTTTCACTTTTACTCTGTGTAGATTGCTCAAATTCTACCCAAACCCGACCAGGCCCAACCCGACCCGATATTATAGGGCTGGGTCGGGCCTAAAAACTATGCTAATTGGTCGCGATTTGGGCCTGATCAGTTAGGGCCCAGTTAGGGCCAGGCCTCAATTTTCAGGCCCGTTGAGAACTCTATTTCAGGACACCCACAATGCAGTAGCTGTCTAATATGAAACATTAGGGACTTTAAGCATACAGCGGCGACATAGTCTGCTACAGCAACAGGAAGTCGATCTGTGCGCGATAGATAAACCTGCTTGCTGTTTCTACTACTGCAGAACCTACACTTCAACGTAGTGTCTATGGCCCTCATTTATCAAAGGAGCGCAAATTCGTCCCCAAATTCCACACAAGTCCACACTGCATATATCAAGCGATCGCAAACAGCCGATTCCTTCCTAATTTCCTTCCTACAATGATAAATGTGACGGCAGAAATCAACCTGACACGCCCTTGGAAACAGGCCGCTCCTCTGTTGATAAATGAGGGCCTATGTGTTCGACGCACACTGCTTGCTTAATGATTTGGACAGCTACGGGGATTCATAACCCAATGACCCCTGTACTTCCACCAAGGGAGCCATAATGTGAAAAGAGTTGATGCTTAAAGTCCCTATCAGTTCATGAATCATATACCGTTGTCTATTGACCTATATTGTACACACACTGTTAGTATAAGTGAGCAGTAGTTGGAGAGAGCCAAAGAGGGATAAAGTAACAGCTTAAGCCTCGAGGGCGCCTTCACTTTGTATATAGGTGCTATAAGCTGGCGGCGGGGAGGTTGTGTAACGTACGTGACAGGTGTGTAGCTCACATGCTGGCAGCACGCCAGCAGTACCATATGTTGTGACGCACACAATGTAAAAGCAATGCGGTATAGCTGTGATTGGCTATTTGGTTAATAGGCTATATTGAAATGCAGCTGAAAAGTGCAATTCACCTTTAGCAAAGATCCTCTCCCACCAACACTCCGATTCCCACTTTTGAGCCAGACTCCTTCACTCCAATCAATGTAAATATCACAGATTGTACGCAAACATTGAAATTCTCATCTAAATCCATCAAACAGGTCTGACATATGCACTGAGAAATATGTGAATATGTTATTGGAGAGGTCAGTCTATTACATTATGTTATGCTTAGCTGTAACTGGACTGAGCACGCAAGATGCTCCAACAGGTCGGAGGTAGTTTTGGGTGGTAATGATTTTTTAATATCGGTATTGATAACGTGTTAATTAGCTCGATATTCAATATTACCGATATTGACCACTTATGGCAATGGCGTGACACGTTCCACCAGTCACCTAGTTCTCAGAATTGCGACATTGAGGGGTCAGAAACTGAGCGCTCTGCTGTTCAAGCAGCCTAAATAGGGAAAAACTGGAGTTGGAAATGCATGTTTTTTTTTCCCCAAAAAGCCCAGCCCAAATAAGGGCTATTTTAGGCATGTGTGTAACGTGAAAATTGTTTGTATAGTTACAATTAAAAGTCTCATTGCTCATATTTGAATAGAATACAGTATAATGTCGGTATCTGACGATATTCGGTATTCAATATATTCTATAGACCCAACGATATTACTCGATGTTGATTTCCAACATTGCGATAAACAGTAATACCGGTATATTGCCCAAGACTAGTCGGAGGCCATCACAACAAGGCAAACCAGTAGAATGCAACGTGAGACTGAAAGAAAGATCACCTCAGGGGCGGATATAACATTTCCCAATTGGGGGGGTGGCAAGATAAAATGGTATGGGGGCGACTTCATCGATGAAGTCGCACCCATACCATTTTCGGTTACAGAACTTAGGTATTAGGCAATTAAGCATCAATAATAACATCAGTTGTTGTTGAAGTTGCAACAGACACGCAGCATGCATAAAGCTAAAGGTCTGACTCAAAGAGTTTTCTGTTTTCAATGATGAAATGCTGTTGGTTTAGTGGTGACACAGCTGTAGTGAGTTAGTAGCAGTAGTAGTGTTTCAAATCATTTTAAATATAAGCACTTTAATTGTTGTCTCCACCATAAGGTGGTGACTATAATTCGTACCCTGTCTGTCGGCCCGTATGTCCGTCCGTGCACGTCAGCCCGTATGTCCGTCCGTGCATGCGTCAATATATCTCCATATATGGAGCTGTCACTAGTCAGTATATCTCCAAAAACGGAGCTGTCAGTAGTCAGTATATCTCCGTCAGGCTCAGGTTCTGCCCCTGGATCAGCTCGTCTCCAGTGTTTAGCGCTCCATCATAGTTTTCCACTTGGATTGCAACTGGGTGGTTTTCAACAGAACATGGCCGGCCATCGCTTCCAGATCATGTGAGAGAATAAGGATGTGAAGCTGTGTCCACACGTGTCCACTCTCCTGGTCCAATAGCAGCGTATCCTGTCTCCACCTTCTGTCCCGGAGACAAGTATCCTGCCTCCATCCCATCTGTCCATTAAGGTTGATTGACCCAATCTTTTGTGTAATACGGGCCAGGGGCGGATTTAACAATTCCCAATTGGGGAGGCAGGAGAAAATGGTATGGGGGCGCATACCGCATTCCGCACCCATACCATTTTCAGTTGCAGGACTTTTATTAGGCAAGTATAAGCATCAATAATAACATCAGTTGTTGTTGAAGTTGCAACAGACACGCAGCATGCATAAAGCTAAAGGTCTGACTCAGAGAGTTTTCTGTTTTCAATGATGAAATGCTGTTGGTTTAGTGGTGCCACAGCTGTAGTTAGTTAGTAGCAGTAGTAGTAGTGTTTCAAATCATTTTAAATATAAGCACTTTAATTTGAAATATCTTGGGTTGTTTTGCATGCCATCGTGTTTGGTGGGGCAGACTGGGCATTTAGGGGGGCACCCCCCCCCATGCCCATGCGCCCTTGATACGCCCCTGCTACGGGCCCTCACTCCTATAGTATAGAGAGAAATAAAAACACCCCTAATGGGCGTAAACATTTTCGCTTCTACCCCTGATCCCTGTTCTGGGGCAAGTAGGGCAATAGACTTTGTCAACAGCGACAGCGCAGCGTCATAGGGAGGTCCTCTGATGCCCCGTTGGTATCCACTATAAGCCCTAATCCACTTTCTTCTTCGCTAATAACCAGCCCTGTGCAATCCTGAGACAGAGCTAGTGGCGATCCAGATAGGATTAGGGTTCGTAAAGGAAAGGCAAATGTGTAGATTTTTTTCCCCAGGCAATAGTCTTTCACTTTCACCACAATGCCATTCGTGTAGGGTCGTATGCACTTCCGTTTCAGTCCTTAAAGCGCTGTTTGAACCACCTACTGGCGTTGTCATCCAGCTTCATGAAGTCCATGATCCAGAGGTCCTTCTGTGCTGCCTCCGTAAACTCTTCAAGTGTAATCTGACCTGAAACAGGAATCATGGCAACCATCAATATCGAAAGGTGCTTTAGCAAAAATTCAGCGTCACGCGTCTCAATACATGAGGAGTATGACTATGGTTCTTTCAAGAGGTGGCGTAGGTCATTTTAGTTTTCGCACATTTTTAGCAGGGCTTGACACTAACACTTGCCCGCTTGCCCGGGGCAAGTAAAAAAAAATGGTGGGGCAAGTGAAGACTGCTACCTGGTTGCCCGATCGGGCAAGTGTGCAACTTAGTGCACTATAAGATGAATTTGTCTTGAAGGCAGTCATTGCACCCTGCATCTGTGTCTTTCCCTGCTTTCTAGCTATCTCTACCCATCTCTCTCCCAGGTCCAACTATCATTTTGCTGGGGTCAGGGACCACTGGGTCTGTGACCACTATGGGCTAATTAAAATGATGAATTTTAACTCTTGAGAGCGTAAAAATGAAACCAAATGGACCCGCAAGGGTCCATTTGGTTTCATTTTTACGTTCTCAAGAGTAACAGCTGGTATGTAGTTATGACACATCTTTGTAGTTATGACACATCTTTAGTATGTAGTTATGTAGCAGAATCTAGTTTACTGAACATTTCGTGAGGATTTTTGTAAACCATGTTTTTTCTTCTATGAACCCTATGGAACATGAAAAAAGTGGTTTACATTTTTTATTTTTGCCCAGAAAATATTTACCCATAACATCCCATATAATGTAATAAGTAAAAATATAATAATTCTTTAAGAAGCACATGTGACATGTCAAACTAGGGGTTTTTCATGCTTCTGAATCCATCCCAAGCATTAGTTTTGCCCCAAAACACTCCTTGGGTTAAAATCAGCCATAGAAATCATGGAAAATGTGATGAGGTCAGCACATTTGGGCAAGTATCTATGGCCGTTTTTAGGCCAAGGAATGTTTTTTTGTGCAAAACTAATGCTTGGGATGGATTCAAAAGCATGAAAAACCCTTTTTAATTATTACATTTATATATGGGATGTTATGGGTAAATATTTTCTGGGCAAAAATAAAAAAATGTAAATCACTTTTTCATGTTTCATAGGGTTTATAGAACAGAAAAAACATGGTTTACAAAAATCTTCACGAAACGTTCACTTAAATACACAATGACATACACTATTTAGCTTCACAGAAAGGCTGGGATGGTCACCCCTGACACAATGAAGGTATGTAAAAGGAGACTCACCATCTTTGTTTTTATCCACCAGCTCAAATATTCTGTCGCAGATGTCATTGGGTGTCATTCCTTCTACTCGATCACGGGTGTTCTTTTTGTTCCTTTTCATCTTGTAGAGTATCTGAAATCGATCAACCAATCAAAAATCAAGTCTGTAATCATGTACCCACAGATGTCATTTACGTTGTTTTCTGTTTTGTATGTGTGTGCGTGTGCGTGTGCGTGTGCGTGTGCGTGTGTGTGTGTGTGTGTGTGTGTGTGTGTGTGTGTGTGTGTGTGTAGGGAGTTAAACTGTATTGATTGAGAATAGTCAAGTCTGACCACTCTATCCTTAAATGTGTGTATCAGGGGCGGATGTAACATGTCCCATTTGGGGGGGGGTCAAGAGGACATGTTGGAGGGGCAAGAGAAAATACCGTAGTATGGGGGCGGCGATGAAGTCGCACCCATACCATTTTCGGTTACAGGACTTTTATTAGTCAAGTAAAGCATCAATAATAACATCAGTTGTTCATCATATCTCTAACACAGCAATCGATTTACAAACGTACTCTCATGCATTGATGGGCTCAGTCGTATTTTAGGTTTTGTGGCATTCATTTTCATTTATTTTTTGCTTTTCTTTTAGGTTTTATGATCTCCACACACCCAGAAAACCTGAACATTGAACATTCAATGGATTTTCTGAGGTCTGGAGTTTTTTGTGGGAATTTGGAAGGCTTTTGAGCTGCAATGACAAAACAGACAAACAGTGAAAACAGTGACAACCGCTGGCAAACCACTTTGACATTAATGAGATTCGCACAGTAATGGGTAAGTTACTGTGAAAATGTAGTAACCTACACTACTTGTTACTTTCGAAAAAAATGTAGCCTAGTTAAGCTACACTACAAGCTATCCCCAGAAAATTGTAGCACATCAACACTACATATAAATAAATATATATCTCAACTTAATGTACAACTTCCTAAATAATTATCATAATAATGAAATAATATAAATGAAAATCATAATAATAATAATCTAGGAGTGGGTTTAAACATAGGGTGGTGGCATGTCCAAGTTTTGGAATGTATTTTTACTCATTAAAAATGGGCGGAATTTGAAAATGTGTGTGGGAAAATGTAGTAAGCTACTTTCCTTGTTACTCGAAACAAGTAGTGTAGCTTCACTACAAGCTATTCCTAGAACAAATGTAGTAAGCTACACTACAAGTTACTGGGAAATGTAGTTAAGCTATGTAGCTTAGCTACTTGTAACAAGCTACTGCCCATCACTGGATTCGCAGAATGTGACATCACATTCAGTTGGAATATCAGTGCACTCGTTTGAGACAGAAAACCTCAGACCACAGAAAATATCCTGAATGTGAAAAGTTCAGGGTTTTTTGGGGGTACAACTGAGCTCAGAAAACCTAAAGAAAACAAGACAAAATACAAAAAAAAATGTTTTTAATGTTGCAAAGCCTTTAAGCTCATTTGTGACTGTGATTGTCTTACCAGTGGCGTTTCTAAACAATTTGGAACCCTAGGCAAGATTTTCCCTGGAGCCCAACCGTACCAAATGGACCTGTAAGGGTCCATTTGGTAAGGGGGGGCTCCAGGGAAAATCTCCTGTAAAATGGCGCCCCCCAAGGAGTAAAATTGTGAACTATTTTTAAACTAAAGAACATATTATGCGCTCCATTTTTGTTACCATCTAAACCCCTTATCATTTTTTTAATATTTAGATTTTTTTTAATAGTTTAAAAAGGCAAAGAAGTTAAGGGATAAGGGGTTTAGCGGTAACGAAAATGGAGCCCTACGTGTTTTAAATGTTCAATTCTAGTTATAGAGAATGAGTATAATGTATTTACTTTCAAAGCGTCCCCTCCCCTCGCCCCCTCCCAGAACAGTGGCCTTGTGGTTAGAGTGTCTGCCCTGGAACTGGGAGGCCGGGGTTCGATTCCCGGTCGGGTCATACCAAAGACTCTAAAAATGGGACCCAATAGCTCGATGCTCGGCACTCAGCATCAAAAGGATGGATTGGGGGTCAAAATCAGCTAATGATTCCCGAGCGAGGCAAGCCGCAGCTCACCGCTCCTTGGGGCTCACCGCTCCAAGTGATGGGTCAAAAGCGGAGAACCAATTTCGCTGCGGTAAGGTCATGCGACTTTGACTTTGACGCCCTAGGCAACTGCCTAGTCTGCCTAATGGCACAAACACCCCTGTGTCTTACTAAATTACTATAGAAGTGTGTGAAGGTGATGTGCGTGTTCTCTTCTACTCTGCTGGCAGTTTGCGAGTCTCACCGTGATGATGCGCTTGACCTCCATTCTGTCCAGTTTTCCGTTCCCGTCGCGGTCGTAGATTTTAAAGGTCCACTTCAACCTCTCCTCCGGGCGACCCCTTAGAACCAGGTGGACGGCGGCCACAAATTCCATGAAGTCTATCACATCGTCCTGTAAGTAAGGAATGTTGTCGTCAATCATAGCAGCACAGTTGCTCATTCACGCTATTCATACTTACTACTATAACAAGTCTATAGTAGACAGCAGGGGTTTTCAACCTTTTTGACACCAGGGACCACCATTTATTCGCCATTTGAGCCATGGACCACCATATGATTACATTTTCACCCCAAAGACCTAAAACTAAAGAATTCTTTTGGCTTTGTCCACAATTACAGGCTGGATTTTGCAAACAAAACAGTGTAAACTTCTTAATTAAGTGGTGCTAATTCAGATGAATATTTTAACTCTTGAGAGTGTAAATTTTTTTGCATTTTTACATCTGGTTTTCATTTTTACATCTGGTTAACCAACTTTCCATCATTTAGCCTGGGGACCACCTGGACCACCAGTGTTGTCAAGTGACTAAAAATAATAATATTACTTTCAGTAATATTATTACTTTTTTTTCCAGTAACTAGTAACGTCATATTATTATTCACAGTTTGAATAATATACTGTATTACATTTACTTTTTTTCCCCCTTTTTTTTTTCAAAAATAATATATCACTATATTCACAAGCTGCCTGGAACTGTGTGTTTGAGTGTTTATTTATAATGGTAGAATGTGTTGGGGTCAAGTTGCTTTGGAGACTGTTGATGTGGTCTAGATCTAAACTCTAGAATGGATACAGAAATGATGCGCACTTGTCTGCACTACGTGTGAATGCAAACAAGGTCTCTACTGCCCAAAATGGCTTACAAAATTGTGGGATAATAGATTTAAATGATAGACTGACTGACATGAAGTCTGACTGATATGAAACGCACGTTTTTTAAAAATACGCATAGTACTTACTTACACCAATTCAGTTATACCTAACTGTAGTTTACCTGCCATTATTAAAGAGGGGGTGAAGTGATTTTTGTATTTTTTTCCAATTTTGTACATGTTTAACATGTTTAACAGTATGTAAATAGACCCCTTTGTGTGTTTCTTATGTGCAATGATATCTTCCCTTGGGTGGGTGTGGGTGAGGCTTCAGTTCAGGTGGATCTCCACCCATCACCACCCATCAGGCAAACCAGGCATACTTAATGAACTGGTGGGGTGGAATCATAAAAATGACAGTTTAACAAACACTGTTTGGGGAAAAGCTCTTACTTTTCATATAACATTAATACCTAATGATCATGTTATAGGGTAGAAAAAATTCATGGTACTCCATCTTTAAGACACATCACACATGTACTGTACAACAACACAGACACCTTGTACCTTTGTGATGTGTCTTACGGTAGGTTATGCTATTGCTATAGGTATGAGGGGTATGTTACCCAATTTGTATATGTTTTTTTCTATCTTTAGTAGTAGTAGTAGTAGTAGTAGTAGTAGTAGTAGTAGTAGTAGTAGTAGTAGCAGTAGTAGTAGTAGTAATAGTACACGTTTGTGGTAAAAGCATTCATTACCCTATTAGTATCAAAAGATCTGAAGAGGGTTTCCATGTAGAGGCTCTCCTCTTCAGAAGACTGCTGGATTCCAAACATGTTCTTGAACTCGTGGAGGTGCAGAGCTCCACTGGGACACTTCTTGATGAACTGTGCGTACAGCGTCTGGATCTGCCTCAGCTCCACCTCCACGTCCTCATCCTCCACATCGTCCTCTCCACTCTGGTTCTGTCCCATGGCGGTGCTAAGCTAGCACAAGAAGCAGCCTAGATCCACTCCTCCATCGCAAATCCACTGCTGTTGTAGTGTTCCTGACACAGGATAGGACAGTGATTATTAGCCTGCATGGCTATACCGTAAAACACACTCACTCTAAAATGGGCTGTTTTTTTGCTTCTGGATGATCATTGATCATCAGTGACAGTGATATGCTATTGGTTTTGTGTTGTTATAAGTAGGGGTGGGACGATTCACTTACCTCACGATACAATACAATACTGATATTTAGGGTTCTGAATCAATATTGATATTATATTGCGATTCTTAGTTATGCTGCGATTCCATTATATATCGATATACTGTATATCACTTTTTGCCACAAATGAATGGGCTTTTATTATACTAGAACAAGGGGGATTCCACCCATTTTCAAGGTTCTTTCTGAGAGTCTACAAATAGGCCTACACCCTCAGAAAAAAAAAGGTTCTAAAAGAAAAATTGGTTCACAAACACAATATAAACACAACTTGGTGATGTCATATTGGCATATTGATTTTTTTTTTTTTGCCCACCCCTAGTTATAAGTCACTGCAATGTAAGATGCCTAAAAACTCTGCTCATGACTGCATGCACAACAATGCCCTATAGTGATATCAACATTGTTTTGTTAGAATAAGTGTTAAATAGTTATATGTTCCCATAGAAATCACTGTTATAGTATAGACTACTATGAAGGCTTTGTTTGGTAACACTGGCCACCCTACAACAGCTCGCTCATGTGTAAACAATAAATAGGCTACATTTTGAAACTTGGCGAAAAGGCCTTTTACTGTATGTGTGGAGTTTGCATGTTCTCCCTGTGTTCCCCTGGGGTATGTACCCTCACAAAAACATGCCATAATCGTGGTCTCTGGACTGCCTCCCTCTGGCCAGCCGCGGCGCCTGATGGAGGGGATAGGATACTGGTTGGAATAACGTGTTCCTTCCGTAAGGGTTTTCCACGTGTTACGTCCAATCAGGGAGGCTTCCCCCCCTGTCAGGTGTAAAGAAGGCAGCTTGGACTCCTCATGCATTGAAGGAAGCATGAGGCCAGTCTGCTGCTTTTCCAGAGCCCAAGATCACATTAGGAATTGGCACTGGGTGATACAAATGGGTTACAGATGGGCCGCTGGCCTAATGGTCCAGTAACATACTGTACGTAGGTTCTCGCTTGACAGCACATTGTGTGCAGGGCTTGACACTAACACTTGCCCGCTTGCCTGGGGCAAGTAAAAAAATGGTGGGGCAAGTGAAGACTGCTACCTGGTTGCCCGATCGGGCAAGTGTGCAACTTAGTGCACTATAACACAACACAAGATAAATTTGTCTTGAAGGCAGTCAATGCACTCTGCCTCTGTGTCTTTCCCTGCTTTCTAGATATCCACAATTCCAGGCTGGATTTGGGAAACAAAACAGGCAAATTTACATACAGATCAAAATGACCATTAATCTTCTACATTCTCTAGTTGTGTAGACCTGGGCTAAATAAGATGATGAAGATGAACTCTTGAGAGTGTAAAAATGAAACCAAATGGACCCGCAACCCAGATGGCAAAATGAATTGATTCAACGTTGAATTTTGGTTGAATCAATGCAAAATGCATTGATTCAATGTTGAATTTTGGTTGAATCAATGCATTTTGCTATCTGGGAGGGTCCATTTGGTTTCATTTTTACGTTCTCAAGAGTTACATCTGGTTAACCAACTTAACTGGGGACCCCCTGGAACCCTCTTGAAAACCCCTGGTTTAAAGCACCCAAGTAGGAAGTAAACTTAAATGCATTTTTTTTTGGAGGGCAAGTGACCATGACCTTTTGGAGGGCAAGTAGAACCTGACTTGCACTTGCCCGATGGGCAAGTGCCTCGGAGACCTTAGTGTCAACCCCTGGTGTGTTTGAGTCCTGTTCATGTCGACCTATGTTGCATGTCTCTCTCATTCTCTGTCCCTCTTTCCTGTCTATCTTCAATGTAGCTATCAATAACATCACAAAAGCCCAAAACAAGTTACAAACTCTTGGGGATAAAAATAATAGAAAAAATAAATAATATTAACCTGCATTTCCTACTCAACGTGCAGTACATACATAAGTACAACTAGGTTGTAACCTAGTTGGCAACCTAGTTGAGTTACAGTTGTAACTTAAGTCTGGTGTTTTGCTAAAGTGGTTAAGTGGTTAAAGGGGAAGTTCACCAATTTTCAACATTCTAATATGCCATTAGTACTGTATACCCTAGAGTTGTGTGGACATGATAAAAAAAAGTTCCCCCATTCTGTGTTTCCTAGAAATGGAGGTCTGAAGAAAACCACTGACATATGTGGAAACATCTTGATGACATCAAGATGTATTTTCACCATGTTAATGGATTTCTTTAGACGCTTCTTTTTTCTGAGAGCGTACAAATGGAACCAAATGAACTCGCAAGGGTCCATTTGGTTCACATTTGTATCCTCTCAGGATTTTTTTTTAAATGAGTGGAATTCCCCTTTTAAGTAGCTTCAAGGTTATAGAGTTGTACATTATTCTACCAGAACAAACCAATAATAGAAAACAGCTATTTTCATACCTTTTCCATAAAACAGCTTCGTTTCAGTTGCAAGAAATGGACTGTAACCACATTTGGTATTCCTCCCAGGTCCATCATGGTGCTTCGTTCATCGTTATTTTCGTGCCATCTTCCTTATGATCTGGTCCAGTTTGGGCTTGTTACAAAAGCCCAATAATTGCCTGTCTGACTCTGATCTGAAAGTTAATAAATTGGCTTCTAAATGAGTGAAAAGCTCAGAGAGTTTGCTAAGAGTATCGATCGAGTGTCTCCCTCGAGCTTTCTCTCCCTGTGACTATATCTGTGCCCTTCAAGGCTGTCAGCTCTAATCTGTGTGATGTAAAACTGGGCTCTGAATTGCCATGCAGGGAAAAGAGAGAGACCTTTTAAGACCTACTTTAACCCCGCCAATTCCAATCCCACTCTAATCCCTCTGATACTGACACTGACAGCAACAGTTTAACACTGAGAGTTAAAACCTGGGATGATCACATGGTACAAACACAACCCTCCCCACTCAGGTAAACCTTTGCAGACTGAATATATGTCCATGTACAAACTAGACCTTGTATTTTGAATAACATCCCGGGCTACATATCAATGCCTTAATAAGGAAATAAAAGTTTAATGTGGTGGGTGCTAGACATAAAGAAAGGTGTATACCTTTGAGGGGGAGATTGGGTTGATCTCTCTCAGAAAAAACACACACACACACACACACACGCACGCACGCACGCACGCGCGCGCACACACACACACACACACACACACACACACACACACACACACACACACACACACACAGAGAGAGAGAGAGAGAGAGAGAGAGAGGGTCATGGTGAAACACAACTTGATCATGTCATCAAGTTGTGATTCACCATTTTTTTTAATGATTTAAAATATTCATCATCTGAATTAGCCCAAGTCTAGCTCTGGTCCAGAGCTCCACTGTTCTGAGTCTGACTTGCATTTGGTTTCATGTTTATACACTCTCAAGAGTTAGAATGTTCATCATCTGAATTAGGCCAAAGTCTATACAACTACAGAATGTGGAAGATTAATGGTCATTTTGATCTGTATGCTTGCCTGTTGGGTTTCCCAAATCCAGCCTGGAATTGTGGACAAAAGCAAAATAAATCTTTAGTTTTGGGGTTTCTGTGGTACTTAATGTGCTCAAATGGTGGTCCTGGCTCAAATGCTGAATAAATGGTGGTCCCTTGTATCAAAAAGGTTGAAAACCCCTGTACTAAGGCTCTGGGCTACTGGCTCTGGGTTGCAACTTGCACCACCACCACCACCACTAAAAACAACAAGCCACTGCGACGCTCTGCTGCCGCCACGTGGCTGAAAAGCTCCATTGCAACCCCTAGACAGCAAAATAAATATGACTTGTGTCGTCACTTCCGCTCATATTTTGACAGCAACATTGAGAGAGATCTGCGATACTAAAACAAACAACTGCTTTTCATCCCCGCGGTGTCCATCCAGCTGTTGATTTTCTAACCTGGGCTTTATTTATTTTATTTTTTAGATCGCGGACAAGTGTAACCGAGTTGTTCCAGCAGGGTGTTGTTTGCTGGGAGCGAAGCATCACCTAGTTGTTAAAAAAAAAAAAAGGCAAAAACAATGAAGGTGAGTGTATGGGGGGGTTGGGGCTAGGATTTTTGTTTTTGTCACTGTCATACAGCAGCGATCACAGCCATTGGCCTTTTATTGTTGTTGTTGTGGGTGATGGTGACCATGCATGATGCTGATGCTATCATCAAGCAACAACTTTCTCCCCCGCGATTTTCTCATGGTTGTATATTCGGGATGTAAAAGGAAATGTTGGTGCATTTCAAGTATTGCAAACGGAAATCCTGGAGGTTTTTTAGTTGCCATCATGATCTCAACTATATAAAAAAAGAACGCACGTACTGTTTCCTTGTTGATTCCTGTAAAAGTATATAGTAGGCTATACAAGGGACCCTGAACATTCTGTATTGATTATTAATAGGAACAGATAGTGTGCACAAACTATATGCTGTAGCAGCTCCACGTCTTATATTATAGGTGGTGATCCTTGGCTTTTCTTGTTTTTACTCATGCTCTGTAAAAAGAAATACTTTTTTATATACTAAATAAATAAATAAATGTTACAGTCCACAACAGCCCTACCACAATGGCACAAAAACATCCAGGCTACTTCCACTAGTTGTATTACCTGCTCATTCTATTGGGTGGATGATCTTGCATGTAATATATTCTATTCTGACATATAATCAATATAGTTTAGTCAATCTAGAATATGCCTAATTTAATTCTAAAGATTATAAGTATGCGAGAGAACTTGAAGTAGTGGGGCTCACACAAAGGAAAATATTTAGGCTCAAAATGCGGATTGATCCAGTAAATATAAAATAAACAGGTCCAGTCACAGACAGTAAAGGGCTTTGATTGAATGAAATACTTTATTATGCATGATGGACAATTATTGTGGGAACTACTGTTAGAATACAAGGTCTTGCAAAAGGATGAGTCCAAGAAGCCTAGATTGTGTAATCCGGGTTCTTGAATGAACATTTATTTCATTGTGTTCACCTTTAAAAAAAAAAACACTAACATGGTGAAACATCTTGATGACATCATCAATATATTTTCACCATGTTAATGGATTTCTTTAGACGCTTCGTTTTTCTGAGAGCGTACAAATGGAACCAAATGAACCCGTTAGGGTTCATTTGGTTGCATTTGTACACTCTCACTGCATTTGTTGCATTTGTACACTTTGTTGCATTTGTACACTCTCACTTTGATTGCATTTGTACACTAAGTGACCCACGACAAACGCTGTCCAGCTCAGGAGTCGAACCTGTGGCACGCCTCAGGCAGGCTTTCGCAGCCCAGGTGGGTGCCCAGGCGGTTGAGCCAATTACTCTTAATTAAACCAATTAGCATCAGAGTATGATGTTCTGCTGAGTGATTTGTGAGTTAAGGCTTATTTGTACTCCAGTTTTAAGTTATTAAGTGACCACCAGAACAGTGGCTTCTCAGATTGCCGAAAGAGTGACCTCCATGCCTAATGTCCTTTTGTAGTTTTCATTGTTCACCTTATGACCTAAAGCTGGACTATGAATGGACCTTAATTTAACTCGGGCAGTAACAAATCAAAGATTCAAAGAATAAGAATATATCTTCAGGAGGGCGTAGAGTGGCCTTTCGGAAATAGGAAGCTTCTTGCGCCTGATCCTTGGCTCTTCCTGAAGGCATGGCGGAAGTGTCATAGATCAAGACTGACTGGCTCCTGGCTCCAGCCCTGAATCACTACCATTAAAACAAAACAGTGATTCACTAGGGTTGTCCCGATCACATTTTTTTGCTCCCAATCCGATCATTTGAGTTTGAGTATCTGCCGATCCCAATATTTCCCGATCTGATCACTTTTCTTTTTTTGCTCCCTATACAATCCCGATCATTCCCGATATTTTTTCCCGGTCAGATACATTTTGCAAATGCATTAAGAAAAAAAAAAGAACTCAATTGAATTGTACCAAGAAAACGATCTTATATGAAGCCCATTAAATAGCAGGATGATATAACTGACTAGAATAGCACTCCTCAATCAAATTCCACAACATTTATTTACCTGCCATAGTGTCAACCCCTTACCCCTGTGTCGGATCACTGGTTATACCGCTATATTTACCAATACTGAATGGTCTGATAATGACAAAATGAGGGCCAATACTGATACTTTTCTGGTACCGATACAGTATTTGCCGATATCGATATAAACCGATATGATAAAAAAAAGGGCCAATCCGATACTTTTCCCGATACCCATACAGTACTGGGACATTCCTACTGTAAATGAAATTGAAACCTTAACGGCTCCAGATTGACAGGTTGTTACCTGTCTTCATGGAGTTGGGACAGCTTGTCTCATCCACCCGCTGTGTGAATGTCATTTCCATATGTCTGAAGGCATGGAATGAACGCAGTACACATTGTACCGGTACATCGAGTCGGAGGAGGAGGAGGAGGAGGTGCTATATAAATGCAACACCCTTTACCATTTAATGGTACTTCCTAAAAATAGTACTACTAGTAGTACTATCACTACAGCAGGTCCACAGCTGCACTGCTGCTAAGGTTACTTTAGAGGCCTATTTTAAAGTATGGACGTAAAGTGTAAACAGACGGGATGGGGAGGGTTATTTGATGTGCGTAGTTAATTTATGTAAAAATAAATATACCAATAACTGCCCTCAGTTGGCCCGCCTGGGCACCTTGGACTGGTGGTCCAGTTCTGGCAGTGTGTTGCAGGTTTGACTCCTGATACCAGTGGCCTTTACTGCCCCCCCCCCCCCCCCCCCCCCCCCCCCCACTGTGCCCTATAGAGCTGCGCAGTGACGTCACCGCCCCTGTTCCGGAAGTCTTTTCCCAATTCATTTTTCTCATAGACTTTTCGAAAATAATTTATATCAAGACGATTACGCCACGGACAAAGCCAACTCGTGTCGTGACGAATCATGATGACACACACAAACTTTTGGGACAATAAAATAATTTCTAAGATGAAAAACGAAACAAAAAGTCTTCATTCATGCCGTTTTCGACTTCTTCCCAATTATATATTATATGACCATATTGTGTTTGTTGTCATGATTTGTCACGACCTGAGTTGGCTTTGGCCGTGGCGTAATCGTCTTGATATAAATTATTTTCGAAAAGTCTATGAGAAAAATGAATGGGGAAAAGACTTCCGCAACAGGGGCGGTGACGTCACTGCGCAGCTCTATACATCTACTGTATATAGTAAAACACTAATGAAGAGAGAGTGACACTTAGTACAGGGATGTAATTAGAAGTCTTGGGTCCTTTTCTCTAGGTGCCTCAGTCAGAACAGGAGCTGGGAGAGGAGGGAGGATCGTCGTCTGCCGTCGACTCCAATAACCATGACAACGGTCCAGCTGAGGAGGAGGAGGGTGAGGAGGGGCAGTGTCAGGAAGGAGAGATCCCCCCGTACCTCCGAGAGGATCCTCCAGAAGGTAGGCTATAGTACACAACACACCCACCTCACACGTCTCCATTTCGTACCAGAGTTCAGTGTTAACTCCCGGACCGCCGTAGTCGCGCTCACCGTTTTCTTACGGTGAAATAACGCACGCCGGTCACGACGACGGCGGGCGTAACACGACGAAATGTTTGATTTCAATCTTTAATCCATCTATTAGTCCGAGCGCATCGTCTGATAAAGTTCCCGTGGCTGACTCTCATTCGGGACAATGGGCGTGGACATTTTTTTTTTTTTTCGTCCCCTTCGCACCCATTCAGTCCAATGCATTCAGGAGCCTTTTCTGGGGATCTCCAATGTCGTTGTCGTGGCGCACGGGTGAATCGTCTGTTGCTAGACAGATTTGTGATTGTGAGAGGACAGGTTAATCAAGACACCAGAAACAGCATGACGCCATCGCACATCCTGTTTAGGAGATCTGGGGCTTCAAAATTGGAAGTTTTTCTTGTACATGCTACTACTGACGTTTGAAAACAGTATTTGGCGTTTGAGTTGACAGTTTGTGATGTTGAGTTTCACGTTTTTGTCCACAATTGGGAAAAGAGAACTGGCAAAACGTTGGTCAAAATAATTCTCAATTATTCTCCATTTTTTTTTTATTGTGTGGTCTCTTGAAATTACGTAATTCAGATGTTTACATATAATTTAACTCTTGAGAGTGTAAAATTAAACCAAATGGACCATTTGGTTTAATTCTACACTCTCAAGAGTTAAATTATATTTATATTTTAACGCTCTCTGGCTCATGGAGCGTAGATGGGGTCACATGTTATGTCAAATGTGTTTATTCGTGTTGCAAACAAGGCCACCGGGTGGCAAATTTCAGTGCACACTAGAACAGACAATGAAGTACTACCATATCAGATAAAGATCTCCATATATAGCCATAAAGGGGACACAGACTGACATATGCCAAGCCTACCAGGAATCTATACTATTAGGAGTCCGAACGGGACTATGACGGGACACTGGCTCCCTTTTGCTCTGATGTAGGCCTATATTATTAATTATTAAAGGGGAATTCCACCCATTTTCAACATTTTAATATGTCATTAATATATATATAAATATAGGGATTTTGTGTGGTCATGATAAAAAGGTTCACCCAATTCTGCATTGCCTAAAAATGGAGGTCTGAAAAAATCATTAACATGGTGAAATACATCTACTGACATCATCAAGGTGTATTTCACCATGTCAATGATTTTTCTTTCAGACCCCTTTTTCCTGAGAGGGTACAAATGGCACCAAATGGACCCTAGCGGGTCCATTTGGTTCACATTTGTATCCTCTCAGGAAAATGGGTGGAATTTACCTTTAATAAGTCAGTCATTAGGCAATTTTGCACGGTTTCATTCCGGGCCCCTTTTTTAATTGGCTGTTATTAGCGAATTGCATATTTTCTTCTGATTAGTGTGCTGGTTTCCCTCTCTTGTCACACTTTTTTTATGACTGTTAGGTAGAAATGTTACTGAAGCATCAGGCTCTGCAGAGCAAAAAGCTTTCGAGTTGTGTAATGTTTTTGAGGTAAGATAATAGCAGGTCCTCTTTATCCGTGCTCTGAGCAAGGTCAGGGCTGTCTGTCTGTCTGAAATCATTGTGGCGAGCAGCAACCCTATATCCCTCTTGGGAACAACAGCAAACGACCATGGATGATTTGAAGGAGGAGGTAGAAACTGTGTCTTGATATGGACAGCGTCGTTATTGCAGTGTAAATGTCCCTCCTCCTTTTCCAGGCTGTTATGATTATATGGCCATTGTTTACAGTTTTCACTACGGTCCTATGGAAACCTTGCGTCGTTTGGGTGTCCAAAAAACGCAAGCTTTTGATACTTTTTACTATTGGTTCAATGTCGATACATCGCGACTTAGACACATTCCATTCTATTGTCTTGTTTATCTCGTGTTTATAGGCCTCATGAGATTCACACTTTCACAGCACCTTGAGCAACACCGACACGTTTTTAAAAACAAATCACTGTCCTGTCCTCCTCTATATTACAGTATATTAGTGGTGTGACGATTCACTTCCTCACGATACAATACAATGTTGATATTGTATCGTATTGTGATATTTGAATCGATTTATATTGCGATTATTAATGATGCTGCGATTCGATTTGATATATTGATATATCACATCTTTTCCCCACAAATGACTGTTTTTATTATGTTAGAACATTTTAAAGGTAAATTCCGCCCATTTTCAAGTTGTTTTTTTTTTGTGAGAGCGTACAATCACCTGGTGAGATATATATATATATATATATATATATATATATATATATATATATATATATATATAATATATATATATATATATATATATATATATATATATATATATATATATATATATATATATATATATATATATATGTGTGTGTGTATATATATATATGTGTGTGTGTATATATATATATATATATATTATATATATATATATATATATATATATATATATATATATATATATATATATATATATATATATAATATATATATATATATATATATATATATATATAAAATATGCATACACTGCACATGCACCGTATTTTCCGGACTATAAGCCGCATTTAAAAGCCTTTAATTTTCTCAAAAAACAACAGTGTGCCCTATAATCCAGTGAGCCTTATATATGGATTGTTTGACTGCAGTAGCTTGTATTCTGTGTTGACTGCAGTAGCTAGTAGAAAATAACATATTATGTGTTTGAAATGTTCAATTCTAGTAATAGAGAATAAGTATAATGGATTCATCCATATTAGGCTTATTAAACGGATATTCTTTTAAAGCATGTCTGGTGGTCGCCCCCTCGACTCGCCCCCCCCCCCCCCTCCCCTCATGGCGCCCTAGGCAACTGCCTAGTCTGCTTAATGGCAAAAATGCCCCTGTGTCCAAGTGGGAGTGTCTAAGTAGTAGGCGGTGGGGCTTTAGCTGAGGGTGAATTGTCACGAAAATGACTGCGATTATCAATGTAATTGCGTTTGTGGCATTTAACAAATGGAGCACACAATGCATTTGTGTGCTCCAATGTTAAATGCCACAAACGCAATTATGCAGTGTTAAACAAACACTGCATGCAGTGTTAAATACCAACCATTTGTCTGGTTATCTGGTAAAAAGTGGCAGATATGACAAAATGACAAAATATACAAAGCAACGACGGACATTCATTATTTAAAAAAAAGTGTTTTAAGCTTGAAGATCTATTTTCAGCTATTTATGTATGTTTGAAAATGTTTCAACGTGAACATGATTATATCAAAAATAATTACGATTCATTATTTCAAAGAATTGTCAAATAATTACAAGTATGTAATCTAAAAACAACTAACACCATTTCCCCGCACAAGGTCGCTCTTCATGCTAGGGAGAAAAAAATCAATTATTTGTGTAGTGTTTCAAAGTATGAACTTGGCTTTACAGCAGTGTTGCCAACTTGGCGCATTTGTCGCTATATTTAGCTTTTTTCCAGACCCCCCTCTAGTGCCAAAATTAGTGGAAAAACTCCTTGCGGAAAATCTGGTGCTTTTTTGCTTGGAGTTGGGGCGAAATTGGTTGACAGGCGCCAAAGATAAAACCCTCGTTTTTTACCATTTTCCCCTATGTTCGAGTCCTCCTTCGTTCCTAGAAAGGACCATTGGTAACCAAATGGACCCTTTTAGATCTGTAACTCTAGAGAGCGTAAAATGAAACCATATTTAACTATCTGAATTACCTAATTTTCAATCTACACATTTAGAAAATGTAGAAGAATTGCTATTTTGACCAACATTTTGTCAGTTATTTCTCCTAAATTAGGCTGGGAGACTAAACTCAACATCATACGGTGGTCCTCCATGGCTAAAATGCAGAATAAACAGTGGGCCCTGGTATGAAAATGGTTGAAAACCCACTGCTCTAGCGCATTCTAGTGCATTTTGGAAGTGCCACTAGTGCATTTTGGATTTTGGCAGTTGGCAACACTTGGCTTTGCAGCTCTTCACTTTTACTTATAGGACAGGGTGCAGTGGCGCTCAGTATCCACCAGAGGGATCTATTGGATAGATTATTAGACAGATTTCTCTCTGTACAGCAAAACCCTTTCCTTTTCATTTTCTTACATAAGATATATGGTGATTTGTCACTCTTCCAAAAATGCACTGATTGTTGTGAGATCGAGGACATGTCAAGCCAACCTTTTTCAAAAATGGTACAAATGAAATAGGCAATCAAAAATGAAACCCATCACAGCCTGTCCTTGGTTTTTCATCACTCATCTTCCCTATCTTCACCCTTACTCCTTTTATCTCTTAGTGCAGGGGTTTACAACAGGTGGTCCGGGGACCACCAGTGGTCCTCCTTGAGAGGGTTCCAGGTGGTCCTCAGCTAAGTTGGTTAACCAGATGTAACTCTTGAGAACGTAAAAATGAAACCAAATGGACCCTTGCGGGTCCATTTGGTTTCATTTTTACACTCTCAAGAGTTAAAATATTCATCATATTAGTAATTAGCCCAAGTCTACACAACTAGAAGGTCAATGGTCATTTTTGGTCTGTATGTTTTACCTTTTTTTTGGTTTCCCAAATCCAGCCTGGAATTGTTGGACAAAAGCAAATTAAATCTTTAGTTTTAGTTTGTGGGGTTAAAATGCCCTCAAATAGTGATCCGTGGCTCAAATGCTGAATAAATGGTGGGCCCTGGTATGAAAAAGGTTGAAAACCACTGTATAGTGGTAAGATCACCTTTGTAGAGGTTTGTGTAGTTTCCTTGCCGTGTTGCAACTCCAAATGCCCCTTGAAATGTTCCAGGAAGCGAACAATTTCAGACTCAAGCTTCATGAAACTGTCGTTTCGCACAGACATTTCTGCCTGGCTTATATAGTGATATCACTCACTGCTGGTTTGCAACTGGAGCATTACCGAAACTCATGTGGTTCGATTTTTTTTTTTTTTTTTTTTTTTCTTTTTGCTCGTGAAAATGTTAGGAATTTTAGGAACTGGTAAAATCAACATGAAGTTAACTTTTTTTTAATGGAGAAATAAAACCACATGTGGTTTTACATGTTAATGGAAACTAAAAGACATGAATTCAAATATGTATAAAACAATATCTAACCTTTTCAAAAACCTATATGCTATAATAATAATACTGAGGCTTGCTGCCATTCAGGACAGACCATAAAATGGTCCTTTTTTGGATTCAGTGAGAAGTGGTATCATAAGAGCCTAGGCAAAACAGTTGAGAGGGTTCGACTTGAACTCCTCCACTTTGCGGTGCTTTACCGGTGGGATTAGTGGCAGATCGGTGACACAATCATTCACTTTGTGATACGCAGTGTTGCCAACTTGGTGCATTTGTCGCTATATTTAGCTTTTTTTCCAGACCCCCCTAGTGCCAAAATTAGTGAAAAACTCCTGGCGGAAAATCTAGTCCTTTTTTGCTGGTGAGTTGGAGTGAAATTGGTTGACAGGCGCCAGAGATAAAACCCTTGTTTTTCACCATGTTTCCTCCTATTATAGAGTCTTCCTTCCTTCCTTCCTTCCTAGAAAGGACCATTGGTAACCAAATGGACCCTTATAGATCTGTAACTCTTGAGAGCGTAAAATGAAACCAAACGGACCCGTAAGGGTCCGTTTGGTTTCATTTTAGAGTTAAATTTTAGAGTTAAATTATATTTAATTAATTCTGAATTACCTAATTTTCAAGAATCTATACATTTGGAAAATGTATCAGAATTGCTATTTTGACCAACATTTTGGTCAGTTATCGAGTCCGAGAGACTAAATACAACAACAAATGGTGGCCCATGGCTAAAATGCAGAATAAATAGTGGGCCCTGGTATGAAAATGGTTGAAAACCACTGCTCTAGCGCATTCTAGTGCATTTTGGATTTTGGCAGTTGGCAACACTGGACACAATCATTCACTTTGTCATACGAGCATCTAACCTGGCACAAAGAGGGGCTCGGTGGCACAGTCGGCAGCGGCTGTCGCCTCACCGCTAAAAGGTCTGGATCCTGAGCAGGGGTGTAGTGGACGGGCGACGGCGTCCCCCCACTTCTCACATCTAAAATATTTTTGGTGCAGAAGTAGGCCTACCGTATGTTTTTTCTTTTTATCTTGTCATTTACTTTATACAGTTAGGTATTGTAAACAATCTTTCTCAATATGCCACACTTGTTTTAATAGCGTGTCTGTGTGTTGCGCAGCTGCACGCAAATGCGCATGCAAATGCAAGTGTGCATGCACGTGTCTTAAAGGGGAATTCCACTCATTTTCAATATTTTACTATGTCATTAATATACCTTAGAGATGTTGTGTGGGCATGATAAAAAAAAGTCTGGAAAAAAAAATTATTAGCATGGTGAAACATGCATGGTGTTTCACCATGCTAATCATTAGCATGGTGAAACATGGTGTTTCACCATGTTAATGGTCCAAATGGACCCTGCTAGGGTCCATTTGGTTCACATTTTGTGCACTCTCAGAAAAAAAAAGAAAATGGGTGGAATTCCCCTTTAAGAGGCGTCCCCCCACTTCTAAAAGTCCCACTACAACACTGATGGTATATAATAACACTACATGCAATTGTCCTTGAAGATCATAAGCAAGCAGAAAAAAACAGTAGAATATCTGCATTGACAAATGGCATTGAACCAGAGCCACTAGTGCCAACGTCTGCAAAGTCTGTTCAGAGCCATATATACCTTCTTCTCCTTCCAATAGCCAGCCGAGTGCCAACACGTTTACGAGATGCTACTCAAACAACCGTAGAGATTGAGAGATTGAGAGATTGCTTCGCAGCGTAGACGCTAGGCCTGAGGGACTCAAACCATTATTGCCAGTAGTAGATTTCCGGTAACGGACAGCTGCCCCTCTCTCTCTCTCTCTCTCTTTCTCTCTCTCATGCCTTGATTGAAAGTAAATAGATCTACCGTGTTGTTGTCACATGGCTGACCTTTTCTAGTGTATGTCATTGTGTATTTAAGTGAACGTTTCATGAAGATTTTTGTAAACCATGTTTTTTTCTGTTCTATTTACATTTTTTATTTTTGCCCAGAAAATGTTTACCCATAACATCCCATATAATGTAATAATTAAAAATATAATAATGAGCATGCATGAGCATGTGGTGACCTCATCACATTTTCCATGATATGGGCGGCTGCGGCTCAGGAGCAGGTCGGCCAATGATCCAGTGGTCGGCGGTTCGATTCCCGGCTCCTCCTGTCGAAGTGTCCTTGGGCAAGACACTGAACCCCACCTTGCCTCCAGTGGTTGCCACCATTGGTGTGTACTGTGTGAATGTGTGAAGTGAGGACGCTGGCGTTGACTGTTCGCCGCTCTACTTCCCAATGTATGAATGAATGGACCATTGTAAGCGCTTTAAGTATACATGCTGTGCATAGAAAAAGCGCTATAAAAATGCAATCCTCTATTATTGATATCTATGGCTGATTTTAACCCAAGGAGTGTTTTGGGGCAAAACTAATGCTTGGGATGGATTCAGAAGCATGGAAAAAACCCCTAGTTTGACATGTCACATGTGCATCTTAAAGAATTATTATATTTCTAATTATTACATTATATGGGATGTTTATCGGTAAATTTATTTTCTGGGCAAAAAAAAAAAAAATGTAGACCACTTTTTTCATGTTCCATAGGGTTCATAGAACAGAAAAAACATGGTTTACAAAAATCTTCACGAAACATTCCGTAAACTAGATTCTGCTACATAACTACATAGACTATTTCTGTCCAGTTCCTGTGCCTAGCACTGTGAGACCTGCAGCCAGTTTCATTTGGACTAAAGTTACACAGCAAAATCCCAGCCATAGGACACTTTGCTGCAGCAGGGGTTTTCAACCTTTTTCCATACCAGGGCCCACTATTTATTCAGAATTCGAGCCACGGAGCACCATTTCTTGACATTTTAGCCCCACAGACCCCAAAACTAAAGATTTATTTTGCTGTTGTCCACAATACCAGGATGGATTTCGGGGAGAAAACAAAGCAGGCAAACATGACCATTAAAAATGACCATTAATCTTCTACATTCTCTAGTTGTGTAGACTTGGGTTAATTCAGATGATGAATATTTTAACTCTTGAGAGCGTAAACATGAAACCAAGTTATGTAACCGAGTTATATCTGGTTAACCAACTTTGCATCATTTATCCTGGGGACCACCTGGAATCCTCTCAGGGACCACTGGTCCTCTCAGGGACCACATTTTCATTTTTTTTTCTGAGAGTGTACAAATGGAACCAAATGGACCTCTCAGAAAAAAGGAAACTCATTAACATGTTGAAATACATCTTGATGATGTCATCAAGATGTATTTCACCATGCAAATTATTATTTTTCAGACCTCCATTTCTAGGAAACACAGAATGGGGGAACTCTTTTATCATGTCCACACAACATCTCTAAGGTATATTAATGACAGTAAAATGAGTGGAATTCCCCTTAAGACATAAGTACTGTATAGCATATTGAGAAAGATTGTTTACAATGGCTAATAATTGTATCCATGGAAGTAAATGACAAGACAAAAAACATATGGAGGCCTACTTTTGCCCCAAAAAATCCTCGTGCGTCCCCCCTCCACTACACCCCTGGTGAGGATGTATCGCTCCGCTGTGTGCAGTCGATTAACAACCAGCCCCAAAATAGCTCCTCGTTGACTTTCATTGTACGATGAAACTGCTCTCCAAGTCCCTGTTTATTATAGTGTCGAAGCCACAACTCGCGTCCATCTTTCTGGGTCCATTTTCACACTCTTGTACACTGACATTATACAGTACACGCTTCAGAATTGTGTGTGTGCGCGCGCGTGTGTGTGTTTGTTTCATTACGCTGACAGAAATAGAGCAGTCAGAGCAGCAGGCTGATTTGGAAAGTCCTGATGGATGGGCTGTGTGTGTGTGTGTGTGTGTGTGTGTGTGTGTGTGTGTGTGTGTGTGTGTGTGTGTGTGTGTGTGTGTGTGTGTGTGCGTGTGCGTGTGCGTGTGCGTGTGCGTGTGTGCGCGCGTGCGTGCGCGTGTGCGAGAGACAGAGACAGAGTGCATGCAGAGAAGCATTTACATGCATCTCTGGAGAGTGTGCATATTCCTGTTACTTGATGCCTTCCATTCTCCCTCCATAAAGACACCTGCAGGACGTTGTGAGTGACGGTGTGCTGTCTAAAGAATGAGTCAGATGAGTGTGTTTATTATCTCTGTGACACTGTCATCAGCAGGAGATGAGATGACATTGAACAGTCCTAGGGTTGTCTGATTGGACTTGGTTTCCCAGAAGCCCTATAGCAACCGTGGTATGGGTTCCTGTGATGTCATCATAATTTGATGTTGATGTCAACAACTCGCAGACGGCAAATTAAAAGTGTGCCAGAACAATTGATCTTGCGTAACTCGCGACCCGCACGAGAAGTGTCAATGAAAACAAAAAATCACAAACAGCACTTGTATGCTTTTTTTCAGCCTATATACAGATGTGTGATTAAGCCTTTAAAGATGGAGTGACTTTTGTATTTTTTCCAATTTTGCTACAACACTAAAATGCCAAAATTATTGGCAAAATTATTCAATTATGAACTTGGAAGTACATGCCCCTCACGTGCACACCCGTATTTTGGACATTACTTATAACAAGAGAACGATCCCGACATTGGCCAAAGATGCTAATTCAGTTAGCATCAGCTGCAATTAAAGTGGCTCAATCAATGAACTAAACAATCGTCGTCAATAACAATCTTATCGTCCTTGGCACAGGTAAACAACCTTGTTTACAACTACAACTCTAATCGTCCTCGGGGTTCGAGCAGTTAAGGTCATATTGTTGCAAATGGCGATCAATTCGTATTGAGGGCGGTTGGTGGCAGGCGGTAGGGTAGGCACATGGTGCATAATTGCACATTTTCCCGCGTAGTTCAGCATGAACGCTCGATGCACAACATCCCCAGGATAAATCAGGCCTGAGAGGAGGAGGAGGAGAGCAACAATAAACTGAAAGGAGAATGAGAGACAGAGAGAGGCTCATCAATCCTAGAGTCCTTTTGATTTTAGTGGGACATTAAAAATCTCCTTCTCCTGGCTTTGGTGGATCGTATACTCGGACTACCCTGGGTGGGAGGAGGTCATGGCCGTTTTCTCTGTCCTCTATTGCAGGGGTTTTCAACCAGTGGTCCGGGGACCACCAGTGGTCCCTGAGAGGGTTCCAGGTGGTCCCCAGCTAAGTTGGTTAACCAGATGTAACTCTTGAGAACGTAAAAATGAAACCAAAATGGACCCTGGCGGGTCCATTTGGTTTCATTTCTACCCTCTCAAGAGTTAAAATATTCATCATCTGAATTAGCCCAAAGTCTGTGGGGCCAAAATGTCCTCAAGTGGTGGTCCGTGGCTCAAATTCTGAAAAAATGGTGGTCCCTGGCATCAAAAAGGTTGAAAACCACTGCTCTATTGTGTCTGTCATCTCCCCGCGTCCTCTCTATGTTCTTTGCATCAGTCTCTTTTTCTGTTGAAATGAACTCTCCACAGCTCACACACAGTGCCTAAGGCAGTGTGTCCTGATCAGATTCTAGTTTCTAAATACCATAATATTCAAAGATTTGCACCACGTTTTCACGATTTTTCAAAAATAGCAGAGATACAAGCTCATAGCGCGCCACTCGGTGGCGCGCTATGAGCTTGTAGATCTGCTATTTTTCAACAGTTAAAACATAATGCTTATAGAACACAAACGCGTTCAGGACACACAGTGCCTAAGGCAGTGTGGGGTCCAGGGAACCTTCAGATGTCCATGAGAGACTTCCAGGGGGTCCCCAGCTTAATGATAGTTTGAAAGCAAATGAATCCTTTAGGGGTCTGGAACTCTCGGGCTCCATTTTCGTCACCGCTAAACCCCGTAATCCCTTAACTTCTTTGCCTTTTTAAACTATTAAAAAAGAACATTTTTCAATAGTTTAAATGGCGAGTCTACAAGCGCACAATGTGGCAATAGATTGGCACGTTGAACTATTCCAAAAAGCTTTATCAAAATAGTAAAAAAGTGATAAGGGGTTTAGGATAAGGGGTTTAGATGGTAACACAAATGGAGCCACTCATGTTTTACAACACAGATTTTACGATATAAATTGGGGGCTCCCAGAGGTAGAAATACCGTAAATGGGACTCCGTCCTTGAAATCAAACGGGTTGATAATCACTAATATAGAGCCATTTTACATACCTCAAATGGTTAAATGAACATTTTAAAGAATACCCTGGCGAATACGACAAATATTCCTTTAAAACATTATACTTGCCCTCTCGAAATAAAACCTGAAAATTGAAGCACAAAAAATACTATATTTGCTTCATAAATAGAGTCTTTCCCACTGTTCTTAATTTTATGAAGTATTATCTTTTTTTATTAGCATGTACATTCCTTAATTCCATAGAAATTGACCACACACATGGACCTCATGACATCATCAACTTGCGACAGAACCGTCCTTATTCCTTTTATTGTTTACGTTTTTTTATAGAGGGAAGTATAATGTCTTGAGAGGCATGTTTGTCTTATTAACCAGAGCTCCTTAAAAAAAAAAAAAAAAAAACAGTTTTGTCAGGTTGTTTTCAGCGAGTGACTCAACTAACATGTACGAGTAAAAGTTCAACTGGCGTCCCGGTGTCTGCGAACATCTAGTGTACTGTGGACTAATGAACATGCAGTACTGTGTGTGCTTGTGTTTGGCATCACTTGCACAACAGAGAAAGTTCTAGGAGGATGCAGAGGCACAAATCAGAGAGGGATTGAGAGAGAGAACGTTGTGTTCGCAGGGGCGGATGTAACATTTCCCAATTGGGGGAGAGGAGAAAATGGTATGGGGCGGCACCCATACCATTTTCGGTTACAGGACTTATATTAGTTAAGTAAAGCATCAATAATAACATCAGTTGTTGTTGTTGTTGAAGTTGCAACAGACACGCAGCATGCATAAAGCTAAAGGTCTGACTCAGAGAGTTTTCTGTTTTCAATGATGAAATGCTGTTGGTTTAGTGGTGACACAGCTGTAGTTAGTTAGTAGCAGTAGTAGGGTTTGTTTCAAATCATTTTAAATATAAGCACTTTAATTTGAAATATCTAGGGTTGTTTTGCATGCTGCCATCATGTTTGGTGGTGGGGCAGTCTGGGCATTTAAGGGGGGGGGGGCATTGACCCCCCCATGCCCATGCCTAGATCCACCCCTGCAGGGATGTCAGGTTTCACCATAGGAGCTTTCAGGTTTGTGGACAACAGGAACATCTATTCTTTCCTTCCTACCTACAGTACAGTACATGCTTTTTATGTTCAGCTTCTTCACAGCCTCTTCTTCTTCACACCTTCTGATATCTCTCTCACGCATGGTGTGTCTGTGCATGTGCGTGTGTGTGCGTGTGTGTGTGTGCGTGTGTGTGTGTGTGAGTGCGTGTGCACGCTCTGGCGCTCTCCCACTCAAGTGAGATGCAGCGGGAGGCAGGGCCGGATTTAGCCAGCCCTACTAGGGTGGGCTGGAAGAATGGCAGGGTGGGCATGCATGAACTCTGAGGTGTTTCATACGAAGCAGTGGTTTTCAACCTTTTTGACACCAGGGCCCACTATTTATTCGGTGTTTGAACCACAGAGGAGCACCATTTGAGGACATTTTAGCCTCACAGACCCCCAAACTAAAGATTTCTTTTGCTTTTGTCCACAATTCCATTTGGGGAAACAAAACAGTCAAACATACAGATCAAAATCACCATTAATCTTCTACATTCTCTAGTTGTGTAGACTTGGGGTTCATGCTCCATTCCGACACCTCGCTACTCCGACATTGACTCTCAATTGTCGGAGTAGCAATACTTATATTTTTTGGGAACATGGCGCTACTCCGACAGAAGGGGTAGCACCATTCCGACAAGCATTATGTGTCGGAGTGCCGACCATTATATTTTTGTCAAAAATAACACTATTCCGACAAGTGATGAGGAAAAAAATAATATCGCAGTGAACCGTTCGCGGATGATCAGCTCCGCCGGCGGCAAAGATAGTTAGCGGATGATCAGCTCCACCGGCGGCAAAGATAGTTAGGGGGTTAGGGCCAGGTTTCGGTTATAGGCAGGATAAGAGAAGAATAGCGGAATAGCGTTGGACGGCAGTATGGTTGGGACTCGGACGTGGGTCCATTTCAGTCCATCATCTTTTTATGAACGGGTCTCTTAACGAGTCCCATCAATCAAAATTTCGCTCCGCTGTGTAATGAAGCATGCATGCACGTTGTTGCAATGGATCACTTGCCAACGCGACAAGGACAAGACGTGTGTGTGTGTGTGTGTGTGTGTGTGTGTGTGTGTGTGTGTGTGTGTGTGTGTGTGTGTGTGTGCGTGCGTGCGTGCGTACGCAACTCCGCAACTCCGCGGTGCGTTAAATAGGTAAAATAAGGCATTTAAACGCACACCTGCTAAATGGGAAGAGAGCAGGGGCGCAGTGACCCCCCCCCCCCCCCCCCCCATTCCCGTGAATTGGACTGCAGTTTGTTCGAGTGACATTTACATAATGTTATTATTTATTTTATTGTATAGCCTACTGTTTAATACTGTTCATACAGTAGGCCTATTACTGTTTATACTGGGAGGGGGTGGGGGTACATGACGGTATGACTATAGTTTCGAGGGTAAAGAGGGGGGGGGGTCAATTATGCTAATCTTTTAAATGTAGCCTACTTAAAATAAACTATAAATAAACATAATAAAAGATTCACTTGCCCTGGACGACAGTGGACGCTGTGCGCTCTCTGTCTCTGTCCCTCTCCTTGAGTCTTTTCTTTGGGGTTCTCATATTGCCATATCTCATATATTTCATTCATTTCTCGGTCAATTCTGGACCATTTTTTACATTTCAAAATACAGCGTGATGGGAAAAACCTTCTCTCTCAGATGCTGTATAGAATATGTGGGTAGGTGTTCTCTACGATGCGGGATCGAGCAAAATTTAAGTGTCGGGATTTCGGTGGAAACGTCCACCGAATCCCCGACACGAAGATGCATCTCTCTCTCTCTCTCTCTCTCTCTCTCTCTCTCTCTCTCTCTCTGGCGGCTTTTGTCAGGCCCCGATATAAAGTTTCACAATTGGGGGGGCGAAAACCTTATGCGTTATACAACGTATTTAGGGCGTTTAGGGGGCATTCCCCCCCTGTGCACAGCCTTTTAGCCGGCTCTGCAAATACGCAAAAAAGAAAAAAGAAAAGCAAGAAAGAAGGCGATCCCGACACTTAAATTTTGCTCGATCCCGCATCGTAGAGAACACCTACCCACATATTCTACAGCATCTGAGAGAGAATGTTTTTCCCATCACGCTGTATTTTGAAATGTAAAAAATGGTCCAGAATTGACCGAGAAATGAATGATCAAAAAAACATCTTTTTTTGCCACAAATTCACGACTTTTTTGCCATTTAGCCTACTTTATAACATTTCGCAGACTTGGGATAAATGCACGCCACATACGGAAAAAAACAAGGAACATTTTTTTCAACATAACATGTTGAATGGTAAGAAATGATTGAGAATTGACCGAGCTATAATTGTTTGAAAATAAGATCTATAATCGTTTGAGAATAGGCTATAGGCCTACTCATGCATGTGTCTGTCCTAAGCCCGCAGCCAGGCTGCGTGCTTATAGGCCGCGTTGCCGCATCGCAGCTGCACATGATAAACTAAAATGACTAAATGGACGAAAACCCTTTGGCGGGTCTGTGTGCACTAAATAACAGATGAAATAAAAAATAAAACTTAGTTACTTAGTAACTAAAAGTAAAAAAGTAAAAGTCAAAAGACAATGACAAGTCTTGGGCTCTTCAATTGGAATGTAAATGAGCCATTAGCTGGAACAATAGAGCTCTTCTTGGCATGGAGGTGTGAACTGTCAAGGAGGGAGAAAGGGTGAGGATTCCAGAGATCAAAAAGACCTCTGAGCTTCAGTCGTTCTAGGTATAACTAACCCTATTATGCTTAATATGCAATAGGCCTATAGTGGTATATCAGACCGTGCACTCACATGGTGCGAGAGAGAGATGCGCTTTGATTTGGTAACATGCCTGATCATTGATTCTAATCATCCCTCGGACCCCATTTTTATTTCAAGGGCCAACAGCTGACAGCTCTAGCAGTGATTAACAAATCTATGAGACAGTCTCGATTTTTTTCTGAACAAGAACCGGTGAAGTAGGCTATGTCTATGGACTCAGTGATCGGTGTTTTTTTTTTCTCGAGGAAAAAACAGCCCTTAACGCAGCATTGCCCTACGAGTTCAGCCCAGCCCGAGGCCTGTTGGTTAGGAGCCTGGCCTGCACTCTGATAAACCCACACACATAAGAACAAGGAGTCAACAAGATAATAATAAAAAGTAGCCTACTTAGTTTTTTTTTTTTTTTTTTTTTTCGTTAGAACTGTGCGTGCATATATTGCGCTTCATATAATTAGAGAGAGAGAGAGAGAGAGAGAGAGAGAGAGAGAGAGAGAGCGAGAGAGACTAATGCACAGACGGTCCAATTTGGGTGAAATTCATGTTGGAAAATTTTGTATAATACAATAATATAACGGCACGTGAGCGCGCGCGCACACACACACACACACACACACACACACACACACACACACACACACACACACACACACACACACCAGGGTTATTATATTGATTTTTCATTTCAGTTTAGTTTTAGTTAGTTTTTACTCTCTTTTTAAAGGTAGTTAGTTTTAATTAGTTTTAGGGCGCAATTGCTAGTCAGTATTTTCATACTGTACTGGTGCTGAATATACAAATGCCTGAAAGCCATATACATATTGATAAAACCAAAAAAGAAGAATATTTTAAGTAAGAATTCAGTTAATTTTATGAACCCAATATGCAGTTATAGTTTAGTTATAGGCTAGTTTTTTATTTATTTGTAGTTTTTTTTAGTTCAACAGTTTTAGTTAACCATTACCCTATAAACCCTGCCACATACACACACACACACACACACACACACACACACACACACACACACACACACACACACACACACACACACACACACACACACACACACACACACACACACCCCAGAAGGCCGCAGATAGTCGTTGAGTCTACCCCCCTCCCCCACGCGCACCCGACTAAAATCTGTCGGAATAGAGGTATGTCTGAATGGGGAAATGTCGGAATGGAGCCATGTCGGAATGGAGTCATGTCGGAATGGAGTCATGTCGGAATGGAGCCATGTCGGAATGGAGTCATGTCGGAATGGAACCATGTCGGAATGGAACCATGTCGGAATGGAGTCATGTCGGAATGGAGTCATGTCGGAATGGAGTCATGTCGGAATGGAGCCATGTCGGAATGGAGTCATGTCGGAATGGAACCATGTCGGAATGGAACCATGTCGGAATGGAGCCATGTCGGAATGGAGTCATGTCGGAATGGAACCATGTCGGAATGGAACCATGTCGGAATGGAGAGGTGTCGGAATGGAGCCATGTACCCATTCTCTAGTTGTGTAGACTTGGGGCTAATTCACATGATGAATATTTTAACTCTTGAGAGTTTAAAAATAAAACCAAATTGACCCACAAGGGTCCATTTGGTTTCATTTTTTACGCTCTCAAAGAGTTACATCTGGTTAACCAAACTGGACCTCTATCTCTCTCTCTCTCTCAACCACTGATGAAAACCACTGATATTACCTTTCATTGGGTGGGCAGACAGGATGCACATTTGGATGGGCTCTGCCCCCGCCCACCCCTGCCCTCCCTCTAGATCCGGCCCTGGCGGGAGGAGGCCTGGCTGGCCATCTGTAGCAGCAAACGAACAGGGAGGGTATACGGAGCGGCGAACTGGACCCAGGTGGGAAAGGGTCAAACAGAATGTAATGAGGAGGAAAGTGAGTGTAGGATTAATCTAAGAGGCGCCGGGAGAGAGAGAGAGACAGAGAGAGAGAGACAGAGAGAGAGAGAGAGAGAGAGAGAGACAGAGAGAGAGAGAGAGAGAGACAGAGAGAGAGAGACAGAGAGAGAGAGAGAGAGAGAGAGAGAGAGAGAGAGAGAGAGAGAGAGACAGAGAGAGACAGAGAGAGACAGAGACAGAGAGAGAGGCACAGTGGAAAGCAACTATGTTGTACAATGGTAGATTTTACTCAAGTACAGTTTTGAGTAGCCTAGTAGTAGTTTTTTTTTTAAAGGTACTGGAGCTAAGCAGTCCCGGCCCTGTCGTGTCATCGCCGTTGTTCCAGAAATGGATTCCCCCATTCATTTTTCTCATAGACTTTTTTTTGGAAATGAATCTATACGAAGACGATTACACCGCAGACGAAGCAAATGCAAGATATTTCAAATTAAAGTGCTTATGATTAAAAAAATGATTTGAAACACTACTGCTGCTGCTAACTAAACTACAGCTGTGGCACCACTAAACCAACAGCATTTCGTCATTGAACAGAAAACTCTCTGAGTCAGACTTTTAGCTTTATGCATGCTGCGTGTCTGTTGCAACTTCAGCAACAACTGATGTTATTATTGATGCTTTACTTGACTAACAGTCCTTCACGCCACGGGCGATGAAGCCATCGCTTTTGACTGCATTGTGCGCAAAATTCCTCCGGCTGATACAAGAGCACACAAATCAACGAACGTCAGCGTGTTGACCAATATTCAATTTCAGCAAGTAGCATCTGCCATTTTCAAAAGATATTTAGACATGCTTAAAGTTGGACATACTGCATTTTGAGTACTTTCTAGTGTTCTTCTGTTCCTACGTACTTTCATTCTTAGACCCTACTTTCATACTTGTAACAGAGTATTACGCTATTGCAGGGTTTTGGTTTTGGCGTTGTGGTCCCACGGCGACGTTGGGGTCGAAGTGAGTGACAGGGCTGTTGGCCAATCAGGTGCTGGGGTTGGATTTCCAACCGGCACAAACGACCCCAAAGGCAGGGAAGCCAGTCCTTGAATCACAGGAAAAAAAAATAAGCTAGTATTTTCTTTTTTTTAGGTACTGAGTCAGGGCTGAGCCAGGCTAGGAGACATGGAGAGAAAGACGCACACAAACTGGCAGGCAGAGAGCGGTTCCAATTGAGAGATGGAGTAGCACGTCTAGAGACAGGCGCGGGGGTCTGTAATTGGTCGACAGACAACAGACAGAACCTTCTAGAACAAGAGGGAGAGGAGAGCTTCTCGGTTGGAGCGGTTATTATCACTCCTCCTTTTTAATTCTCTCACTGCAGGACAGACAAGGGGGTTGGAGCAGGGGCGGATGTAAAATTTCCCAATTGGGGGGGAGGAGAAAAGCCGCCCCCAGGACTTTTATTATTAGACAAGTATCAGCATCAATAATAACATCAGTTGTTGTTGAAGTTGCAACAGACACGCAGCATGCATAAAGCTAAAGGTCTGACTCAGAGAGTTTTCTGTTTTCAATGATGAAATGCTGTTGGTTTAGTGGTGCCACAACTGTAGTTTACTAGCAGTAGTTACTAGCAGTAGGCTAGTAGTGTTTCAGATCATTTTAAATATGAGCACTTCTTTCAATTTGAAATATCGTGGGTTGTTTTGCATGCCGTCGTGTTTGGTGGGGCAGTCTGGGCATTTAGGGGGGCATTGCCCCCCCATGCCCATGCCTAGATCCGCCCCTGGGTTGGAGATGGCGGGGTGGGGGGTACGACGAGAGACAGAAGTGCCAAACACTCTTCATCTGATCTGAGAAGGAAAGCACCCGCAGAGACCAGGCAAAGATGGCAGAGATGATTGATCATGTGTGAGCCATGCGAGCACTGAGAGTCGTCTTCTCATTAACACGGAATAAGACATGGGATCTCACAGCTAGACTGTAGGACTGTAGCTACAGGGATGTTTAATAATAGTTGATCGATGAATAATCAGTCAGTTAAAGATGACAGTTAGGGACTCCACCGTGAATTTAAAATCGAATGTATCACGTAAATAAATGCCTTTTATGCACCGTAGCCTAAACAACCACTTAGATCTTTATTGGGGTCGTATTTGATTTACAGCACACTAATTGAATATAATGTCCCTGCTAGTAAAAAACAGAAATATCAGAAAACAAAAGCATAATAAAAAACATAATTAAGGGACAGTCACCCTATATATTATTAGTATAACTTATAGGTATAGTATAACTATAATTTCCTGATTATCACGATTATCAAGTCCTCCTGAGGCTTGAGTCTGTAATTGTCCGCTGTTTGAGAGATTTAATGGGGGAGGTGTAACCAAACAAACACAGCCAACGAGTGCTACAATTTACAATTCAGGTACAATGTATTTAGCAGACGCTCTTAATCCAATGTGACTTACATTAAGTAAAAACATTGCTATACATTAGGGGTGGGACGTTCACTTATCCCACGGTTCGGTTCGTACCTCGGTATATGGGGGCCACGGTTTCGGTTCGGTTTCGGTACGTTTTGCATTTTAAAAAATAAATAAAATTAAAAATGTTCTTTTATTTCGTTTATAATCAAATTGAACGTGAATATAAAAATGAATCAAGATTTTCAAAACATCAAACAACCTTGTATTGTAAACTCAAATGTTAAGGTATTAGACTAAAAATAATCCCTATTCAGAGATATTCCACTAGGCGTGTCTTCTTCCTTTTCATTATTTACAGAAGAAAAAATGTATATTGCTATTTGTGCCTCATTATTAGGCTATTTTCAAGGAAAATATAAAATACCTAGGCTAATAAAATGAATGCACGTTTCAGTTAAGTATCAGTCAGGTAGCATGCAGACATGCAGCATTGTAGACAGACAACAAAGTTAAATTAGTTTAGTTTACAAGACAATCTGCTTTATTAATAAGGATATTATTATCCATACTATAATTAAGGAAATGTGTCTGTCTGTTTATACAACCCGACACTTCTTTAAAGAAACTATTTATCATAGGCAGTGTTGGTCAATATTACTTAGGAAAGTAACTTCTTTACTTTACTCTTTACCCCTTAGACAAAGTAATATCATTACTTTACTTATTACTGGAATTGAAGAGTAATATATTACATATTACGTTATTACTTTCCCAAATTCTCAACACCGCCTTTGAAAAAATAGAGATGTACAACATAATCTGTTTAGCGAGCTCTTTTTAGAACTGAATCCAATTTATTGGAATAATAATAGTCTCCAATCCCACAAACTACACCTGAAAACAAAGCCAAAGCTTTTTCACAATTGTTTTCAAAGACAGTTGAGGTCTTGTATTTAAAAATAAAATACAAAATAAAGCAGCAAGTGATTTGCAGTTTACATTACTGTGTGCAGGATGCAGCGTGTGGACTAGATCTACAATCTATTGCACATCTCTGTTGTTACAGTACCTGTCGATAGCTTGTAAATCTGTTCTATTTTTGCATGCAACAAGCTCATTTGAAAAAAAAGTAACTTGGCGTTACTTGCAAAGTAATGCGTTACTTATTACCCATTTTTGCAGAGTAAAAGCAAAAGTAATAATATTACAGTAATATGTAATCTAAAATTAGTTACTGCCCAACACTGATCATATGTCAGTTTAATGGACAGATTGATACGGCTGCGATTAACCGCAGATTGATGCGGCCACCATGTTTGTTGTTTGACACTGTTGTAGTACTGTTGAGTGACAGGGCTGCTGGCCAATCGGCTGCATCCGTTCGGATTTGTCGTTGGACCAACCTCCAACTCTGACTCTCATTGGATAAATACATCTTCGTACCGAAGTAATTATAGGTTGACAATACGTGACCAGACCAATAAAGAGACTCAGACAGTGGGCTGGGCTGCGTTGATCAGTCTGGACAAGGCTAATAATTTCTGTCTAATAAGAACAACACATGTCTAATTACGCCTTATTAGGCTCGATTAGTTGTACCATAAATTGTGCAGCGACCACACCGACCTTTCATGCCATGAAATGCAGCTCAAATTGCTAATAAAATGATGCACTCGCTGTATTGCCTTCACACAAGGCAATACTGTGAGTACCAGGGTCGGATCTAGAGGGGGCAGGAGTGGGCAGTGCCCACCCAAATGTGCCTCCTGCCCACCCAATGAAAGGTAATATCAGTGGTTTTCAACCAGTGGTCCGGGGACCACCAGTGGTCCTTGAGAGAGTTCCAGGTGGTCCCCAGCTAAATGGTCGAAAGTTGGTTAACCAGATGTAACTCTTTGAGAGTGTAAAAATAAAACCCTTGCGGGTCCATTTGGTTTAATTTTTACACTCTCAAGGGTTAAAATATTCATCATCTGAATCAGTCCAAGTCTACACAACTAAATGTAGAAGATTAATGGTCATTTTGATCTGTATGTTGGACTGTTTTCCCAAATCCAGCCTGGAATTGAGGGAAAAAAAGCAAAATGGTGGGGTCTGTGGGGCTAGAATGTCATCAAATGGTGGCTCAAATGCCGAATAAATAGTGGGCCCTGGTGTCAAAAAAATTGAAAACCACTGCTTCATATGAAAAACTTGGGAGTTGCCCACCCAGCCATTCTTCCAGCCCACCCTAGTAGGGCTGGCTAAATCCGGCCCTTGTGAGTACACGAATAACAATAAAGGTCTTAAAAGCAAGAGTGTAGAAGAAGTCGGTCTTGAGCTTGTACTTGAAAGATATCTACAGAGGCTGCCTGTCGAAGGTATAGTGGGAGTTTGTTCCACCATGTTGTTGACCCATAGAAGCCGACGTGTAGGAGTTTGTTGCCAACGCACCTGCTGAAAACTGAACTGTGCATACTGTGCGGAAGTCTTCTCTTTGTAAAGCCCATAGAAGCAGAAAGCTGCTTCACCTTTGTTTTTTTTGGCACATGGAGGAGGCCAGCAGTGGAGGACCTGAGGGGGCGGTTAAATTGGGACATATCTATTCAGGCAGTCATGCACTGTAGGTAGGAAGGCGAGGGACCATTGAGAGCACAAATTTAAAGGGGTTGTGAAATTAATAAAAAAAAAAAACATGTGTATGTAGAAGAATTGGCATTTTGACCAACATTTTGCCAGTTTAAATTTCTCCTAAATTAGTCAGAGAGACTAAACTAAACATCAAACGGTGGTCCTCCTCAGTGGCTAAAATGCAGAATAAATAGTGGGAGCCCTGGTATGAAAATGGTAGAAAACCCACTGCTGCTCTAGCGCATACATTCTAGTGCATTTTGGAAGTGCCACTACTAGTGCATATTGGATTTTGGCAAGTTGGCAACACTGAATGGACGGTCAGTCAGCCATGCCAGCTTCAAAGCTGCTGGACAGGAACTATAGCCCTGCTGTGTCACCTGAGTATTAGCTCTGTTGGTTTTCCGCCGGCCAGCCTCCTCTCTACGGAAAATTGAGCACAAGGGGGGAAAAACGAGTTGATGGAAGGACAGCCTAGCTGGAACATCGTCGCCCAGAACATATTGTCCCAGTTTTATTTATTTTGTTGTCTGTCTGCAATTACCCAAAATACTCCCCCAAATTATTGAATTGATGAGCAAGAGAGAGCCAGAGGGAGGAGAGAGAGAGAGGGAAGGGCAGCAAAATCCATCTGCGACCACGATGGCCGTCATGACGGTTATAAATCGCGACCATTTTGCAGAATGGTCGCAACTGTTTTAACATAAAAATGCCAAGGAGATGTCGCTAATAGTACAGCATTTTATGGGACATGGAATTGAGGGAATGGAAGTGTGTGGACTAGAATGTGACCAAACGTGGACAGAAGGAGAGAGGAAGGTTGCAGAAAAACAATGGATTTTAAAACTTAATACAACATTTCCACAGGGTTTAAACCACTATGAAAGATAATTAAGATTAGTTATTTCAGACATAGATAGACTCTTCTTCAACAAAGATGGCGAATGCAAACATTCTCTGTATTGCACTCATACATAATGTTGTAAGATACAAAACACTGAAGTCTTATACCACAAACTTAACCCTTGACCGCAAACCATTGCGACAATGGGGACTGATCTAAGTACCGAAGTCCCACAGATCAGAACTCACATTAATCCAAACCTGCACTGGAAATCCACTATCAGCTGCGACGTGCTTGCGGTTATGATGAGGGTGAGGGTTAGAGAAGGGTTTAGGCATGTTTGTAGCAAAACCCTACCCTTCTCCAACCGTAACCCTAAGAGCCTAAACCCCCGACCCTCAACCACCGAGGGTCGGGGGGGTTAGGCTTAGGGTTACGGTTGGAGAAGGGTAGTGTTTTGCGCCTCGTAGTTTCGGAACAATGGGAGTTTGGAATAATGACATGGCACAATGGGACATAATGGCATGGCACCGCAACAATTATGCAAAATGTTATGAAAAAATAGTCACGGCGGTTATAAAGAAAAAACGCCGCGACGGCCGTCGCAGGCGCAAATACATTTAGGCCCTCCTGTGGGGGTGGAGGTAAATGACCCACTACTGCAGCTCTGTCTAAAATCCTTTTTGGAAGCATCGATTCACAGAGAGAGAGGGGGCGGATGTTAACAAATGACTGTGAGGCAGGAAAGCTGCCATTTCACTACTTTAGCAAGCTTCGTCCCCACCCCCACCTTCACACCTGATGGACTGTAGTAAACCGACCCGAATAAACCCAATAAAGTCATTGACCCCATGCACCGAAGCGGCGCGCTTACTGAAGTCTGTGTCCTTCTCATGCTCCTGCCCCCCGGGCCAAGCTTCCAGGGGTGGATCTAGGCATGGGCATGGGGCGGCGGCTCCCCCCTAAATGCCCAGTCTGCCCCACCAAACATGATGATGGCATGCAAAACAACCCAAGATATTTCAAATTAAAGTGCTTATATTTAAAATGATTACTACTACTACTACTGCTACTAACTACAGTTGTGTCACCGCTAAACCAAAAACACAAAACTCAGTCCTTGCAACTTCAAAACAACTGATGTTGATTGATTAATAAAAGTCCTGTAACAAAAAATGGTATGGGTGCGGCTGCCCCCCTACCATTTTCTCCTGCCCCTCCCAATTGGGAAATCTTACATCCGCCCCTGCAAGTTCTCTACATTTTGTCCCGTTTCACACACGGTCGCCTTTTTTTACTTTTACTATCCAATTAATGAATCTGGTTGGACTATTAGATTTACACTCCGTCTGTCCTTTCTGTCTGGAATCTGGGACGGCCGTGCAGACAAACAGGATGTCCTCCCTAAATGACCAGGCCCTAGGACAGGGGTGGGCAATTATTTTCCCCAAGGGGCCAAATGAGATGCATGAAATATTGTGGAGAAGCCAAGACTAAAGGCTGAACTAAAATCTACACAATATTAATTTCATTTCAATATGAAAGTAAGTGTAAGACCAACTGTTTTGACACCAGGAACCTCTATTTATTCAGTATTTGTGCCACAGAGGACCAACCATTTGATGACATTTTAGCAGTGTTGGGAATATTACTTTACCTTGTTAATATATTACTTATTAATTATTACCTTCATTTTATAGCAATATATTATATTACAATATTACTGTCTGAGCAAGTGTAATATATTAATATTACAATTACATATTACTTTAAACAACTTTTTTACAAAATACATAATTAAATATTTAGTGTCACTATTAATCAAATACTGAGTAGGCCAGTGGCATACCTACAATAAAGCAAGCACACTTGGCTATCTGAAAAGTCACTCCTGAATAAATAATTTGATGACAAATGATACAAAATAAGTAATTATTTAACTTCTGCAGTTGTCAAGATAATTTCACAAGAACATTTTCAATGAAACAGATTGACAGAAAGTAATATTGAAAGTAATGCAGTAATGCAGAAAGAAAAGTAAAATATTAGATTTCTTTTGTTAAGTAATATATTTTTATTACAAGTTACTGCATTTTGGTAATATATTATGTAATATATTAAGTTACGTAGTGCACATGTCCCAACACTGCATTTTAGCCCACAGATCCCAATTTTATCCACAATTCCAGGCTGGATTTGGGCAACAAAAGGCAACAGGCAAACAGATCGAAATGACCATTAATCTTCTCAAGTTGTGTAGACTTGGGGCTAATTCAGATGATGAATATTTTAACTCTTGAGAGCGGAAAAATGACACTCTCAAAGAGGTTTTTTTGGACTCCTGCAGTTCACATGGAGGAATATCACATCAAAAGAAAAACATCTTATTTGTGAAGTGAATCACTGACTATACCTTAAATATATTTTGCGAATAAGCACCCTGTAGATCTGCCTTCATCATTTGTTTGTGTCCCGGGCTCCAGTGAGTGCCCTGCAATTGTTTACCTAGTTAAGTAAAAGCATCAATTCAGCCGAAAGGACGCACGAGTGAACACTGAAACAACAGCAGCAGCGATGCTCCACTACACCATCCAGTTAACTTAACTCTAATGACTCCTTAAAAGCTGCAGAGATGACTGCGCTCAGCTCAGGCTTGCTGAGTGAGAACGAACGGCTGTGTGATGCTGCTAGCAGTGTGTGTGTGTCTGTTGAAGTGACTCAGCTCTCCAGGTGGAACTTGTATATCTGGGACATGGAGGTGGAAGTTTTTAACAAGCTGATCCAGCAGTATGTATGGGTTCTGGGCTGGGTGGGTGTTGGTGGCTGGATAATGAGCTGCCGCTGTAAGGCTATAGCTTACCAGGCCTCGGCCCATGTAGGGGCAGGGGCGGATTGGCCATCTGAAGTACAGGGGGTTTACAGGGAGTTTTCCCGGTGGCCTGCGCCACCTAGTGGCCTGGACAACATCCAAAATGCACTAGTGGCACTTCCAAAATGCACTAGAATGCACTAGATGCTCGCCTGGAACATACAGATCAAAATGACCATTAATCTTCTACATTCTCTAGTTGTGTAGACTACTGTAAGTTGGGCTAATTCACATGATGAATATTTTAACTCTTGGGAGTGTAAAAATGAAACCAAATGGACCCGCAAGGGTCCATTTGGTTTCAATTTTACGCTCTCAAAGAGTTACATCTGGTTAACCAGCCTGGCAAAGGCAAAATTGTCCCGGTGGGAAAATATGTGCCAATCCGCCCCTGTTTTGGGGCGTACACACACACACACACACACACACACACACACACACACACACACACACACACACACACACACACACACACACACACACACACAGCAAACTAAAGAGCAGTGAGCCATCTCTATGATAGTTGCAGATGCACTGCAAAGCAAAATGTGACGCCGCATAACAATGATTCTAGTATCACAAGAACAAACCAAAACAAGTCCTGGATATTTATTTTTAAATTCCTTTGAGACAGACGCATGTGTAGATATTCCTTAATCAAATGTATGCGGCCAGAACATGTTATAATTATTGTTTATAACATGTTATGTCATAGCATGTTATAAACAATGCAATACCCCCCCTCCAACTGTATATTTGTCCCCATTTTCAACTGTTTTTAATGTATTGTTTCGTGACACTTCCTTTGGCAATGTAAAAAAAACGCCTGTTTTCTCATGCCAAACAAATAGCGATTTTTAAACCTAAAAATACATTGTATGTCTTTCAAATGTTACATTTTAGTTAATGGAGGGCAGGTATAATCATGGTTTAAGGCAGGGGTTTTCAACAGGTGGTCCGGGGACCACCAGTGGTCCCTGAGAGGATTCCAGGTGGTCCCCAGGCTAAATGAAGGAAAGTTGGGTTAACCAGATGTAACTCTTTGAGAGCGTAAACATGAAACCAAATGGACCCTTGCGGGTCCATTTGGTTTCATGTTTACGCTCTCAAGAGTTAAAATATTCATCATGTGAATTAGCCCAAAGTCTACACAACTAGAGAATGTAGAAGATTAATGGTCATTTTGATCTGTATGTTTGACCGTTTTGTTTCCCAAATCCAGCCTGGAATTGTGGACAAAAGCAAAAGAAATCTTTGGAGGGTCTGGGGGGCTAAAATGTCATCAAATGGTGGTCCGTGGCTCAAATGCTGAATAAATAGTGGTCCCTGGGATCAAAAAGGTTGAAAACCACTGGTTTAAGGCCTGTACCAGTCCATTTAACCAGCGTTCACTCTAGCAGTGAGGTTATGTAGCAATGACACTTCGGCTGGGGAACTTTGGGAGTGCCTTTTATTTCGATTTATTACATGGCTTGAATGAATGCTCCAATCAGAAGCCAGCATTCTGGTCATGTGAGCGGTGACATATTACACTATAATTCACCGCTCCGCTCTATATTGGACCGCTGCATAATCAAGGTCCCCAAAGTGCAAACAGCTGTGTTCATATCAATCCGCAGTGCGCTTCCGCATTTAGTTCCAGCACGCCGTTAGCGGGTCCATTTGGTTAGCTACGTATTTGGTTGTTTACATGCCGTTGCCGTCACCCTCTCAAGGACCACTGGTGGTCCTCGGACCACTGGTTGAAAACCACTGGCGTAAGCCATGTAATAAGCGGGATAACACCCTTCGAACCGGTGATTTGTTTCCTAATAACTGACCGAGGTGCAGCCGAGGTCAGTTAGTTAGGAAACAAATCACCGGCTCGTCGGGTGTTATCCCTTACTTATTTACTGTCTTTCCTCCTCTCTTTCTTTCTTTATTTCTCCTCTATATATTTTTCTCTCTCTGACTTTGTTTGTCATCATCATGTGCGTCTTCTCCTGTTTTTCATCTTTATCCAGTGTCTGCCAAGTCCTGTTGTCAAGGTGTCCCGAATCTGGAGTAATTATGGCAGCAGCTATATTCAGCAGCATACGAGCTGCAATCACTCTTCTATTTGCCTGATATGCGTGTTGACTCAGCAGTTGCTATGCCAACTATAGAATCCAGCTCAACTCACATTGTCTTGGCATATTTTTCTCTGCGCTCTCTCTCTCTCAACCTCATCTCTCTCTCTCTCAACCTCATCTCTCTCTCTCTCTCTCTCTCTCTCTCTCTCTCTCTCTCTCTCTCTCTCTCTCTCTCTCTCTCTCTCTCTCTCTCTCTGTCATTTCACCCAAGAGAACCAATTCTACAAACGTTCTTCTGAAAAACGGTTTACTGTACAACGTTATGTTTGCTGACTGTGTCAGTCGGTGGGTGGTGGTGACACAACCCCCAAAATTAGGGCTGTAGCTTATAGGTAATTTTCAGATGGGGAAAAAGCAAACTAGAACTGCACTCTGACGAGTGCCAACTTAGATCATGGCCTACTTGTGCGCGAGCAGAGCAAGCAAGCATGAGGGCAAGTATGAGGACACACCCCCAGGAGATCATAGGCCTACACACATGACAATACTTACAATACATACATTACATCAACGTTATTTAGAGATGGGCAAAAAAAATCGATACGCCAATATATCGCAATTTTTAATGCCATGATATCAATATCGAATCGCCAGGTTCAAAATCAGTGTTGCCAACTGCCAAAATCCAAAATGCACTAGTGGCACTTCCAAAATGCACTAGAATGCGCTAGATGGGTATACTGTATGACCATTAAATGACCATTAATATTCTACATCCTCTAGTTGTGTAGACTTGGGCTAACACACATGATGAATATTTTAACTCTTGAGAGTGTAAAAATGAAACCAAATGGACCCGCAAGGGTCCATTTGGTTTCATTTTTACGCTCTCAAAGAGTTACATCTGGTTAACCAACTATCCATCATTTAGCCTGGGGACCACTGGTTGAAAACCACTGTCATAGGAGGAAATATGGTGAAAAATTAGGGTTTTATCTCTGGCGCCTGTCAACCAATTTTACCCCAACTCACCAGGAAAAAAGCACTAGATTTTCCGCCAGGAGTTTTTCACTAATTTTGGCGCTAGGGGGGTCTGAAAAAGCGCTAAATATAGCGACAAATGCGCCAAGTTGGCAACACTGTTCAAAATCTTTTTTATATATATATATATATATATAATTTTGTAGCCCTATTCATGAATTTGTTCACGTCAGAAAGACTGAACTTTTAGTTATTTATATTGTTTAAATACTATATTGTTTAAATACTCATGGCCCATTTTCAACGTTTTACTGTACTGTATTTTACTTGGTGACGACATCATCAAGTTGTGTTCATTCATGCTGTGTTTGTTAATGATTTTTCTTTTTAAGACCTTTTTTTCTGAGGGCGTACAAACGGAACCAAATGGACCCGTCCGTCAGGGTCCATTTGGTTCCATTTGTACGCGCCAGTGGTCCTTGAGAGGATTCCAGGTGGTCCCCAGCTAAACAATGTAGAGTTGGTTAACCAGATGTAACTTCTTGAGAGCATAAACATGGAACCAAATGAACCCTTACGAGCAGGGGCGTATCTAGCAATTCTGGGCCCCCTGCAAAGCTTTTCCACATGGGCCCCCCTTTCCCGGCGGCGTCAAAGGGGAATTTCACCCATTTTCAACATTTTTTTCTGAGAGCGTACACTTACTTTACTTACTTAGGCCCATCGCTCCCAATGGAGCATAGGCCATCCACGACTCTTCTCCATCCAACACGGTCCTGGGCTGTCCTTTCTGCTTCCTGCCAGCTGATTCCCTGTCGCTTTAGCTCCGCCTCAGTGTCCCGCCTCCAGGTGTTTTTGGGTCGCCCTCTCTTCCGCTTCCCCTGAGGATTCCAGGTCAGGGCCTGGCGTGTGGTACTGGAAACTGGTTTTCTCAGTGTGTGTCCTATCCATCCCCACTTCCGTCTCAGGATCTGCTTCTCGACCGGTTCCTGCCTTCCTCTCTGCCAAAGTTCTTCGTTCTTTATTTTGTCTGGCCACCTGATCCTAAAGATTCGTCTTAGACAGCTGTTTATAAAAGTCTGTATCTTCTGCAAGGTTCTCTTCGTCATTCTCCAGGTCTCTGAACCGTAGAGAAGGACAGATTTTACATTAGAATTGAAGAGTCGCACTTTAGTCGATGTGGCTATGTCCTTGGAGGACCAGATGTTTTTCAATATAATGAAGGCTGTCCTGGCTTTGCCCACTCGGGCAATGACATCACTGTCTGTTCCACCCTCTTTATCTATGATACTGCCTAAGTGAAGGAGTTGACTTCCTCGATTGGTTCGCCTCCGACTGTAACTGGATTATTGATAGAGCTGTTGATCGTCATCAGGTTGGTCTTCTTCCTATTTATCCTCAAACCCACCCTAAGGGAAGTAGATGCCAGCTTGGTTGTCTTGCCCTGCATTTGGTTGTGGGTGTGTGATAGTAGAGCTAGGTCGTCAGCGAAGTCTAGATCATCTAGCTGTGTCCACATCGTCCACTGTATACCATTTTTCATCCCTATTGTAGTGGTCTTCAGAATCCAGTCTATGGCTATAAGGAACAAAAATGGCGATAGCAGGCATCCCTGGCGCACCCCAGTCTTGACCTCAAAACTTTCTGACAGTTGTCCTGCATGTAAAACTGTGCATGATGTTCCTTGATAGGTGGTTTGAATCAGGGTGATGATCTTCTCTGGGACACCGTAATGCCTCAGTAGTTTCCACAGAGTTGCTCTATCCAAGCTATCAAAAGCCTTTTCGTAATCTATGAAGTTTATAAATATTGGAGAGTTCCATTCAATGGATTGCTCCACTATGATTCGGAGGGTGGCAATTTGGTATGTACATGACCTGTTACTTCGGAAACCTGCCTGCTGGTCTCGGAGAAGGGGGTCAACTGCTGCACTTATTCTGTCTAGTAGGATTCTGTTGAGCACCTTTCCTGGTGCAGAAAGAAGCATTATTCCTCTGTAGTTGTTACAGTTTGTGAGATCTCCCTTTTTTGGTAATTTGATTATGATACCCTTCTTCCATTCCTCGGGGATCTTCTCTTCCTCCCAGATCTTGGCGAAGAGATTGAAAAGCATGTTCACCGAAGTCTTTAGGTCGGCCTTGATGGCTTCTGCTGGTATTTCATCTGGACCTGCAGCTTTTCCCGCTTTCATCAAGATGATGGCTCTTCTGATCTCTGCTTTACTAGGTTTCTCACAATTTATTGGCAGAGCTTCTTCTGCTGGAGTAATGTCTGGAGGGTCTGTTGGGGCTGGCTGGTTCAGAAGATCTTTAAAATGATCCGCCCATCTCCTACGCTGTTCTTCTGTTGTTGTAAGGGGGTTTCCCTGCTTGTCTTTTACTGGTTTGTCATTTTGTTGGAACTTGCCTGCTAACTTCTTGGTGATCAGGTAGAGGTCTCTCATGTTTCCTTGCCCTGCTGCTGTTTCTGCTTGTTTGGCTAGATTGTCAATGTGGTCTCTCTTGTCTTTTTTGATGCTTTTCTTCACCTCTTTGTTCGCTTGGGTGTATTCTTTCTGAGCTTTTGCTTTTGCTGATCTAGTTTTGCTAGTGTTCTGTTTCTCTTTCCTCTCCTTCCTTTCTTTCAGTTTCTGGATTGTTTCCACTGAGACCCAATCTTTGTGCTTTGTCTTCTTCTTCCCTAATATATCTTTGCAGGTGTCCTGCCACAACGTCTTTGTGTGCTGCCATTGAGTCTCTACATCTATACCTGTGGCTTCTCTCTGTTCCAGTAGTTGCTGTAGTTGCTGGAACCGGTTGGTGAGACTGATCTGGAATCTTTTCTGTATTTCTTTGTTCTTGAGGAGTCCTACATCATATCGTGTTCTTGAATTGCTGGTTGTGGTGTACTTCTTCAGGCGTAGTTTTAGTATTGACAGCACAAGGTGGTGGTCTGAAGCCACATCCGCCCCTCTCTTGGCTCGTACATCTTGCACTGACCTCCTGAACTTCCTATTGATGCATATGTGGTCTATTTGGTTTTCTGTGACTTGATCTGGAGAACGCCATGTGGCCTTATGGATACGTTTATGTGGGAAGATGCTGCCTCCTATAACTAGTTGGTTGAGGGAGCAGAGGTCAGCTATCACCGTTGAGCCGTTTTCATTCATCTGCCCTAGGCCATGTGTGCCCATGATGTCCTCGTACCCTATGTTGTTGGCTCCTATCTTGGCGTTAAAGTCACCCATGAGAATGGTGATGTCTTTTTCTCTCTGTCTATCAAGTACAGACTGGAGTTGTTCATAGAAGTTGTCTTTCTTCTCCTCTTCAGCATCGTTTGTTGGGGCGTAGCACTGAATAATAAATAGTCTGAGGTTCTCCTTCTTGGTGATGAACTTAGCGGTGATGATTCTTGAGTTCACTGGTTCCCACCCAATGAGAGCGCGCTGTGCCTCTGGTGCGAGCATTAGGGCTACCCCTTCTGTGTGAGGGGCACCTTCTTCTGTATGTCCAGAGTAGAGCACCATCTCCCCAGATGTTAACCTCAGCTGTCCACTCTGCAGCCACCTTGTCTCACACAGGCCCAGGAGGGAGAGGTTGTAGTTCCTCATCTCCTGTGCTACCTGGATCGTCTTCCCTGTTTCGTACATGGTCCTGATGTTCCATGTATAGCAATTCTAGTGGATTTCCTGGGGGTTAGGAGGGGGGTCGGCCTTCCAGATTCCTTTTGGCTTTCACTGCAAGGCGTCATATGCCTCCTGTGTTGGAGCCCTTCCTCTTCCAGGTCGAGTTGGTTTTGATTAGTCGTAGATGCTTCTGTAACTAACTTTGAGAGCGTACAAATGCAACCAAATGAACCCTAACGGGTTCATTTGGTTCCATTTGTACGCTCTCAGAAAAAAGAAGTGTCTATAGAAATCCATTTTCATGATGACATGCATCTTGATGATGCCATCAAGATGTGTTTTCATCATGTTTTTGTGTTTTTTCTTCAGACCTCCATTTCCAGGAAACACAGAATGGGAGGAAACGTTTTTTTATCATGTCCACCCATACATACAGCACCTCTAGGGTATACTAATGACATAATTAGAATGTTGAAAATGGGTGGAATTCCCCTTTAAAATGCTTCAATCTGGTGCACTTTGAGATCAAATATTTTTCATAATCAACACAAATAAAACCTTATTAATGCAAGCTTTCAGTGGGGCCCCCCTCACTTTGGGCCCCCCTACAATTGTCCCCCTTTTCCCCACGTGTCTACGCCCGTGCTTACGAGTAATAATAACTGTATATTCTCTCTCTCTCTTTCTCTCTCTCTCTCTCTGTCAGACCTGGTGAAGGACCACCCCCAGTCGCAGGGCGGCGTGATGTGGCGGGCGGGCAGCGGCCTGTTCAGCATGACGCGGGGCGTGGTGGGCGCCACGCTGGGCGGCGTGGCCTGGGTGGGCAGCAAGAGCCTGGAGCTGACCAAGACGGCGGTGACCAGCGTCCCCTCGGCCGGCGTGGGACTGGTCAAGGGCAGCGTCTCCATGGTGACGGGCGGCGTCGGCGCGGTGGGCTTGGCCGTGGCCAGCAAAGTCACGCCACGGAAGAAGGACAAGGCGGACTGAATCGGCCCCCTCCGACGGACGGACGTCGACGGAAGGACTGACTAGTGCAGCGGTTTTCAACAACCAGTGGTCCCGGGAACCACCAGTGGTCCTTTGAGAGGCTTCCAGGTGGTCCCCAACCAACTAAACGATGGAAAGTTGGTTAACCGGGTTTAACTCTTTGAGAGCGTGAAAAAAAAAAAATCACGCTCTCAAAGAGTTAAAATATTATATCATCTGCAATTAGCTCTACTACTACTACTACAAATAGAGAATGTAGAAGACTAAATGGTCATTTTTGGTCTTTATGTTTTGCTTGTTTTGTTTCCGAAAAATCCAGCTTGGAATTGTGGACAAAAGCAAAAATAATCTTTAGTTTCTGGGGGTCTGTGGGGGCCAAAAAAATGCCATCCAATGGTGGTCCTCCGTGGCTCAAATTCTGAATAAATAGTGGGCCCTGGTATCAAAAAGGTTGAAAACCACTGGACTAGTGGATTTGCGTGTGTGCGTGCGTGGCCTCATGCACACGTCAAGAACAAAATGTGTCTGTGTCTGATTGCATAACATTTTGTTCTTCATGTGTGCATGAGGCCTGAAAATGGTGTGTATGTGCATGCGTGTGTTACTCCATCTTTTGTGTGTGTGTGTGTGTGTGTGTGTGTGTGTGTGTGTGTGTGTGTGTGTGTGTGTGTGTGTGTGTGTGTGTGTGTGTGTGTGTGTGTGTGTGTGTGTGTGTGTGTGTGTGTGTGTGTGTGTGTGTGTGTGTGCATGTGCGTGTGCGTGCGTTCATTCACAAGGGAGAGGGGTCATCTGGGTCCATCTAATTTAAGGAATGGTAGGCTTCCTGATGGGAGCCCATCATGTTTTCTAGGCTGATTAGATTTTTTTTTTTTTATCCTGAAATGTTTAAAGTTAGACTGTGTGCCGTGGAGGGATCTGTGCTTTACAGCAGGGGTTTTCAACAGGTGTTCCGGGGACCACCAGTGGTCCCTGAAAGGGTTCCAGGTGGTCCCCAGCTAAATATTCATCATGTGAATTAGCCCAAGTCTAAACAACTGGAGAATTTAGAAGAGTAATGGTCATTTTGATCTGTAGGTTTGACTGTTTTGTTTCCCAAATCCAGCCTGCATGGTATTGCGGACAAAAACAAAATAAATCTTTAGTTTTGAGGGTCTGTGGGGCTAAAATGTCATGAAATGGTGGTCCTCCGTGGCTCAAATGCTGAATAAATGGTGGGCCCTGGTGTCAAAAAGGTTGAAAACCCCTGCTTTACAGAGTGGAAAGAGCGGGAAAAAGGTCCAATAGGAGAGGAGAAGAGGGAAATGGAAACAAAAAGAGCGGGAAAAGGTCATTCATTCGATTGCTGTTTTGGGTTATTGCTGTTATCTTAGAGGGGAATCCCACCCATTTTTAACATTTTACTACCTTAGAGATGTTCTGTAGATTTGTGTGTGTTTAGCTAGAAATGGAGGTCTGGTTGAAGTCATTAACATGGTGAAGTACATCTATTATTTCCACACGATATCTCTAAGGTATATTATTAATGATAATATATCTTAGAGATAATGAGTCAAATGTTGAAAATGGGTGGAATTTCCCGCTTCAAAAACAAAATATCAAACATTTACAAAAAAAAGAGAAGAACATTAGAAAAACAAGTTTTGTGTGAGATTTTAGATTTTATTTTTTTTTGCCATAGGGATGCCAATAGCTACGGCTATTTGGAGGTCATGACAACCTTGGTGTGACTGTCAGCAGCATTAAATTAAGCATACTGGTGGTTTCATTGCCGGCTCGGTCATGGCACAACATGTTACACAAGCAACTTGACTTGTGTGTATGCTGTATGAGAACAGGTTGCAAATAAGAGCAAAATATGAATCGAAGTGATTTCTGACAACGCCGATTGTACAAAGACAGAAAAAAGAACATTGGGATCCAGCAACTCGGGAAGAGAACAATGTTGGTTGGGGGGAGGGGCGTTCAAATGCTTTCATTTGCTGTTATTTTGGGAAATGATCCGTACTTTTGGGTGAATGCATACATTATATTATTCCCTTTTTCCAGGGGACCAGGTCCACTCTGTGCGTAGGGTAGATTGATAGATTCTGGAGATATACTAGCCCCAGTACGTTCCCGCAACACTCTACGCTCACTCTGTAGTTCCATTGCATTGCCTTTGTCACCAATATGTTGCATGCATAGAATCTGACCAGAGGGGGCAGTAATGTGCGGCAACATGGCGACGAAAACATAAAACTGTCTGACAAAAGCAGCGATTTAATTGCTCTGTTCAAATTACGAGTTGGATTTTCTCGACCGTACATAATGTTAACCTAGTTAAAAGTTCGTAGGGTCCTTTACTGTTTGGATTACATGTGCAGAAACAGGGACCACCAGTGTATTGTTGAAACCATGCACTGTGTCTGTACAGCGATTTCAAAGCCTTTCATGTGACCTCATGTCGGAGCTACAGAGTGAGTGTAGAGCAGGGGTTTTCAACAGGTGGTCCGGGGACCACCAGTGGTCCTTTAGAGGGTTCCAGGTGGTCCCCAGGCTAAATGATGGAAAGTTGGTTAACCAAATGTAACTCTTGAGAATGTAAAAATGAAACCAAATGGACCCTTGCGGGTCCATTTGGTTTCATTTTCACACTCTCAAGAGTTAAAGTATTCATCATCTGAATTAGCACCACTTAATTAAGAGGTCTACACTGTTTTAGTTTGCAAAATCCAGCCTCGAATTGTGAATAAAACCAAAAGAATTCTTTAGTTTTAGGTCTTTGGGGCTAAGATGTCATCAAATGGTGGTCCGTGGCTCAAATTCTGAAAAAAATGGTGGTCCCTGGCATCAAAAAGGTTGAAAACCCCTGGTGTAGAGTATGGGAACGTATTGGTTGTAGAGATATACAGTATATCTCTGGGCTTGTGATATGAAAGGGTTTGTCCTGAACCGGCGCTATAGTCAATGTGTTCTATCCGACCCTTTTCTGTGTCAACCCTGGTCCATCCATGAAGCTACGGTCAAATCAAATGTCCACGAACCTTTCAGCCAATCATGTTCGTTTTGTGTGGGATTATGTCCACGATATACTCCATTTAATGTACGTTATGTGCCTATACGTAGATACTGTACTTCGATACCCTAAATGAACACTGACGATTTCGATCAAATAACGGACAATTTCTCTTTGTTTTTTTTTTTCGTGAATCAATGGAACGCACTCCTAAAAAGAAACACTGACAATAGCGTAAATCGAGTCGTTTTACTTCACCAAGTATGTTACAATATCGGTGGGGTGGGGGTAGAGTTTTCACCAAGTATGTTGGTTAACTGACGGATGGCCCCTTTTTGATTTACTTTATACTTAAACTGACTGACTGTGATTCATAACTATCCATTCACAAGGTAGCTGTGCAGCAGTCAAATCCTAACTTATTGGTATGTTAAGGGCCCTGATACTCCTAGCAATGTTTTGATCAACATCAACAAGCAATGTCCATTATCAACGTTGACTTTTCACCTTTCTATAGAAAATGATCAACTCCTGGTTGTTCAGAAAAGTCAGATCATTTATTAGCGCCCTCTACTGGTCAACATTTCGGAACCCTCCAATCACAGCCTTCCTTGGTGTCGCCTGATCTTTTCTTCTAGACTTCCACAGATAAACTTTTCTGAAACCATGGCTGCTGCTGCTTCACGGCGGTGGACAAAAACAAGGATTTTGCAACTTTCATTCTGCTAAATGAACATTTTAAGTTGGGTGGCTTCTCAACTCAAAATGTTCTTTTTTCGGAAAGTGTACAAATGGAACCAAATGGAACACATTTGGTTCACATTTGTACACTCTCAGGAAAAAAATGAAAATGTGTGGAATTCCCCTTTTTAATGGGAGGTGTTGCCTGTTGCCATGTGTCTCATCATGCTGCCTGTTGATGTTGCCATTGCTAGTTGATATTGATCAAAAATATTGCTAGTGTATCAGGCCCTTAACAGCCATGGCACGTCAAAGCGACTGCCGAGAAAAACGGGACTAAAAGACAATGTTTATATGGCATCTATTCACTATGGAACTCTGGGCTTGCCAGGCCGACTTCAACACAACGTGGCTCCGTATGAAATACTGTATGGCTAAAGCTGCACAAAATGACCACTCCATTTTTTTTTTTAAATGGATCTCAATAGGGATTCCTACCCCCGTTGTTTACATCATCAGCTTATGTAGTTCACAAACCTGTTGCTTGTAGTGGTGCTTTATAATATGAAGACCAAACTCTTTAGTTTGTCGACGTGTGTGCGGGTGTGTGTGTGCCAGCTTTGGTTCTGAAGGTTGTTGTATTTTTTTCGGGGGAAAGTGGGGGTTTGTTTTTTTTCTGTGTCAACTGTTGCTGTGAATCTTTTTTCATCCTTCTCTGTATACTGTACACACAGTACAGTTCCTCACTGTTTTTAAGTCAGGGTGTAAAAAAATGTACCCAGAATTTAACTCTTGAGAGTGTTACTGCGACGTTTGGCGGCGTTTGGACCCTGAAGGCTCCGTTTTGTGGCCATGTTTTTTGCGCTCTCAGGGAGGTTAAATGACGACTTTGGAGGACTGTAACTGTATACTATACACACTGCTGCATGCCTCTGACGTTTTTTGTTTTGTTTTGTTTTCCAAACACAAGCTCTCTTCTCTGTTGAACCTTTTTGACTCCGCCAGCTGGTGGCAGTAGTGAGTCGTTCCTCCTCTTGCGCAGATCTGGAGACTCTTGGGTGGAGACGATGAACCAGATCTTGGTCGCAGCGATACGCCAGCGGATTCGACCGTCATCAGTAGATAAGATCGCAGTTATTAGGGCCCTGATACACCTAGCAATGTTTTGATCAACGTCAACAAGCAACATCAACTATCAACGTTGACTTCTCATCTTTCTATAGAAAATGATCAACTCCTGGTTGTTCAGAAAAGTCAGATCTTTAGCGCCCTCTACTGGTCAACATTTCGGAATCCCCCAATCAGAGCCCTCCTTGGCGTCACCTGATCCTTTCTCCTAGACTCCCACTGATAAACTTTTCTGAAACCATGGCTGCTGCTGCTGCTTCACGGCGGTGGACAAAAACAGGGATTTTGTAACTTTTATTCCGCTAAATGAACATTTTGAGTTGGGTGGCTGTTGGGTGAAAATGATTCAATGCAAACTAAGGCTTCTTTTTTTCCTGAGAGTGTACAAATGGAACCAAATGGACCCGCTAGGGTCCATTTGGTTCACATTTGTACACTCTCAGGAAAAAAATAAAATGGGTGGAATTCCCCTTTTAATGTTGCCTGTTGCCATGTGTCTCGTCATGTTGCCCGTTGATGTTGACATTGCTAGTTGATATTGATCAAAATATTGCTAGTGTAGCAGGGCCTTTAGTTTCCGTCAGCAGCCTCAGTATCGCCATGCTCTGCCGACCCATCTTGCAGTCTGTAGATATCATGGATTCTTTCCGCTGAGAATGCATAAGATGACAACTGCGATCTTATCCACTGATAACGGTCGAATCTGAGACGCAAAACCCCAGTCCCCTCCAACCCTAATCCTAAATCCCCGACGCTCAACCACCTCACAGACCTGACGGTCTGTGAGGTAGTTGAGCGTCTGGGATTTAGATTTAGGATTACGGTTGGAGAGGGCTAGGGTTTTGCTACAAACATAACCTAAACCTAACCCTAAACCTAACTGCAAGCAGATGCAAAGAATCCATGATATCTACAGACTGCAAGATGGGTCGGCAGAGCATGACGACGCCGAGACGAAATTTGTCCTGCTGACGAAAACTAATAACTGCGATCTTATCTACTGGTAACTGTCGAAGCGGAGCGATACGCAGCCGTGGGCGGCCGCAGATCGTTGTGAGACTGGTGACATATTGAAGCCGTGCCACAGCGCGAAGGTAAACGACTTAACGGGAATACAACTCGATGTTATTATGGACCGATGGTGTTTTTGTTTTTGTTTTTTTTTTTTGTACCACTGCTTCTGGTTCATTGTCTCTACCTTGAGAGAGGCCCAGATCGAATAAGGAGAGGAGGGAACTTGTGAGCGTGATACTGCCACAATCTGGTGGAGTGGCGGAGTTAATTCTCTGTTGAACTGTGATCTTTTTTTTTTTACAAGGCCCAACCTCGGGGTTACTGTAACTGCTTCCCTTCTCTCTGTCTCTCTCAATCTCTGTGTGTGTGTGTGTGTGTGTGTGTGTGTGTGTGTGTGTGTGTGTGTGTGTGTGTGTGTGTGTGTGTGTGTGTGTGTGTGTGTGTGTGTGTGTGTGTGTGTGTGTGTGTGTGTGTGTGTGTGTGTGTGTGTGTGTGTGTGTGTGTGTGTGTGTGTGTGAGTATCTCTCTCTCTCTCTCTATCCTGGTTTTCTTCTGCCTCTCTCTCTCCTTCAACTCCAATTTTCTTCTGCTAGTTTTGTGCCCGTGCTTGGAGACTCTGTTACAATGAAACTGGACTTTTCAAAACCAATTAGATTTTTGTCTATTATAGAACTATTTTTGCAAATGCGGATTATGCTGTATTCTATAAAAAATAAAATAAAATAAAAAACGACTGTATTTTCCAGCCTGCTGTGGCGTCTTATTTTGCGGAATGCTAGCCATCTTTACTAGTGTTGGGACATGTGCACTACGTAACTCAATATATTACATAATATATTACCAAAATGCAGTAACTTGTAATATAAATATATTACTTAACAAAACCAATCTAATATATTATACTTTTCTTTCTGCATTACTGCATTACTTTCAATATTACTTTCTGTCAATCTGTCTCGTTGAAAATGTTCTTGTGAAATTTTCTTGACAACTGCAAAAGTTAAATAATTGCTTATTTTCTATAATTTGTCATCAAATTATTTATTCAGGAGGACGTTTTTTCAAGTTGATTTCATATGGATTTCCCAGATAGCCAAGTGCGCTTTCTTTATTGTAGCTATGCCACTGGCCTACACAATATTTGATTAATAGTGACACTAAATATTTAATTATATATTTTGTACAACGTTTTTCTTTTAAGTAATATGTAATAGTAATATTAATATATTACACTTGCTCAGACAGTAATATTGTAATACAATATATTGCTTTAAAATGAAGGTAATAAGTAATAAGTAATACATTAACAAGGTATAGTAATATTCCCAACACTGATCTTTACTAGCTCCTCTAATCCATAGCTCCACAGCTGTGTGAAGTTAGCACCCCATGATTTTTCAAATTTGGGGGGAAAAAAATAAAAATGGGCTCATCTTTTGGAATTTGTGCCGCTGAAATCGGTATTTGTGCTGCTTTTATTGATTTTATATGAATATTTATGTGCAATATGGGCTGTTATCAGCTTTATAGGCTTGCTCCCCCTACTTAAGGTGGTCCAAAACGGACTAAAATGGGCTAATCTTTTAGAGCTCGGCGTGCTGGAATTTGTAATAGAAGTTGAAATCAGTGTTATTGAAATGACATGTGCTGGTAATAATGCAGGGGCAAACAACAGCAACATTCACTTTGTTTTATTGCACAGTTTTTATCGTACATCTCATCATGTCAGATCATACAGAACCTTAAGAAGTCAAATCATTTTGGTACAAACAGATGAAACTTTTGCTTTTATTCAAATCAACATACAGACATCATTCAGGACTGAGTTAAGGCCAAGATACACAGACAACAATCTATGCAATCTAATCAATGATATTGATAGGTTTATTAGACAAAGATCAACCAAGCAGGTGTACAGTAAAACAATGACATTTTATCAGAATTTCTGTTGCAGCAAAAAATACTAGACCGTTAGCCTATGGCTTGTACGTGTCACTCGTACGTGTCAGTGTAGTTTAGTGCTAAAATCACTGTATGAGGGTTAATGGGCCAGTGCTATGAAAGTCCTCAACTACGTGGAAAAAAGCCTGATAAAATGTCACATCTAAACATTTAGAATCAATTGTGTTCGTCAGACTATTTACGTTTATCCTCACAGACTCGATTTTGGTCATCATTGCCCCACTATACCCATCACTGCTCAAGTCAATACGAAAACAAACTCCTTAGCCTGAAAATATTGCCCATATTGACGTAGTACAATGCGCTTCATGCTGTTTAAACGGTGTGTACTCTCCGAGTCAAAGGGAATGGGCACTTTTAACGTGCAAATCAAATGTCGCTGTTGTGAGATATTTAAACAGACCTCACCTAAACACTGCTCCAATCGGGACAAAGCAAGTATGCAAGTATGCAAGTTTGCAAGTATGCAAGTTTGCAAGTATGCAAGTATGCAAGTTTGCATACTTGCATACTGTGTCCTGATTGGCCATCCCAATTTTCTGGAGTAGGAAATGGGCGTACAAGTGAGCTATTCCAGACCAATCAGCTGACAGGCAGTTGTTCTTGCCAAAATAGCTGATTGGGTCCGGCTTTAGCCCAGCCAGGCTATACCATTTTTCCATTGCCTCTCAAGTGATTCTGTATAATAATGGCCCTTCAGGAGCGAGAGAAAATGGCCATTCACCTCTGTTCACATCACAAACTACGTTTTTTATTTTCTTTTTATTTTAATACAGAATCTATACCTATACAGTCCCCTGAAAACAACACAGAAAAAGACAAGAGTATTGTACAGGTACAGGTCTAACGCATCGTCATAACTGTGAACTGCCCCTATAAGAGTTCATACAGTGTCTTTGATACTTGCGGACAGTCAAGCCTTTACGTAATTCCATCGCACAAAACAAGAGTGTGACGGGAGTAAAAATGAGACTTTTTACTCGTCTTCTTCAGAATGTGTCTCGTCGTCGTTGTGCTGTAATTCTGGTCACGGTTAAATGACCCCTGGCTCTTCAGGCAGCGTGGCCTGGTGTAGTGCAAAAATCTCTCCTCTCTCCTCACACAAATCATTAAGGCAGCTGTACAAATATATCAAAAATAGTTGTGCACTGACAGGCCGACCGAGTCAGTCAGTCGGTCAGTCAGTCAGTCAGTCAGTCAGTCAGTCAGTCAGTCAGTCAGTCAGTCAGTCAGTCAGTCAGTCAGTCAGTCAGTCAGTCAGGCGATTTTTCAGTTGCCACCCGAAATAAAGCAGCGGGGTTGGGAAGGAGCGCTTGTTTTACCCTGTCGGCTACTACTAGTAGGGCGGTGCGAAGCATAGTTTTACTGAGGTTATGTTTAGGGTTAGTAACCGCATAAAGCAGGGGTTTTCAACAGGTGGTCCGGGGACCTTGAGAAGGTTCCAGGTGGTCTCCAGGCTAAATGATAGAAAGTTGGTTAACCAGATGTAACTCTTGAGAGTGTAAAAATGAAACCAAATGGACCCGCAAGGGTCCATTTGGTTTCATTTTTACACTCTCAAGAGTTAAAATATTCATCATCTGAATTAGCACCGCTTAATTAAGACGTTTAAACATAACCTCAGTAAAACTATAGCCTATAGGCTATGCCTAAACCTAACCCTAATAACCCTAAACCTAACCTCAGTGAAACTATGCCTAAACCTAACCTAACCCTAACCATAACCTCAGTAAAACTATGCTTCACCCCGCCCTACTAGTAGCAGCCAGAAGGGTAAAACAAGCGCTCCTTCTCAACCTTGCCGCTTTATTTCGGGCGGCAACTGAAAAATCGTCAGTCAGTCAGTCAGCGGACCGATCCTTCAATAAATAAATGGCTCAATAAATACACAGGTCCTGCATTCCAAAGTAGTAAAGACCATGTTTGTTGTTCATGTTCCACCGGTGGGGAATAATAGACAGGCGTGATCATAAGGCTGTGAAATAGACACATTTTTGAGACAAAAAGTTCTGCGAGCAAAAGAGACATTAATTTAACAGTCCTTTTTTTTCACTATACATTATACCATATCGAAGGAGTTCTTCACTACATTATTCACGTAGAATGTTTGTACCAGTCGTTAGGTAACATCGATCATTTCAGTACAGCATGTTATCGCCAACTTCAAGCCTAGTCGCATTTTGAGAAAAACCTCCATATTCCATATTGATGCACAGATCTGCTGCGTAATCTAACAATCATTAAATGAAAAAAAGTTAAATCACTATATGCTAATTACAGTAAATCATCCACCCTTTCATCCAACCATCCGTCCACCAACCCATTTAGGCCTGACCTATAAACTTCAAATGTAAGCAGCATTTAACCCATTGTGTCCTGACCCTCGATTCGAGTTTCCGACACCAGATTATACAGTAGTTACAACAAGCTCATGTCGCGCCACTCGGTGGCGCGACATGAGCTTGTTGATCTGCTATTTTTCAACAGATAAAACACCAAAACCCGTTCAGGACACTAAGGGTTTAAAAAAAGGAATACTGTACATACTGTACAAAAAAAATCCTTAATAATAATTAAAAAAAAAACATAAGCTAGTTGTATTGATCTCTTGTCAGAGTTGTGTAAAACTATTTTGTCGTCACATGTTTTGTAGTCTTGTGTATAGCCAAACACAATTCCACCGTACCAAATGCTATATGCTGTAGGCTGGAGCTACACCTCCTGATGTCAGAGAACAGAGATATCTTATTATTATTATCTTATATCTTATTTTAGATTGTTTAGAGTTATTCAGCATATATTTACATGACTGTGGAGATGAAACGGAAGTGGGGAAGAGTGTCTTCACTGTTGTTTCTTTACTAAGGCTGTTAAAAATAAATTAATAGCATTAATTATTTGTGTTTATTAATCTGATTATTTTTTTAACGCAATTATCTCATGTGGGAGGAGATAATTGCAGAGGAGATCCTGCAGATTTTACCCACTGTCTGGTTGATATCACTGAAATGGTGCCAGGACGCTTAAAAAGGGGAACTCCACCCATTTTCAACATTTTTTCTGAGAGCGTACAAATGCAACCAAATGAATTTAAGACGTGTCCAGGCGTTCACTGTACCGAACGTGTTAACATTTTATGCATGTAAATAAAATTATGACATTTCATGTAACCAGCCCCTAGCTTTTGACCACGATTTCCTCAGCCATCACAGCATTAAACAATCTGCCCGCCTTCAGATTCGATCTGTAAATGTAAAGAATATTATTATTATTACTATTTAAACTGCCTTCCTTATTTTAGGCATTATAACCCAGTCTAATGTGAACGAGAAACTCCCCAGAATACTCCCCTGTGACAACGTCAGTGAGTATCCTTGGGAATTAGCTCTTCACTAAGCCCCTCCCCAATCCGGCCTTGTCCAATAGGCACGTTGGAAGAGGAAAGCTTGACCAGGAAAGCTTGACCTGCATAGCAACAGTTGCTAAAGTATTTGGATTGGCATTGGACAGTGAATAAACTCCACCCCAAAGGGTGGGGCTTAGAGAAGTGCTCATTGTCCTCTGTATTGCATTTTATCCTTGATGGTGTAGTATGTTGTTTTCGGTAACCTTGTTATACGTATCAATCAACCCCAATGACATATTGGATCCTTTTTATTATCTTGATTTGTCTTTTAGCAAGCACCCCTGTCCAGAGATTCAAGGAGGTTTCTATTAATTATCATGAAAAGGTCACCCTTCCTTCTTGTTCCACAGCAATTACAACGCTTAGTCCAGTCAATAGTTGAGCATTCTCCAGATAACACAAGTTTCATCTGGGAGTCTTCCAGCTAAATATATATTTTTTGCCCGCATAAGAAATGATAATTGCTTCATGGCGGTGGCAATAGTAGTGATTGATCCAAACTGTAATCAGAGCTTGACACTAACACTTGCCCGCTTGCCCGGGGCAAGTAAAAAGAAATGGTGGGGCAAGTGAAGACTGCTACCTGGTTGCCCGATCGGGCAAGTGTGCAACTTAGTGCACTATAACACAACACAAGATAAATTTGTCTTGAAGGCAGTCATTGCACTCTGCCTCTGTGTCTTTCCCTGCTTTCTAGCTATCCACAATTCCAGGCTGGATTTGGGAAACAAAACAGGCAATTTAACTTTCACATCAAAATGACCTAATCTTCTACATTCTCTAGTTGTGTAGACCTGGGGTAATTAAGATGATGAATTGTAACTCTTGGGAGCCTAAAAATGAAACCAAATGGACCCGCAAGGGTCCATTTGGTTTCATTTTTACGTTCTCTGCAAAATTTACAATATATTTTAGGGGGCAAGTGACCATGAGCTGAGGGCAAGTAGAACCTGACTGCAGAGACTCTGTCCGTGGTGCTGAAATGAGCTTTCTGTTACTCTGTCCGTGGTGCTGAAATGAGCTTTCTGTTATGGTAGCTGTAGTGACTCTGTCCGTGGTACTGAAATGAGCTTTCTGTTACTCTGTCCGTGGTGCTGAAATGAGCTTTCTGTGGTAGCTGTAGTGACTCTGTCCGTGGTGCTGAAATGTATATTTCTTGAAATGTATATTTACTTGCCCCCTATATATTTTAGGGGGCAAGTGACCATGAGCTGAGGGCAAGTAGAACCTGACTTGCACTTGCCCGATGGGCAAGTGCCTCCGAGACCTTAGTGTCAACCCCTGTGTAATATTACCAGAGGGGCTGAGAGATTACAATATGGCTGTCAGCACCTGCAACTAATGCTTATACTCCATAGTACAATGTATGCCTTGTTAGCTTGTATATTAAACATTACCACCTCCAGGCTTCAGTTTTGTAACCATAACTTAAATTACATTTCACTACCTTATATTGAATGCCTGCAAAATAATCAGTAAGGAAAGTAGAAAGGAGAAAAACATGCTAAACTGCTTCTAATCAACCTAATGTCACTGACAATAATATCAGACCTCCCCTGGTAATACTAATACCTTTTAGCCAGCCATACTAGGGTGGGCTGGAAGAATGGCAGGGTGTATGGGCAACTCCAAAGTTTTTCATGTGAAGCAGTGGTTTTCAATCTTTTTTTGACACCAGGGCCCACTATTTGGCTGGTCCATGGCTTTTGAGCCATGGACCACCATTTGAGGACATTTTAGTCTCACACAGAACCCAAAACTAAAGATTTCTTTTGCTTTTGTCCACAATTCCAGGCTGGATTTGGGAAACAAAACAGTCAAACATACAGATCATAAATGACCATTAATCTTCTACATTCTCTAGTTGTATAGGCTTGTAGGGGCTAATTCACATGATCAATATTTTAACTCTTTAACGCGGGTCCATTTGGAATTTGCAATTATTATTAAAACCAATACATTTCCACAAAATAATAATAAAAATAATAAAATTAAATTACGAACACAATTCTATGATGTCTTTCAGGAATAAAGACATTTCCATAAATTAGAAAACAAAATGTGTAAGAACTAGTGGGGAAAAAATACGATCTGCAAGCACACAATGTGAGGTGTGATCTGCCAGTTCCACTAGGTTGGGTCAGGTCTTGATCGGGCAAATAATGTACAACTTCATTTTTTGGGGTCTTGAGCTAAAACTGTTTGCGCAGAGTTAGTCATTCTAAAAAACAACAACAGCAACAACAGAAACATCCAGTTCTCCATAGAGCTGCAGTCGGAGGTTTCAAACAGGCTGATTAAATTCGTCAAGTCATTTATAAATAGAACGATGCGGGGGCGGCGGTTGGTTGGCTGCTGGTTTCCCAAAACACACAAACAAACCAAAAAAACGTCCGCATCGCGGCTACAAAAACGGCACAAACGTCCTGTCTTCGACCAGGGAGTAGGACATGTTCCTCAGCTCGGCGGCGTGAGAGATGGTTTTATAACCCAGTAGGTCCAGAAGCGGCTGGCAAACTGTCTGCGTGTAGAGCACGATGTCCAGCGACAGCTTCTGCCTCCAGCTCTCGGCGTTGGCGGCCGAGTCGCGCACCGTGCCGTACTTCTGCCGCGCCGACAGGTCGCTGCTGCCCCGCGTGTTGTTGACGATCCAGTCCACCACGCCGTGCTCCACGGAGAGACCCAGGAAGTCAAACAACTCCCTGGTCCTCTGGAGGGGAGACTTGGCCAAGTCCTCATATCTGAGCAGATTCGGAGAAGGAGAGGAGAAATAACTGTAAGACAGGGCTGCCCAAAGGTAGATGGTGATCTACCAGTAGATCACATAGGCCATGCAGGTAGATCATATGACAGTCTCCCCAGCACTTGGACCCTTATAGATCTGTAACTCTTGAGCGTGTTAAAATGAAACCAAATGGGTCCATTTGGTTTCATGTTACCACTCTCAAGAGTTAAATTATATTTAAACATCTGGACTACTGATGTTTTGCCAGTTCTCTTTCCCAATTGTGGACAAAAACGTGAAAGTTCTTAGTTTTTCAACTTAATGTACAACTTTCTAAATAATAATAATAACCTAGGATGGTGCCATGTCTAAGTTTTGGGATGTATATTAGAGGTTTTCTGAAGTAGAGAGAGGAGATCCGCACACCGTTTTAAAAGCTCCAAACATTTTATTCACAACAGAGCGGTAAAAAAATACAACGTTTCGGCCTGAAGTGGCCTTCGTCAGGTATACTGACGAGGTTTTCTACCAATTAACATGGGCGGAATTTGAAAATGTGTGTGGGAAAATGTAGTAAGCTACACTCCTTGTTACTCGAAACAAGTAGCTTCACTACAAGCTACTCGAAACAAGTAGTGTAGCTTCACTACAAGCTATTCCCAGAACAAATACACTACAAGCTACGGGAAAATGTAGTTAAGCTATGTAGCTTAGCTAACAAGTTACTGCCCATCACTGGACGTGACACATGGCGTTTCTTCTGCTTGGACCATCCCGGTAGCCAAGTGGTTAGGATGCAAAATGCACAACATGCTGATATCAGCCTTAAGTCCCTGGTTTGATTCCTGGCTGGTTGGACGATTTACTGTGAATGACATTCGCTTGTCAACTGTCATAATAAATTAATTTAAAACAAAACAAAGCAAAAAAAAAAAAACAATACTCATGATGATAATAACACTGATACAGACTGTATGTCTAATATCTAATGTATGCGAACAACCAATGTAACGCATAGCTGCATAGAATAACTAACATCTATTCAAAATACAGGCAAAACGAGTCTGAAGAGGTGATGAGATTTCAGACTGCAGCGGAGAAATGGGGAGTGAGTCTGCAGTCGTGACTGGAGGGGGTGGTGGTGGTGGTGAAGAGGAAGAGTGTGTCCTTCCACACCGCGGCTCGGGGAGCAGGGGCGGATGTAACATTTCCCAATGGGGGGGGGGGGGGCATGAGAAAATGGTACGGGGGCGGCTTCATCGCCCGTGTCGCTTCGCGCCACGGCCGATGAAGTCGCACCCATACCATTTTTGATTACAGGGCTTTTGTTAGGCAATTAAGAATCAATAATAACATCAGTTGTCGTTGAAGTTGCAACAGACACGCAGCATGCATAAAGCTAAAGGTCTGACTCAGAGAGTTTTCTGTTTTCAATGATGAAATGCTGTTGGTTTAGTGGTGCCACAGCTGTAGTTAGTTAGTAGCAGTAAGTAGTGTTTCAAATCATTGTAAATATAAGCCCTTTAATTTGAAATATCTTGGGTTGTTTGTTTTGCAGGCCATCGTGTTTGTTGGGGCAGACTGGGCATTTAAGGAGGCATTGCACCCCCCCCCCCCCCCCCCCCCCCCACATGCCCATGCCTAGATCCGCCCCTGTCGGGGAGCCAGAAGGAGGAAGAGCTCGTCTCTGTTTAATAGGAGGATGACTGGAGTGGTGGCAAGGGAGGGAGGTAGGGAGAGTCGTCCTTTACCCCACTGGGTTGCCACTTCTTATTTATCATCCAATGAATTCAATGAATCTCCCCCGTCAGCTAATAATGTTCGCACCGGCTGAAGGGTACTTAAGTCAACCGCACGACACGCCACCTTGCCATCGTTTCGGTGTCAATCGAAATCCACCTCAAATGCCGCCAGGATTAATTAAAGCATGACTGAACAACACGATCCAAAACACTGCGGCCAGATGATTTTTTTTTTTTTTTTTCGGCATAATGTGAGGACGTTGGTCTCTCGCTGATCAATGAGGAGCACTACACTCCGGTGCCATTATTGACACCGGTGTGCCAATAATTTGGCATAACATTTTAAAAACATTTAAAAAAAATAAATTTTAACAAATTTTAACAAAAAATATTTTTTTTAAATTTAACATTTTAAAGATAATTGAAAACTGTAAATTAAATTCCACGACCCTCTCGCGTATTGGGAGGACAATATCAGTCACCAGAAAAGGATAGGTTGTTTTCGAATAATCGGTCATGGTTAAGATGGAGTTTTAAGTTACAATGGATTTGTATAGGAAGGAGGTGGATACGCTAAAATGAACATATCAACAAATATCTAAATACTGAATGCAGTAACTTACAAACTGTCTGGTGTGTTCACATGAGACTTTATAAGTCGACCATAAAATGACCAAAAAGTTTTTTTCAAAGTGGAATATCCCTTAAACTTAAAGTGACGACTTTGACTCACCTGAGCAGCAGGTACCTCCCCCTCAGCCAGGGGGGTCTGGCCAGGCCGGCCGACACGGAGCTGAGGAAGTCCTCGCAGACCGTGTTGATCTGGCCCAGGTCCAGGTTGTAGGGTCTGCGTCCCGTCGCCCTCCACAGACGCCACAGCCGGTAGGTGTCCCTGAACGTCTCTATGCGGGACGCCAGTATGCCCCGCGGGTCGCGCACCAGCTGGACCACCTGTGAAGTGACCAAACCACAGCCGTTGATAAACCAGATAGTGTCAATCTGGACTTTTTCTCCAATCTGGACTTCCTTCTCCAATGTACTACGCATTGCCGTGCTTGCACTGTGTCATTCACTTCCCTGTTTAGGACTCACAGAGAATGCCTCAAGTCATTAGCCTGACCTCAGTCTGAATTGTCATTTTGTTCCACTTCGTTTCACTTCATTATTCAGTCCCTCTCTACCACAGCAGTTTCTGGGATGGGCGTTATCAAAGCAGCAGTCTTAACAGTGATTGGTTCATATGAACCCCTAAGAATATTTGGAAATGAGATGGCGTTGTGAACGAAGTGAGTGACAAGGCTGTTGGCCAATCAGATGCTGGGATTGGATTTCCAACCGGCACAAATGGTCCCAAAGGCAGGGAAGCCTGTGCTGATTCAGGGCTAAGCCAGGCTATCAAGTCATAGCATATCTCCTAATTAAGGGAACTCTCCACGCTTTAGATACAGCCTCATTTCTTATTCCTCATTTCCACGATTTGTAACCCATTATTTCACCCCGGGGAAATTCCTAATGTGATCCTGGGCTCTACACACCCTCCACCAACCTGGGGAGGACCTGCCTCATGCAATGCATGAGGAGTCCAAGCTGCATTCTTTTCCACAAGCGATGTCCAACCAAGGAAGCTACCCGCTGTCAGGTAGCTTCCTTGGTTGGACGTAGCGCGTGGAAGGAAGACGTTATTCCAACCAGTTCCTGTACCCAGGGGGAGGCAGTTTAGAGCCCATTACTGCATGTTTTTGTGAGGGTATCTACCCTAGGGGACAAAGGGAGAACATGCAAACTCCCCACCTCGGGTATGGGCAATGACGACGCAGATGACAGCAGCGTCCCTAGCGGGAATCGAACCCAGGACCTTCTAGCTGTGAGGCGGCAGCACTTACCACTGTGTCACCGTGTCCCTTATTTTTAAGGAACAAAATCAGGACTATACCGGCCTGAAATTAATGCTGCAGGCATGAGGTGAGATAAACCTCATGAGGTTTTCAACCTCACCTGCACAATGTGCTGTTTTTATTTATGGTGTTGTCGGTCGGCTGTGTCGTTTTCTTAAAAAAAAAAAAAAAAATACAAAGTCAGGGTCGGTGGATGGTTTTATCTTTTACTTCATTCTGCAGCCAAAACCATCACTTGTACCTCATTTTGCAGGCGTGATGCCGGACATCAGGTAGATTAAATTACTTTGAACTCCATGCTCTCGAGTTCTGTTTAATCCCTGTACCCTTGAATCCCCATAATCATCATCGAGAACCTATTATAACAAATAGGGAAAACAATGAATGTCTGTCTGCCTTTTGTGTCCTGCATGGCCTGACCGCTTAAACCCGATTCTCCCTTTGTCATGCTGTGGGGGGAAAAATGCTCTCAATGCGACACATGGACAACCTTTTTGTTTTGTTTTTGCTAAACAATCGACTATCAGGTTTTCCAAAAAGGTGGCAATTGATGCTAAAGTGAAGGCTGCTTTCCTTGAATACGTTTCCCTCTGTACTCTCAGTACAAGTAGAAAGCACACTGCAAAAAAGGCATTCTAAATATAAGAAAAAAAAAATGTAGCAGGTGGCTACAGCCTCTGTCGTGGTTAAGATGTTGGACCACGACAGAGGCAGTAGTGCCTCTGTCGTGGTTAAGATGTTGGTCCATTTTCAGTAGTGTTTCAAATACTTTTAAATATACTGTAAACACTGAAATATCTTGGGTTGTTTTGCATGCCATCATGTTTGGTGGGGCAGACTGGGCATTTAGGGGGGCATTGCCCCCTAAATGCCCCCTAGATGTAGCGCTTGGCGTGCGCTGCTGCGCGTTCTGTCCATATCAATTTATAAGTGCCATCGATTGGCTCATTGAGCTGTACGTCTGTCAACAAGTGAGTTGTTCTCTCACTCACTGAGCAGATGTTAAAGGGATGGTTGAAAGAATGACTCACCGATCAGTCAAACCAGCCAAACCGGAGAGCGATCAATACAACAGCTTGATGGATGGAAATATCACCCTCTATTGGATGAGTCAGGTGTTCTAACTGTGAAAGTCTGTTTGCTTTTTTTCCATTCTGTGTTGGAGTGCTGAGATTTGTGTACTTTATTTGTACTTCAATTCTTTAATCTTCACGTGTTTAAGAGGTGACAGTACTTCATTATAGACCCGTCGATGTGATTATTATGCATCTTCCCTTTGTATTTAGAGTTTTTTCAGGGGCGGATCTACGCATGGGCATGGGGGGGGGGCAATGCCCCCATAAATGCCCTGACTTCCCCACCAAACCTGACGACATGCAAACAAACCCAAATTTCAAATATATTTCAAATTAAAGTGCCTATAATTAAAATGATTTGAAACACTACTACTGCTGCTGCAAACTAACTACAATTGCCGCACCACTAAACCAACAGCATTTCATCATTGAAAGCAGAAAACTTTCTGAGTCAGACCTTTAGCTTTATGCATGCTGCGTGTCTGTTGCAACTTCAACAACAACTGATGTTATTATTGATGCTTTAGGCTACTTGACAAATATAAGTCCTGTAACTGAAAATGGTATGGGGGCGACTTCATCGCCCAATTGGGAAATGTTACATCCGCCCCCAGGTTTCTTCCTGAAGGCTGAAACCTTACCACAGCCAGAGCCTTAGAAATAGACAGAGTTGCGCCAACTCTGTTCACTTCATGGGACCAGTCCAATGGCCGCTCCGCTACATATACCTCTATTGGACAGTGACAACAAATAGTGACAACCGGAAGTTACTGAATGCATTGGAGTCTATGGGCTCGAGCGACTGCAGTACATGGACCACGTGAACTGGCTATTTTCTGTCACCTCAATGTCGCAACTCTGTCCATTTCTACGGCTCTGGCCACAGCCAGCTGGCACCTGCAGCAGGTTCACCAATCATCCACAGCTCCTCCCCTGCTATAAAAGCCATGGAGGACTTCAGTCAGTGTCAAGGTAGACACAGAGCAGGCAACACCACTGCTCCATAGTTAGCCCTTTGTTTTCGTTACTTTAGTTAATTCAGTTTGGCCTGGAGATGGCTGGCAGTCCTTGTATCTGTTATATCTTTTAGTTTTCAGTTAGACTTGTCTTTTTAGGTCAGGGGAGGAGAGCACAGCTTCGACGTCCCCGCCGATAGGGGGTGTCGACGTCTCCAGGGCCCTTCTTTGTTCTCCTAATGTTGGTAAAGTAATGCAACTACAAGTGTAGGGGTCAAAATATACATTTTGTGTTGATTTTTCCTTATTTTTCCTGTTTTGATTGCTTCAATTATCTACCTAATTAATGAGCACCTCCTACCTTTTGTTAAAGGGGAACTCCACCCATTTTCAACATTTTAATATGTCATTAATATACCTTTATGTTGTGTGGACACTGGACATGATTAAAAAAAAGTTCCCCCAATTCTGTATTTCCTAAAAATGGAGGTCTGAAAAAAACATTAACATGGTGAAATACATCTGACATCATCAAGATGTATTTCACCATGATTTTTCTTTCAGACCCCTTTTGAATTTTGAAAATGGGTGGAATTCCCTTTAAGTCAGCTGTGTGCGGGGGAATCATTCAGTTTGAGAACAATGGGCCTCATATTTTCTGTTGACTGTTTATTTTCATTGATTTGTTTGATTTTTGACTGTTTTTCAGTAGATTTTTGGACATTTTTCAATAAACCACCTCAACTGCAGCAGGTTTGCTGGATTTATTTTGTTTGAAATGTGTCACAGTACAGCCCATATAGCTCAGCCTCATGGCACTTCCTTTGGTTTGATGTTTTTTGGAGAATTAGTTGCCACATCAACAAGTAAAACGATAACTAGTATGTATTTGTTCCCATTCAACTACTATTGATTCACCTGCAATAAAGAAGGTAATCTTAATACTTTTTTTGGGGGGGAAAGGTAGTTAACCTGTTAAACCTTGTTTGCTTGTGACATCCTTCCTTTATGTTGGTTTCCATTTTTGAGCCACTTGTTTAATATATTGTTTGGAGACTGCAACAGCAGGCGAGTGGGCGATGGTCGAAGTAATTCATCTTTTGGGCAACATATAGGGCCAGTGGTGGATTTACGCCAATGACATTTGTGTGTTGCACGCCACTGGTGTCCTACTGTTACCACTAACTCTCTCCCTCTCTGTTCAATTAACTAAAACAGGCTAGAGCAGCAGCCTGAGTCCTAATAGTTGCTAATGGTGTCTCGTCTGCGGTGTGGACCATTGCAAACCAAAGGGACGAACTGTGTCCATTGATTCTGATTATGTTGCCCAATCGATATTTTCTCATAAGACAATGGTGCCGATTATCATCTAATGCAATGCGTGGCACTGTGTTCCATGGTGCTTGCATCATTATGTTTAAAGGAGAAGGCTTTTTCACCTTTTAGATGTTGATTTATTTCCTCAAAATAAAAACTGGTCCAGTTATTTGGTGGGGGGAAAAAACTCCTTCTTGGCTATGGGATGTTGTTTCCAAATGCATTTTATTGCTATATGTTCTCTCTCCACCATGTGAACTCAACTTTTGGTTCAGCCCTCTTATGCTACAGCTGAACCACTGCTGACCCAACAATAGCCACGTTTCCATAAGCCTTATTTTTGCGCAAAAACGGCTCTTGCGAGGAGAATGTTGAATGGAAACACTTCAAAATGCGAATAAGTTTCCATTTTGCGCAAAAATAATTTCTCGCTGAAAGGTGCCGTATTTTGGAGCGTATCGGAAGAGCCTAATGCGCAAATGAGGTATGGAAACAGCTTGCGAAAAGACTTTCTATTGGAAAGCACTGGACACGCATTATAGCGCATTTGAAGAGTTGTGTGGCCTGCCGATGAGTGCATTGTTATTTGTTAATTTAAGTTATATTTCTACAAAAAACGCTCAGAACGGACGAGGGACGCATGGCCAATAACGTTCAGACTCCCATCGCGTTTGTTCATGAAAGTCACAAGGCAGCTACAGGTCCTATATTTACAGTATCTGATCTGTATCATCATGCATGATAGCTAAGACACGCAAGTGATATCAGACATAAACAGCTGTTTTACATGACCGGGCTCTGCCATTATAGATATTATTCCGTTAATAAAGTTCAAACCCTTTTTCCTCGCACGTGTCGCGCTGCAGATGACATGGTGTAGTCTACAATATCGCATTTCATCAGTTAATGGAAACAGCGGACAATTCGCTCTTCTTTTTTCGACTTAAGTTCATACTCTTCCTATTTTCGCAAAGGTTTTAGGGAAACGTGGCTAATGACAGTGAAAGTGGCTATTGACATGGTGGAGAGAGAATATATAGCAAAGAAATGTATCTTGGAGCGATGGAAATAGGTGAATTTGAACAACATCCCATAGCCCCATAAACTAAAGGGAAAACAACTGATAAGGAGTTTTTTTCATCAAATAGCAACTAGACTACTTTTTCGGAATAAATCGTCTGCAAATAAAGGTAACACAGCCTTCTAGCGTGGAATTCTACTTGACACAGGCTTTCTAAAAATGAGCTGGAGCAGGGGCGGAGCTAGGCATGGGTATGGGGGGGCAATGCCCCCCTAAATGCCCAGACTGCCCCACCAAACATGATGGCATACAAAACAACCCAAGACATTTCAAATTAAAGTGCTTATATTTAAAATGATTTAAAACACTGCTACTAACTAACTGCAGTTGTGTCACCACTAAACCAACAGCATTTCATCATTGAAAACAGAAAACTCTCTGAGTCAGACCTTTAGCTTTATGCATGCTGCGTGTCTGTTGCAACTTCAACAACAACTGATGTTATTATTGATGCTTTACTTGCCCAATAAAAGTCCTGTAACTGAAAATGAAGCCGCACCCATACCATTTTCTCTTGCCCCCCCAATTGGGAAATGTTACATCCACCCCTGTAATCAATTCTATTGGGACAGTAAAATAAAAAGTAACAGGCCTGGTCGTCTATATACCTTCAGGTTGAGCCGTGGATCCTCCACCAGGGCTCTCAGATCGCTGACGTGGGGAATGCGGACCGTCTTGATCGCCAAGTGGCGTCTCTCTCGGCACGCCTCGGCGGCCATGGACACGTTGAGCGGTCCGCACCTCTTCACGCACTCGCCCTCGTCCCCCAGGACCAGGGCCTGCTCCGTGGGGCCCAGGGGGGCTTCGCACACCGGCGGGGAGCACAAAGCCTTGCCTGACGGAAAAGAGTTGAATACTGTATTATTGGCGGAGATGTAATCGGTACAAGGTACAGTCAAACATAAATACAGTAAAAAAAAAAAAAAAATCTCAGCTTCAAAATGAATTTAATCATGATTAATCACCAATCGAACTATGTCGAAAATATGCCATATTTTACTGTACAGAATTTGAACATTTAAAAAAAGAAACAATCTTTTAAATATTTATCAAAATAGGTGATCTACAAGCCCCCAATTGTTGTAAATCCCTCAAGCTATGCTCTATGGTTACAGGGAGGCACAGAGCTACTTGTCTCCGTAAAACTGTGCTCTACTCATTTTTTTCGTGAGAAAATGCTCAGTCAGTTGAGTTAATGTGCGCCATGAGTTAATTTAGTTAAAGATTTTAATCAGATTAATCCACAAAATTAATTTAATCCCATTAACTCGCTATTTTTAACATCCTTAAAATACAGTATATTCAGTATTCAAAATGTCCATCTGCATTTTGACGGACTACAAATATGGGTGAAAACCATGCCTACTTAGAAGACCATTTGTAGGCTTTGTTGTCACCTCTGTAGTGGCGCAAATGCAAGTTTTCATAGACCATCTTTAATTATGCCACAGGTCGTTGTGAGGAACTAATCTGATTGGTTCAAACATGTCACGTCACAAGTGGTTCAAACCAGCACTGTTCACCGGTTAATGAAAGTGATTTCAGCAAAAAGAAAATCAGTGATTCTCCTAGTTTTAAGGGTTTCACAAGAGGGTTTGGTCTAACATCCCAGATAGCAAAATGCATTGATTCAACGTTGAATTTTGGTTAGATAACCAAAATTCAACGTTGAATCAATGCATTTTGCTATTTGGGCTAACATGATTCTAATTGGCCCTTCGGTGATGCTTGTGGAACATGAAATATTGCTTAATTCCAAACATGCTGTAAAGGAGAATTTGCCCATGTTTGTTCTGAAAGGTGGATGGAACTGGATTGTTGTTATCGCTTCATTTTTTATTCAAATTACTGGTATCCAAATTTTGATTTGATAGAAATCGGAGTCTATTTATGGGCATGTTATTATAGGCAATTTAAAAATGTTGAAGATAGTGCCCCCATTCCCCAAAAATCTCTTTTAATGAACATTGAGTGCCACTGTACGGTATCCATATTTTCTTCATCATAATATAGCCTATTAGTCCAGTAATAATGTCATTTGACAAACTAATTACAAAAGAACCTGCTGATTTGGTATCTTTAATATATCCTGAATAACAGAAAAAGGTTGCCTAGAATTGTGTGAGAGGAAAGGTTTGACAACGGCCTTTACAGTGTGAACAACACTGACATTTTATTTTAGGCTAGTTTGATATGTCACTACTTAGAGCTTGGTGGATATGTCCAAACCTTTCCCCTCAGACAATTCCAGGCAGCTTCTTTTTATACAGAATTAGCACAGTTTGGTTCTTTTGCAATACGTTTTATGGTTGTACTGGTATTTTCCACAGAATTCTTGTACTATATGAACCCTAACGGGTCCATTTGGTTTCACAAAAAAAGGTCCTAAAAAAGAAACCATTAAAGGGGAATTCCACCTATTTTCAAAATGTTCCTGAGAGGGTACAAATGGAACCAAATGGAACCAAATGGTTCACATTTGCATGAAAGAAAAATCATTAACATGGTGAAATACATCTTGATGATGTCATCAGATGTATTTCCCCATGTTAATGATTTTTCTTTCAGACCTCCATTTTTAGGAAATACAGAATTGGGGGAATTTTTTATCATGTCCACACAACATCTCTAAGGTATATTAATGACATATTAAAATGTTGAAAATGGGTGGAGTTCCCCTTTAACATGGTGGAACACAACTTGATGTCATCAAGTTATGTGTTAATCTTTTTTTTTTTTCATACCTCCATTTCTAGGAAACACAGAATAGGGGCACCTTTTTATCATGTCCACACAACATCTCTCAGGTCTATTAATGACATAGTATAATGTTGAAAATTGGTGGAATTCCCTGTTGAGTGTAGGGAACCAGGGTAGGGGTAGTTGAGGGGAGTGGAGAGCAGAGCAGAGCGAATAAAGCTACTGAAACATCTTCCTTACTGGCTCCTCTTCTAAACAGCTTGTCCGTGGAGTGGTTGGCGGGGTGCGGTCGGATGTAACTCTCCAGGCTGTTGAGGTGACAGTGGTAGAGGGACCTCAGCAGGTCCCTGGCCGCTCCCAGCATCACCCTCCGCTCCGCCGGGTTCCGACTGTGGGCCAGACGAGGCAGCAGGGCCGACTGGACGTGGTACAGAGGCTCGAACAGGTAGAAGACCTGAAGCAAGAGAGAGGAGTGAGGAGAAAGGCACTCTATCCATGGATTGAACAGAGCATAATCAAGAGTAATCACACGATCGAATACAACGAGTAGATGCAGATAACAGATACCCGTCGGGCAAGTAGATATTTTGTATTCATTCATTGCATTGGTTGATCACGGCTACTACTAGCGAGGCGGGGCGAAGGAAGTTTTACTGAGGTTATGGTTAGGGTTAGGTTTAGGCATAAGTTTACTGAGGTTAAGTTTAGGGTTGGGGTTAGGTGTAGGCATAGCCTAGTTTCTGAGGTTATGTTTACGGTTCGGCTAGGGTTAGGGTTAGACGGTGCTTAATGCATAACTTCAGTAAAACTATGCTTCGTCCCGCCCTACTACTAGTAGCTGTGATCCACCGATGCAATGAATACAAAACATCTACTTGCCCGGTGGGTATCTGTTATCTGCGTCTACTCGTATTCGATTGTGTGATTACTCGTGATTATGCTCTATTCAATCCATGGATAGAAGTCGAAGCGGCTTAGAAAGGAGGGAGCAAATCAAAGTCCAGTTGATTCACGGAGCACTTATAATAAAAAAACAGCCGACTGACCAAAGTGCCGGACGAACGATATTGAACAAAATGCTGCACGGCATCAATAAATAACACGGAACAAAGCGCAGTAACAAGAACAAATCCACGGAACAGAATGTCTCGAGACGGCGAGTGTGCAGCGCGTGTGCACGCCTGCTCGTTTTGTGCAATGCCTGTGAAGTGTGTGTGTGTGTGTGTGTGTGTGCGTGCCCGCGCGCATGACCATTAGTTTAAAGGTTTCCATGATATGAGATTTGCAAGCTGTGACGTCAGAAATAGCATGAAAATCCGAGTCCTTGTTGGGGACAGAAACCCCCAAACCACAGACAATGTATTTGAGGTTAAAACTTTTTTTTTCCATTTCACAATCCCTCTAATATTCATGGCCCTGTTGGTCATATGTGGTACTGCACAGAGCCAAACTCCATTCAGAAACTTCCAGTGTAAACATGGCTGCTCCAGGAGTTACGTTGATTTGTGTGCTCTCGTATCAGTCGGTGTAATTTTTCAAAAATTGGTTGACAGGCGCCAGAGGTAAAACCCTGGTTTTTCACCATTTTTCCTCCTATGATACAGTCTGTAACTCTTGAAACCATTTGGTTTCATTTTACGCTAAGAGTTAAATTATATTCCATCAACAACATCTGAGTTACCTCATTTTCAATAATCTACACATTTAGAAAATGGTAGAAGAATTGCTATTTTGACCAACATTTTTTATTTCTCCTAAATTAGTCCGAGAGACTAAACTCAGCATCAAATGGTGGTCCACTCCACCGTGGCTAAAATGCTGAATAAATAGTGGTAGCCCTGGTGTGAAGTGCCATTAGTGCATTATGGTTTTGGCAGTTCGCAACACTGCTATGCGCATGCAATAAGCCTGTTAATAATAATAATCAAACCTCTGGGTGCTGGTTGAAGAGCTGCCCCACAAATGACGACCCGCTCCTGGTGGTGGCCAGGATCAGAACGTGGACCCTCCTGCTCGCGTTGTAGGGCGGCGTGGAGAACGAGGAGGAGGAGGAGGACGAGGAGGATGTGACAGGCTCCTCGCAGCCCGGGTCCAACCCCTCCAGCAGCTCTCCTCCCCCGGGGGAGGCTGCGACCGACCCACAGTTGACGGCGGGACCATTAGGGGCGGCCGCATTGGGGCCGCCGCCCCGGGAGCACAGCGAGCCGAAGGGCTTGGCGGAGAAGGTACGAATGGCCGTGTACTGGATGGCGATGGAGGCCAGCGCCAGCAGCACCATGGACTTCCAGGAACACTGCATGGTGAGCGGACAGCCTCATCTAGACGCCACGGGGACTGCTCTGTGGAAAAGAGGAGGAAGAGGGACAATATGGAGGTCTGGAGAGAAAGAGGGATATACTGTAGGGACTTCATGTTAACACAATTCCCGCGATTGACATTAGACATTTGATTTGACATTTGATTTTTTAATATCGGTATTGATAACGTGTTAATTAGCTCGATATTCGATATTAGCGGTATTGACCACTAGATGGCAATGGTGTGCAATCAGAGTCGGACACGTTCCACCAGTCACCTAGTTCTCAGAATTGTGACATTGAGGGGTCAGAAACTTAGCGCTCTGCTGTTCAAGCAGCCTAAATAGGGAAGAACTGGAGTTGGAAATGCATGGTTTCCGAAAAGCCTAGCCTAAATAAGGGCTATTTTAGGCATGTGTGTAACATGAAAATTGTTTGTATAGTTACAATTAAAAGTCTCATTGCTCATATTTTAATAGAATACAGTATAATGTCGGTATTTGGCGATATTCGGTATCCGATATTTTTTATAGACCCAACAATATTACTCGGTATTGATTTCCAATATCACGATAAACGGTAATACCGGTATATTGCCCAAGACTAATTGACATAGATATGCTCATCCAATATAGTTCCGACTGCTGCTATTGCTGCAGATCTACGGCAATCAGTGCTATTGTTTTATGAAACGGCCATAATGATATGTTCATTTCTTTTTTTTCAAACAGTTCTCTCTTCTAAAATTCTCCTATGGGGACTAATAATACTGAAAATATATGGAAGGAATAAGGAAGGACCATCGGACTGTCTAAACAACAGGGAGTACGATTACATTTGTTCTTACTGTTCTTAAGTGACAGAGAGGCACGCATACTAGTGTTAAATACTCACAAGTGTTCAAATAAAAACCTTTCAGGTGCAATGTTAACCTTAGATTCACATGAAAATGTTACCTCATGGTATAAACCTTTAAACAGGGGAACTTTTGAAAAATACTAGCCAGAAAAATGGACCAACCACAACCAAAGAACCCTAATCAAAACAGTCAGGTTTGCCACTTTGCCAGCATGTTAAGTTGTATTCGGTGAGACAGCATGTTCATTCGGAATCCACGGACAAACCACAATAGCACCAAAGTCTCTCAAAGGCTCTCTGTCCATTTCACAAAATGGAGATAGTATTAAAAGAACAATTCATTCACCACCCACCATCCTGTGCTTGTTCCTCCGTAGACAGGGAGAATAGCGTCGACTGTCATCTATTTTATACTGCAATAGAAACCCCTCGCCAACGTCGTTTGCATTCTAACTAACATAATATGTTATGTTACATGTTATTGTAGCCAGGCAAAATTGAGCCTCAACAGCCACCGTAGACTGGCTACACTGTCATTTCCTGTCAATCAATGTGGAGTGTATATAAAGGTCCTGCAGTCTAGCAAACAGGTTGCTTGGTTTTGACTGTGGGTCTGACCTGTCACCTGTTTAATTGTATTATACATTTTCCCTACCTTTGGTGAGTAACATGATGAATAGGAACAGAAGCCATTTATCCCATTGTACTAAATTACTGTTTTTAATTGTATGTATTTCAATGCTATTATCCAACCCAGGGTGAGTTCATGTGCCTGGGAGTGATGAGCTCATGTGCTGAGGGGAGATTATGTGAACAACTACTCAAATAGGTATACAACATCACAATATCATATTCTTGCAATTATGTATTTGTGTATATTATACTAAATGTTGGTTGTGTTCCACTTTCTTAGATGTCACCACTGCTGTTTTGTATAGACGAGCCTTACATTTTATTATTGAGCCATTGCTTTTGTAGCCATGTTTTTATTGTTTGTCTGAGCTAACTTTAATAAGCTTTTATGTGCTTGGGAGGAAAATTCGTGTCTCAATCTCATTAACGAATTTGTGTTGTGGGGAACCCAATTTACAGTTACTTGGTATTTCCTTGATGTCAATATCAAGGTGGCGTAGTCGTACTCGCATTGTAGAGTAAATTCCTTGCCCACCAGGGCACATTATGTTATATGTTTACAATATAAACATCCAGAGACTTTAGTTGTTTGTGTTATTTGCGCCACCCTCATTGAAAAGAATGTATTTCCAACTCCAGCTTGTCCCTATTCAGGCTGCATGAACAGCAGCTCGAGCGTTCAGTTTCTGACCCCTCAACACCACAACTCTTCTCTTTAGTAGTCTGACTTCTGCTGTCATTGTTGCCAAGTATTGTGAGAGAAGTAAGCCAATAACGGCAAAAAGCCCAATAATATTGTATAGTTGGTATTATCCATACTACCATATGTATGTCTATGATTAATAGTGTGCTATATGCAGGAATTAAATGGTTATAAAACTAACCTGCATGTCATGTTATAACTGAGACTGAGTTCATACAGGTATTGGCTTGCATGCTGTATGTTCAAGGCCAAATATCAAGGACAAACTTTACTTTTAGTCTAAATTGGGAGTCAATATGCTCTCCAGTCCACTTCCAGTGACGGCCATGAAGTATCAAATGAACTGTTTTGAATGAGAATCAGCTGTTGTCAATTTTACAGACCCTCAATGTGAATACCGGTATAGTTTCCTCTAATTAAACATTATAGTGATGATACTGTACAATCGGCTCTGCGATCAAGATGACACTGCAAGACAGTGTCACGTACATGGGCGGATGTAACATTTCCCAATTGGAGGGCAGGAGAAAATGGTATGGGGGCGACTTCATCGCCCGTGTCGCTTCGTGCCACGGGCGATGACATCGCACCCATACCATTTTTGGTTACAGGACTTTTTTAAGCATCAATAATAGAATCAGTTGTTGTCAAAGTTGCAACAGACACGCAGCATGCATAAAGCTAAAGGTCTAACTCGGAGAGTTTTCTGTTTTCAATGATGAAATGCTGTTGGTTTAGTGGTGCCACAACTGTAGTAATTTGAAATATCTTGGGTTGTTTTGCATGCCATTGTGTTTGGTGGGGCAGTCACGGCATTTAGGGGGGCATTGCGTACATGACAATAGGATATAGGTACTGAAGTATATAAACACAGTGAATGTATCTGGTGACTGACCACAATATGGGACCCAGCAACTCAAAGAAGGGAACAGAAAGTAACAGAGTAGTTACTTTCTGTCCCTTACAAGTCACCATGCTGTCTCATGACTTCTACTAGTTTCTAGGCTACTTCAACAACAGTAAACAGTCGCATATGATCATATCCTACCATATCATTGGCCACAGTGTTCTGGCTGAGTGACCATGGCCATACATTATTAGCCATGGTCACTTTTTAAGCACATCTACCCCATTAGAATGTACCAAAGTAGACTAAAGAAGAGAGGTCATGCCGATATGCATATGAGTGAAGAAAATATTATAGAGAATTGAATTCAATTGGCACATACTGTACATTAATTAGTAACGTAAACACTAAACAGACAGACTATCTTCCCAACATAAAATGTTATAGGTCTAATATAAATTTCATAGGCATCCACAATTATTCACGACAGCAATTAGCCTAGACTATAGACACTATGTGACACACTACTGTACTGTACTGTCTTTAAAGGGGAATTCCACCCATTTTCAAAATTTTATACAAAGAATTTATACAAATGTGAACCATTTGTACCCTCTCTGGAAGAAGGGGTCTGAAAGAAAAATCATTAACATGGTGAAATACATCTTGATGATGTCAACAGATGTATTTAACCATTTTAATGATTTTTTTTTCCAGAACTCCATTTTTAGGAAATACAGAATTGGGGGAACTTTTTTTTTTTTTATCATGTCCACACAACATCTATTAATGACATATTAAAATGTTGAAAATGGGTGGAGCTCCCCTTTAAGAAGACACACACACACACACACACACACACACACACACACACACACACACACACACACACACACACACACACACACACACACACATCCATAACGCCAGAGAGAGATCATGTGTATTATACAGTAGACTCACTGCATGTGTAACTATACAGTACACACAATCTACAGTATATAAGCTATGTATGGGGGTGGATGGAGCCGCATAGGTACATTTTTATTTGGGCCAACAATCATTTCCAGTATTCGAAAAACAGTAGCCTACAGCCTACGCTATAAAAAGGCATAGGATGCCCTTATTGCCCTAACGATCTCTTAAATCTCAGTGTAGTCTAATTATTACATTATGCCGGCGGGAGCACAATATATCTCCACGTCGTTGACGTGAAATGCACGGCTGTATCACGATATGGCAATAGGCTGACACAGTAGACGTATCCTACAGTTCTCTATATGTTCCGTTTTTGTTTGAACATAGCCTATTTAAAGGGTGGATAAGGCGACACACGTGAACTTGATTTCACCTACCGATATAATGAACATCGCCACAGTTAAAAACAATAACGCACGACCACCATGCATGCAGGCACGCGATGATGGCCTATACATACATACCTCACACTGTTATTATGTCGACTCGGTCAGGTGCTGGTGGTGCTGATGGTGGTGTAGCCACGCACACCGAGAGATGGTGATGATGAAGAAGATGATGATGAACGCTCCACAAAGAAATCCTTGATATTATTTTTGTCACTCCGCAGCAGCAGCAGCAGGACTCATGTGTTTGCGGTCTAGACATCATTAAATGGAGCGATCAAAATAGGATGATGAGCTATGCATGCTGTCAGTCAGTCTGTCTGTCTGGCCACGATCGAGATTCGAGTGACAACGTGCACGGACGTACCGTACGGCGGACACCGGGTTGAGATCAAAGGAGATCAGAACGTTAAAAGAGCAATCAGGGGGCTGTTCATTTTGAATCTGATGATATCCAGGCAGCAGATCGCAGCTATAGAGTCAGATCCACGCAGCTCAGCTGGAAAGCACATAATGGTATGGGCTAATAAAGAGGAACCCTGTGTGAGGGGAAAATCTCTCTCTCTCTCTCTCTCTCTCTCTCTCTCTCTCTCTCTCTCTCTCTCTCTCTCTCTCTCTCTCTCTCTCTCTCTCTCTCTCTCTCTCTCCCTCTCTCTACCACCCCCGATTTCACCCCCGTTCCCAAGCTGCAATTTCCCCAGGTTGATGCCAACCTCCCTGGGGGAAATTACAGGCAAGCACCATATAGCTAAATCATTTATAATCTCCAAATGTGTTGCTTTTCAGTCCCTCCATCATAGAAATAACTCGGGGGAGGTGTGTGTGTGTGTGTGTGTGTGTGTGTGTGTGTGTGTGTGTGTGTGTGTGTGTGTGTGTGTGTGTGTGTGGTGTGTGTGTGTGTGTGTGTGTGTGTGTGTGTGTGTGTGTGTGTGTGTGTGCGCGCGCCTGTTCGTGCGTGACCTCAACAACAGTGTCCTCATATGCTCTGTCCTTAATAATGAGGACATTTTGACTCTGTGAGGGGAGGATGCCATTTGCAGGTCGAGTGAGGAAAACCTTTTCTCTATAATCCGCAATACTGGCCGTTTTAGGCTATGTATAATCAGGGTTAATGCGGTATGTGTGTGTGAGCCTGCGAAAAGCACATATATCAAAACCGGTAGGCCTACATCAATTGTGGATGATTTATAGCGGCAGACCGAATCAGCTGTTGGCAAAAAAAACTGTCATTCCAGACAGATAGGTCTGGAATGGCTCAATTGTATGCCCACTTCCTACTCCAGAGAACTGGGGTGGCCAATCAGGACACAGTATTCAAATATGTTTGCATACTGTGTCCCGATTCCCCACCCCAAATTTCTGGAGTAGGAAATGGGCATAAGATACAATCTGAGCTATCTGAGCTATTGAGCTATTCCAGACCTATCTGCTGAAAGACACTTTTTTTTTTTTTTTTTTTTTACCAACACCTGATTCGGTCTGGCTTTTTCCAGGCTAGATGATCGATTGAACTCAATTTCTGGCCATGAGTCTGTGTCTCAAAGTCAGTGGCTCTGTAGTTTAAGAATGCTCCAAAAAATACTCGGCAGCCACAATCATCCATCCATCCATATTCAACCCGCAATCAACCCTCAAGTATGGAATTCTCCGCTGGAATAGGGGTACTATTCTCTTTGTCGAGCAATGGACTTTTTGGGCAGAACGTGATCGTTTTTCACTGAAGGAAAAATATTTCCTATGGAAGTTTTCTATTGGCAATACGATCGTGTTCTGGCCAAAAGGTCAATTTTATCCGTGTGGTAGGGGGCTCAGAGTGCCAACACTAACGTAAGTAGGCTTTCTAATAACACAAGGTGTCTTTATTTTGGTGAGTAGGTAAAATGTTCTTTATATATCCACTCCAGAAGAGAGGCTGGTCGGGTGGAGTAATGGCCGAATGCACGGAGAAGAGCAGAGCTCCAATGCAAGTCAGACTCAGAAGCAGTGGAGCTCTGGACCAGAGCTACTTTTGGTGGATCCCGATTCCTGAGGCGTTCCCAGGCCAGTGTTGTGGAGATATAATCTATACCAGGGGTTTTCAACAGGTGGTCCGGGGACCACCAGTGGTCCTTGAGAGGCAGTGGCGACATTAGGGTTCGTCAGCCATGGGTGCCGATATCAAAAGGGCCCTCTCAGCGTGCGCTCACACATGCGCGTGCAGAGGTGTTTGTCAGATAATTTGGATCGTTTGGGAAGGCTCTCTTTTACGTCCTATCCCACCTTGACTAATAAAAATCAACAAGCAACATTACATTATAAGGTTTGAATACTAATAGCCAGAAAATTATAACAAGAGTCTACCAATCAGCCAACCATGCTATGGATAAGCAGGTGAAGATGAATGGATGTATTTAGATAAATGTATTTTGATAGATGAATACAGACATCCCACCCTAGAAAAAACTAAAATATATTAACATTTAGGGCTATGCCACACATGATAAGTGATTAACATATCCTACCATAGATTATATGGTTGCAGTGGCTGTTTTTTAATCAGTAGAGTCAGTAGGATTGTTATTTGGTTACAGTTCCTGTCAGCTATGTTTTAAAGCTAAATTAAAATATATGATAAACACATAAGATAAGCATATTAAGCTCTTTGTGAGGACTTATAAATAGCTCTTGATTATATTAAGATTATATTTTATAAATATAATTGATTATATATAGGCCTAGAGTAAAATAGATTATACTGTGCAAACAGACTGAGATCATGTAATTAGCTCCATATACACAGCTGTGTCGTATTCCATATTAAAAGAACGGGGAATCCCCAATACACATGGCACGGGGCACAGAGACAGTGCATGGAGAAAATGCGAAAATTTCCCCTCTCCTTTTGTGTGATAAATGCATACTATAAACGCATGACCTATATAGCAACTGAAAATATACTTGGATATACTTGGACCACACTTGGAATTATTGAAATCGGGTGAGAATGGCCTGAGAGTTTTTAGATTGGAATCTCAAAAAAATCTCGGCGGACTTTCAAAAGGTAAGCACAGAGTCGAGCAGCAGCGACAACTCCGTTCTCTTTAAGTGGCCAGTCCAAGGGCGGCCATTCTACATGGACCTCTATTGAGGATCGGGACAATAAATAGGGACCAACATGCTGCACAAACAGCTCTCGAGCGCTTAGTTTCTGACGCCTCAATGTCGCAGCTTTGACACTAGCCATCTTTGTACGTCTGACTGTAATAAGGTTGCTGTTTTTTAGATGAAAGTAAAGTGACATTAGCTCATCTCCCGTATGCTGCTCACGTGGGCCCCACGCAACAAGATATACTTTAATAAAAGGAGAAGGAAAAAAGTCTGTTTGGGCCTCGGGGCCCCCCTAGAGTGGCGATGGGGCCCATGGGTGCCACGCACCCACGCACCCATTATAAATGACGCTAGTGTTGAGAGGGTTCCAGGTGGTCCCCAGCTAAGTTGTTTAACCAATTGTAACTCTCGAGAATGTAAAAATGAAACCAAATGGACCCTGGCGGGTCCATTTGGTTTCATTTTTACACTCTCAAGAGTTAAAATATCCACCATGCAAATTAGTCCAAGTCTACACAACTAGAAGATTCATGGTCATGGACAGAAGCAAAAGAAATCTTTAGTTTTGGGGTCTGTGGGTCTAAAAATATCCTCAATTGGTGGTCCGTGGCTCAAATGCTGAATAAATGGCGGTCCCTGCTGTCAAAAAGGTTGAAAACCCCTGATCTATACGCACCTGGTAGTCTGCCACATATGGTCTCTTCCCAGTGGGATGTTCATCGAAGACCTCTTTAGGGAGATGCTCCGGAGGAAGCATATCCTTAGAGATGCCCAATTAACCCACCTAAGCTGACAGTGGCTGGATCCTTTCCAAGTCCAGGAGCAGCAGTTCTATCATTGCTCTGCTCTCATGGACTCACTATACTTACTGTATGTTCTCAACCTTATCTCTGAGGGAGATGCCAGCCAGCGTTGCCAACTGCCAAAATCCAAAATGCACTAGAATGCTGTAGAGCAGTGGTTTTCAACCATTTTCATAGTAGGGGCCCACTATTTATTCTACATTTTAGCCACGGAGTACCACCATTAGATGTTGAGTTTAGTCTCTCTGACTAATTTAGGAGAAATAACTGGCAAAATGTTGGTCAAAATGGCAATTCTTCTATATTTTGAAAATGTGTAGATTCTTGGAAATTAGGTAATTTAGATGTTTGAATGTAATTTAACTCTAGAGCGTAAAATGAAGCGAAATGGACCCGTAAGGGTCATATTACAAGACCAATGGTCCTTTCTAGGAAGGAAGGAGGACTCTTTCATAGGTATCAAGGGTTTTATATCTGGCACCTGTCAACCAATTTCGCTCCAAATCATCAGCAAAAAAGCACTAGATTTTCTGTCAGGAGTTTTTCACTAATTTGGGCGCTAGGGGAGTCTGAAAAAAAGCTAAATAAAATCCACCAAGTCGGCAACACTGATGTAACATTCAAAACACTAAAGTAATGTAATGGTTTCTTTATTTTGACAGGACCTATTAATGTTTGTATTAATGTACACATGAAAATGTAGTGTAAATCCACTGATTTAGAGAAGAATCTGAAATGAGACTTGAGTTGTTCTTGAGGCACATTTGCAGAGTGAGGATATTGCATGTCTCTACTAATACAAGTTAAATCAGTCTTATGTTGTTTTTAACTTTTCACGTGGAGTTGTCGAGTTGCCAAAACTGCCAAGTGCACATTTTAGTGAGGCGTCTGCTATAAGCACAACTCAAAATATCTACGTCTAAACAAACCCAGCCGCTCTGCTCCGTCGATTGAGTTGGCATCATTTTGTATTATATTCCCTGGTACTGTATATCGGTCTTCCGTATAATTGGTATCAGCCAACACACAAACTGTGGTATGAGGCCCAGACGTTGATGGATGTAACATTTCCCAATTGGAGGTGGGCAGGAGAAAATGGTATGGATGCGGCTTCCTCGCTCTCTCAGGACTTTTATTAGGCATTACAGGGCTTTTATTAGGCAAGTAAAGCATCAATAATAACATCAGTTGTTGTTGAAGTTGCAACAGACACGCAGCATGCATAAAGCTAAAGGTCTGACTCAGAGAGTTTTCTGCTTTCAATGATGAGATGCTGTTGGTTTAGTGGTGCCGCAATTGTAGTTAGCTAGTAGCATTGGCATTAGCTCATCTCCCTTCACCAACGCAATACTGATGAAAGCAGCAGCATGACGGAAGTAACTAATACTTCCGTCATGTTGTTGTTGAAGTTGCAACAGACACGCAGCATGCGTAAAGCTAAAGGTCTGACTCAGAGAGTTTTCTGTTTTCAATGACGAAATGCTGTTGGTTTAGTGGTGCCACAACTGTAGTTAGTTAGTAGCAGTAGTAGTGCTTCAAATAATTTTTAATGTAAGCAATTTGAATGCCACCATGTTTGGTGGGGCAGTCAGGGCATTTAGCCCCCCCCATGCCCATTCGTAGATCCGCCCCTGATGCAATATCACTCACAGCATGCTGGGTATAATGTCTCAAAGGGCCGGGGCACATGCAGTACTGTCCACATTCTCATAATAATTTATTAGGAAAGGGCGGGGGGTGTTATTATATTGCCTAGTTTTTAATTATCACGAAGGGTTATACAACTCCTGAACCCCCCACGGACGTTCCGCATTAATTTCCCATCATACTCCAATTTCCCCAATTGATTTATGTAGATTACATCTTGACCTTTCAAGGCTTGGGTATTATAGCGAACAAAGCGAAGGGACGTAGTTTTCACGATTGGACACCATATATTGGATATTGGCGAGGGTTACAGGGGCCTGTTTATGCGCATGCAGTAGGAGCATGCTATCAATTTGCAACGAGAGCGGCAGCAAAGCCTGTTGAAAGGTAGAGGCCCCCCCCCACCAATCACACCACCCCACCCCCCCTCCAATTAGTGCGCTTGGCAGGGGCGGATCTAGGCATGGGCATGGGGAGGCAATGCCCCCCTAAATGCCCAGTCTGCCCCACCAAACATGATGGCATGCAAAACAACCCAAGGATATTTCAAATTAAAGTGCTTATATTTAAAATGATTTGAAGCACTACTACTGCTACTAACTACAGCTGTGTCACCACTAAACCAACAGCATTTCATCATTGAAAACAGAAAACCCTCTGAGTCAGATCTTTAGCTTTATGCATGCTGCGTGTTGCAACTTCAGCAACAACTGATGTTATTATTGATGCTTTACTTGACTAATAAAAGTCCTGTAACTGAGAATGGCATGGGTGCGACTTCACCATTTTCTCCTGCCCCCCAATTCGGAAATGTTACATCTGTACATATGTGTAGCCGCGTGGAGGAGGGCATGACCGACGGGCATGACGGACTCTGCTGTGTTCGGTTTGTCCCTCCGATGCTGCACTGAAGTACACAAGTGGGCAATTATGTTTGTTTGAATAGGTAGGGGGTTGAGGGGGGCCGTGGCGAGCATCATGCCCCGTGCTCCTCTGTGATCGCGTGTTCATAAGGAGATGATGAGAGAGGAACAGAATACTAAACAGCAGCTTAATTGCGGGGACTGATTACACCACGCTGATGATTTCCATGCCAATGCCACGCGCAGGACACAGCGGTGGTAATTGGTTTTCAGAGCCCCCCCCCCCCCCCCTTCGCGCCACGGGGCTTCATCGCCCGTGGCGCGAAGTCGCACCCATACCATTTTCAGTTACAGGATTTTATTAGACAAGTAAAGCATCAATAAATGAAGTTGTGTTCAACGTAGGTTCAGGAGAAGAGACCACCCACTGTTCAACCCATTCACACCGTCACTCTAATCTCATGACCACGTTCAGCCAATCTCTCCCGTTCCCCTTCTTCCGATCATGTCCAACCAATCACGTTAACTTTCCCACAGCTTAAATACACCTCCTCTCTCCCTCTTACCTGTTTGATACTGCTTCGCGCTGTCAACTCCCGTTCGTTACTGCTCCACGCCGTCAAATTCCCCCTCCCTCCTCCCCATCTATCCCCCTTTTTCCTCAGCCTTCCCGACTAACGTTCGTTCTCCTTTCTCCTAGGAGTCTCGAGGGGGGCATCGTCTGAGTCGAAGCGATCGAACGCTCCCGGGCCGAGCACGGCGGTCATCGCAACCGTAGGCTCCCGGCCGAGCACCAACGATCGTCAGGCTCCGAGACTCCGCCCCCACCCAAAGTCTCGCCCTCCTCGGTCTCCTCATACACGTACCTTCGTTCGCACAATAAATACTCTCAAACCTGAACAAGTTGGTGTGGTCTTTTACTAGTGAATAACATCAGTTGTTGAAGTTGCAACAGACACGCAGCATGCATAAAGCTAAAGGTCTGACTCAGAGAGTTTTCTGTTTTCAATGATGAAATGCTGTTGGTTTAGTGGTGACACAGCTGCAGTTATAGCAGTAGTAGTGTTTCCAATCAGTTTAAATATAAGCACCATTGTGTTTGGTGGGGCAGACTGGGCACTTAGGGACCCGCCCCATGCCCATGCCTAGATCCGCCCCTGTCCCATCTTCCAGTAATCTTTCAATAATTTCCGGGGGGGGGTTGTTCGAGAAGAGAACAAGAAAGAAAGTTCTGTGGATTAAAAAAAAACGTCAGTATAGCGCCTGCATGGCCGGTCCTTTTGTCTGAGGACAATAGCGGAAAGGGGAGGAGATTAGAAAAGAGACGGGACAAGGAAAGGGACAAAAGACGGCTGGGATAAGGATAATAAGAACAGAAAAATGGAATGAGAAAAGAGGTATAGGAGATGTGGATGTTTTTGGCCCGCTGACAACAATTCACACAGAGAGAGGAGTTAGGTAGAAGCACTGATATTATATTTTGTGTAATTATACACACTGTTCACTATTCACACTGTTACATGATGTCTCAGCAATCAACGTAGATGGATGCCCAGTGTGTTTTGGTGTGGAATTCTCCTTTAAAAGGAACAGAGGGGGGAGAGAACCGGCAAAGTTATCAGTTTGGTCACGAGGATCGAGGCTCTTTGCATTCCTCTATTTTAAGCAGGCCATTTAATGAAGTGTCTCACAGGAACAAAACCTCGGGTGCGTTTGTTCTCGTGGTTATTAATTCTCGAACACAAAGAGACCCTCGATCCTGTCCGCTCTTCAGATGCCTTCTCCTGTCTTTTCTCTTTTTCCATCTTACTCTTGCTGTCTCTTCCTTCGTCCTTATTCAAATCTCATCAAATCTCAAATCTCTGAATTGATATTCTTTATCAATTTAATCCGAGGTGTGCGTGCGTACGTGTGCGGGCGTGCATGTGGTGTGTACCATCTGGTCCCCTCCCCAAATTTCCAGTAGTCTGACAACAAACAGCCCAACAGAAGCTCAGGTTCTAATTTTAAGTTGCATAATAACACTTAAGTGAGATATAACATAGGCTACTGTAGAAAGCTAAACTACCACCTGACATTGGGTTGCAATGTAACAATGCCAGGGGCGGATGTAACATTTCCCAATTGGGGGGGGGGGGGGGGGGGGGGGGGGGCAGGAGAAAATGGTATGGGCCGGGGCGGCTTCATCGCCATACCATTTTTCAGTTACAGAACTTTTATTAGGCAAGTAAAGCATCAATAACAACATCAGTTGTCGTTGAAGTTGCAACAGACACGCAGCATGCATGAAGCTAAAGGTCTGACTCAGACAAATTTCTGTTGAAATGCTGATAGTTAGTGGTAATTTGGGGTGGGACCCCAAATTACTCCCTATGATGTACTGTGCAGGCAGCCATTATTGTACAATAAATGGGAAAGGGTGGAGCAGGGTCGCGATGGATGGGATGCAGTGCTGTGCTGTCTGATAGAGGTCAGTGATGATGGTAGCAGCAGGGCCATCGGTGGGAGTGGGACGAGCAGCAGGCCTGCGACGTTAGGTTGCGCGTGGCCAGTGTTGCCAACTTGGCGGATTTGTCACTATATTTAGCTTCTTCTTTTTTTCAGACCCCCCTATAGCGCCAAAATTAGTGAAAAACTCCTGGCGGAAAATCAATTGTTTTGTGAGTTGGAGAGAAATTGGTTGACAGGCGCCAGAGATAAAATCAAACCCTTGTTTTTCACCATTTTTCCTCCTATGATAGAGTCCTCCTTCCTTTCTAGAAAGGACCATTGGTAACCAAATGGACCCTTATAGATCTGTAACTCTTTGAGATCGTGAAATGAAACCAAATGGACCCTTACGGGTCCATTTGGTTTCATTTCACGCTCTCTTTCACGCTCTCAAGAGTTAAATTATATTCAAACATCTGAATTGGGCCTACCTAATTTCCAAGAATCTAAAACTTTTCAAAATGTAGAAGAATTGCCATTTTGACCAACATTTTGCCAGTTATCTCTCCTAAATTAGTCAGAGAGACTAAACTCAACATCAAACGGTAGTCCACCTCCTCCGTGGCTAAAATGCAGAATAAATCGTGGGCCCTGGTATAGAAAATGGTTGAAAACAACCACTTACCTAGCGCATACATTCTAGTGCATTTTGGAAGTGGCCACTAGTGCATTTTGGGTTCTGGCAGTTGGCAACACTGGGCCATCGGTGGGACGAGCAGCAGGCCTGCGACGTTAGGTTGCGCGTGGCCTAGATTCTCTGGTTGCCGCTTTTCACGCCCTTTTTCCTCCTCCAATTTAGTCATTATGCCAATTAATCCATCCCCACTTCTGCTGTTGTCTGCCTTCCCCACCCGTGGCTTCCACTCTCTCGAGCGTGGGCCAAATTGTGTTTGTACAGAAGACTTGACAAAGCCGGACGTGCTGCGGTGGACTCGAACTCCCAGCCCTCTGCGGTTACGTGCGTCGGTGTGCGCTGCAGGCACAGGCCACCCAAGCGCTATCTGGCCTAGATTCTATATAAAAACTTTAAAAAAGATCACTCACAGTCAGACGTAGTGGGACGACTCATAGTCACTCACATGCACGGACAGGACAGGGGACTGAATCACAGCGATGAGAAACGGCCAAAGCTGCACTTGCATATATGTGACCTGCAGGGTTTCAGATTCGTTGTAGATTTCGGAAATTTACATAATAGTGCACTAACGCCTATCTGTATAGGGCATTTGTGAAAATACAACCCAGTCTCATGAGGTTTAGGCGAATATGCACGTTATGCACGGGGCCCATTACGTGCATACTTGCCTACAATAGGCAAAAATCTGTGCATATTCGCTCACAATAAATCCATGCATATTCATCTTTCCAGTGAAAATGACGGAGCGGCGCCGTCTCTGCCGACCATGAGCATTGTGAAGCGCCACTGAGCGAGGCGCTAGCCGAGCAAATTGCTGTGCTGAACATTGCGATGGTCGGTAGAGCCGACTCAGCCACATCCGAGTTGCGATGTGTTAGGGACAGAATAGTAAATATTATAAAACCCAAACTGCCCCACCCCCAACTAGCCACTTCCGGTTTGTGGAAAAACACACCCAAGTGCATATTCATGGATTTTTGCATTAACTCGCAGTATATGCATGCAATTCGTAGGTGGCATTCCATGCATATAGTGTAGTACGATCTGTGAGACTGCACTGGAAAATAAGAGAAAGTAGTAAGGTAACAAGGAAAGAATACTAAATAAAGCAAGATGTAAATAGATATATAGATAGAGGATACTGTAGACATGAGAACAGCTTTGTTCATGAGAACAGCTTTGACATTAAGTGTAAGTCTCTTGAAAGCGGTGGAATCTGGCACAAATTTCAAGTGATCAGCCACTGTAGCAAGTTCCAGGATTTTTCTACCTTTTGCAGAAAAATCTGCCTGAGCACAAGATGTTTGACAGAAGGAAACACTCCAGTGGCTGCTGCAGCTCTGTGTAGTCTGTTGATTTGCATAATGCCTGAGGACCATGATCGACAACAGGCAACATCGTTACTGCTCCATGAATTCATGTGACTCCAAGTTGTGAGTGGCTGTAGTGTTCATTTCAATCGCATATCAGTCCTCCGGACAGATAATTCAGCCATCCGACAATTCTTAACAGTCATACGGCCTTGTTAACCACTTGGATATCAGACACACAAGACTTTGACTCTGCCCATGGAATGGAGACCTTTATTGAAAGGATAAACCCCTTGAGATGTAACATCTCATTTTAGAGGGGGTCCAGAACACAGAACAGTACAGACAGTACATACAGTGAGTAGTAAACACTACATACAGAACGGCACAACAATACATACAGAAACAAGTACAGATACAGCAGGACAGGACATAAAGAAGCTCTCCCAGAAGGACCCACCCATCCCACCACATCAACCCATCAGTCAACATTGTGGAGTGGTTTGTCGGCCTGTTTCTGCGTGTTGTGAACACTTTGTGTCTATGGGGCATAGGTGCCCACACTTTTTTGACTTGAGAGTTACCGGTACTTTCAAAATGACCGGTTCAACAAGATCTACACATCAAAAATGTGATTGTTCCACTACTGAAAATCCAGTAGTGGATCAAAAGTATGAGCTTTGAAATAGTTGGTGATGGTATTACTTACTGTTATAGTGTTTAAGAATAATGCACATATAATGAAAAAGGGGGCGAATTGGAAGGTTTTCTTGTATATGCTATTACTGACGTTATTTGAGGTTTGAGTTGACAGTTTGTGATGTTGACTTTATAGTTTCTGGCACCCAAAACTAAGAACTTTCACGTTTGTGTCCACAATTGGGAAAGAGAATTGGGAAAACTTTGGTCAAAATAACAATTATTCTCCATTTTCTAATTGTGTGGACTCTTTTATTACGTAATTACGTAATTCAGATGTTTAAATATAATTTAACTCTTGAGAGCGGTAAAATGAAACCAAATGGTCCGTAAGGGTCCATTTGGTTTCATTTTAATGCTCTCAAGAGTTACAAATCTATAAGGATCCAAGTGCTGCAGGGACTGTCATGTGATCTACCTGCATGGTCTGTGTGATCTACTGGTAGATCACCATCTACCTTTTGGGCACCCCTGGTCTAGGGTGTCTCCAATAGAGAAAAAAAAGTCAATTTGAAGCAGATGACAAATGATCAAGACTTTTCATTTACCCCTCTATCTAATTGGGCACAAGAGCTACAACTTGCAAACTCACAACCGGAGTTCATCAGCGAAAGTTTGAATAGATTCCCTTAAATCCTGTACGCTTTTAGTGAAACAGACTTGACTAAGTAAGCCAAATGAGCTTATATCGATTGTTGCGTCCTCCGGCGAAAGTTCACAACTACGCCAGATCCCAGCCCATATCATTACGTCATTTCCATGCAGGACTTCTTCACAAGTTCAAATAATTATGCTGGGCCAGATCGGACTACATTGTAATTGACCTCGTTTGGACTTTATCAGATCTATTCAGGACATCCATCTTAGTAGTCTGGGGTTGAAATCAGGTGATCTGCTGACTATATAGTCTTGGTTTGACTTGATCTGACCGCAATCAAGACGTCACTAATCCATGCAGGTCCTGACCGCGCGCTTGCTGACTTGCTGGGGAGTTACAACTCTCAGTGTTGCCAACCGCCAAAATCCAGAATGCACTAGTGGCACTTCCAAAATGCACTAGAATGCGCTCGAGTAGTGGGTTTTCCACCATTTTCATACCAGGGCCCACTGTTTATTCTGCATTTTAGCCACGAAGGGCCATCATTTGATGTTGAGATTAGTCTCTCAGACTGATTTAGGAGAGATAACTGCCAGAATGTTGGTCAAAATAGCAATTCTTCTACATTTTCTAAATGTGTAGATTCTTGGAAATTAGGTAATTCAGTTAAATATAGATATAGAGTTAAATATAATTTAACTCTTGAGAGCTCTCAAGAGTTACAGATCTATAAGGGTCCATTTTGTTACCAATGGTCCTTTCTAGGAAGGGTCTCTATCGGAGGAAAAATGGTGAAAAACAACAGTTTTATCTCTGGCGCCTGTCAACCAATTTCGCTCCAACTCACCAGCCAAAAAGCGCTAGATTTTCCGCCAGGAGTATTTCCACTAATTTTGGTGCTAGGGGGTCTGGGAAAAAAGCTAAATATAGTGACAAATGTGCCAAGTTGGCAACACTGACAACTAGTTGGAGAGAGTAAAACTTTCAAATTACTCAAAGAAAAGACCTTTAATTCATGATGTGACAAAACCTGCACCTAATGTAATAACTAATTAAATAAGCAAGATTAGATTTTGTGGTTATAACTAGGGCTCATTATCATTGGGAGATAAAATAAATTGAAATGATAACATTAAAGAAATTCCAAAGAGGTATGTCCCACAAGTTAGTGTGCACATTAAAGTAAGTAGGAGCCTATTACTCTTTTATTTGAAATGTACACCATCTTTTCCACACACACACACACACACACACACACACACACACACACACACACACACACACACACACACACACACACACACACACACACACACACACACACACACACACACAAAAGCTCCCTGCACACCTGAAGTACACCTTTAACGAGTTGCTCTGTAATTAACGGCAGGCTTGATAATTAGTTATCTCTGACAGGCTGCTCCCATATGGACAAAATACAGACCTAAATAAGTAGATATATGCATGAATTATTATTACAGACCTAGATAACAGTAACACTATCAGTATATGTATATTTTTAAGTTAACTAATCAATGTTATTTACGTTTACTTCACAAGTTCTTAACAGAAATCTCCAAACCTGCAACCTGCAAAAGAATCTTAAATCTATAGGCCCAGTTGTCCTGTCTACAATATATCTATTCAATTTTTCCTCAATGATTTGGACGCATGTCTTGAAATTCTAGCCTCAAAACCAACACCATAAAGGCAACACGATTAAGGCAAGTACACTACTTCAGCTCTTATTGTAGTCACACGGAATTCAAAACACTATATAAACGCTGATGCCATTGTTGTAAAATAGATGAAAATTGCATTTCCCATTCACATTATTGACACAGTTGTTTGTTGCCTAAATTTATAGATAGATTGGTTCAAAGATTAGATTTCATTGACTGTATCATTAGGGATGCACCGATATGGAAATTCTTAGCCGATACGGATGTTTAACATAACAGTTTAACCAGCCGATTTTGACATTTCGTTTTTGTTGTTTTTACTGCTTTCCTTTTGTGTCAAAAGTTAAAATTGTACATCTTCAATACAATAAGTAAATATCTAGAACCTGCAGCTTAATAAACCCTGGACAACCTGTTGAAAACCCCTGTTAAAAAAAAAACACCTGTAAAAATCCATAGATTAGCCGCACCGTTGTATAAGCCGCAGGGTCACTGAAAAGCATGTGAAAAAAGTAGCGGCTTATAGTCCGGAAATTACAGTATATGAATTATACGATTCGCACTAGCTCTCTATATATAAATTCACCAATTACCATTCAAGAAGTCATGATGGCTTACAGCGGCTCAGCTGTTCTGGGACTCTGTGTACTGTACATGGCAGCAGGCAGGCAGTCGTACTGTACAGTCACAGGCATGTCATACAGGGAATGTCATGCTGTGAACTCGTGGTTCTGTACATATCCATCAGTGAGCTATATATGACAGCAGTTTTCAATACTGTTTTTTCTCTCCTTTCGTTTTTCTTTTGTCTCTCATTGTCTTTCATTGAGACATATAAATCTGAGATAGCAATGCACAACCAGTTTCCGATGCTAGATTCTAGTTCACAGCACTAGATTCTAGTTTCCGTCGCTAGATTCTAGTCCCCCACGGTAGATTCTAGTTCCTCTCAGTAGACTGTAGTTTCTGAAGTTAGATTCCAGTTTCTAACACTAGATTCTAGTCCATGACACTAAATTCTAGTTTGTGACACTAAATTCTAGTCCCTGGCGCGAGATTCTAGTTTTTCTGGAAAAATCTCTTTCTGTGTCTGTGATGCTTAACATAGTTCATAGGAAGGACCCCCAGAAATATCTATTATTTAGCTGCAGAACCTCATCCAAAAACATGTTGTTCTAGGGATCCCCCAGAAGCAAAGATTTGAGTGATCAAATGCTGAAGACACAAAAATCAAATCAATTCAAAAAGACGAGACAAGAAAAATATGAAGGGAAAATGAGAAAATTCAAATGATTCACGTGGAAACTGGACAGATTGTGTTGAGATTGCTGTCAACGTCTTCTTTAAGGGATGTTAGCTAAACTAGTGCGTTCCAGATGGCCAGCTCAGTCCATCTGAACTGGTGTGTGCTGCATGGTGGCAGTGATGATGGGGGGATGCCTGTCAACCTCCTGCACGTGTCCAGTCCATGCGTGTCTGGCATTCATGTTATACCGTCTGGACCTTTGCTCCATGTAGTGTCCTACCATGGTGCTTAGGTCAATTGGGGGGGTCCACCAAAAGTGCGATCCGACCAAGGAAATGGCACCCACCCTCACCTCGCCTTGCTTGTTGTTAACATGACCACTGCTGGATTCCACCCACAGCCTATAGATCAGGGGTTTTCAACCTTTTTTTCATCCCACGGCCCACCATTTATTCAGCATTTGAGCCATGGACCACCAGTTGATAACACCCGTCGTGCCACGAGCAATGAAGCCGCACCCATACCATTTTCAGTTACAGGACTTTTATTAGGCAATTAGGCATCAATAATAACATCAGTTGTTGTTGAAGTTGCAACAGACACGCAGCATGCATAAAGCTAAAGGCCTGAGTTTTCTGTTTTCGACGATGAAATGCAGTTGGTTTGGTGACACAGCAGTAGTAGTAGTGTTTCAAATCATTTTAATTATAAGCACTTTCATTTGAAATATCTTGGGGTGTTTTGCATGCATGCCATCGTGTTTGCTGGGGCAGACTGCCCCCCCCCCCCATGCCCATGCCTAGATCCGCCCCTGATCAAAGTCCTGGGACAATGAGGAGGAAGTGGTGATGGAGGGCAGGACTGTGGGGTCTGAGAGCTCCTATGTAGCCACACAAACCTGGCGCACAGCATGGCGGCTGGGTGTTCGATTCATCAATCATTAAAACTCTTGGACCGAGACAGAAAAGAGCTTTTTGGCAGCTACACCCACGCGTGACTGATGATGGACAACACCGCGGATCGACGACCTGAAAACATAATGCCTCCGGCCACAGCTGTTGCCAGTGTGGAGGCATTTTACAGACTGGGCCTTTTCAACCATTGCTTGTAGGTCACAATGCAGGTTGGATATGTAACTCCCCAGACCTTCATCCTTACAGGATCTTCGAGGAGAGTTCATGCACTACTGTCCATGTCGTTTTTTATCCAAGCTTCTTGCTGTTCTACGGAGCCCCTAATAGGACATGTACGAGTAAATTAAAACCCAAAGGTTTCTCGTGCACACGAGAAACTTTCTCGTGCGTACGTGAAACTTTTCTCGTGGGCACGCAAAACTTTATCGTGCCCACGAGAAAAGTTTCACGTGCGCACCAGAAAGTTTCTGGTGCGCACGAGAAACTTGGCTAGAACGCTATTAAGGGCTCCGTAGATCTATCTATATGGTTGGCAACGCGATTTTTCAGTTGCCACCCGAAATAAAGCAGCGGGGTTGGGAAGGAGCGCTTGTTTTAATTGCCGGCTACTACTAGTAGGGCGGGGCGAAGGAAGTTTTACTGAGGTTATGGTTAGGGTTAGGTTAGGTTTAGGCATAGGTTTACTGAGGTTAAGTTTAGGGTTGGGGTTAGGTGTAGGCATAGCCTAGTTTTACTGAGGTTATGTTTAGGGTTTAGGATTAGGCTAGGGTTAGACGGTGCTTTATGCGGTTACTAACCCTAAACATAACTTCAGTAAAACTATGCTTCGCCCCGCCCTACTAGTAGTAGCCGTGATCCACCGATGCAATGAATACAAAATATCTACTTGCCCGGCGGGTATCTGTTATCTGCGTCTACTCGTTGTATTCGATCGTGTGATTACTCGTGATTATGCTCTATTCAATCCATGGATAGAGGTCGAAGCGGGTGTTAACTCCCCAGACCTTCATCCTTACAGGATCTTCGGGGAGAGTTCATGCACTATCGTCCATGTCGTTTTTTATCCAAGCTTCTTGCTGTTCTGTTCTTCTGGGGGTAAATACTTTACATACTGTGATATTCCCTAAGTACCTAGGGTCACTTTCAGTTAGGAGACATATAGGCAGAGTAAAGATTGCTTGCCAGCGCTGTTTTTTCTCTTTGGATGATAGTATATGTTGTAAATAGGCAGGAATCAGTAATAAAGAATGAGACCAAATATTAGAGGAGAAGATTGATGATGAGGGACCGAGAGTCCTGGGGCCAGACGCTTTGGGTTTTAGAGTGCTATGGAGTCGATATCTGACAACAGAGATGGATTCAGTGAAAAACCTTAAGAACAGTGCCTGTTCTCACCCAGTATGTCTAGATCAGGGGTTCTCAGGGGACTTGACCAAAGCATTTCTGGGCGTCCCCTGCTGCCAAAAAATGTCCACTAGATTACCACCAGTAACCAGCATTAACCAGTAACAGCATTAACTGGTAATCTGCATAGTTATTCTCCAAAATGGACAAAAAGATTGTTTTCTTTTGCGGCTTCCGCAAGCAAATCGCTCAAGTTCTTAGTCGACTGCATACAGTATGTCGGTCGCATGTCGGTGGCGTCCCTGTCGGGCTACTCAGGGATTGGCTGATGATATTTACATACACTGTATGTATGTCTGGGTACTGGGTAGGTGTCACACTCTGCCCTTTAGTGTGGATAATGTGGGCCGAAGGAAAATACCCAAAATATTGAAAAGTAACAAGCAGAATCCTTGGTACTAGAAATATGTTTTAATCACCTTTAGTGTTGAGACAGGAACAAGAACAGCAAACAAAGTATGTACAAAACTGGGCAGTTTGGCCTTGGATCCCACACCAGTCCTGCATTGCCTGATTGCACTGGGAGGACTCCACTCTTATAATGCTAAGCCCCTCCCATGGACCATACCAATCCCTGAATTGATTCCACAATTACCCCAGTTAAACAATGTCCAGAGACATCACAGTTTTCATCTACACATTTAAAGTGTCACACAGACTACTGATACAAACAATCACATAATATAACCCAAACATCATAACTCTACTTCAAATAACACATTTAACCCTTAATGGTGATAAAATCAGTCCCAGTGGCAGGCTGAACTGCCACATTACCTCCCCTCCGTCCAGGCGCAGCCGTAGTGGTAGAACACCTCTTTACACAGTACCTCAGAGTTCAGGGTTTTCAGAAGACAATCTGAAGCCTTGGCCAGGCCGCCGTAGTACTGATGCCACTGGCCACTGACACTGCAGTACAGGCACCACTGGTTGCTGCCGCCACAGCTCTTCCGCTGCTGGTCGCTGGCGCCGGGGTGCCGATGCTGCTGGTCGCTGGCGCCGGGGTGCCGATGCTGCTGGTCGCTGGCGCCGGGGTGCCGATGCTGCTGGTCGCTGGCGCCGGGGTGCCGATGCTGCTGGTCGCTGGCGCCGGGGTGCCGATGCTGCTGGTCGCTGACGCCGCTCCAACCACTCTCACCTCGACCACCAGTGCTTCTTCTCGGCTCCTCTGTGCAGCCACAAACCAAGGCAGCAGACGTTCCATCTCCCCCTGGGGCACCGCAGGACAGTTGTGTGATGCATATGCCCCTTTCCTCCTCGGCGAAATCCCCTTTCTGCTCCACAAGCTGCAGTTGCATTTTAATAGTTCTGCTTCTTGTTACCATCCTCTTCCCCGGACTGGGGATCCTCCAGGTGGCCATCCCCCTCTGGGTGGCCATCCCACCACTGTCACCAAATGTCACACTCTGCCCTTTAGTGTGGATAATGTGGGCCGAAGGAAAATACCCAAAATATTGAAAAGTAACAAGCAGAATCCTTGGTACTAGAAATATGTTTTAATCACCTTTAGTGTTGAGACAGGAACAAGAACAGCAAACAAACTATGTACAAAACTGGGCAGTTTGGCCTTGGGTCCCACACCAGTCCTGCATTGCCTGATTGCACTGGGAGGAGGAGGACTCCACTCTTATAATGCTAAGCCCCTCCCATGGACCATAGCAATCCCTGAATTGATTCCACAATTACCCCAGTTAAACAATGTCCAGAGACATCACAGTTTTCATCTACACATTTAAAGTGTCACACAGACTACTGATACAAACAATCACATAATATAACCCAAACATCATAACTCTACTTCAAATAACACATTTAACCCTTAATGGTGATAAAATCAGTCCCAGTGGCAGGCTGAACTGCCACAGTAGGCTTGATAGTCCTTTGTTGACTGTTGATGCTGATTTAAGGTTCAGTAACTGGTCTAAAGGATTTAGAACAGAGGTGCCCACACTTTTTTGACTTGAGAGCTACTTTTAAAATGACCGGTTCAACAAGATCTACACATCAAAAATGAACTAAGAACTTTCACGTTTTTGTCCACAATTGGGAAAGAGAACTGGCCAAACGTTGGTCAAAATAACAATTATTCTCAATTTTCTAAATGTGTGGACTATAATTTAACTCTTGAGAGTGTAAAATGAAACGAAATGGACCCGTAAGGGTCCATTTGGTTTCATTTTAACGCTCTCAAGAGTTACAGATCTATACATTTTAGGGGACTGTCATGTGATCTACCTGCAAGGCCTGTGTGATCTACTGGTAGATCACAATCTACCTTTTGGGCACCTCTGATTTAGAACAACAAATAGACATCATTTTAATAACAGTACTTGCATGCTCTGCTTGCACACAAGTAGGCCATGTACAACCGACTACTAGAATGGTATGTATTTTCTTAGAATATATATGTAGTATCCGAAAATAAAAACAAAAATGAATTGAATAGTATACTGTATATTAGGCCAATATATATATATAATATAATATGCCAATATATCGCAATTCTTAATGCCATGATATCCATATCGAATCGCCGGGTTCAAAATAGTTTTTTTTCATGTAGGTCCTATTCATTAATTTATTCATGTCATGACTGGCTGATGTTAGCAGGCTGATTCTTGTTCAGAATTCCGCCCATTTCCAACCTTTTACTGTACTGTATTTTACTTGATGACGACATCATTAAGTTGTGTTTGTTAATGGCTTTTCTTTTCGGACCATTCCACCCATTTTCAAAATCTTGAAAATGGGTGGAATCCTCCTTGTTATAAAATAAAATCACAGTCATTTGTGGGGAAAAATGCAATATATATTGATATATCGATATATATAACAAATCGAATCGCAGCATAAATAAGAATCGCAATATAAATCGATTCAGAACCCTAAATATCAATATTGTATCGTATCGTGAGGTACGTGAATTGTCCCACCCCTAGTGCATATCTGTCTTGGAAAGTTAAGGCTCATTCATACTCCACAGTGAAGCGATTCGCGGTGAACGGGCATCACCGCTTCGCTTCACTCAGGAGTATGACGGAGCCTTTATACAAGGAAAGAGGAGTACTGGGGGGGTGACAACATGCAGGGATGGTGCTTGAATTTTCAGACTGCGGCAAATATGAGGGAGTGATTCTGCACTCCTGACTGGAGGCGTTATAGGTTGTATATGGGGGTGGGTGGATGATAGAGGATCATTGAGAATAAAGGGAATGAAGTAGTGAGTGAAGGGATGGGGCAGGGGCGGATTGGCCATCTGGAGTATCTGGAGTTTTTCCAGTGGCCTGCGCCTGGACGTTGTTTTTTTGTTTTGTTTTTTAGGTCCAGGGCAGGCCAGGGCGCCAGGCCCAGGGTAGGCAAACTAGTGTTTCTAAAATTGGCCAGGCCAATTTTATTTATTCATTATTTGCTTGATTAATATTATTGTACTTATATAAGTCCAGGGCAGGCCAGTCCCAGCCAGACTAGTAAGTACCAGTGCAGTGTTTCTATGGTTCGGGGTTTCGGGGAACTATACATTACAAAGGCTTTTTTCCAAGGTGTTAGACTTCATTAATTCAGCATTTTGTCATCAAATGGCTCAAAACCTGTTTAACTGGTCCTGGAGACTGGAGTTGTGGATGGTCCCAACAGGATGGCTAATATGGCCCTTCACTATTTCCTGCATCCTCTCCACTGTCTGGAGAGGCTGGGGGATAAAAGATTCCCAAAACAAACAAATAAATACATACACACACACAAGGTGGCCTGGCAAAGGCCAATCCGCCACTGGTAGTGAATGAAGGGATGGGGAGAAGTTGGAACATGGCTTAAGTATCAGGCAGCTCAGTAATGGAGTGAGGTGCTGGAACACACCAGGTCCATTCCCAACGTGTGACTATAATGGATACAGAGGCAGTATAGATCAAAAGGCGAATAAGTCAGCAGCACGGCTGTCTGACACCGGTTATATCAGGAAATAATTCCATTTGTGCCAGTGTAGTATCTGGATAGGTAAGACCATTACGTGTAAGAAGAATTTGGCCAAAGTCTGACCACATATGCCCCCATAATGAATAGGCTATCCTCTGAGTAAAGAATCAATGGATTGTATGCAGACTAGGGGCGCGATTTTCATTCCACCCCTTGTCCCTAACGTTACCCGATACCCGCAGCGAATTCCCTTATTGCTATTTTGGTCACCTTTTTCTCTTCCCTTAGCCACTATTCTTTATGCCGACACCGTTATTTGTGGCTGGAGGTGTGGTCATGGGCGTGTTTGTTGCGCAGTCCCTTAAGTTGCTAATTTCGTCAAATAGATTTGGGAACTAGATAACGCCATCAGAGACCACCCGTTAACCGATATGAGAAGGCAGAGCCACGTGCGCACAGTGCTGCGTCTGTGCGCCTTTGGAGATGTCCACTCCACGTGGAAAGGCGCCAGTTCAATTCATCTCCTTATTTATGGATTGTGCTATAAACAGCTGCAGATTGCCTGCTGTCGGTCACTTCCTTGTGTTTAGGTAATGTACAGTATATAATATAATTAAATACATTAATTAACTCGTGATGCAATGCTGTAAATTGCAAAAAAAAAAAGTCGGGAATTTGCGGCAAAAAAGGACGTTTTTTTGATCATTCATTTCTCGGTCAATTCTGGACCATTTTTTACATTTCAAAGTGCAGCGTGACGGGAAAACCCCACTCTCTCAGATGCTGTATAGAATATGTGGGTAGGTCTTCTCTACGATGCGGGATCGGGCAAACTATAACTGTCGGGGATTAGGCGGACCGTTTCCACCGGATCCCCGACAGTTGCAGATCAGGGGCGTAGCTACGGGTGGGCTGGGGTGGGCCACTGCCCACCTAAATAGAGAGCTGGCCCACCCATTGAAAACATGACTAAGAACTTGAGAAAACAAAGGACAAAGACCAGAGAGCCTCTAGAGAGAGCTTGAGAGGTCTAGACTCACTGTAGTTACAGTATAATGGGTGATTTGCGGGCACTAACGACCCAGTATAATGCAAATAGGGCTTTTCATTCACCCTTTGTTTGTAAACCTGCCAGATCGTTATCATTTGGCAGGTATCAAAACAATAGCGCTTGTTTCTGTGGGGGGACTTTCACAAGGATTTTTCAAAAGTTAACTCTCCTGAAAGAAAATCTGTCATGATCAGCAGACACATTGGTAACTAATTTATAAATGGCCGTGATTCAATAGTGAACAGCTGAAATCTATTTGATAATGATTGTGCTAATGAAACAAAACACTGTGTTGGTGACAGGATTATTATTTCATGTCAAGACATTAATTCAAGAAGATAACCCTAGTACAGTAAAGGTTATATAAACTGAAATATAACCGTATATGGCAATAATAGCAATAAATAGATTTCTTGCACGTGCAAATTTGCGGCCATCACGCACGCAGCATGGCCACCCTGAATCGCTCATGCCCACCCTGAATTGAGTTTCTGGCTACGCCACTGTTGCAGATTGCTCGATCCCGCATCGTAGAGAAGACCTACCCACATATTCTATACAGCATCTGAGAGAGTGGGGTTTTCCCGTCACGCTGCACTTTGAAATGTAAAAAATGGTCCAGAATTGACCGAATAATGAATGATCAAAAAAACGTCTTTTTTGCCGCGATTTCCAGACTTTTTTTGCCATTTACTTCATAACATTTCGCAGACTTGGGATAAATGCACGCCACATACAGCAAAAAAAAACATGGAACATGTTTTTCCAACATAACATGTTGAATAGTAAGAAATGATTGAGAATTGACCGATCTATAATTGTTTGAAAATGAGAGCTATAATCTTTGAGAATAGGCTACTCATGTATGTGTCTGTCCTAAGCCCGTAGCCAGGCTGCGTGCTTAGGAGGGTCAGACATAGCAGTAGGGATAAGGGAAATAGATAAGGGATGAATTAAAGGGAATGGCAAGACCAACACGGATTGGATGAGAGCTAAAAACGCCCAAACCACACCTATGCATAATTTAACGGGTATAGGAGGTGTTTAAGGGAGATGGCATGGTTACGAAATTAGCGACTTTAGTGGGGGAACGCCTCTTCCCCAATGCTATGTGCGTTAATTGCGCATAAGGGCTGATGTAACCAAAATCGTGCCCTAGGTCTAGAATAGCTGTCCTCCCCTTCTACGATATATGTGTTTCATTGTGTTTAGCCTAGGTTCAAAAAGACACATGCCACATCTACACATACATAGAGTTATACAGGTCATAGTTGATTAACAGTTGTGTAACTTGTTTTCCCTGCACCCACACAAGACACAAGTCACACAAACCCATGATGGTTGCTTGGTCTCGTGATCCAACCTGAGTGGTTATCTCACAGCTGACTAATCAATCGTCTTTGTCTAAAGGTGATGTCGAGACCACCAACCTCACAGGCTGACGCACACACACATCTATACTGACATTCTCACGCACACACACATTCCCTGCATGTACCAACAACACATTGATGTATTCTGTCTGTATAAAAGACTGGCTTTAGTGTCATGTGGACATACTGTTGCAAGATTCACAGATCCTAAGAGGTCCATGCCCCGTTTGTAATAAACAAGACATCTTTTGAAGCCTAAAGGTCCTGCCTGAGGAGCGTCATCTTTATAAGAGCACCCAAGTTAATTTTGTATCCCACAGTAAATTAATTAAATCAGAGAGGAAACAACACCAGTTTGGTGAATAATTACCAAAGAGGGGGAGCCAGTCCTTGAATCACATAGAAGAAATAAGCTACTATTTTTTAAGGTGCTGATTCAGGGCTGAGCCAGGCTAGAGGTCAACTGTTATCACCATGAAAGATGCCAGACTCTAGTATTTATGGTACCAAAGGTCTCCTTTCTCCCCCTTATTTATATAATTTTTTGTGTTTCTACTTACCTGGGCCAAACATTGTAGAGGTTCAAATTGAGCTTTAGTGGCTAGCCATACTGGTACACAGCGATGGGCAAGTTACTGGGAAAATGTAGTAAGCTACACTACTTGCTACTCTCGAAAAAATGTAGCAAGCTACAAGCTATCCCCAGAAAATTGTAGCAAGCTACACTACAAGCTACACAACAAAAGTAGCTTGCTACATCAACACTACATAATATAAATGTATATCTCAACTTAATGTACAACCTTCTAAATAATAATCATAATAATAAAATAATATAAATAAAAATCATAATAATAATTTAGGGGTGGTTTTGAACCTGGGATGGTGGCATGTTTAAGTTTTGGGATGTATATTAGTGGTTTTCTACCCATTAAAAATGGGTGGAATTTGAAAATGTGTGTGGGAAAATTTAGTAAGCTACAATCCTTGTTACTCGAAACAAGTAGTGTAGCTTCACTACAAGCTATTCCCTGAACAAATGTAGTAAGCTACACTACAAGTTACGGGAAAATGTAGTTAAGCTCTTAGCTACTTGTAACCAGCTACTGCCCATCACTGCTGGTACATCGTGATACATCCCTTCTGTATCTACATTTTACTATTCACTATTTCTTTATCCGTGTTCACAAAGAGGCAACATGAATCATGAATATCTCACAAAGACCACTAAGCTTTCAACAATATAAACATATATAGACTAGTATGCACATGATGGCTTATCTCAGACACACATGCACACAGAGGGATGGAGAGAAGGGGAGAGACATGTAGAAGAGGTCATCATGAACAGGACTCAAACACAACATGCTGCCAGGCCCAAAGCCTGTGATCTGCCTAATCCGATACTGAAAACATTTGAAGTCCTTTAACCCTTTGTACTGAACATGTTTTGGTGCTCAAAGCATTATGTTAGATTTAAGCTATTGAAAAATATCAGACGACAAGCTCACAGCGCGCCACCGCGTGGTGCGAATATGAGCTTGTAGCTCTTGTGAAAATGTGATGCAAATCTTTGAATATACAGTATATTCTTTCGGAAGCAAATATTTTGAACTAAAATCGTTGCTTCAGGGAGATCCCTACAACAACTTGTTTTCAGATGTGGGTCCGCAGCCAAATATAGATAATTCTGGGGGTCCTTGGCATGAAATATGTTAAGCATCACTGACACAGGAACATGGATTTTTCAGAGAAACTAGAATCTGTCAGAATCTAGCATCAGAAACTAGAAACTAGTCAGAAACTAGAATCTAGTGTCAGAAACTACAATCAGGTGTCAAATAGAATATATTCTTAGATTTGCGCATCATTTTCACAATTTTTCCAAAAAATATCAAATCTACGAGATCTATCGCGCCACCGAGTGGTGCGATATGAGCTTGTAGATCTGACATTTTTCAATAGCTAAAGTGTATAGCATAATGCGTTGAACACCAAAACACGTAAACGCATCAAGGTTTAAAGTCAGATACAGCACCTCCCGCACCAGAAATTGTCGTTCTTGAACTTGGCGTTCTGAATGTTCATCTTTCTGCCGTCAGTTCATTTACGGCCATGCACCACCGGCAGCCACTTATGTGACTGCGCTATTTATACAACTGTAGCTAATTTTAGATATATTGTAGCGTCCCATCTGGGCCATTTGTGTCCATGGAGATTTCCCATGCAGTATTGCTTATGGATGATTATGCCACATTTGTCATCTGTTAATTATTCATTGTCACTTATTTGTGTTGCTATTTGTACAATGGGACAAATGTGTTTTGGGGACTGTGCTTGCATGGGATTTAAATGTCATGCTGTTTTATGTCCATCATTCTCCCTTCATGGTGAGTGAGTTGTTGTGTAACCAGTGTTGCCAACTGCCAAAATCCAAAATGCACTAGTGGCACTTGAACTTCCAAAACGCACTAGAATGCACTATAGATGCTTTCCTGGAAGGGAAGCACTAGAGACGGAAGCACACAACTAGAGAATGTAATGACAATTAATCTTCTACATTCTCTAGTTGTGTAGACTTGGGCTAACACACAAATGATGAATATTTTAACTCTTGAGAGTGTAAAAATGAAACCACAGAGTTACATCTGGTGCTGTCCATCATTTAGCCTGGGGTTTGAATACCACTAGGAGGAAAAAATGGTGAAAAGTGAGGGTTTTATCTCTGGCCCCTGTCAACCAATTTCACCCCAACTCACCAGCCAAAAAGCACTAGATTTTCCGCCAGGAGTTTTTCACTAATTTTGGCACTGGGGGGGTCTAAAAAAACAAAACAAAGCTAAATATAGCGACAAAAGCGCCAAGTTGGCAACACAGTGTGTGCCAAAGCCTCCTTTCAAGATGTGTGAGCTGTTGTTGAGAGTGTACAAATGTGAACCAAATGGACCCGTAGGGTCCATTTGGTTCACATTTGTACACTCTCAGAAAAAAAGGAAACTCATTAATGGTGAATTGATGACATCATCGAGATGTGTTTCACCATGCTGGTGATTTTTTTTTCCAGACCTCCATTTCTAGGAAACACAGGATGGGGAAACTTTTTCACCATGTCCACACAACATCTCTAAGGTGTATTAATGACATAGTAAAATATTGAAAACGAGTGGAATTCCCCTTTAACGACAAACTAAAGTTAGCAAATTTAAAGTTGTTCTGATTAAGGTGCGCAACTTTTACATTAGAGACCTCTGTGTTGTGTAAACAGTAGCAGCCCGTAGCGCCTCGCCTTCCAGCCAAACAACACTTTAGCATGAATAGATGGAAGTATTGAACCGCTCACAGAACACTCTGGGGGGCCAGGGGGCCGGGCAGGGGCTACACAAACAGCTGGAAGGTCTTTTCCACAAAATGCCTCCGTTCCACTGCATGCAGTCGATATCCAAAAAGAGGGATCAGCTTTTTAAGTACACTGTAAAATCCTCACTGGTGAACCCAGGGGCGGATCTAGGCATGGGCATGGGGGGGGGGCAATGCCCCCCTAAATGTGCAGTCTGCCCCACCAAACAGGATGGCATGCAAAACAACCCAAGATATTTCAAATTAAAGTGCCTATAGTTAAAATGATTTGAAACACTACTAGTGCTAATTACTAACTACAGCTGTGGCACCACCACTAAACCAACAGTATTTCATCATTGAAAACAGAAAACTCTCTGAGTCAGACCTTTAGCTTGATGCATGCTGCGCGTCTGTTAAATGCAACTTCAACAACAACTGATGTTATTATTGATGCTTTACTTGCCTTTATCGCCTGTGTCGCTTTACTTGCCTTTATTGCCCGTGCTACTTGCGTTTATCGCCCGTGACGCTTTACTTGCCACGGGCGATGAAGCCGCCCCCATACCATTTTCTCCTGCCCCCCCCCCCCCCCCCCCCCCCCCCCCCAATTGGGAAATGTTACATCCGCCCCTGGGTGAATCTTGAAAGTGTACAAAAATGTAATTTCACAAGTAAGGGTAGATACAAATGGCTAAATTAAAACTGGGGATTTTTATTGTGTATATACTGTATGAATTCAGAAACTCATGCACCTTTAGTCCTCGTCTTTCATTCGATGAGTCCCTTCCGTGGATTTCACTATAAATATCACTCTTTCGACTGTTATTGAATTCCCGGTGCAAGGTTTATTGCAGTATCCTTGAGGTTTAAATGAAATCCGTTGCAAATTAAATCTAGGTGCACCTAGAAACCCTTGTGTATTATGCCTCAGCCAAGCAAAGTAACTTCAAGGAAGGCAGATTTTAACTTTATATTACATACGGTATGTGATATTTGGTTCAGATATTGATGATCTGAAACGTTCCCTGTGTGTGGAAAATTCACGATATGTGCTCTGCAATAACAAAAGATATAGAAATAGATTAAAAAGTTAAATCCGGGGAGCTCTTGTTGTGCTAAGTTTTGCTGTGTGCTTGGACAGAACGTGCACAAAATGACAGTAAAACTCCTTGACCTGTAACCACAGGAGGTTGGATGGACCTTATTCGCGCAGCAGCCATCTTACCATGTAAATCAATGACAAGGTACTTCTCATTACAGCCCATTCATCCAAACTGAAAAGTCCTTACTGGTTGTACCGGTAATATATTGGAGTATTGTATTTTCAGCAGGAATACACAACATGCACAAATTTGTATTTCAGGTTTTAAAAAATTGTATGGCTCTCACAGAATTTCATTTAAAAATGTGTGGTTTCATGGCTCTCTCAGCCAAATAGCTTCCCGACCCCTGAAATAGGCATCTCACCAATGCACCATCGACCCACAAAGGTCCAAATAGACCCCTGACGATCCCCTGAACCCTATGTTATAAGATATATGGCCATACGTATTGATCTATATTATGTACTACGGTTTCAAAATGCAACTTCATATCAGATAAAGGGTGGTGTTGTGCAATTTATCCTTTTAATCACAACACATAACCGGCAATAACTTGGGCTTGGTTTGTCATTACCATCCAATCATCCAATGTACCTGAGCTTGCATTTCTGCAAGTTCCTCTGAAAGTGATCTCTTAGGAAGTGCACTTCTATTACATATAAATAAAAATGCGTCCAAGCTAATGTCCCCATGCACACACACGCACGCACGCACTCTCTCTCTCTCTCTCTCTCTCTCTCTCTCTCTCTCTCTCTCTCTCTCTCTCTCTCTCTCTCTCTCTCTCTCTCTCTCTCTCTCTCTCCTGGGTAATTAACCAATACAGTTTAATCTATATAGTACTCCATACCCAGGTTAATTGGATTTGGAGTGTAGAAACTCCTGCGAGGTCTAACAGCAATCTGATAAAGTAAATGCACACAAACACCGCACCAACCTCACTCCAAGTCCTAACAAGAGAAAGTGGAAGTGTTGAATTGCACAGCTACTACCCTTTATTGTTTCCCCCCAAGAACATGAATACTGAACAATGGACATAACACAACACCACGTATACGAGGAGTCGAGGACACGTGAATCCGAGATTATTGGCTGTAGAGACAGGCAGAGACAGAAAGTGACAGAAAGTGAGACAGACAACCAGACAGACAGACACAAAAAAGGGGGGCTGAAAACACAATCCCTGCCGCCTGGCTGAGATACTGTATCTCCGAATCTAAGCCAGGGCCGGATGTAACATTTCCCAATTGGAGGGGCAAGAAAAATGGTATGGGGGCGGCTTCATCTATATTTGAAGCCAAACCCATACCATTTTCCGTTACAGGACTTATATTAGGCAAGTACGCAACAATGATAACCTCAGTTGTTGTTGAAGTTGCAACAGCCACGCTGCATGCATAAAGCTAAAGGTCTGATTCAGAGAGTTTTCTCTTTTCAATGATGAAATGCTGTTGGTTTAGTGGTCCCACAATTGTAGTTAGTTAGTAGCTCGTAGTAGTGTTTCAAATCATTTTAAATATAAGCACTTTCATTTGAAATATCTTGTTTTCTTTGCATGCCATATCAGTCTGCATGCATGGGCATTTAGGGGGGCATTGCCTCCCCATGCCCATGCCTAGATCCGCGCCCTGATCTAAGCACCTCTCAAGGCACGCTTGGAAGCCTCTCAGAAGAACGGGACGTCCCCAGAGAAAGAGAGAGGCCACGGTCGGACACGTACGCTGCGTTTCCCCCAGGTCCCCGGGGGAGGGACATCTGGTGCACAGCTCTCTACCTCCACCTGGTCCTCCCTCCTCCTCTGTGCTGGCAGAGGAGCTGAGGAGGCAGTGTTGCCAACCGCCAAAATCCAAAATGCACTAGTGGCACTTCCAAAATGCACTAGAATGCACTAGAGCAGTCGGTTTTCAACCATTTTCATACCAGGGCCGAGGGCCCACTGTTTATTCTGCATTTTAGCCACGGAGGACCACCATGTCCCGATGTGTTTGAGTTTAGTCTCTCTGACTAATTTAGGAGAGATCACTGGCAAAATGTTGGTCAAAATAGCAATTCTTCTACATTTTCTAAATATGTAGATTCTTGAAAATTAGGTAATTCAGATGTTTAAAGAGGGGGTGCCGTGATTTTTGTATAAGAGGTGACAGTATGTAAATAGACCCCTTGGTGTGTTTTTTTATGTGCAATGATGTCTTCCCTTTGTATTTAGGGTTTCTTCCTGGGGGCTGAACCTTTCCAGACAAACGTGCCAATGAAAAAAAACTTCAATATAGTGACATCATGTGCTCAGCCCCTCCCCTAACTCCTCCCCCTTTATCATACAACTAAAGCTGTGGGTGTGGCTTCAGTTCAGGTGGATTTACTCTCCACCCATCACCACCCACCAGGCATACTTAATGAACTGGCTGGGTGGAACCGTGGAATCATAAAAATGACAGTTTAATAACAAACACTGTACACTTTTTGGGGAAAAAAAAATCTTACTTTTCATATAACATTGATACCTGATGATCATGTTTTACGGTAGAAAATTTTAACTCTTGAGAACGTAAAATGAAACGGGTCCATTTGGTTTCATTTTACGATCTTAAGAGTTACAGATCTATAAGGATCCATTTGGTTACCGATACCTTTCTAGGAAGGAAGGAGGACTCTATCATAGGAAAAAAAAAATGGTGAAAAACGAGGGTTTTATCTCTGGCGCCTGTCAATCAATTTCGCCCCAACTCACCAGCAAAAAAAAAGCACTAGATTTTCCTCCAGGAGTTTTTCACTAATTTTGGTGCTAGGAGGGAGTCTGGAAAAGAGCTACATATAGCGGCAAATGCGCCAAGTTGGCAACACTGAGAGGAGCTGAGGAGGTTGACAGCCGGGCCCAATTGGCACATATTTTCCCACCGGGACAATTTTGCCTTTGCCAGGCCACCCTGGGGGAGGGGGGTGGGGCAGCTAGTTAACCAGATGTAACTCTTTGAGAGCGTAAAAATGAAACCAAATGGACCCTGGCGGGTCCATTTGGTTTCATTTTTACACCCTCAAGAGTTAAAATATTCATCATGTGAATCAGCCCAACTTAGTCTACACAACTAGAGAATGTAGAAGATTAATGGTCATTTTGACCTGTATGTTCCAGGCGAGCATCTAGCACATTCTAGTGCATTTTGGAAGTGCCACTAGTGCATTTTGGATCTTGGCAGTTGGCAACACTGCCTCCAGCAGCTTGAAGGCTCTGGTGTAGGACACCTTTTCTTTTTTGGAGGATAGAAACACTAGTTTGCATGGCCTGGGCCTGGCACCCTGGCATTCCCAGGCCACTAGGTGGCGCAGGCCACCGGGAAAACTCCCTGTACGCCAGATGGCCAATCCGCCCCTGTTGACAGCCGGTCCCAATGGTATGAGCACCTTATGCCTCCCCTCCCCTCCCCTCCCCTCCTATACCCCACCACACCCGGCTGCACTCTGTGGACCGCGTCTGACAGCTTAGACCGTATATGCGCAGGACGGGCCCTGCATGGCTGTTGCTATGGAGACAGCCTGTGCACAGTGGGATGCTGGAGATCATAACTGTGTGTGTTTGGAGCCACAGGGGGCCAGCTGTCCTGGCTTTCTGTCTCGTTATTCGTTATGCAAATTCGCTGCAGGTCGCTCCAGAGCAGGGACTTCTGTGTCCGACAGCGGCGACGTTACAGCACACAGTTCTCGCCGGGGTCAGGCGGTGACAGTGTTGCCAACTGCCAAAATCCAAAATGCACTATAGTGGCACTTTCAAAATGCACTATAGAATGCGCTAGAGCAGTGGGTTTTCAACCATTTTCATACCAGGGCCCCACTATTTATTCGACATTTTAGCCACGGAGGACCACCATTTGATGTTGAGTTTAGTCTCACTGACTAATTTAGGAGAAACAACGGGCAAAATGTTGGTCAAAATTGTAGGCTAATTCTTTTACATTTTCTAAACGTGTAGATTCTTGAAAATTAGATAATTCAGATGTGAATATAATTTAACTTGTGATACACTCTCAAGAGTTACAGAGCTATAACCCTACGTTTTAACGGCGGGGGAGGGCGGGCGATGATGAAGCGACGTCGCCCGACATCCATTATTTCTCTATGGGAGCCGCCGATTCGGGCGACAGCAGCAGAATGGGTGATGCCGGGCGGTGTTCCGGCGTTGGCCGGAAAGAAAAAATGGTGAGCTTTTCGGCCAAATCGGCAGACGATGCTTGTCCATTGCTCAACGTCACCCTCCGTTCAAGCGTACTGTAAGGGTTACCAATGGTCCTTTCGAGGAAGGACTACCATAGGACGAAAAATGGTGAAAAACAAGGGTTTTATCTCTGGTGCCTGGCAACCAATGTCACCTCAACTCACCAGCCAAAAAGCACCAGATTTTCCGCCATGAGTTTTTCACTAATTTTGGCGCTAGGGGGGGGGGGGGGGGGGGGGGGGGGGGGGGGGGGGGGGGGGGGTCTGAAAAGAAGCGACAAATGCGCCAATAAGTTGACAACACTGCGCGGTGGTTCGTCTCAGCAGGCAGAGCGGAAATATGCAGACCACTCTCTTCCCGCTTATCTCCTCCTTCCGAAACAGCAGTCATGAGACTAATATCGCTCTCTGGTCAAGGGGAATTCCTCTTTGGGTGAGTGATAGATGTATGGTTAAAGGAGAAGTCAGTAATTTGGGCGATTTGGAAAACCCTCAGGTCCCCCAGGTAACAAAATGTGCACATACACACACTCTACTGTAGTAGGGGGTTAAGTGCAACAGGACAACAGCACATACCCTCTGGTCCTTTCCTGATTGGAGGAAGGCTTTTCTCCCAAAGCCCAAACTGAAACTAGGCTTTTATGACCCCAGGTGCTCAGTCAGGGAGGAACTCATTGGTGACCACACTCTATAGTAGGAAGGATTAGCCAAAAAAAGAAAAAAGGAGAAAAAACAACAACAACAATATTTAAAATCACTTGAAATTAAATCACTAACCCTACGTTGTAACGGCGGAGGACGGCGGGCGATGATAAAGCGACGTCGCCCGACATCCATTATTTCTCTATAGGAGCCGCCGATTCGGGTGACAGCAGCAGAACGGGCGACGTCGGCCGACGTGGGTGGGCGACGTTGCCTGGAAAGATAAAAATTGGTAAGCTTTTCGGCTAAATCGGCCGACGTTTGGCCGGGGATAACCAATATACAGTATATATATATTTTTATATTTTTTCACATCTAAAATATTTTTGGGGCAAAAGTAGGTCTATGTTTTTTGGCATTGTAAACAATATTTCTCAATATGCTATACCTGTTTTAATAACATGTCTGTGTGTGTTGCGCAGGCGCACGCAAATGCAAGTGTGCATGCACGTGTCTTAAAGGGGAATTCCACTCATTTTCATGTCATTTATAAAATACCTTAGACGGGGCACGGTGGCACAGTGGTTAGTGCTGTCACCTCACAGCTAGAAGGTCCTGGGTTCAATTCCTGCTATGGGCGCTGCTGTGGGTGCTGGCGGTGTGTCTGCTCATCCGTGTCATCAGTGCCCATACCGAGGTGGGTGAGGTTGGCGAAAGTCCTGGACTCTAAACTACCTCCCCCTGGCCAGCCGGGGCGCCTGATGGAGGGAACAGGAACTGGTTGGAATAACATGTTCCTTCCACGCGCTACGTCCAACCAGGGAAACTCCCTCTGTCAGGTGAAAAGAAGGCAGCTTGGACTCCTCATGCCAGTCCGCTGCCCCCCCAGGTTGGCGGAGGATGTGAAGAGCCCAGGATCACATTAGGAATTGGCACTGGGTGAAAAAATGGGTTACAAAATTGTGGGATAAAATATATTAAAAGAATAATAATAATATACCTTAGAGATGTTGTGTGGACATGATAAAAAAGTTTCCCCATTCTGTGTTTCCTAGAAATGGAGGTCCACAGAGCTAAGATGTTCTGGTTTAAATGTTATTATTAGCATATTATTATTTTTTACCATGGTGTTTTTCTTCCCCAATTATAGATCAATACCCAACATCTCTTCAATGACTACTTCTAGATTTGATGGCTATGGTGGCGGTGCTGCCAGGTACTGTCATCTTGGCCTCCAGCACACTAACTGTGATCCACCCCATCAGTGAGACTCCATTTTGCCAGAACCACTGATTTAGAGGAGTTTAGCTTCTTCATTATTTGTAGCTCCACAATCCTGCTTCATGTTAATGAATTGAAGAATTGGTATTCTTTTGAATGTTTTTTTTTTTTATCTTTTCTCTTCTATTTAGTTTTTAGTATGTTATAACTCTGCTACTTAGTGACCTAGAACACCAACCAACTAAAAAAATGTATACATTTCTGATCATGTCCTGTTATGTGTACCTACTCTAATTTATAGTCTTAAATGAGAGAACAGCACCGCCTGCTGGCTATACTGTATAGTCACACTCCTCAGAAAATCATATTCTACTCTGTACCAGCATTCAAAAACCGGTGAATTCAGCGTCCCTTCAACACATGCATCTAATTAGGGAAACAGATTTGTGCTTCCTTAAAAAAAAAACATTCAAAGACAAAAAACATCAAAGACAAAAGTGGAAAGAATACATTTCTGTTCAGGCCACACATATAGGAAGCAAAAGGGGGCACAGTGGTAGTGCTGTCGCCTCGCAGCTTGTGGGTTCAATTGCCGCTATATGTTGTGGGTGATGGTCTCCTCCTCTGCGTCATTGTTTTTACTGAAGTACCACTTGCCCTTTTTGTCCTTTTTGCCCCACTTGCCCTTTATGTTCCATTCCTAAGCGAATAATGATGCTGCTGGCCTGGAAGTGCCTAATCATTTATCAGAACAACTGATTTCTAAAGTGATTTTTCCATCCCCAAGAACTGCCTCTATACCGATTGCACACTTGCACTTTGCGCACAAATAGTCCATGGCCTACTCGTGTGTGACCGGAGCGGGCTAGCCTACTCTAGTGTTTACATCATTAGACATTGTTGTTATTGATGGAGTCATTTAGAGATGGACGGGGCTTGAGACAATCAATGCCCGTGCGCACATGCTCGTGTGTGGTCCATCTGATCCATCAGATCATTGTCATAGGCTATAACCAGTGTTGAGAATGGTATTTTACTTGAAGGTTACTTACTCTGTGGCATGATGCACCTGGACCACTAGACTAGGCCAGCAGGCGCCCAAACATCTGTGTAATTCCCGGAATGCATCGCGCGCCCCAGTAATAAAAAATATGTACCCCCTAGTAATAAAATGCCCTCTGCGCCCCTATCCATAAGGATTACTTTTTAGGGATGTCGCAATACTTTATCGCAGGGGTGCCCACACTTTTTTGAGGTTCAAGGTTCTCTAGAAAGTTTGAGCTTTGAAATAGTAAATGTGATGGTGTTACTTACTGTTATCGTGCTTCAGAATAATGCACTTAAAATGAAAAATACAGAGGGAGAATTGGAAGGTTTTCCCATATATGCTATTACTGACGTTTGAAAGCAATATTTGAGGTTTGAGTTGACAGTTCGTAATGTTGAGTCTAGTTTCTTGCATGCAAAACTAAGAACTTTCACATTTTTGTCCACAATTGGGAAGGAGAACCGTCAAAATGTTGGTCAAAATAACAATTATGACTCTGGAAATTACATAATTCAGATGTTTAAATATAATTTAACTCTTAAAGAGTGTAAAATGAAACCAAATGGACCCGTAAGGGTCCATTTGGTTTTCATTTTAACGCTCTCAAGAGTTACAGATCTATAAGGGTCCAAGTGCTGGGGGCACTGTCATGTGATCTACCTGCACGGCCTCTACTGGTAGATCACGATCTACCTTTTGGGCAGCCCTGCTTTATCGGTACCGGAAAAAGCATCAAATCGACCGTTTCTTTGTCATATTGGTTCATATCGGTATCGAGAAATACTGTATAGCAGGGGTGCCCAACCTTTTTTGACCCAAGATCTACTTTTCAGCAGCCAACCCCTCCGGGATCTACCAGTCCAATATCAACATTTAAAACCACACGCATCGTTGCCAGCCTGCAGTAACTTCACAACAACACAACACTACTTTGTTTTACCACTTTACTTTATGTCCATATAAGCATAAAGTACAACAGACTTGTCATAAATAGGCCTACAACAGACTTGGGCAAACACTGCCATTGCAAATGCAATCATAATAAGAACAGTCCAGAATAGTCCATTATAAGTTGCAGAACAGTCCATTACACGTTGAACAATACTGTTGGCATAATTCACAGACAGCAGACAACAATCCTCCAAATGAGCCGCTTCGTCTTTCCTCCCCACATCTCCCAAGATCTACTCATGATCAGGCCAAGATCTACTGGTAGATCCCGATCTACTGGTTGGGCTCCCCTGCTATATAACATAGAACAGCACAGGGAGCTGTCTGTGGTGCTGAAGTGTTTCTATATAACATAGAACAGCACAGGGAGCTGTCTGTGGTGCTGAAGTGTTTCTATATAACATAGAACAGCACATGGAGCTGTCTGTGGTGCTGAAATGTTTCTATAGAACATAGAACAGCACAGGGAGCTGTCTGTGGTGCTGAAATGTTTCTATAGAACATAGAACAGCACAGGGAGCTGTCTGTGGTGCTGAAGTGTTTCTATAGAAAAGCACAGGGAGCTGTCTGTGGTGCTGAAATGTTTCTATAGAGTATTGGAAAAGTATCAGATCTGCAAATATACCAGTCTAACCACAGATTTTTAAGCCAATCAATTCAAATTAATTTAAGTGACTCCTGTAAATATTTAGGTAGCAGGGGGAGTCGGCTTACCCAGGCTAATATTTAGGGGTCTGTCATGTCTTCTCACATGTTACAGTCTTTGGCAGATCAGTGAAAATCAATCTGCCCATGTGTTCGTTCCCAATAACTTCCCACAACAACGAAATATGGAGTAGAACTCCAAGGGTGGTGGTGGCTCAGGGTCACCGGATGGCAACCACAAGGTTGTGCTCCTGCAGAGTTGCTGTCACTGAACCCCTAATTGCACCTCATGTGCTGGTTGTGCATGGTTGCAAAGCGCCTTGCATAAAGGCGCTATATAAATGCACCATTTAGAACTCCATATATAGTAACAGTATGGTCCACTCCATAGCTCCTCTGCTTCTATGATTCTGTATAGGCAATCAAAGAAGAAGTAGAGTTGTGGATCAGACTCAGAACTATGTCGATATGACCCCTTCATAGGCTGCCGTTACCTATAGGCAGATGCATGCACTAGGGGTGTAACAATATAGTAACTATCGTAATATCGTTAAGTTAAGTAAAGTACAGTATATCCTTATAAAAGAAAATATTCTATTGTGACATTTGTATAATATTGATTTACTAAATACTAATATTGTATTGTAATATAAATGTGCCCATTTTAAGAAGAATAACAGATCACTGTTTTACTTATTTATATCCATTAAAATACATTTTCCCTTAAAAAAACTGCAGTATCCACATGTTTCACACACAGTTTATTTCATGTAATTGCTATTAAACAGTTACTTTATCGATTTTAGATTAGTGAATCGAATTGTATCATATCACCCGAGTGAATCACTATTGTCCATGTATCATATTGTCAACAATGTATTGTGATACGTATCCAATCGAGCAGGACAGCTGAACGGAAGCGGTGCAAAACAAGGCCTCTCTCACTTTCACTCACTTCTCTCTACCTTCTCCCTCTCACTAACAAGTCAGCGACTGCTAAAACCTCTTACTACCACTCCAAAATCCAATCCTGCACTTCTAACTCTCAGAATCTCCTTTCCACTTTCACATCCCTCCTTAAACCTCATCCCCTTAGTCAACCTTCGTCCCTCACTGCTGATGATTTTGTCACCTACTTTGAAAAGAAGGCTGATGATATCTGGAGCTCCTGATATCAGCAGGATGAGGGGGCATGAGCATGAGCATCCCATTTCCAATCTTCCAGACAATCGCTCCTGATCTGATTCCCTTCATCACCTCCATCATCAACACCTCGGTAACGTCTGGCGCAGTTCATCTGCCTTTAAGTCAGCCAGAGTAATAACACCACTCCTGAAGAAACCACCCCTGGATCCCTCAGACGCAAAGGAACTACAGACCGGTATCACTCCTGTCCTTCCTCTCCAAAACCCTTGAGCGTGTGGTCTCGAAACAGCCCTCTGACCACCTCTCGCAGAACAACTTGCTGGATCCAAACCAGTCAGGATTCAAGAAGGCCCATTCCACAGAAACTGCACTCCTCTGTGACAGAAGCACTACACCAGATTACACCAGTTACACCAGTCCTGATTCTCCTGGACCTATCAGCAGCATTTGGCAGCATAGATATGCAGTATATAAGAAAGCTAGATGACTTGAGGCGGAACCTGACGTCGTTCAAGGTGGCCATCTTGTGAGAGGACTGAATACACTATGCTCAATGGCAGCCCAAACAAAAACAGCTATAACTCGCTCGAAACTTGACAGATTTACAAACGGATTGCATTATTGTGAACGTTCTCAACGTGGCTATGATTTTTGCTAAATTCTATTTTGTTTCTAAAAACATCATATAACGTCTCTAATGTTTACAACACACCAATCCGTTTGAAAATCGGTTTTAAAAGTATATGCTCATAGACACAATCGGCATCACTGGGACAACACTCAGGTGGTTCTCCGTCTACCTTACGCCCGCGACAACGCCATGGTAACCTCAGCCCCTATGGCGAAAAACCCTTGGCCGAAACCACAAACTGTGCACAAGCGTAGTCTGTAGGGACTACGCTTGTGCACAGTCCGTGTTTTCGGCAAGCTATGACGTCACGCTCTGCTTTTTTGAATGGGTGTCAATGACACTTCCCGCTTGTTCCGTTTGTATTTTCGGCAACTGCAGGCTTTTCCTGCAAGCACGACACGAAAATGCAGACCAGAACAAGCCGGAAGTTCCCATTGAAACCCATTCAAAAAAGCAGGACGTGATGTCACAGCTCGGCCGAAAACACTGACTGTGCACAAGCCAAATGTAGAGGCAAAGATATTCTATGCATGCTCCCATTGGCGCCACTATATAGGTGACATGGACTACAAAGCCTACAAATGGTCTCCTAAGTAGTCATGGTTTCTGTCAGAGCGCCCCCTATCTGTCGTATGTCACATTACAGATTACAAAGAGACTCTTCCTCTTCTTTCGTTGGTTGATGGAATAAAGAATAACTGATAACAAAGTGAAATTTCTTCTGATTTGTTTATCTAATAGAAGCCATTTTACTATGAATATGTTGTAAATAGTATGCCTTTTGATGATTGGTTCCAGTATTTAGTTCAGTGTCCATGGAGTAAAGGAATGGATCATAGGTTTTGTTCAGGTTCCTGCTACCATTGGAAATGAATGGACTTCAGTATTCTTCTGGTCTCCTATTTTTGTACCCGCCCCCTCCATCTAGACTCGGGAAGCAAACCGAGTTTGCCCCTCTTGCCATTGGCCTCTTGGGTAGAGGCACCCTATAAATAGGGTGGGTCATTTCGGATTCCGCCTTGTTGTTTCCTGCAACACAAAACATGCTTTCCTCCCTTCTTGGTGGAAAAGCTGGTGACGCGATCGAGGTTACCACTACGCACATGAAAAAAAGTCATCATGACTTGTCAGACTACACGGGAGAATGTTGCCCCCGTGAAACGTGTGATTCCGTCTCGCCGACATGTGCCGTTAGGCCAATCGGCGCCCCCCGTCATTGTCATTCGGGCCACACGTGGTACACGTTTCTCCCCGCGGCCAATCGGAAGAGGCCTGTTATGTGACACTCAGAGCCTTGGAAATAAACAGAGTTACGCCAACTCCGTTCACTTCATGGGGCCAGTCCATCTACATGGACTTCTGTTGGATAGTGACATGAATAGTGACAGCCGGAAGTTACTGAATGCATTGGAATCTATGGGCTCGCGCGAGTACATGAACCACGTGACCAGGCTGTTTTCTGACCCCTCAATGGCGCAACTCTTCTACTAGATGGCTCTGGTGACACTGGAGCAGACATCGACCACGCCCACTGGCTGTCTTCGTTGTTGACAACAGTAGTCAGTCGGTGAAACGGTGAAGTTTTGTCGAAGAGGCGGAGTGCGAGCTAAATTGTTATTTTCGGTCGATTTTCTCGACTCGCTTTTTTCCCCCACTGATCGATCGTCGCCACGCCGGGCAACGATGGGCTCGAACAAGTAAAAAAAACATGGTGGTGAATTCGGTGCATTGGTTTCGTAAAGGACTCCGGCTGCACGATAATCCGGCTTTGCAGGAGGCGCTGAACGGCGCCGACACCGTGCGCTGTGTTTATATCCTGGACCCGTGGTTCGCTGGCTCCGCCAACGTGGGAGTCAACCGATGGAGGTATGTCGGACTCGCTGTGGATATTTATTACACAATAATTACATCGTGTATAGCAAAACAAGTGATCAGGTCCAGAGCTCCACTGCTTCTGAGTCTGACTTGCATTGGAGCTCTGTTGGTCTCCGTGCATTTGGCCATTACTACACCCGACCAGCCTCTCTTCTCTAGTGGATATATAAAGAACGTTTTACCTACTCACCAAAATAAACACGTCTTGTGTCATTAGAAAGCCTACTTACCTTGGTGGTCGCACTCTTAGCCCCCACCACACGGATAAATTGGGCTTTTTGGCCAGAACGCGATGGTTTTTCACCGGAAAAACAACCAGGATTTGCGCCCTCTACCGATATTGCCAATAGAAAAGTTCCATAGGAAATATTTTTCCTTCAGTGAAAAACGATCGCGTTCTGGCCAAAAAGTCCAATTTATCCGTGTGGTGGGGGGCTAAGAGTGCGACCACCAAGGTAAGTAGGCTTTCTAATGACACAAGACGTGTTTATTTTGGTGAGTAGGTAAAACGTTCTTTATATATCCACTAGAGAAGAGAGGCTGGTCGGGTGCAGTAATGGCCGAATGCACGGAGACCAACAGAGCTCCAATGCAAGTCAGACTCAGAAGCAGTGGAGCTCTGGACCAGAGCTAGCAAAACAAGTGATGAGTCGGTCACAAGTTGAAGTAAACAATGTTGTTGTTTTTTTTGCTAGCTGCTGGTTAACCTGGGCTATGTCATGTGCAAACCATAAACACTGTGCGATCACTGCGTTACATCGCTTGGAATTCAGCCGGCCTGGGCCTCCCGTCTCTTGTGTTAGCTAATAGCTATGTTGTGACAGACATGAGCCTATACTTTCATTGGGGTTATCATGGTATTTCCCACGTAAAGGGGAAATTCCACCCATTTTCATCATTCTAATACAGGGGTTTTCAACCTTTTTCATCCCAGGGACCACCATTTATTCAGCATTTGAGCCACGGACCACCATTTGATGACATTTTAGCCCCAAAGACCTAAAACTAAAGAATTCTTTTGGTTTTGTTCACAATTCCAGTCTGGATTTTGCAAACAAAACAGTGTAGTAGACTTCTTAATTAAATAGTGCTTCAGATGATGGATATTCTAACTCTTGAGAGTGTGAAAATGAAACCAAATGGACCCGCAAGGGTCCATTTGGTTTCATTTTTACATTCTCAAGAGTTACATCTGGTTAACCAACTTTCCATCATTTAGCCTGGGGACCACCTGGAACCCTCTCAAGGACCACTGGTGGTCCCCGGACCACCTGTTGAAAACCCCTGTTCTAATATGTCATTAGTTTACCCTTAGAGGTGTTCCCCAAAAGTTTCCCCATTCTGTGTTCCCAAGAAATGGAAGTCTGAAGAAAACCACAATTTCTTTAGACGCTTTTTTTTTGAGAGCGTACAAATGGAACCAAAGGAAAAATGTTGAAAATGGGTGCAATTCCCCTTTAACTATAGTATTTCCAGTGTTAAGTGCAACTAAACTAAAGAGCCGTGATCCATCTCTCTTCTCTTACCATCTGAAGATAGTTGCACTTCCACAATCCACAGTAGTATTGCAAAACAAAATGACACATAATGATTATGATGAAGAACAATATTAATTGTGTTTGTCTTTTATCTGAATAGTCGACAGCTAATCAAATGTATCTTTGAACCTATCGACTTTTTTGTTAGTTGGAACGCGTCTAAAATAACCTAAATTATATTTTAAGGTGAAAACTAAAGTCATAATCCGATGAATCGATTCTTAAATAATCGCCAATGAATCGATTATGAAAATAATTGTTAGTTGCAGCCCTACTTACTAATTCAAAATAGGTTCTGTCTGTTGCTGTTGTTGAAATAATACCTTTGAAGCAAATGTTATGTCCGGGCCTCTACTACCCACCCTCTCACTCCTCTTTGTATATTTTTCTTTTCCATTTTACCAACACTATGATTTGCTGCTTATGGCTTTATAGAACAGAATATTTGTACATCTCTAAATGTCTTGATGAAATGAACATAGTGTGCAGCTACTATAATAATTATTGTAAACAAGTGTAAAGCTTAACTAGTTTTGCTGTCCACTCACAATGATCAGTTTTATTGTAGTTGTACTTGAATTGTACTGCAAAATACAAATTCTATTGTATTCATTCATTCATTCCTCATGCAAAAGCTGCTCACAGCCAGCCCAGCATGCTATCAATACTGCTTGCAAAGTACAGTTATTTTTTTTATATGAATGATGATTTCACTTTTAACAACTACACAATTATTACTGCAGCATTATACAGTTGTTTCAGATACACTTTATAACAACCCAGTTAAAGGAACAATCCCCTGTAGTTAAAGGAACGTGCCGCCTATACTATAATATATATAAAAAACAAATATACTACTGTTACAACAATACTAGGAGCTACTGTATATAGAAGAACTCCTGAGATGAGAACACTTAAAAACAAAACAATAAGGGAGACACATACATGAAAAAGACAAAGTACAGTTGTGTCGGCAGACAGTGAAAGTGAAACAAAACATCATAGATAGTGCACACACACACACACACACACACACACACACACACACACACACACACACACACACACACACACACACACACACACACACACACACACACACACACACACACACACACACACACACACAGACAACAGAACGGAATTAAAGGTATACATTTTTTATCTTTTTTTTTAAGGCGAGATTTCAAAGTTTCGTTGGTAGCTCATCCCCAATTTGGGAATTTCAAGACTCACCTGGCCTAAAAACCACGTTGACATTAAATGAGTTATGATAAACCCTTATGAGTTCAGATATGATGACGTGCCAAACTGCACATTGATTAAAACGTAGTCTTTTTTTGCACAGTTGCAAATTATTATATTTACTTCAAAACACACACTCAGTATTACCTGTTCTAAGAAGAAAGGTGAACATAACACTGTATGATATATCGGTATTGGTTGAGACTACTATTTATTCTATTTGCATGTCTTAATCCTGCAGTTTGATCGAACCTGTTTCACGTGTCATGTCTCTCTGGTTTAGGTTTCTTCTGGAGTCTCTAGAGGACCTGGATAACAGTCTGAAGAAACTCAACTCCAGACTGTTTGTAGTGAGAGGCCAACCCACCGATGTCTTCCCTGGGCTGTTTAAGGTCAGTGTTGCTATTAATAATTGATTTGTCGCCACACCGGGGGGCTGCTAACCTGACATTTGGTGCCTAGTACGGGTTAAAGCAATTAATAAAATGAACCTTTTATAAATCTGTTTTACAAGGGAGTCAATGACTGGCACATGCACAGATATGGTGAGCCATAAATCACAGAGGCTAAAACCATATCCAGGGATGGGCAATTATTTTTCTGAAGGGGCCAAATGAGAAACAAAATAAAATATTGTGGAGGGCCAGGCTCAAAAGTCTGAAGTAAAATACTAAAATTTGTAGATTTTATTTCTGTATGAAACGGACTAAATGGCATTATTTCAACGAGCATATGTTATTATTAGGCGATGAAAAATTGAGGTTGCCTTTCCCAAAAACGCCATTTATCAAAATCAAAAATTTCCTCCCCAAACATTGTCACCCACACGCATTTCATGGTAGGAAGGTTTATAAATTTTAAGTTTAAGTTTAAGTAAACCAGGCCGCTCGAGTCAGCCGAAGAGCCGCATTTGGCCCCCAGGACATATAATAATGCCCAGCACTGACCAAATCTAATACGTTCTGGAAGTAGTATTGCTTCATAGAGATGTACAGTAATTTCACAAGTTGATGTGTCATGGACATTTACTGGTGTGTTGGTGGATTTTTTGCTTGCTACAAGAGGACAGCTCTGTTGGCTATAGCAGGGGTTTTCAACCAGTGGTCCGGGGACCAGAGAGTGTTCCAGGTGGTCCCCAGCTAAGTTGTTTAACCAGATGTAACTCTTGAGAACGTAAAGATTTTTTACACTCAAGAGTTAAAATATTCTTCATCTGAATTAGTCCAAGTCTACACAACTAGAAGATGAATGGTCATGGACAGAAGCAAAAATAAATCTTTTAGTTTTGCCGTCTGTGAGGCTAAAATGTCATCAAATGGTGGTCCGTGGTTCAAATGCTGAATAAATGGTGGGCCCTGGGATGAAAAAGGTTGAAAACCACTTGACTATAGTATCCCATGCTATCGGCTATTAGCCCTGACTCTCAACACACTCTGCAGCCTGCGTTGTTGGCCAAAATTTCAGCAGTATTTCTGCCTGTCATTGCCCGTGTCTGTAGTATGCCGTTCTTCACAGCATCTCCTTTCAAAATATTGAGTGGATTAAGCTCAGGAAATCAGCCAGTATGGTCTTTATGAGTCTTTAAACCTGATTTAAACACAGACAAGGTTTGCAAGGCCCTGATCTGATGTGGAGTCTGCTTTTATGGATTGTAAACAATCTTTCTCAATATGCTATACTTGTTTTAATAGTGTGTCTGTGTGTTGCGCAGGTGCACGCAAATGCAAGTGTGCATGCACGTATCTTAAAGAGAAATTCCACTCATTCTCAATATTTTATCATTAATATACCTTAGAGATGTTGTATGGACATGGTAAAAAAGCTCCCCCATTCTGAGTTTCCTAGAAATGGAGGTCTGAAAAAAATCATTAGCATGGTGAAATACATGCTTGATGACATCATCAAGATGTGTTTCACCATGTTAATGAGTTTCCTTTTTTCTGAGAGTGTACAAATGGAACCCGCTAGGGTCCATTTGGTTCACATTTGTACACTCTCAGAAAAAAAATGAAAATAGGTGGAATTTCCCTTTAAGAGGCGTCCCCCCACTTCTAAAATTCCCACTACAACGCTGGTGCCAACACAGAGTACCATCTATCTCCCCAAGATTTTTTTTAAACTGGATCCTTGGCAATACAGAAAATTTTACAGTACAACGAGAGTGTGAACTGGCTGTGGACCTGGTGTCTGAGAAGTGCTAGCCTGCAGCCCATTGGCTCATGACACGAGTTAAGATACCAGCACAGAATTCACTCGTCATTCTGCCCCAAAGTGTCAGTGCTGCTCGCCCAGGAGACATACGGATGTGTGCATGGGTCACGGCCCGGTCGCTTCTCACCCTCATGCGTCTTACTAGTATACGTAAGCATATGCATTCCACACATACCAGGGATGTGTGCCTGTGTGGTCCACATGGACATTATGACATCGTCCAGGGGCGGATCTAGGTATGGGCATGCCCTGACTGCCCCACCAAACATGATGGCATGCAAACAACCAAAATTTCAAAGATATTTCAAATGAAAGTGCTTATAATTAAAATGATTTGAAACTACTACTACTACTGCTACTAACTAACTACAATTGTGGCACCACTAAACCAACAGCATTTCATCATTGAAAACAGAAAACTCTCTGAGTCAGACCTTTAGCTTTATGCATGCTGCGTGTCTGTTGCAACTTCAACAACAACTGATGTTATTATTGATGCTTTACTTGCCTACTTGCCTAGTCCTGTAACAGAAAATGGTAGGGTGCGACTTCATGAAGCCGCACCAATACCATTTTCTCCTGCTCCCCCAATTGGGAAATGTTACATCCGCCCCTGACATCGTCGCAGTTGTTACGGTGACATTGTCGCCGTAACAACTTTACACACTCCCACGCGTCTCTGATAAGGACTGGGCTTTTGTGGCATGGCAAAACAAGACTGCTATCAACGCAACTGTCAGACAGCGCATCACATGCTGGGTGCTGATACCCGGTACATTCAATATTTTTATATTTTTTATTTTAGTTGTAGAAGGCAAGTATAATGTTTTAAGACATATTTGTCTTCTTATCCAGTGATCCTTTTAGAATATGTGACTGTACTCATTGTACTCAATTCTGTACTCATTCATTCATGGATAATATGCTCAAGAAAGATGCAGTATCATAAACCACCAAGGAGCCAAATGTACACAGAACTGGATGACTGGAAGAGATGATGAGGGCTCATTTGAGGGAGAGAGACAGAGAGTGGTCTAATCCATACTGGTGGTCTGCTCTCAATTTGAAACCTGTGACTCAGCTCTGTTTATGGACTCAGAAGTACTTTGAGCCTGCACTAGGTCACAAATGGAATTGGGGATTGTGGGAACTAGCAGAGCCTCACTTTACTTTGTGCAGCCGGCCATTCATCATGGCGGTGGCCGATGTTGCCACGTGCAGGCTGTGTGCTGCTGTTGTAGCAGAATCACAAGGCTAATAATCTGAACATCCTCTGCATGATTATAAAGCAAAAACAATACAGTACAGCTGCCGTCTCTTTCACACCACCATAATACTAGACACTGACTTGGATCTTGCTTGACAGGGAAGGGTACTTCCTTTCTGATAAGCGGGCCTGTGTTTGAATCGGGAAACGTGTCCTAGCTGTGAGTCCTGACGTGAAATTTGAAGCTACAGTATTCTGTTTTATTGGTTTCCCATTGCTGAGCCAGTAATGTTCAGAATCTCTCTCTATCTCTTTGTCCTAAATGATATGATCTTGAACCTTTATCTGCTCTAGTTTGAGACCGATGTTTATCGACGACACAATTGTTGGGTTTTGCACAATGCATGATGGTAGTGGAGTCGGTGCTATTGAAGCCAACATAATAAAAAGGTTGTCCTAGGTAAAATGGGTAATCCAACACAATAATACTGACTTTTATGGAATTAGTTTTTTTCTGTGCGTATTACATTTGTAGTTTTCTTAACCCATTTTGTTCTGACCCTCGATTCGAGTTTCTGACACCATATTATACAGTAGTTCCTTACACCAGATTATAGTTGCAGCAAGATTCTAGCTTTTGACGCTAGATTCTACAGTAGTTTCCGACACTAGATTCTAGTTATTGACACTAAATTATAGTTTCTGACACTAGATTCTAGTTTTTCTGAAAAATCTGTGTTTCTGTGTTAGTGATGCTAACATATTTCAAGCCAAGGACCACCAGAATTATCCATATTTGGCTGCAGACCCCCATCTGAAAACATGTTGTTCTAGGGATCCCCCAAAAGCAAAAAAAAAAAAAAAATGAGTTAAAAATGTTTGCTTCCAAAATAATGCAGTCAGAGATTTGCAGCACATTTTCACAATTTTTCAAAAATAGCAGAAGTACAAGCTCATTTCGCGCCACTCGGTGGCGCGATGTGAGCTTGTAGATCTGCTATTTTTCAATAGCTAAAACACCAAAACGCGTTCAGGACAGAAATTAAACACCACATTCACAGGGTGGATGGTGAATTGGTGATGGCTTCTGGACTGAAACCTGTACAGGTCCCAGTGTTGACAGTTGATACCCACCTACGGTATATTCTCTTGTGTTGTCACAAAGCAACTAGAACAACCTCAGGCCTTTTCTGTGCTCAAAATACTTGAAATAAAAATAGTTTAACCTGAGCGATTTCCAATCAGATTTTAGAAAAATCACACCCGTGTGAATGAAGTGGTGCGACTGCGTGTGGTGGTGGTCTCTGGGGGGTCCGCCAAGCTTGCAAACCCACAGGAATGCGGAAGTCGTGTCGGGACGTTTCTGCTGAGGTCTCCCACATCCAAAGCGGCAGAGAAATGACCATGTAACTGTGTAAGGGTCCCTCCGTGTTGAGTCCAGTGTATCTACTGCCGTGTATTCTGTGCCAGGAGCTTTTGTTAGATGCATTTGCTTAGTCTCAGCCAGACATGATCGGTGCTGCCCCATTTTCTAGGGGAAAATATCATAAACAACATAATTGCACATGCACGAGTCTTGTGGGGCGTCCCCCCACTTCTAAAATGACCACTACAACACTGGTCGTACATGCGTATTTTAAAACGTGTTCCTATTTCCGCCCCACGTCCTCCTCCACCATACTTTTTTTTTCAGTGCACCACAGCACTGTCATTTACGGTACTCATTTTGCATGCCATTCTAAGCGAGGATTTACTGTAATGACCATCGGCGTCGCTCATATCGTCCAACGTTGTTTGTCCATCGCCCACCGTTAAAACGTACTGTAGAGTGGTGGCGTTGCACCACTAAAAGCATATAGTCATTGCTCATTGTTTTGTCCCACCTACAATAATGGATGAGATTTGGTTCAGGGATATAATCTTTGATCATGCTCATACATGATGATCATGCATGTTTGCTTTGAAAAAGCAACGCTCTCAAAAAGCACAAGTGTAATTAGCTTTTGGTCACTTGAGTGCAAATGTGTGTTCCACAAGTGGTTGTTGTGGTCATAATCTTCAAATCAATACTCGGTCATCATCACAAAGCCTGCGCGAGGGACTGTAGCTCTTACAGCCTCAGCCTGATGACCTAAAAGTCAACAATGTGTCCTCTGTGTGTCATCAGTTTACAATTTAGGCATTTTGGCAGACACCGATGACCAAACTACTTTATCTCCAGCTACTGTCAGTTCACAACTTGTTTTTGCAGGGTGCAGAGCAAGGGGAGCTCTGGCTTTTGTTCACACAATGTTTCATTTTAACCTCTTGGCAATGGCAATGGCTCACAATGACTGCGCTGGCTAAGAATATGTGCACGACACGTGACGGTATTGACACCTAGATTCTTTTATATTCTACTTGACATTGACACCCTTGTTTTGCCTCAACAATAGACACAGAGAACACACTCTCCCACGCCCTGAATATAATTGTTAAAATACTTGTTTTGTTACTAGACAGAATACTGATCTGTAATATCCACTAAGTTGTTTTGTACAAATTTGCAATCAAACTCTATTGAATAGTTCTACACCTCTGTTCGGTAGCGATTTTAGAAAAAAGGGTTTTCTTATTACATGCAAACCGGCTTTCAGAAAGTTTTTCCGAACTTAAATCTGTTTTGGAATTTAGCTGTGGTTTGGCTGGTTGCAGACTTGCAGATACCTGTATTTGATTACCGTAATTAGCCACACTTGACTATAAGCCGCAGCAGACAATAAGCTTCATGTTAGAGCAGTGGTTTTCAACCTTTTTGATACCAGGGCCCACTATTCATTCAGCATTTGACAACATTTTCACCCCACAGAACCCAAAACTAAAGATTTCTTTTCGTTTTGTCCACAATTCCAGGTTGGATTTTCGCAAACACAACAAGCAAAACATAGATATCAAAATAACCATGACTTATAACTTCTTAATTAAGTGGTGCTAATTTAGATGGTGAATATCATAACCCGCAAGGGTCCATTTGGCTTCATTTTTACGCTCTCAAAGAGTTACATCTGGTTAACCAACTTTCCATCATTTAGTCTAGGTTGGCCCACCAGCAACCCTCTCAGGGACCACCCGTTGAAAACCTCTGTGTTAGAGCTCCGTTGGTGGCCGTTACCTGTAAAAATAAATAGATTGACCGTTGTATCAGCCGCAGGGTCAAAAGCCGGAAATTACCGTATCTTACTACTGTAACTGTACTATTCCCCTTCAATAATGTTCAATAATGTTTGTTTTCCTCTGTTTTGTCTTCTCTTCAGGAGTGGAAGGTGACCAGGCTAACGTTCGAGTATGACCCAGAGCCGTATGGGAAGGAAAGGGACGGAGCCATCATTAAGATGGCCAACGAGTTTGGAGTGGAGACCGTGGTCAGAAACTGTCACACTCTCTACAACCTGGACAGGTTTGACATATTTCACACACACACATTACAAACTACACTCCAAAACCTCTCCACCAATAGTTTTCCTATATCAGGGGTGCCCACACTTTTTTGACTTGAGAGCTACTTTCAAAATGAGCGGCTCAACAAGATCTACACATAAAAAATGTGATTGTTCCATTACTGAAAATCCATTTCAAGGCCTTTTAGAAAGTTTGAGCTTACTGTTATAGTGTTTAAGAATAATGCAGTTATAATGAAAAATAGTGGGGGGGAATTGGAAGGTTTTCCTGTATATGCTATTACTGACGTTTGAACAGTGTTTGAGGTTTGAGTTGACAAGTTTGTGATGTTGAGTTCAGTATCTTGCACCCAAAACTAAGAACTTTCACGTTTTTGTCCGCAATTGGCAAAACGTTGGTCTAAATAACAATTACTCTCCATTTTCCAATTGTGTGGACCCTTGAAAATTCCGTAATTCAGATGTTTAAATATAATTTAACTCTTGAGAGTGTAAAATTAAAATTTGGTTTCATTTTAACGCTCTCAAGAGTTACAGATCTATAAGGGTCCATGTGTGTGTGTTTGGGGGGGGGGGGCTGTCATGTGATCTACCTGCACAGCCTGTGTGTGATCTACTGGTAGATCACCATCTACCTTTTGGGCAGCCCTGTCCTATATGAATAACTTGTTGCCTTGTTGAGGGGTTTGAGAGGGATTTTTAAAAGTAATAGAGACTTTTAGCCCATTCTGTCTGCAGTTTCCCTGCAGACAGACAGACGGTCCAGAACTTTGTCGTTGCCAACACATCTTGAAAACATGATTTTTTTTTTCCCCCAACAAGGGAGAAATACAAAAACGTTTGTAGCCTTACCCTGGTTGACTTGCTTAATGCTTAGTAGTGACGTGATTGAATCTCGATTTCTAGTCACAAGAGATCATGATTCTCTTTTATATGAAAATATTTGTCTTGTCTTTAGTCTGTAGTTGCAAAATGTGGCATTTTTTAGCCAAATAGTAATGACAGCATTAAACTACTTGACCTAAACCTTTCTTAAAGCTGCTACTCTTGAAGCAAGAGTAACAGTGCCAGTGATTTTCATCAAAAGTCATATTTCATATTTCGGTCCATGTTTCCCGTCGGACAAGTTAGTTGGCGACACACTTCGGTTCCGGGTTGGTCCGTCCCTTATTTTGGTCCGTTCTGATGGGAGAATGCGATCGCTGCTCGCTGCTGTTATCATTGGGATCGTATCAAACCGACGACGGTGAGCAACGCAGCGTGGCGTAGATCAACCTAAGTGGCATCGGTCATAATTATTATTTGATAATGATAAGCGTGACGTAGCTCTACTGCAAAGGCACGAAAACTGTTAATTGGACTTCCAACTAGTACAACCCGATTCTTCCTCAAATTTGAAATGAGATTGCCTAGGTCGCATTTTTTTTCTTCGATGAATCGCACAGGACTAAGGGCATGAGCAGTTTTGCACGGGTTATGATGACATTCACCCCAGTTGATCCCTGACAGAATGAGCACATGTGCCACCGCAGGCAGATCAAGGCTCTAGGGTTCTGTGGGCAGCGTTTGTTGTCTAACCAGATTAACAATGCACACCATATCAAGTCCAAAAGTGAAAAACGCACCTCCTCTTCCAGTCTGGAGGCGGTGAACAACAACTGGCATGATTCTCATGTTCTCTTAGCTCGCGTATCAGAGTCTCAATCACTAGTCACCTGCGATGTATCAGCTGACTTAGAACCTGGAGTCCTGGCAAAATAGCGTTTCAAGTGGAATAAATTGTAACATGGGATTTTTCTTCACAGATCATTTCTTTGAGGTCTCCAGAACAACATATTAAAAGTCCCGAAAAATCCCAGTTGCGCAAATATGTTTAATTTCATAAAGTAATAGAATACATAGGCTCCAATGGAGTGATAGCCCCGCCCCCTCCTATACAAACCCATTATAACTTAAAACTCCATTTTAACCATGATGGATTATTCAAAAACAACCCATCTTTTTTCTGGTGACTGATATTGTCCTCCTAATACGGGAGGACCATGGAATTTCATTCACAAGTTTCAGTTATTTTTAAAATATTGTTTTGAATATTAAAAAAATAAATAAATGAAACCTGTAAATGAAATTCCACTGCCCTCTCACATATTAGGAGGACTATATCAGTCACCAGAAAAAGGTGAGGGCAGTGGAATTTCATTTACAGGTTTCATTTATTTATTTTTTTAATATTCATTTGGGTGGGCATAGCCAGATATGGAGGCAGCTACATTTTCCAAAACAATATTTTAAAAATAACTGAAACCTGTGAATGAAATTCCACGGTCCTCTCACGTATTAGGAGGACAATATCAGTCACCAGAAAAAAGATGGGTTGTTTTTGAATAATCCATCATGGTTAAAATGGAGTTTTAAGTTATAATGGGTTTGTATAGGAGGGGGCGGGGCTATCACTCCATTGGAGCCTATGTATTCTATTACTTTATGAAATTAAACATATTTGCGCAACTGGGATTTTTCGGGACTTTTAATATGTTGTTCTGGAGACCTCAAAGAAATGATCTGTGAAGAAAAATCCCATGTTACAATTTATTCCAATTTTAGGTAAAACATGAGCTAAAATTACTGGCCTACTGGATAAGGTTTTGATTGTGGTTGCGCTGTGTATCAGGGAGTGGTAGTGCATGACACTGATTTGGTAAAAGTTTTTGTTTGTTACTTACCGCGAGCATCGAGCAGCTCGTACTAAAATGGGGCATTCATGGATAAGGAAACACTTCAACAATTGGATATATACGCAGCAGCCTTAACAAACAAAATGGTCTATGACAGGGGTTTTCAACCTTTTTGACACCAGGGCCATTTATTCAGCATTTTTGAGCCATGGACCACCATTTGATGACATTTTAGCCCCACAGACCCCAAAACTAAAGATTTATTTTGCTTTTGTCCACAATTCCAGGCTGTATTTTGGGGGTACAGTGGCACAGTGGTTAGTGCTGTCGCTTCACAGCTAGAAGGTCTCCTCATGCATTGAAGGAAGCATGAGTTCAGTCCGCTGCCTCCCCAGGTTGGTGGAGGGTGTGTAGAGCACAGGATGACATTAGGAATTGGCACTGCGTGAAAAAATGGGTTGCAAAATCGTGGGATAAAAAAAATGAAATCTCTAATCACATTTTAGACATTTTGGGCAGTCCAGTGCTGTGTGACGCTGCATATGCTGTGTATGCAGACGGCGGCGTGCGCACGGTGACGTGTGTTCACTGCGTGTAGGCGTTCTTGAATCGATAACCAGACGGTGCGCTGTGAACTCAAGTGACTTCAACATGGAGAAATGAAATGAACATGAAATGAAAAGCAATCATCTCTGCAGCCCGCATTAAACAGTGACATCAAGTGGTCAGCCCTCGCTACTGCAGGTCACACTCCCAGACATGTGCAGTGTGTGTGTGTGTGTGTGTGTGTGTGTGTGTGTGTGTGTGTGTGTGTGTGTGTGTGTGTGTGTGTGTGTGTGTGTGTGTGTGTGGTGAGTGAGTGAGTGAGTGAGTGAAGGAGCTTAGTTGTGTATGTGAGAGGGGAGAGATGAGGCCTCAGCTGTTATGTTTGTGTGTTTGGAGGGAGGGGGCTGTGTAGTGATGGACATGTGAGGCTGTGTGCGTACTAGTGTACGTACGTGCTCTGTCTGACTGAATTTCATCTGTGATAAAGTGACCAATAAGAACCTATCTGCTCCTGCAATGATCCAATAAGGCAGGGGTTTTCAACCTTTCTGACTCCAGGGACCACCATTTATTCGGCATTTGAGCCAAGGACCACCATTCGATTACATTTTCACCCCAAAGACCTAAAACTAAAGAATTCTTTTGGTTTTGTCCACAATTCCAGGCTGGATTTTGCAAACGAAACAGTGTAGACTTCTTAATTAAGGTGCTAATTCAGTTGATGAATATTTTAACTCTTGAGAGTGTAAAAATGAAACCAAATGGACCCGCAAGGGTCCATTTGGTTTCATTTTCACACTCTCAAGAGTTACATCTGGTTAACCAACTTTCCCTGGGGACCACCTGGAACCCTCTTAAGGACCACTGGTGGTCCCCGGACCACCTGTTGAAAACCCCTGCAATAAGGGATTCCAAATTCTTAATATAGAAAAGTGTGTTGTATAAGTAAAACTACGATAGAAACTGTAAATACAGAGTGACACGGTCAGCCTGGCATGCTGTATGCATTGCCCTCAAACGATATTATTCACAACATCCCATGGTGTAATTGTATTTATTTATTTATTTATTTATTATTATTATTTTCACACAGGTTCACATATCTCAAGAATACTTAAAGGTAATTTTAATGTAACCACTTTGTTCGCCCATCATGAAACTGCAGGAGATTGCTGCGCTGTGATTGGCGAAAAAGCTGCCTCAGCCCCCAACAATACCCCCCCCCCCCCACACACACACACACACACACTAGCACCGCCTTGCCATGAGCCTGACAAAAAAAATATAAAAATTTTTTGACAACAACAAAAGTTCTGGACCGGAAGTGGAAGTAGTTGGAGGGAAACAGCTGCAGCATCAAAGTAGAAGTGACTTAGAGGGGGGAAATGCAAAACAATGTAGACCTATATTCAGGAAGAGATACAAAGTTGCACTATGCAGGAAATAATAATAAATTTTATTGTCCTGAGGGATATTCCTCTTCAACAATCTGTTCCAAAAAAAAAAGACATCAAAACAGCCAATAGCACAGAAAACACATCACCGAGACAGTACAGAACATGAGGTGCCCACTGAACACGGTACAATTTCTTCTGGTTTGTAAAATAAAAAGTTTCACTAAACAGGCAGTACAAAGATAGACTCTTGATGACGCTGGTGGCAGTTTATAGCAGTGGTTTTCAACCAGTGGTCCAGGGACCACCAGTGGTCCTTGAGAGGGTTCCAGGTGGTCCCCAGGCTAAATGAGGGAAAGTTGACTAACCAAATGTAACTCTTTGAGAGTGTAAACATGAAACCAAATGGACCCTTGCGGGTCCATTTGGTTTCATGTTTACACTCTCAAGAGTTAAAATATTCCTCATCTGAATTAGCCTACAAGTCTACACAACTAGAGAATGTAGAAGATTAATGCACATATTGATCTGTATGTTGCCTGTTTTGTTTTGGAAAATCCAGCCTGGAATTGTGGACAAAAACAAAAGCATCTTTAGTATTGGGGGGAGGGGGGGGACAAGCACTGGCTGCTTGTTTTTAATGGCTGGTAAAAAAAAAAAAAAAAGGAAAAACACAACACACCACAGCGCCACAGGCAGGAGGAAAAGGAAGGAAGGGGGAATTCAATGATAGAGACAATGACATAAATAGAATAGGAAATTATTTCTTATTAATAAGAAATTATTATAATGTAGGCAGGTAGGGAGTAGTTAGAGAAACAGAGGGGGGAATAAACAACAATGGACGTGAGGAGAACGGGGAGGAGAGGGAGGAGGGGGAGTGAGGAGGTGCGGCGGTGCTGGTCGTAGACTATGGCATAGTGGTGGTCACGGTGCTCTGAGCGGTGCTCGCGGTGGCCACCAGAATTCTAAACTCTGAATGAGGGGGGGGGGGGGGCCGTGGGATCCACACGCCAGTTGAGCTGCGCTCTGATTTGATCTCACTAATGTGTCGTCATCCTCGGCCCCTCCCGCGCCCGTCCACTGCTGTTCTACGTCACATCATTTAGAGCCACGCCCACACCCGGAAGGTTGACGCCCCCCTCAAGGCCACTTCGTGTAACAGGTTAGTCCAGGCATTCCGTTTTCGCGCAACGCGAACGAAAATGAAAGCCTGGGTGTCGAGGCTAATTCTGTGCTAACCACCAGCATAATGCCACAAAATCCTGCATTTGGCATGCAAACTCATCCCTAATCTCTATATGAAAAGGACAACGCCACTGGTGTCGAATTCCACTTCCAGTGGGAGCTGTCCCCACACGACCTCCTCCGAACAATTACACGGATGTCTGTCGTGGGATATGGCTCCACAATATAGTATGTCCTGCTCTCACACATCACTGTGTGCACTGATATCATTATCCTCTGTCCTCCTTTTTACAGGATCATAGAGATGAACAACAACAGTCCTCCGCTGACATTCAAGCGTTTCCAGGCCATTGTGAACAGACTGGAGCTTCCCAGGAGGCCCATGGCCACCATCAGCCCGCAGCAGATGGACACGTGTAGAACTCACATAGCTGAGAACCACGACCATCACTACAGTGTACCGTCCCTGGAAGAACTGGGTGAGAGAGCCTGCAAACCTGTCTGCATTTTTATTTCATTTTGTTGTTGCCAAACCTGAAAAAAATGAATGTGTCGATAATGCACACTGCCGCTACGCCGCCGAAGTATCTCCTCCATTTTTGCGGGGGGGGGGGGGGGGGGGGGGGGGGGGGGGGGGCGCTAGCGCCTTCTATATACAGCTTTTGCCCTCACATGTCTCAATATTTGCCCTTAACAACGAAAATTAGGTCAAATGTCCGGAGTGTGTTTTTGCACAGAAGGTTAGTAGGCCAGTAATTTTAGCTCATGTTTTACCTAAAATTGGAATAAATTGTAACATGGGATTTTTCTTCACAGATCATTTCTTTGAGGTCTCCAGGACAACATATTAAAAGTCCCGAAAAATCCCAGTTGCGCAAATATGTTTAATTTCATAAAGTAATAGAATACATAGGCTCCAATGGAGTGATAGCCCCGCCCCTCCTATACAAACCCATTATAACTTAAAACTCCATTTTAACCATGATGGATTATTCCAAAACAGCCCATCTTTTTTCTGGTGACTGATATTGTCCTCCTAATACGTGAGAGGACCATGGAATTTCATTCACAAGTTTCAGTTATTTTTAAAATATTGTTTTGGAAAATGTAGCTGCCTCCATATCTGGCTATGCCCATCCAAATGAATATTAAAAAAATAAATAAATGAAACCTGTAAATGAAATTCCACTGCCCTCACCTTTTTCTGGTGACTGATATAGTCCTCCAAATATGTGAGAGGGCAGTGGAATTTCATTTACAGGTTTCATTTATTTATTTTTAATATTCATTTGGATGGGCATAGCCAGATATGGAGGCAGCTACATTTTCCAAAACAATATTTTAAAAATAACTGAAACTTGTGAATGAAATTCCATGGTCCTCTCACGTATTAGGAGGACAATATCAGTCACCAGAAAAAAGATGGGTTGTTTTTGAATAATCCATCATGGTTAAAATGGAGTTTTAAGTTATAATGGGTTTGTATAGGAGGGGGCGGGGCTATCACTCCATTGGAGCCTATGTATTCTATTACTTTATGAAATTAAACATATTTGCGCAACTGGGATTTTTCGGGACTTTTAATATGTTGTTCTGGAGACCTCAAAGAAATGATCTGTGAAGAAAAATCCCATGTTACAATTTATTCCACTTGAAAATCTATTTGCCTGGAGGGTTAAAGGGCAGGATGATCACAGACAAAACACACGGTTACGCTGTCATACAGTACATTCGGTTACGGAGATCTGGTTTCGAATGTGAAATCCGACATAGATACCACCTGCTTTGGGGTTAAGGGGTAGGATTCCCTTCTACTTTCAGGACTCTACCTGTATATAGTCTCAACATCAATCTTTACTTGCTAGGGTTCAAGATGGAGGGTTTACCTCCTGCTGTGTGGAGAGGAGGCGAGTCTGAAGCCCTGGACAGGCTGAACAAACACCTTGACAGAAAGGTAATGACACCACTTAAACCTCAATCTGCCCCGTATCAAAGTGGCACACAGTTAACATGCATTAACATTTTCCAGATTAATTTGGTGGTGTTTTTTACATGATGATTTGCTCACTGATACTCTTTCTCTGCGTAGGTGTGGGTGGCTAACTTTGAGCACCCACGGATCAACTCGTGTTCCCTGTTCGCTAGTCCCACAGGCCTCAGCCCCTACCTGCGCTTTGGCTGTCTGTCCTGCAGGGTGTTGTACTACAACCTCAGAGAGCTGTATATGAAGGTACACGCACGCACACACGCACACCAGGGGCGGATTTAGGCATGGGGGGGGGCAATGCCCCCCTAAATGCCCAGTCTGCCCCACCAAACCTGATGCCATGCAAAACAACCAAAGATATTTCAAATTAAAGTGCTTATATTTAAAATGTTTTGAAACACTACTACTGCTACTAACTAACTACAGCTGTGTCACCACTAAACCAACCAGCAATTTCATCATTGAAAACAGAAAACTCTCTGAGTCAGACCTTTAGCTTTATGCATGCTGCGTGTCTGTTGCAACTTCAACAACAACTGATGTTATTATTGATGCTTAATTGCCTAATAGAAGTCCTGTAAGCAAAAATGGTATGGGTGCGGCTTCATCATCCTTGGCGTGAAGTGACACGGGCGATGAAGTCGCCCCCATACCCATTTTCTCCTGCCCCCCCAATTGGGAAATGTTACATGCGCCCCTGCCACGCGCACACACACACACACACACACACACACACACACACACCACACACACACACACACACACACACACACACACACACACACACACACACTGCAAATCCCCAGCCTACATAACTATTTTAAACTCTCTATATATACATTTTCATTCTGTACTTTCTATTTCGTTTCTGTCGTCTCCCTCGCCAATAGCTCCGCAAGCGCTGCAGTCCGCCACTGTCCTTATTCGGTCAGCTATTATGGAGGGAGTTCTTCTACACAGCTGCCACCAACAACCCAAACTTTGACCGCATGGAGGGAAACCCCATCTGTGTCCAGGTGTGTGACACAGCACGACTCCCTCTTTGTTGATGCTAGTGACGTTGTGAGCTATAATTCATTTGAAAGTTAAATTTCCTCCTGACATTTCGGTGTCTCTCCCAAGATTCCATGGGACCAGAACCCCGAAGCGTTGGCCAAATGGGCCGAGGGCCGAACCGGGTTCCCCTGGATCGACGCCATCATGACACAGCTGCGTCAGGAGGGCTGGATCCACCACCTGGCGCGCCACGCCGTGGCCTGCTTCCTCACCCGCGGAGACCTGTGGATCAGCTGGGAGAGTGGCATGAAGGTACTGTATACAGGAGAGAGAGAGAGAGAGTGTGTAGGGGGATGAGACGCCACGGGAGCTGTCACTATGATTACATAATCGCGATTGTTTCGGGGGAATCGCAAATATATATTATAATCCTAGTATAGTTATAATCATAAAAAATATGATAAAGCAGACATCTACTTGCTTAAAAGGTTGCTTATATTTTTTTAATAAACCAGATGAAAATTGCCGGTCAATTTTGGTTTATTTCAGTTATTTGTCACCCCATTTGGGACAAAGTAGGCGCAGCCATTTTGGAAAAAAATAATACACCCACACCCATTCTATGCCATGCGTTCAATAATGGCATTATCGGAGACCTTTTCACTCAATGTCCGCTTTATATCATATTTATATCATAATCGTCTTAATATCATTTTTGATTTTTGAAAAGTCTGGGGAATCCATTTCTGGAACAAGGGTGATGTCACAAGGGGCCGGAACTGCTCAGCTCTGTGGTGTGTGTGTGTGTTGGGGTGTGTGTGTGTGTGTGTTGGGGTAACTGTGTGACTCCTTTATTTGTTTGTGTTTTACTAACCCAGGTGTTTGAGGAGTTGCTGTTGGACGCCGACTGGAGCGTGAACGCTGGCAGCTGGATGTGGCTGTCCTGCAGCGCCTTCTTCCAGCAGTTCTTCCACTGCTACTGTCCCGTTGGCTTCGGGAGGCGCACAGACCCCTCTGGAGACTTCATCAGGTAGCCATCTACTGTATAGTGCAGGGGTGCCCACACTTTTTGGACTTGAGAGCTATTTTCAAAATGACCGGTTCAACAAGATACGAAAATCCATTTCAAGGCCCCCTAGAAGGTTTGAGCTTTGAAATAGTTGGTGATGTTGTTACTGTTATTGTGCTTAAGAATAATGCACTTGAAAAATAGAGGGGGAGAATTGGGGGGGGAAGGTTTTCCTGTATATGCTATTACTGACATTTGAAAATAGTAGGTTTGAGTTGACAGTTTGTGAACTAAGAACTTTCAAGTTTTTGTCCACAATTGGGAAAGAGAACTGGCAAAACGTTGGTCAAAATAACAATTATTCACCATTTTGTAATTGTGTGGACTCTTGAAAATTACGTAATTCAGATGTTTAAATATAATTTAACTCTTGAGAGCGGTAAAATGAAACCAAATGGACCCGTAAGGGTCCATTTGGTTTCATTTTAACGCTCTCAAGAGTTACAGATCTATAAGGGTCCAATTGCTGGGTGGCACTCATGTGATCTACCTGCATGGCCTGTGTGATCTACTGGTAGATCACACAGGCACCCCTCTAGGTATAGTGTATAAGTTACGGCCAAGTCCGGGTTTGAACAGTCAACCTTGCGGTTACCATCCAGTGACTCTACCCCTGAGCCACCACCATGTTTATTTAAAACCTAACCGATGACAATGTTGCCATCATTGAGGAATATCACATAGCACAGAGGTTATACGAAGTGGAGGGATGTTGTGTGCTGTTGCTGTGAAATTGCTTTTCCAGCAATGGTACAATGCATCCACTAGAGGGCACTTGAGACTCAGACATCTGTCAGCAAACATGACAACAGTGGAGAAGGTCATAATATACATACAGTACATACTAATAAAGGTAATCGAGGCAACTTTAGTGTGTACAAACATATTTTGTAAAGAGATTTGTTTAAAAACAGTATATAACTCCACCTCACCTCCACCCTATTGGCTCATTATGAAACTGCTGGAAACTGCTGCGCTGTGATTGGATAAAACGCTGCCTCACCCCCACACAACCCCCTCTCACATTAACACCATCTTCCCCGAGCCTGACTTAATATTTTGTTTTCATGGTTTGTTGACAACAACAAAGTTCTGGACCGTCTGCAGGAGGAAGCAAGTGTTTCCCTCCCTGTCTGCAACGAAACAGCTGCAGCATCAAAGTAGAAGCAACGTAGATGGGGGGGAAAGGCAGATAAATATAGCTATGTACTGTATCTATTTTTATTTTTTGGCTAAAAGTTGCCTATATTCAGTGTTGCCAACCGCCAAAATCCAAAATGCACTAGTGGCACTTCCAAAATGCACCACGTTGCACTAGAGTAGTGTTTTTCAACCATTTTCATACCAGGGCCCACTATTTATTCTGCGTTTTAGCCACAGAGGACCACGATTTGATGTTGAGTTTATTGGGTTTCATTTTACGATCTCAAGAGTTACACATCTATACGGGTCCATTTGGTTACCAATGGTCCTTTCTAGGAAGGAAGGAGGACTCTACCATAGGAGCAAAAATGGTGAAAAACAAGGGTTTTATCTCTGGCGCCTGTCAACCAATTTCACTCCAACTCACCAGCAAAAAAGCACCAGATTTTCCGTCAGGAGTTTTTCCACTAATTTTGGCCCTAGGGGGGTCTGGAAAAAAAGCTAAATATAGCGACAAATGCGCCAAGTTGGCAACACTGCCTCTATTACCTTTTAAAGAAGCATATAAAACAACCTTTTCCCCTTTCTCCAGGCGTTACATCCCCATTCTAAAGGACTACCCAAACCGGTACATCTATGAGCCCTGGAACGCTCCACAGTCAGTCCAGAAGGCTGCCAACTGTGTGGTGGGAGTGGACTACCCCAAACCTATGATAAACCACGCCGAGGGAAGCAGGTTGAACATAGAGAGGATGAAACAGGTCTACCAGCAACTGTCACACTACAGAGGACTAAGTATGCAATGCCATATTTTCTTGTTTACATAATGATATACTTGGAATTTTTAAATTTAAACATTATATTTCGGTACAGTTACTATATCGTTACACCCTTATTTAGCATGCTATTTTTTTTAAGACTTACTAGTGGAATTGAAACACAGAATAAGGGTGTGTGTGTGTGTGTGTGTGTGTGTGTGTGTGTGTGTGTGCGCGTGTGTCAGGTCTTCTTGCTTCAGTACCAACTATTCAAGAGGAGGCGGAGCCACCCATGACTGACGAATCGCAGACTGATAGTGGTCCCGGTGAGACCCATTTTTCTACTGCCCTAATTTGTATTATTTGTGGTTCAACGAAAAACACCAGATCTACCATCTCTGCTATTTCTGGTGTGCCGGCACACCAAAGTATGTGTATCAGGCTTTAAATGTAGTACAGTGTTCAGCACTTGACGAAAGCACCACATCTGGCTGATATTGTTTTCCATTATAATGGTTCTAGCCGCACGGGTTAATGGAGGGTGTTGTGATATTTGGTAACACTGTGACGTTGCATTTGTGTGTGTGTGTGTGTGTGTGTGTGTGTGTGTGTGTGTGTGTGTGTGTGTGTGTGTGTGTTCTCTAGACACCCCCGTCGGCCCGCCGCTCCACAGCGAAGAAGTGGCGGGCTGCTCTGCGGCCGCCATGGCTGCCGACTCTTCCACGGCGTGCAGCACATCCTCTGCCGCCGCCCCTTCCCTGCGTCTCGCCGCGCCAGCAGCCACGTCGTCACGCCAAGACGCAGCCTCGCCCGCATCCTCCGCCACGTCCGACGACCACACGGCGCTCCAAATCCAAGTGTCCAACCTGGCCCTGAATCAGGCCGCTGCCGCCGCCGCCGCTGCTGCCCCCTCCTCCTCCTCCCCTTTCGCTTTTCCACTAGCCAGCCCGGCCGCCGCTAGCCCTCCGTTGTCGGCGTGTCAAAGCCCTTCCGCGACCCCTCCGCCTCCCTCCTCCTCAGTGCTGCCCGCCACTCACCCGCCGTCGCCCTCACCCTCGCCCAGCGCGGCGGCGTCAGCGCCTCAGGCGCCTCCCGGCCTTGTAGCAGGTCAGAGGAGGAGAGGACAGTACCGTAAGCTGAGACGCACCACAAGGCAGCAGCGGGGCAGACAGAGCCAAGCCGCCGCCGCAGCAGTGGCGGCTGCTGCTGCTGCCAGGGAAGGAGGAAGGAGAGAGGAGGAGATGGAGGAGGAACTGGGAGAGGATGAGCGGATGGAAGAAGGGATGGCAGAGGAGAGAATAAAGAAGCGGCAATAAGGTGTGTGTGTGTGTGTGTGTGTGTGTGTGTGTGTGTGTGTGTGTGTGTGTGTGTGTGTGTGTGTGTGTGTGTGTGTGTGTGTGTGTGTGTGTGTGTGTCTGTGTGTGTGTGAGAGAGAAGACGCTGGGGGGAATGTTATTACTTGTAAATTAGCTCTGGTCCAGAGCTCCACTGCTTCTGAGTCTGACTTGCATTGGAGCTCTGCTCGTCTCCGTGCATTGGGTCATTCCTCCACCCGACCAGCCTGTCTTCTCTAGTGGATATATAAAGAACGTTTTTTAACTCACCAAAATAAACACGTCTTGTGTCATTAGAAAGCCTACTTACCTTAGTGGTAGCACTCTGAGCCCCCCACCACACGGATAAAATGGACTTTTCAGCCAGAACGCGGTCGTTTTTCACCGGAAAAACAACCAGGATTTGCGCCCTCTACCGTTATTGCCAATAGAAAAGTTCCATAGGAAATATTTTTCCTTCAGTGAAAAACGATCGCGTTCCGGCCCAAACGTCCATTTTATCCGTGAGGTGTGGGGCTCAGAGTGCTACCACTAAGGTAAGTAGGCTTTCTAATGACACAAGACGTGTTTATTTTGGTGAGTAGGTAAAACGTTCTTTATATATCCACTAGAGAAGAGAGGCTGGTCGGGTGCAGTAATGGCCGATTGAACGGAGACGAGCAGAGCTCCAATGCAAGTCAGACTCAGAAGCAGTGGAGCTCTGGACCAGAGCTACTTGTAAATCACTTTTTTTTCAGAGATGCGATAGAGATGAGAGGCATTATAATGAGCAGCTGAGCAGTCCCGCCTCTCTTTCCCCATTCATATTACAATTTAGGCATTTAGCAGACGATCTTAATCCAGAGTGACATCCATTAAGTAAAAAAACAGCGCAATACATCATATGCATACAGATAAATTGAATTTACATATTACAATTTACTTTACAATTTATAGTTTAAGCACTAAAATGGACAGATTATTAGTGCATGTCCACTGTGCCTCTGGCTAAAACCCTGATTTTGTGTTTTTCAGGAACGCTATGAATGTATGCAGAAGACAGAGGACTGGACTAACAATCTATATACAGTGTGTGCATATACAGTATATACTGTGTGAGTGTATACACACACGCACACACACGCACACGCACTTCTGTTCCCAGTGTTTGAGACAGTACAATGATTTAATTTGACTTCTTGGGGAGGACATGTCTTTTGTTTATCAATGTGTCTAAAACACACACCCGTGAACCAGAGGTGGAAGGATATAATATATAGGTATAATATAACTGTATAATATATAACTGTATAATACTTACCAGGATAAGTGCCAGGGACGTAAAGACGGGCCCATTGACTTTAATCAACAGTTGCCAAAGGCGTAAAGAAATACTTTGTTCAATCCATTGATTTAATTGAATTTAATCACACTCGATGCCAACTGTGTGGCATTGTTCTGGTAAGCATTTCAATATTTCTATAATTTATGGCAAGAACTGTAAAGTCCTGTATGATCATATTGTTAGTTAACAGATGTCAATGGGTTTTCCATATATACTAAATATGCTATTATTGTACTATAATGTACTGTGTAATGCAGTAGCTAAAGCAATGACTAGTTACTTTCCACCTCTGACACACAGATGTGAATATGTATGTTTATATGTACAGGTACTGTATGCTCATGTGCAATGTACTGATCCCCATGTGTGCAACAACGTACACTATATACCTTATGTATTTGTACAACATCCCCACCCTGTATAGATGCACAAAGCAGGTACGACACGTGAATATGTAACACGTGCCCATACTACTACTACTACTACTACTCTACTAGGGGTAACATTTCTTTTACTTCACTAGATCCATACATAAATACTATACTGTATGTTGTATGAATATCACCTTTCATTTAAATGAAACAGATATAAAGATCCCAGTGTGTTTGAATGATGGAAGTGAATTGAAGTCATGGGTGAGGTTTGCCTTTCTACATTATGCATTATGCATAATCTATAAAAGAAAAAATGGTGGTTTCTCACCTCGTCCGTGACCCTGTTGTGTTTACTAAGGCTTTAAAAAGAAACCATTTGACGCTCGTGGAGCATATATACCGAAGCCCTGTATAATACCGGTATGATGTTAATATGTAAATGACTAAACTGATGTTTCGGGAAAATATCGCAGATATTTTATCTTTAAGGCAGAGATGTTATATTGTATTAATGAATGACAGACGACTGTTATTGATTTTGAAATATTTATTTGTATTTCATCTACATGCACCACTAAATGTTTTTTTCTCGATTTAGGAGCATCACATGCAGTACACAGTGCACACACAGACAGAAACATGCACAAATGCAGAGGGACGACAATACGCGTAACTGAAACATAAATAACCTGGCAAAATGTTGGTCAAAATGCCAATTCTTCTACATTTTATAAATGTGTAGATTCTTGAAAAATAGGTAATTCAGATGGTTAAATATGATTTAACTCTTGAGAGCGTAAAATCAAACCAAACGGACCCGAAAGGGTCCGTTTGGTTTCATTCTACGCCTGTCAACCAATTTACCCCCAACTCAACCAGCAAAAAAGCACTAGATTTTCCGCCAGGAGTTTTCCCACTAATTTTGGCGCTAGGGGGGTCTGGAAAAGAGCTAGATATAGCAGCAAATGTGCCAAGTTGGCAACACTGCGAGCGCGTTGTGATGCAGTCCATTTTAACACACATTTAGCTACTTTATTGTGGCTGTTTTGGTCAATATACTCGCCTCCCTCTAACCCTAGCCTTCAGTAACTGGAAGCATGTCGCCATGCTGACCAGACAACATGCCTTGTCATCGATAAGGACGGCTAATAAGCAGCTTCCTGGGAATTATCGCTTGATAGCGGTCAACGCGGGTGCCAAAAGGCAAAAGCGAAGAAAAGAAGTCTGAGGTGATGAGGGGATAAAAGACGGCGAATGTGAGATGCACAACTGTAGGCCTATATGCCCAACATATGCAGACAGAAGGTTTCCATCTCCCTCGGAGGCGCTGGGGGGGTGGGGGTGCCCGCCCCTGTTCCATTTCTATTGCATTTCTACTTGTTTTTCGCTACTGTAGCTCCAAATCATACAGCAGTTGCCATGGAGTTCTGGATTGTGGGATTGTAGTTTGGATGCTTACACAATAATTTACATATTTGGCAAGTAATGCTATTTTCTCCGCAAAAGGGCTTAGAAAGAAATATGTAACTTTGACAGTGGTAAATGGCGCATTATTACAGACCTTTTATCCAAGGCACTTTATACCCATTTACACACACATTCATACACCAATGGCAGTGGAAACCATGCAAGGCACAACCAACACATTGGAAGCAAATTGGTGTTGCCCAAGGACATTTAGACATGTAGACAGGAGTAGCCGGGATTCGAACCACCAACCCTTGGATCATTGGAGCACCTGCTACCACCTGCTCTACCTCTCCCCTACAATGGATACTATTCAAAGGAATGAATGTAGAGGAAATATTAATGTGTCAAACCCAATCTTGTGTGTGTCTTTGTGTAATTGCACCAACATGTTTATGTACTATACTGTATATATAACCATAAAATGTCTCTCTCTCTCCCTAACTGACAATCTATCTGGCTATCGGAGGGGATTTCCACAAAGCTCAGTTGGATTGCCAAAGTGTTTTAGTTGTGAGGCAGAAATGTTTTCCCAAAATCCTAAGAATCAGTTTGTAGTACATGCATTTCTCTGGCACATCTGGTTAATTAAATCGTTCCACAAAGCATTAGCTCTAGCACTGCACCGCCCATGATGTCATATGTGCTAATGCTAACTTATTACTATTAGTTTCAGTAATTTGTTTCTTAGATTGGCTAAAAGTATTGGCACTGTGAGTGTTGTCAATCAGTAATGCAATGCACTGTCTCTTTGAAAGCTTTTTATTTTTTTTTTTAGGAAAATGAATATCTGCTCTTTGACAATGAGACATCATACTAAGGACTTAAAGGGGAATTCCACCCATTTTCAATATTTCTTCTGAGAGCGTACAATTGCAACCAAATGAACCCTAACGGTTTCATTTGGTTCCATTTGTACGCTCTCAGAAAAAAAAGAAGCGTCTAAAGAAATCCATTAAAAGGATCCCTGCCTAATAAGACAAATGTGCCTTAAAACACTATACTTGCCTTCTATAACTAAAACATGCAGATAAAAACACCTTCAATACTTTATTTCTTTCATAAATAGAGAATCTTTCACTCTATAGGAGGTGCTCCTGTCGCAGGATGATGATGTCACAAAGCATGTTCATCCATATATTGTATAGAGCTAGACCACACGTGACATCATCATCCTGCGCCAGGAGCAGTTCCTGTTGAGTGAAATATTCTCTATTTATGAAAGAAATAAGATGCCATTGGTGTTTTTATTTGTTTATTTTAGTTATATAGGGAAAGTATAATTCTTTAAGCGATGTTTATCTTATTAGACAGGGATCCTTTTAACATGGTGAAAATACATCTTGATGATGTCATCAAGATGTTTCACCATGTTAGTGGTTTTCTTCAGACCTCCATTTCTTGGGAACACAGAATGGGGGAACTTTTTTTTTATCATGTCCACCCAGCACCTCTAGGGTATACTAATGACATATAATGTTGAAAATGGGTGGAGTTCCCCTTTCAATCACACCATCTGTATATTAAGCCAGTCATTTCCACACTGTCTTTCTTTCTCATCCCGTAGACCTTTAGTTTCACTAAATTACTTTTTTATGTGCTTAAACCTGCATTTTGATTTGAACAACAAAAATGAGTTTTCATACATACAAATTACAAATGTTCAACTTCAGCTTATGAACGGACTGGAGAAGTGAGTCCAAATTGGTTATTCTTTCTACATAATTGGTTGACTATAGATAGAAGTAAATGTGGCCTCTAAATGGCAGCACAACAATGTGAAACCCAATAGGGTTGAGACGTCAGAGCCAGAGGCTGAGTCAGAACATTCTGTCCCATCAGTGCTGACTTCATGTTCACTTCTCACAAAAGTCCCAGTTATGGGAACAATCATAAATACACTGACCCACACCAGGTGCTCGTGTTTTGCCTCACACTCCAACTAGTGTCTGTGTGAATCTCTGCTGGACTGGAAGTCTCCCCGACTGCTATGTGGGCTACATGGCTTTATTTATTTGCTTTGTACAGTATTGTACAAAATAGTGTATTTTCATTAAAGTTATGATGGAAAAAATGGGATTGTTGTGGTGCTTTTTTCATCTTTGTAATATCTGGTAGCTGCAGCATTGTACACTGGTGAAATGTGTCACCTAGTTACACTGAGGAAACATTTTATATTATTAAATTGGAGTCTTCTATAGAGCCCCATTGTGAACCCAGACATGTCGAGTATAGCAAGGTTTTGTGTTACAAATGTTGAGTATGGGGTCCCCAGCATGTAGAAACTGGCAGATGCTAGATTAAAGGGATATTCAACTTTCATAAAAACTTCTGATAATTTTATGGTCTATCTCATGTGAACCAGAGCCTTCTGAACACACCAGACAGTTTATAAGTTACTCCATTCACGATTTAGATGTTTTCATTTCTTTTTAAAATATTGTTTTGGAAAATGTAGCAGCCTCCTTATTTTTTAAAACATAAGTGAAATTACAGTAGGACTCAAAACGGCCATAGTCAGTTGCCCAAATGTTGTGACAACGGGTACTATTCGGTCCAATGAGTTTTATTTTATTTTTTTATTTTTTTGCAAAACTATTTTTGCAAAATGTTTTCTCTTGCCTAAAAGGTAAATGTTAACTTACACTTGGACGGTACTGTATTATTATTTGTATTATTATTTATAAGTAATACTTTACAGTAACCACATCATCCTCACCTCATCATCACCCTCACCAGCTGTTTAAAAAAATCTTCCAAATTGATTGCACCTGCCTGTGAACCCGTGAGCGACGTCATCGTAGTACTAGTCAGAGCCTTGGAAATACAGAGTTACGCCAACTCCGTTCACTCCATGGCGCCAGTCCAATGGCGGCTCCTCTACATGGACTTGTATTGGATAGTGACAACAAATAGTGACAGCCGGAAGTTAAGGAATGCATTGGAGCCTATGGGCTTGCGCGAGTACTAGAACCACGTGACGAGACTATTTTCTGTCCCCTCAATGTCGCAACTCTGTCTATTTCTAAGGCTCTGGTACTAGTAGTGCAGTAACAACTAAAGTCTCTGCTGTACTACAAAACGGTCTAAAATAGACGGATTTAAGGAATCCAATGCATTTCTTCCTACTTCCGGTCTAGGACTTGTCCCTATTTGTAGTCCATTCTCAGTAGAGGTCCCATGTAGAAAAGCCGTCATTGCACTGACCCGATGAAGTGAACGAAGTTTTCTCTAACCTCAACCCTCTGGCTTGTTTAAACTCTGACCAAGTGACCATGAACAGACATCAAGGTAAGACTTGACTTCGGGAATTATCTTGATTGCTCTTTTGAAAATGAATATCTTGTACTAGTTTTGTCAGTAAAGTGTAAGTGTGTGTGTGTGTGTGTGTGGTGTGTGTGTGTGTGTGTGTGTGTGTGTGTGTGTGTGTGTGTGTGTGTGTGTGTGTGTGTGTGTGTGTTTACTACAGTTGACACAAATGGGAACTTTCTTGAATATTTCTTTGAAAAGCTGTAGGGAAGAGGAGTTCCAGGTGGTCCTCAGCTAAATGGAGAATTGGTAAACAAAAGGAGCTCTTAATTGGGTTCAAGGCATTTGCATCCATTTCCATTAAATCTAAACAACCGGAGAATGTGGAAGAATTGATGTTTGATCAACTGTTGTCTCTGTTGTTGTAATGCACAGCATGGTACAGTATAGCATGGGATTGGGTTTACAATTATTCACTGTGTCTATAAAAGTAAATGACAACTAAAAGGTAAGCTTGACACTGCAGGCACACTTCAGCGCATGAGCTGAAAAAAAAAAAAACCCTCAAAAACAGCAGCATAGATTAAAAAATGTTACCTGTTCTTTTACAAGAAGCGTTAACTTGCAGCAGAGCTGCCTTTTTCTTCAATTTGTTCAGATATCTGACAGTGAATTAAACTCTAAATGCTGTTTCTCCACATTTATTTATATACTGTATATTTTTTTCCAGGTGTTGGAAGTAGACCTTCAGACACATCATACTACCACACTGGATTTGTATGTTATGAATGATATATCCACATTTTATTATACCATTTCCACACCAATATGCAGATAACCACAACATATTTTGGACTTTATGATTAAGCATGATTAATACTGTTTTTTTTTTCTGTGATTAATTCATAAAATTATCATTTGACACCGCTGGTATTTATATAAGACAGTCTACTGCTACCTCTTCTAGAGTGCAGGATCAAAATGCATTGTGCAATTTATTTTTTTGCTACTTAGTGTTGTGAAAACTCATTGTTATGTAAAACCATTATTTTGGGTGGGATTCGCCCCAAGGATTGAAGGATCAAATTCTATAGTATCACCTATTTTTTGTTTTTGTTTTAAATGTCTAACATTGGGAAAATAAAAGAATGACAATATGACATTCCCTAGTCATGCGTTATCAGCCCACAGTTTCCAGAATCTCAGGGACTAATGTTTTCAATATGGTAAACCAGGGGCGTATTTGCCATTAAGCAAACTAGGCAGTTGCCTCGGGCGCCGTGAGGGGAGGGGCACCGGGGCGACCACCAGACGCACATTAAAAGGATCCCAGGCTAATGAGCCTCACATGGATAAATACATTATGCTTGTCCTCTATAACTGGAATTTAACATTTAAAACATATAGGCCTAGATTTCGTTACTGCTAAACCCCTTATCCCTTAAAATGGAGCCCATACTGTATAGGTTTTTTAGTTTGAATAGTAGTTCATAGTAGTTAAAAATAGTTCATATTTTTATCCCTTGGGGGCTGCCATTTTACTGTGCCTATCATAGGTATGACATCACAGGAGATTTTCCCTGGAGCTCCCATAAGGGTCCGTTTGGTAAGGGCGGCGAGAGGGAAAATCTTGCCTGGGGCTCCAAATTGCTTTGAAACGCCACTGTGGTAAACGGAAAGTTTCAACTTTTTATGGGCTCATAACCGTTATTTGAGGCTTCACCTTTATTTTGTTTCTCTTTGCTCAATATTCAGGAAAACGACCAGGAGGGATGTGCGTGTGTGTGTCGTCCGTGGTGTAACGGATACCTAGTGGTGGAAATGGATACGGTGTAGGTCCTGAGTGGACAGGAAGTGGAAGAAGGGGACCAGAACCTCCTTTTAGGCTGACCTTACCTGAACTTCAAATCGTTACTGGGTAAGTACAGTATGTGTGCACAATGCACATGTGTTTGTGTCTTAAAGCAGGGGTTTTCAACCTTTTTGACACCAGGAACCACCATTTATTCCGCATTTGAGCCACAGACCACCTTTTGATTACATTTTCATTATCACCCCAAAGACCTAAAACTAAAGAATTCTTTTGGCTTTGTCCACAATTCCAGGCTGGATTTTTGCAAATGAAACAGTGTAGACTTCGTAATTAAGTGGTGCTGATTCAGATGATGAATATAATTTAACTCTTGAGAGTCCATTTGGTTTCTCTCTCAAGAATTACATCTGGTTAACCAACTTTCCATCATTTAGCCTGGGGACCACCTGGAACCCTCTCAAGGACCACTGGTGGTCCCCGGACCACCTGTTGAAAACGCCTGTCTTAAAGGTCCGGTGAACCGGAAATGGTGTTTTTTTTATTATGGATCCCACCCGATTATGTGGCACAGAGGGTTTCTGAACCAATCAGAGCATGCACCCTTCAGGGAATGGGATGGCATAGTGTGAGGGATGGCTTACGCTGAGCTAATATACTGTATACACGTGTCGGTTGGGATGTATGTTTACAATTCGTCTGTCTACTGCCATGTGGGTTATTTCTACCATATGATGTTCAGATATATTCTAACATGATGATTGAGTTTAAAACCAGCAATGCACTGTCTGGATGCCAGAATGGGTTTAAAAAACAAAGTATTTCTGATTCCAATCAAGACACCTGTGATTGTGGAAGACAGGTCACTTAACTTCTATTGGCTTTTATTGATGTAATAATGGATATTTCATCATGCAGTACTTTTTCGTTTTCAAGAAGTACTTAAAAGCTGAAGTACTTAAAATGTATTTAAATACACAAAAGTGAAAAATGTCCCATTTTTGTCATGTATTGTATGACTATATAAGGCTGTCCGAGTTAACTAGTTAATCGCGAGTTAACTCAGCCATGAGTTAACTCGATTAATTTTTTTAGTGCGAGATTAACTCACAGTAAAACCAAAGGCCGAGTGGGTCCATTTGGTTCAATTTCGCCAAATGCAGGTGAATAATTTTTAAATATCTGCATCAGTTAAGTTATTTTAAAATAAGTCTACACAATTAGAGAATGTAGAGAACTTTCTACAAAATGTGCATGTTCGTTCCGAATGATATCGTTGACAAATTCTTTAATTTAGGTCTGGAAGTCTAAATAAATGTCATCAAATGGTGGTCTGTGGCTCAAATGCAGAATAAATAATTGACCTTGATATGAATATTCTTGAAAAACACTCATTTAAGGTATATTTAGAACTCATGAAAATATGCGATTAATTTGCGATTAATCGAAGATTAACTATGGGCCATCATGCGATTAATCGCGATTAAAATATTTTAATCGACTGACAGCTCTAATGACTATATAATGACCACAGGTATGAAACGTGTGAAAATGTATTTTTCCCCAGTTCTCTGATTAAAACTACGGAAAAGCAAGCATTTTCCATTCATCCATGCCCCCTCCCCGTTATTTCCCTTCTATTGAGCCATACTCGAAATTAAGATAGCTGGGTTTAGAATCTGTAGGTTTCATTTTCATTAGCTCCCTCTCCTGATGGAGAGACGTAATTGCAAAGAAACCCAAAGTGTGTGTGTGTGTGTGTGTGTGTGTGTGTGTGTGTGTGTGTGTGTGTGTGTGTGTGTGTGTGTGTGTGTGTGTGTGTGTGTGTGTGTGTGTGTGTGTGTGTGTGTGTGTGTGTGTGCGCGCGCTACTACTCATAGTAGGCCTACTCAACATTTCCAGCATAAAACTTTATGCTACTCAAAATTCCGAGCTCTGAGCTGTCTATGGTGCTGAAAACATCTGACCTGAGCTATCCAGACGTTCAGCCATTAGCTTGGAAATCCCCCGTTTGTATCAGCATCTATCCATCCTTCACCAGGATGAAAGGTTGGAGAGAGGACGTACATAGAAAATAGGGAATCAGAGAAAACAAAGAAACAACACAACTCAGTCATTCAATGTTATGTCATCAGTTTTGAATTTAGTTTTACTTGTACAGGTACTTTTTGTTTTGGATTTCAGAATGTAGATACCCCCCAAATGCCGGTGTGAAAAAGTAATGTTATTTTGAAATAACATCTGAGGGCATTTTAGTTTTATTTTATTTTTTTTGCTTTACTTTTAGTTTGTTTGTGAACACACAATACAGTTACATTGATACAATACAATGTTTTCTGTTTCTTTTTTTAAATTTCAGTTCAACAAAACTGTTTTTGTTACTTTCCATTACCAATAACCTTGGAAGTTGGAGCGAAAATGGGTCTTCGGTCCTGAAATCTGAGAACAAAGGTAAAGAGTGATTCTTCACAGTGCTATAAAAGAAGACAGGCAGGAATAGAAAACCTGTGTGTGTGTGTGTGTGTGTGTGTGTGTGTGTGGTGTGTGTGTGTGTGTGTGTGTGTGTGTGTGTGTGTGTGTGTGTGTGTGTGTGTGTGTGTGTGTGTGTGTGTGTGTGTGTGTGTGTGTGTGTGTGTGTGTGTGTGTGCGCGTGTGTGTGTGTGTGTTGTATTTGGTAGGAGGGGAAGTGGCTGTAAATGGCCGTTTCATCGATCCGGAGAGCCTTCTGTCCCTGCGCGGAGGGAGGGGCAGGGACATATTCCTGTTCCATCAGGAGAAGCTGATACGATAAGCTCCGAGAAGAGAGAGAGAGAGAGAGAGAGAGAGAGCAGAGAGGCCATTAACAGGCTCATTCCTGAGAGAGGAGGAGGAGGAGGAGGAGGAGGTGCGCTCCTGTCTGTCCCAGAGACCGAAAGAAAAGTTTGACTTAGCTCTCAACGTTACTTACCAAGAGACCCAACAAAGGCTCCTCTTGCTACAGCGAGAAAAGCACGAGAAGACAACTTTCTCTCTTTCTCCTTAAAACCGTGTGAGGTTGAGGGACTGAATGAATGCTCTCCCGGTGCCTCTAACATCACTATATATCCAGGTAGAGACGGTATAGCGTGAGGAAAACACCAGACTGGGACTTGTCCGGAGCTAATAGGTCTATTATTCTCTTGGGGCTCACCCTCTATCCCCTGCTCAGCCCATGGTGCTGTTCTCGGGGATGGACCCTCCTGAGGATGGGGAGAACTGGATGGAGGAGCAGTGGGAGAAATGGTAAAGTGTTGCTTATTTTAATAACAAATTGGGCTTCACTATCTTTCTGCTTCTACTAATCCAACGCACATTGTTGTGGCTTTGGAGAGCTAAAGTACAGCCACGGTCTGTGTTTGCATGTTTGAATTGACATGCAGCATGTCGGACAGGAGTTGCTTAAAGTGGCGATCCGGGGACTCCCTCAGGGGTCCTTGAGGGTATGTTCCAAGGGGATCACCAGCTAAATGATATATGTGTAGTTCGGAACCAAATGGACCCCTCGTGGGTATGTAACTCTGAGAGTGTAGGGCGCATTCGGTTCCATTTGTACACTCTCAGCGAGATTTTACAATATAAATTAGGGGTCCCACGGAGAGAAATGCCATTAAATGAGGTTATTCACATCAAACCTGGGTGTCGTTGAGATGAAAACAATTTTACTCTCATGGGGCTGTACTGTCAATTTGGGAGTCCTTGACATGACAAAGTTTGCGAACCGCTGGTCTAACTAGGATAATAAAGGTCAAATAAAAGCCAGGTTTTACCAGGTTTTTCGAATTGGTTTCAGCATGCAGAGTTTACCATTGGTATAGTGATGAGTGGTGCTAGGGTTAGCTCACCTGGCAGGTTCAGTGTTAAAAAGAAAATGGTCTGCACAAAAGTGTTGCCTCTAAAGCTTGGCACTACATCAGGGGTTTTCAACTGGCAGTGGTCCTTGAGAGGGTTCCAGGTGGTCCCCTTAAGTTGGTTAACCAGATGTAACTCTCGAGAACGTAAAAATGAAACCAAATGGACCCTTGCGGGTCCATTTGGTTTCATTTTTACACTCTCAAGAGTTAAAATATTCATCACCTTAATTAGCCCATGAGGCTACACAACTAGAAGATGAATGGTCATTTTGGTCTGTATGTTTGGCCTGTTATGTTGCCCATATCCAGTTTTGTATTGTGGACAAAAGCAAAAAAAAATCTTTACTTTTTGGGTCTGTGCGGCTAAAAATTACCTCAAATGGTGGTCCGTGACTGAAATGCTGAATAAATGGTGGGCCCTGGGATGAAAAAGGTTGAAAACCCCTGCACTACATGTTCCAATGTGTCAGCCACAGTTGGCCTCGATCAGGTTACATCATTTGTGACTGATAATTGGAGGAGAAGGAGATCAGCCGATGAATCGGAGGGACAGGGATGGTATTGCAGTCGCTGTAGCGGACATTTGTGGTGAAAAGAAAGTTGATCCAGGAGGTAAAAAAAGGGACATCGGGAGCTCTCTGGTGGAGCTGTTCCCCCACAACCTGATTATGGATAAGGGTTGAAAGATGGATGGATGGCTGGGCACTGGATGGATGGATAGTTGTGGGTCATCACACATGACCATGGTGACCTAGGGGCAGAAGCTACATCTTACACCAATCAGTGTATCAATTACTAGCCTATTACATTTGTGCGTATCTCACCACATGACATACGTGGGGTACAAGTATAAAGAGTAAGACATGAACAAATCAACAGGTAACTTATTGGATCCACTCCCTGAACACTCTTAATCCTCTGGGTGTAAATGAGGATATCAACTTTAGTCAGTGTTCAGTCCAGTGTGCGGACCTTATTTTCTTCCTAGTTTGTTTTTCGGCCCAGCACCTGGTATTTAGTTAATTTTTTTGGATGTGCGTGCTCTTTTGTTTGTTTTATCAACTTTATGCCTTATCCTATGTCCTCACTGTTTATTTTCATTTATTTTATTTTATTTATTTTCTATTTTTCTATTTTATTTTGTATGTATTTTATTTTTCTTCTATTGCTCTGTAAAGCACTGACCTGCATTTTAAGTGATATGTCATGAAAGGTTAGCCTGCCTCAGCCCTGAATCAGCACCTTAAAAAATACTACCTTTATTTTTTCCCTGATTCAAAAATAATGAAGTGAAACGGAATGACAATTCAGACTGACGTCAGGCTAATGAAAGGTGCTATACAAATGAAGTTTATTATTAATATAACTTAATTAATTGTCAGAACCCTAGTTTTGGTGACGGGTGACAAATGCTTCCATCTCCATGCAATCCACTCAGGATGAGAGGGGCCTTCCTCAATTCATGAAAGAGCCTTGGTGCACATGCTGTAGGCCTGTCTGTTGACATTTAGCAGACGCTCTTAATACAGAGCTACTTACATTAAGTAAAAACATTGCGATTCATCATGCAGATTACAGTTTACAATTTAAGCAGAGTTTACAATACAGTTCACAATGTAAGCACTAAAAATGCTAATACATTAGACATCCTGTATAAGTCACTGCTATCTGGGTCGATGAGGTGCTATCTAAACTACCTAGGAGGGCTACGGCAAGTACTACGGGTTGGTATGTAATACAAGTGCTATGGGCTGAGATGGAGTCTGAAGAGGCATGTGGTTCTGATTGTAACGTGAAGTGCATTCCATATTTTTGGAGCCAGGAGGGAGAAGTGCTTGGGGCGAGTGTTACTCTTAAAGGGGAACTCCAACCCATTTTCAAAAATTTAATATGTCTATACCTTAGAGATGTTGTGTGGACATGATGAAAAAAGTTCCCCCAATTCTCTATTTCCTAAAAATTGAGGTCTGAAAAAATCATTAACATGGTGAAACACATGTTAATGATTTTTCTCTTTCAGACGCCTTTTTCCTGAGAGGGTACAAATGGAACCAAATGGACCCGCTAGGGTCCATTTGGTTCACATTTGTATCCTCTCAGGAAAATTTTGAAAATGGGTGGAATTCCCCTTTAAAGCTATTAGTTATTTTGCAAGGTAGCCTATTGCTATTGCTTGTTTTTAACCCTAGAACACTATGACGATGTACTGTATAATGATGGTTAAACCATCACAATTGGGCCTGAGAGACAGCAGACTGCTGGGTGTAGGAGCTGTCACTTTGACATGCAGGGTCAGGTCAACAGATGGAATGAATTACTGTATGTTACTGGTCATATCTGGAGTGTGCAGGGGCGGATTGGCCATCTGGAGTACAGGGAGTTTTCCCGGTGGCCTGCGCCACCTAGTGGCCTGGACAAGATCCAAAATGCACTAGTGGCACTTCCAAAATGCACTAGAATGTAGCTAGATGCTCGCCTGGAACATACAGATCAAAATGACCATTACTCTTCTACATTCTCTGGTTGTGTAGACTAAGTTGGGCTAATTCACGTGATGAATATTTTAACTCTTGAGGGTGTAAAAATGAAACCAAATGGACCCTTGCGGGTCCATTTGGTTTCATTTTTACACCCTCAAAGAGTTACATCTGGTTAACTAGCTGCCCCCCCAGGGTGGCCTGGCAAAGGCAAAATTGTCCCGGTGGGAAAATATTGCCAATCCGCCCCTGGGAGTGTGTCTTGAATATACAGGGTTTGATGAACTCAGATCAACATGAGATTGTCAGAACAAGAAGGACACTGGGGAAGAATCAGCACGTCATAACGGGTCAACTCCATATATAGAGATCTAAGGGTTTTAGGTCAGATATACAGTTTCCGGCTGCATCTATCCTTGTATCACAAAAAAGGTACTTTAATAGACACTCTATGGGTGTTGAAAGAGCCAGAACAACTCCAGGATACATCACTGATGTATAAGTTGCAACAAAAGTGTGTGTACTCCATACTGTATTTCTCATCAGAATATATTGAAGTACAGCAATACATGGCAGCCTGAGGTACTCTTTAATACAGGGGTATCCACACTTTCTTGACTTGAGGACCACTTTCAAATTGAGCGGCTCAACAAGATCTACACATCAAAATTGTGATTGTTCCATTACTGAAAATCTATTTCAAGTCCTCTAGAAAGTTTGAGCGTTGAAATAGTGGTGATGGTGTTACTTACTGTTATAGTGTTTAAGAATAATGCACTTACAGTATAATGGATGAATTTCAGTTCACAGTTTGAGATGTTGAGTCTAGTTGCTTGCACCCAAAACTAAGAACTTTCACGTTTTTGTCCACAATTGGGAAAGAGAACTGGCAAAACATTGGTCAAAATATCAATTATTGTCCATTTTCTAATTGTGTGGACCCGTAATGGTCCATTTGGTTTCATTTTAACGCTCTTCAAGAGTTACAGATATATAAGTCCAAGTGCTGGGGGGACTGTCATGTGATCTACCTGCATGGTTTGTGTGATCTACTGGTAGATCACCATCTACCTTTTGGGCGCCCCTGCTTTAATATTTCATCATGACGTTTCACAAAAATAAGGTCAAAAAGGTCAAACATATCTGGATTGATTGTCCAGTTTAAAAATTGCGCAGGTTTAGCATTCGAGGTTTAAATGTTATATTAAAGAGTGTTAAGCATATTCGACTGCTCTACACTTCCATATGATTTAAAATACAACTTCGACTTGCATGTGGTTGACTTGTATGTTGGATGTGTGTGCATTCTTTAGGTTAACTCATGAATTCAGTTTGGATGAGTTTGAAGACGAAGATCTATCTGATGTCACTGAGATCACAGACAAATACCAGGTAGGACACTGGATTTCTGTTTTAATACCGCCAAGGCACTGGTGGTATTAGAGCGTACACACACACACACACACACACACACACACACACACACACACACACACACACACACACACACACACACACACACACACACACACACACACACACTCGTGCCTCAGTACAGGCAGTGTTGCCATGTTTGCTTATTTTAAGCAACTGTTGCCTCTTTTCACTTGCAAATAAATTATTGATAGTTGCTGGTTGATTTTTGTGCTTGCTCTAATGTGTACAGTAGTTGTTTATTTGGGCTTGCTTCCTAATTTTAAACCGGTGTTTTACCACATTTCTTCATGTCAGAGAACCCCAGCTTTATTTGAATTTACAACCATCAGAAAATATAGTGTGCCTTTTTAATTCAAATGTTTAAAAAAAGTATTCAAATATTTCAATCGGTTCTCATTGGACAACCTCACAATGTGTCGCTGTGAGCTTGTAGATCAGATATTTCCTTCTATGCTGGCCTTCATAGACCTAGCCACTTGTTTCTTGCAATACTGGCAACACAGCCAGGATGTAACATTTCCCAATGGGGGGGGGGGGGGGGGGGGGGGGGGGGGCAGAAGAAAATGGTAAGGGGCCGGCTTCATTGCCTGTGGCACGCCCGTGGCGTCACACGGGCAATGAAGCCGCCCCCATACCATTTTCAGTAGTGTTTCAAATACTTTTATATATAAGCACTGAAATATCTTGGGTTGTTTTGCATGCTATCATGTTTGGTGGGGCAGATTGGGCATTTAGGGGGGCATTGCCCGCCCCTATGCCTAGATCCGCCCCTGCAACACAGCAAGAGAGAGGAACGTCACAAACACAAAGAGGGCTATAAGAAAGCTGTGGATAGCTATTTGGTGGTTTGTGGCATGGTATGGTAATGTTAGGGACCTCGCTGTCTCTCAGACATCTCAGCCTGTGATCAGTAGGCTACAGAAGTTACAGAGGTTTAATAATAATAATTATTATTATTATTAAATAATTATTATTAAACCAAACATGATGCCATGCAAAATAACCCAAGATATTTCAAATTAAAGTGCTTATATTTAAAATGATTTGAAACACTACTACTGCTACTAACTAACCAACAGCATTTCATCATTGAAAACAGAAAACTCTCTGAGTCAGACCTTTAGCTTTATGCATGCTGCGTGTCTGTTGCAACTTCAACAACAACTGATGTTATTATTGATGCTTTACTTGCCTAATAAAAGTTGCCCCTCCAACATGTTCTCTTGCCCCCCCCCCTCCAAAATGGGACATGTTACATCCGCCCCTGTATAGGTATTGTTAGAAAGGTCTTATGTGTTCATTCATACACTCACATTCACTAACTTCATTCAATACTACTGTACTGTATTCATGCATGAACCTACATGTTTACACACTGTCTGATGGACGTCCTTGTAATTGTGAATAACTGATCTGATCTTGGTATAGCCAAATTGTTAAGCCATTTTGTCCTGGCATTAGATTGTACTTTATGACATTAGAATCTAGTTTCTGGCCCTAGATTATAGTTTCTACCACTAGATTGTACTTTTTCTGAAAAATTGATATTTCTGTGTCAGTGATGCTGAAAATATGTCATGCCAAGGAGGACCCCTAGTATTGTCTATTGTGTTTGGCAGGATGCGGAGGACCCCCCCCCCATCTGAAAATATCCCAAGGAGGGACCTCCTAGAAACAAAGATTGGAGTTAATGACGTTCGTTAATAACGTTAACAACAGAAAATAATATTCAAAGATTTGCACCACGTTTTAAGGGTTTTCCAAAAATAGCAGACCTACAAGCTCGTATCGCGTCACTCGGTGGCGCGATATGAGCTTGTAGATCTGCTATTTTTCAATAGTTAAAGCTAGTTAATGCTTGAAACACTAAGGTCTCCTAAGTGGGTGCCGGGCGTCAGATGGCAAATCTCATCCCACTGCTGGTATTGACGTCCTGTGGTTACTGCTGCTACATGTCCCGCGAGACGCAGGATGGGTGTTGTATAGGGGCAGAGAAAGGTCAATTATTAATGTAGATTTTCTCTTAGAGGTGTCTTTCTGAAAAAAAAAAAGTATGAACGTATTGGGTGTGGCTTGTTGTCGTTGTGTGGAGCGACAGAGAATCAGTGTGTGAATGGTGTGAATGAAGAGACTTCCAGCAAAAAGGTGTCTGCCCATTTCACACAGATACGGGAAGTGAAAAGCTATAGCCTGATAGGCTAGCTGGACTAGGATGAGGAAAATAAGAAATAAAAAGAAGAGACAAAGAAGGCCTTTGGTGATGGATGGTGTTGACTGGCCTGTGGTCTTCAACTCTGTACCTTTACTGGTCTATATTACTGTACAATCACATTACTCTCAATCCGTCTCTCTCTCTCTCTCTCTCTCTCTCTCTCACACACACACACACACACACACACACACACACACACACACACACACACACACACACACACACACACACACACACACACACACACACACACACACACACACACACACAGTGTTTATTAGGCTGACTCACAGAAATAGCCACAGGCAGATGAGCTGATGATGTCATGCTTCACTCTGATTTGTTAGCCCCGTGTTCCCCCCTTCACCCCCACCCTCCCCTCATTCTCTCTCTCTCTCTCTCTCTCTCTCTCTCTCTCTCTCTCTCTCTCTCTCTCTCTCTCTCTCTCTCTCTCTGTGTGTGCTTTCTGTCCATTCTCGTTCACCCCATCTCTCTTCAACACCACCCATTTATCCTCCTCTCTCCCTACCCCTCCCTCTCCCTTTCCCTCTCTCTCTCTCGTTCTCTTTCCCCTGCTGCCTGCTCCACTGTTCCTGCCAGGAAGATGATCACGTGACGTCGTGGCTGGCCAATGGCGAGGCAGACAGGGGAGGGGAAGGGTGGGACCGCCCGCCGCCCGGCCTCATCCTCAGCAGCCTGGAGCTGATCGATGCTGAGGAGACAGAGACAGAGGGAGGAGGAGAGGGAGGAGGAGACGGGCCCAAGGAGGCAACAGGAGGCGGCCAAGGCCAGGAGGAGGAGGCGGAGGAGGAGGTAGTAGCAGCAGAAGCAGCAGCGGAGCAGCAGCAGCAGCAGCAGCAGCGCCTGAACTGGCGTGATAAAGGAGGAGAGGGGGAGGAGGAGGAGGTGAAGGAGGTGGAGGAGGAGGGAGGAGAGAGGAAAGCTACACCACGACGGTCATCTCCTCCGGGCGGGGAGGAAGAACCGTCGGCGGCCGCCGTCGTCGTTGTCGCCATGGATACTTTCCGGCCCAAGAGACCCACCACCCTGGCGCTGTTCCCACAGCAGCCGAAACCACCCCGATCCCAGGTAAGGAAGGAGCTCTGTGTGTGTGTGTGTGTGTGTGTGTGTGTGTGTGTGTGTGTGTGTGTGTGTGTGTGTGTGTGTGTGTGTGTGTGTGTGTGTGTGTGTGTGTGTGTGTGTGTGTGTGTGTGTGTGTGTGTGTGTGTGTGTGTGTGTGTGTGTGTGTGTGTGTGTGTGTGTTGTGTCACCAGATGAGAAGCTATAGTAGCAAAGGTTGCCGGTGCATCAGTAAAATGGGATCGTCTGTTTATGCTGTGTGTGTATACAATACGTGTGTGTGTGTGTGTGTGTGTGTGTGTGTGGTTGTGTGACTGTCTGTGTGTCACCAGATGAGAAGCTATAGTAGCAGAGGTTGCCGGTGCATCAGTACATGGGATTGTCTGTTTTATGCTGTGTGTATACAATACATGTATACTGTGTGTGTGTGTGTGTGTGTGTGTGTGTGTGTGTGTGTGTGTGTGTGTGTGTGTGTGTGTGTGTGTGTGTTGTGTGTGTGTGTGTGTGTGTGTGTGTGTGTGTGTGTGTGTGTGTGTGTGTGTGTGTGTGTGTGTGTCAGTATGTAAAATGCAGCGGCAGTATCTAGTCTGATTCCTCTCGTAATTCATAATGTTTAATGATGTATCACAGCGCAGTGAATAGTTATAGATCTATACTTGCCCTGTCTATAGTGACCTGGCTGGCATCAACATCAGCAGACCGGCAGCTATATATATATATATATATATATATATATATATATATATATATATATATATATATATATATATATATATATACAGTATAAAGCTGGATGTAGCCTGTTCTGTTTACCGTTTCACGGCACACCGCTCGGTTGACCTAGAATCATCCTGCAGTGCACTCCGTTCCCCTTGTTGTTGACACATGACACAGGTCAATACCAGTGCCATCTAATCAGGGAAAGTGAAATACAACGTAAATGTCAATTCAAAAGCTGTAATCATAATTTCTAAAACAGCAGATCACTGCTGGCATCGCATTTGCTATATCTTCGGGCCCTGGACACCTTCAAATAGCTACAGGCACCTGTCACAATTATTACATGCTCGCCTAATCACAAATTATTTGAGATAATCACAATTGTTTTTTTTTTTTTAAATAATTACAATCTTCATAATAATCACCATGTCATAAACATTTTCCAAAACTAGTACTCAAAATCCTGTACTCAAAACATATCGCATAATTACACCTTAGTGTACATTGGCGATTTCTTAGAGAGTGAGTGTTTATGTTTTAAGTACAGTATATGGTCAATAAATATGTGTTATTCATTATCTGCCCTGTGCAACTTTTGTTCAGAGGATAAACGGCAAACAGAAATGTCATTTTGATTCATGAATGATCCAATACTGCTCAACGAGAGACACTAAATCTTTAATCACAATTTATGGTTAGTAAAATGTCAAAATGGTCCTAAATCCTCAGTCTACTGTCAGGAATGAGGCGGCAGGTGAGGGCCAGGTAATGCTAGCATAGCAGGTGCTGTGTACTCTACTGTACCTGGGGCAAACTGACCTTGAGAGTGCTGGAAAGCCATCTGCAGATTCAGAATAAGGTTGGGGTTTTGTCATGAAAGATCTACCACAGCGGTGCCCACCCTTTTTTGTTTTTTTTTACTTGAGAGCTACTTTCAAAATGACTGGCTCAGTAAGATCTACACATCAAAAATGTGATCCATTACTGTTCCATTACTGAAAATCCATTTCAAGGCCCCCTAGAAAGTTTGAGCTTTGAAATAGTGGTGATTGATGGATTTTTTTTTTAATAGAAAATATCTCCATACGGGTGACAATATAGTAAATCCTTTGATAGCTCAATGGATCAGAGGTAAAATATTAACCCAGGTTCTCTGAGTAAATTGCTATAGCCTTGTTCTGTCTGGGTACTGTGACATTGTTTTTCTCTAACCATCCGGCTCCAAGGACCAAATAATTAGATATTTTTCAAAAAAAAAAAAAAAAATCTAATAGTGATGGTGTTACTTACTGTTATAGTGTTTAAGAACAATGCACTTAAAATGAAAAATAGAGGGGGAGAATTGGAAGGTTTTCCTGTATATGCTATTACTGACGTTTGAAAACAGTTTGAGTTGAGGTTTGAGTTGACAGTTCATGATGTTGAGTTTAGTCTCTTGCACCCAAAACTAAGAACAATGTCACGTTTTTGTCCACAATTGGGAAGGAGAACTGTCAAAACGTAGGTCAAAATAACAATCATTTTCCATTTTCTAATTGTGTGGACTGGATATAATTTAACTCTTGAGAGTGTAAAATGAAACCAAATGGACCCTTACGGGTCCATTTGGTTTCATTTTACCACTCTCAAGAGTTACAGATCTATAAGGGTCCAAGTGCTGGGGGGACTGTCATGATCGTGATCTACCTGCACAGCCTGTGTGATCTACTGGTAGATCACGATCTACCTTTTGGGCAGCCCTGATCTACCACCATTATGTGTACGTTGAGCCATAGCTGAGCAAGGCACTGTTTGACTACCTGCCCCTGACCTCCCGTGCTGTCACCTATACGCTCGTGAAATCTAACTAAACCGTGAATTCCACTGTCATAATATGGCAGACCAGAAACCACATTCTTTGAAATTCCATAACAACACTACTTGGAATTAATAAATATAAATGACCAGTTTATGACAGTGGGTGAAAAGGTACTCACATTTTTTTTACCGTACTTAAAGGGATAGTTGCTATGAAGTTAAGCTGTATGAAATACTTAATTAATATAGTAGTGTGTCAACTGTATTACTTGATTAGTAGAGTCCAGTGGTGGGAGTTCTGGTCATTTTGTGGTCAATGGTACCACACATTAAAAGTAAATGAATCCACAAAGCTTAACATAATTTTATTTTTGAATTATTTCTAAAATAATAATAATAATAATTATTATTATTATTATTATTATTATTACCCTAATAATAATAATAATAATAATGGCACATCATTCTTCATTTTTGACATCACATGGAACTACTTTTGATATGGACACAAAATACTGTGATAAAGGGGTCAAAAGGGATGTCCTAATATTTTTTATAAATGGTCAACAATACAAATGACGTTTTTTTTTTAGATTAATTTAATTTTACTGCGTGGACCCCAGTGACCTCCACAAAATGACTGGAACATATTTCACCAAAACCAGGGCAGAACTCCCACCACAGGACTCTGGCAATCAGTTAACACAGTTGACACCACTATATTAATGGCAAGTATTTCATGCAGTCTAACCTAAAAATAGTAAAAGTATCAATGCTTCATCATAGAAACTAAACATTTACTTGTATAAAAGTTTAAAAGTATTGGCTTTAAAATACCAAAAATAGAAAGTAGAAGTATGCAGAACCCAGGCTGCGATCTAAAGCTTTCTCAGTGTCGTGATTTATATAGAGCTGAAGTAGCAATAGGGCTATGGACCACTTTGGAGATCAAAATCTACAAAGTAACTAGATATATGGTAGGAAAAAAAACTGGTGCTATCAAGAAACAAAAAACACACAAAGATTCAGGAATAATTTAACTCTGGGAGCAAACAGAACTTGAGAGCCATATTAACACTCGCGACTCACAGTGCTCACTATCTGGGACTGTACTCCACCACAGTTCATCACGTGATTTCGCAACTTACTTGCAAACGCAATTTACCGCAATCCATTCCAGTGGCATTGCAGCTTAATGCTAGCTGGACGGAGCTCTCCTGGCCTGGCCTCTGCTCTGCTGTCAATGCACAGACAGGAGCATGACTTATCTTTCACCATGCAGTGGTAGGGAAAGTATTCACATGTTTGTTTTTTTACGTGAGTAAGTTAAAAGTAGGCCTATAAATACCACAATCATATAGAAGTACTCTTACAAGTAAATTCTGATGTAATTTAAAATAAAAGTATACTTTTATTTATCTTATTTATCTTTTGTAAAAAGATGATCTACGAGATACATCTGCTATTTTTATTGGTCAACATATTAAAGGGGAACTCATTTTCAACATTTTAATATGTCATTAATACTGTATACCTTAGAGATGTTGTGTGGATATGATAAAAAAGGTTCCCCTAATTCTGTATTTCCTAAAATGTCTGAAAAAAGTCTGAAAAAAAAACATGGCAGTGGTGAAATACATCTGATGATATATTTCACCATGTTAATGATTTTTCTTTCAGACCCCTTTTTTCCTGAGAGGGTACAAATGGAACCAAAAGGACCCGCTATGGTCCATTTGGTTCACATTTGTGTCCTCTCTGGAAAATTTTGAAAATGGGTGGAATTCCCCTTTAATATAAAACAGAGGTATAAAACTGAGGTGGTTGATTTGTGGTAAATTTTGTAATAATAACAATAATCCTATACAAAGTAACTAATACTTTCAAATAAATACAGAGGCCCTAAAGTATAGTAGTATTTGCCTGTGAGAGGTAGTGGATAAATGTGCTGAAAATTAGAAATACTCAATAGTACTTAAGTACTCAAATACTAAAACACAAAACACGTTTACATACGTACTAACAAAGACCCTCTGCCAGATGAGATGCCACAGCACAATTCATAGAACAACAAGTCAAGCAAACAACGTTGATGTGTATTTCAGCTTGCAGACATGCTGTCACTTCCCACTCTGATGCTGTGGGCACACCCTAGTAGTCACGAACATACAAGATGCGGTTTAGAGCAGGAGTCACATCATGACGTTTTTTCCTACCTGAGCACCCGGTGAATTAAAATGTGCTTGAGCTGTCTGTGGTAGTGAGGCACAATTAAAACCGAATCGGCCATATCGGCCATAAAAATGCCACATCGTCTGTATCGGAAAGTTCTTAAAAGGATCCCTGCCTGGGTAATGAGACAAATATGCCTTAAAACACAACACTTGCCTTCTATAACTCAAGCATACGGATAAGACACTTCAACACTTTATTTCTTTCATAAATAGAGAATCAATAGGAACTGCTCCTGTCACAGGTTGATGATGTCACATGAGCATATGCATTCCACATATTCCGTAGAGCTAGACCACATGTGGATACATGACATCATCATCCTGTGACACGAGCAGTTTCTGTTGAGTGAAATATTCTCTATTTATGAAAGAAATAAGATACCAAAGACATTTTTATTTGTTTATTTTAGTATAGGGCAAGTTTAAGTGATATTTGTGTTATTAGCCAGCGATCCTTTTAATAAAGATTAAATTAAATCAATCATGAATGAGATCAATATAAAGCAAACATGTCTAGTACTGTATCTAGTCTAGAAGAAAAGACAAAACAAATATGATAAGTCTAAAGTTTACATAAACTTGACATTTTTCTACCTTTAATGTGGGTAGTGGTACTCAGTTTTTTCAGTAGTCATTCAGTTGTGAAAACAGACACTTGACACAGACACAAACATTATAGATTTAATATTTTATTAATAGGCTTTGGGCCAGTAAGCCCCTATAGGGTCATAATTTCATAAGTGTGCACCCCTAGTCTGGGTTGCTCCAGCGTCTTCCTTCTGTACATTGTTTATTAGGCCCAGGGGGGTCCCAGAGCATCAGAATCAGTTAACACTACTGTATACGTCAGCTATTGTGAGCTATACTAGAGGTACAAGGTGTGGTTACGACCTAATAAAGGTCGTAACACATCCACCCAGATGTTCTATTTACCTTGACCAGTACCCTAATAAACTATAGCTGCTATTAGTGAAGACAGTGTGTGTGACCTTTTTTTCCTGCCTGTTCGTTCGCATGGGTGACATAAAATAAAATACTAAATAACTATCTATAAATAACACAGTATAATATAATCATTCATCATCATAACCTTTATATAAACTCAGAGTATGAGAGGTGAAAATGAGGGGTAGGCAACCAAAAACAATATAGAATCAGAAATCAGAAAACAAAGATTCACACGCGCATTAATACACTGATGGCATAAGAAACCATGCAAAAGCACCAACCATCACATCAGGAGCAATCGGGGGTTCAGTGTCTCGCTCAAGGAGACTTCGACACTAACTCCCAAGTGACATTTCGGGGGGAAAAATGAGGCCAAGGTGACATTATGATGAGCAGACATGCATGGCAACACTGGAGGCTTGGCAGTTAGACTGTAGATAACAGTCCTTTGGTTATGGAAGGTCATCAATCTAATGCGTTTAATAGCAGGTCCTCCCATGTGATGCAGGCTAGTATAGACACCAAAATAACTGCATGCATGGTCTGCCTTAGGAGGCTGCTGCTGACCTTTGTAGCATGTCAAAGATATCTCTGTCACCTATATCCTTCCTGTGGCTATTTATATATAGCTTGTTGGAAAAAGATGGCAAAGACAAATACTGGATGATCATTTGTTCATTACAGGCCCCTAGCTTGTTTTGGTTATCATTATTCACAAGTGACAAACAGGACTGCGTTTTGGTGTTCAACGCATTATGTCACACTTTAGCTATTGAAAAATATCAGATATACAAGCTCATATCGCGCCACTGAATGGCACAATATTAGCTTGTAGATCTGATATTAAAAAAAAATGTGAAAATGATGCACAAATCTTAGAATATATTCTATTTGACACCTGATTGTAGTTTCTGACACTAGATTCTAGTTTCTGATACTAGATTCTGACAGATTCTAGTTTCTGACTAGTTTCTAGTTTCTGATGCTAGATTCTAACAGATTCTAGTTTATCTGAAAAATCTGTTCCTGTGTCAGTGATGCTTAACATATTTCATGCCAAGGACAACCAGAATTATCGCTGCAAGCAGCAATAAAACGGGATCAAGCAAGCAGCAATAAGGAGTAAGAACAATACGCACAAATAAGCCATAGAAACATGGGAGCCTGAACTTCAGAAATACATCAGGTAATTATGGGAGCAGGGCAGGGTTTTTGATTCCTGCCCTGACTGACTCACAATCTGGTGTGACTGAGTGAATGATTGGTGAGCTGTGAGTGAGTGGTGAACTGAGCTATGAACTGTCATTAGTGACAACATGGCCGAATAGTGACAGTCAAACAGCCTTGCCCAGCCATGAGGCCCATAGGGCAGGTGCCTATCTCCTGTTTCTGTAGCATGAGGCAGCTTGATGTACAAGTACACCCTCTGGACATGACGCTAGTATGACACAGGGTCTTACCCCCAATCCAACCCTTGATGCTGAGTGCCAAGCAGGGAGGCATTGGATCCCGTTTTTAGAGCCTTTGGTATGACCCGGCCGGGAATCGAACCCGGCCTCCCAGTCTCAGGGCGGACACTCTAACCACAAGGCCACTGAGTTGCTGAATGAGTAAATGATTGGTGAGCTGTGAGTGAGTGGTGAACTGAGCTGTGAACTGTCATTAGTGACAACATGGCCGAATAGTGACAAAACACAACATGGCCGAATGGTGACAACCACCATTACATTGAGTTTTACCCTGGGTTACACATAGAACCATGAACTTAGATGTAGAAGACCACATGAGATTGTGCATGATTGACTCATATTACTAGGTGTCCGTGCCGGGATTTGAACCCAGGAACTCTCATTTCCAAGTCATGCGCTCTACCAATGAGGCTACCCAACAGACACAAGACATACTGGAAACAACACACACATTCAGTGGACTGCTTGGTAAATGGTAAATGGTGCATTTATATAGCGCCTTTATCCAAGGCGCTTTACATAGATTGTGCATCACATTCACCCATTCACACACACATTCATACACTGATGGCAGTGGGACAGGGACACATCGACACTAACTCTGCAGGAGCCCGGGATCGAACCGGCAACCTTGTGGTTACCATCCGGTTACTCTACCTCTGAGCCACTACCGCTCCTTAAATATGCACAAATAAGCCATAGAAACATGGAAGAAATACATCATGTGATTGTGGAAACACAGCAGGGTTTTTGGAGACTCAGACTTTGTATTGTCAGCAGTGGGACTTGAACCCTCAATCTTGTGTTCCGAAGTCAGGCACCCTACCGACTGAGCTATCCAGGCACAATGATTTGCTTAGTTGTTGTCATCAATGAAACAACCCAACAACACGCCACCAAGCAGTAAGCAATATGAACAATATGCACAATTCAGCAGTCCAAGGGTGGAGCTTAGTGGTCAAAGTGACAAATGGAAACAAGTTCCACATGCTTATTCCTCTCACACAATCTGGCACAATGTACTTGCTCCAGTGTTGCCAGAGAGAAACAAGCAGAAGAAGACTCTTCACAAACGAGCAACTTTCATTGGCTTATAAAAACGTCATTTTTTGATGAAAACAAATTTGCTTCTGAAGTTTTGTCCGGATGGGGCCAAAGTTCTCATGTAGCAGGTGTCATGCAAATTGATCAAAAATCCAGGCATAAAATCAGGCATGAGCATTTTTCAAACTGCTTAAAATGGCAGACACTCTGGGGGTGGAGCTTACCAGTCGAAATTACAGATGTGTTCCACATGAATCAAGGAACGTGTAGAAACAAGTCCCATGATTTTAAGCCAAACGAAGCCTGAGTTATGCTTGTTCAAATGTTTCAGTTTCAAAGAATTGCTATAGCGCCCCCATTTGAGCGATTGGAGCAAGACTGGTTTTAGTGTTATTTGGCATCCCCCTCTACCAAACTGTAAAATCTCATAAACAGATTACTTTGCATGTGTAGATTAGGGATAATAGAAGAATTTTCACAAACAAGCAATTTTCATTGGCTCGTAAAAACATCATTTTTTTCACTGAAAACAAAATTCACACTCATTTCATGTTTGTATGGCTTCAAAGTTCATATGTAGGTCATTGTTATGCATTTTGATCAAAGATTGTAGGAGAAGAGACATTTTAACTGTTTTACATATGATTAAAGATGGCGGCTCATCTAAAGGTCAGAGGTCAAAAGTCAGAATACAAAAGTTGTTTGACATAAGCAGACGCATAAGTGAATATAAGTTACATTTCTGTGAGTCGAGCAGTTCATGAGTTATGAGTGTTTAAAGTTTGCAATTTCAGTTGAGTGCTATAGCGCCACCATTTGACCAGTGGTCACAGGCTTCGCATCATCACCGTTTGGCATCACCCTCTACCAGATTACCAATTTTCGCGAAAACCGACTGCACGGTTCAGCCAGAACAGCTATTTCTGGCGGAAGAAGGAGAAGGAGAAGGAAAAAAAGAGACAGAAACAAGAAGGGATCAAGTCCACTTCGTGGACTGCTTGATCCCTTAATTATCTATATTTTGCTGTTGACCCCCCGTCTGAAAACATGTTGTTGTAGAGATCCCCCAGAAGCAACGATTTTAGTTAGAATATTTGCTTCCGAAAGAATATATATTCAAAGATTTGCATCACATTTTCACAATTATTCAAAAATATCAGGGCTACAAGCTCACAGCGCACCACTCGGTGGCGCGCTGTGAGCTTGTAGGTCTGATATTTTTCAATAGCTTAAGTGTAACATAATGCTTTGAACACCAAAACGCGTTCAGTACACAAAGGATTAAATGACTAATAGAATAACTATTCATTGTAAATAATTATGAATCAATAAATGACTTACTATGTTTACACTGTCATCTGTTAGTGGACCACCACTCATGGGATTATTGTGACACGTTTTCATGCAATTTACCGTTGTTCAAAAATACACACATAATAAAGTACACTTCTGTGATACACTGGTTACCAGCATTGCTGATGGCATACGATAATTACAAGCTTGTGCAGTATATTTGCTATTTTCAAAATATATGTATACATTTGAACTAGGGCTGTTGAATGATTAAACAAATAATCAAACAAAATAATCACAGCTTCAAAATCAATTTAATCATGATTAATCACTATTCAAACTATGTCCAAAATATGCCTGTTTTCCTTTACAGGATTTGAACATTTAAAAAAGAAAAATAATCTTGGGGGAAAAAAAGTGTTTATTTCTTAAATATTTATCAAAATATGTTATCTACAATCCCCCAATGCTTGTAGATCTCTTGAGTTATACTCTGTGGCTCTGGTTACAGGGAGACACAGCTATGTCTCCGTAAACCCGTGCTCAACCCATTTTCAGTGAGAAAATGCTCAGTGGGCTGAGTCAGTGTGCACATGCGTTAATTGCGTTTAATCTGATTAATCAACAAAATTAATTTAACTCATTAACAGCCTTAATTTGAACACATAATGACACAAGTACATTTTGATCACACCAATGCCTTGCTCATATATTGTATTTGTAATCTTGAGTACTTTTTTCACCACTGCCTGCACATGCAGTTGGCCTTCCTTCCGTATATATATTTAAACAATTACTCTGTCACCAGTTATGGTGTGATAACCCTTTATATTGACAGAGTATGATCTGCCCGTTCATTTAGTGTTTTAAAACAGGCTTGTTTCAATTTTACAAGACACTGGTTCAGATCAATCCTATCAGGTGAATAACAGCAGCCAGCTGGGGTCAAATGTTTCAATATAGGTCACCAATCAATTATGGTGTAACCCTGGCATCAGGCTGACCAGCAGTCTGCTTTGTTGACAGTATGAGATAAGCACGACCATTATATATACAGTATATATATATATATATATATATATATATATATATATATATATATATATATATATATATATATATATATATATATATATATATATATATATATATATATATATAATTGAATTGAATTGAATTGAATTGACTAACTACAGTTGTATCACCACTAAACCAACAGCATTTCATCATTGAAAACAGAAAACTCTCTGAGTCAGACCTTTAACTTTATGCATGCTGCGTGTCAGTTGCAACTGATGTTGTTATTGATGCTTGTACTTGCCTAATAAAGTCGTCTAACCGAAAATGGTATGGGTGCGGCTCCATCGCCCGTGGCGCGAAGCGACACGGGCGATGAAGCCGCCCCCATACCATTTTCTCCTGCCCCCACAATTGGGAAATGTTACATCCGCCCCTGAGTAAAAGTGCTCTCGTCAAGTAACTATACCTCAAAATTTGCTGTAAGTACAGTAGATGTATTTATAGTTACTCTCCAGCGCTGCCAGGGTTATATAATGGGCGCTGCTGCTTCCCAGTTCATCATGTCATCATGCTGTACCACTGTCCTCTCGGCCGGTCAGTCTCCTGCCCTTTGCCTCGAAGGCTTTCTCCACTTACAGTCCAGTAATTACGGGACATTGATTGCAATTATTTTTGTATGTTACTTCATTAAGAAGTAGTCTATAGCTCTAAGTCAGTCCCCATAGATCTGTAACTCTTGAGAGTATTAAAATGAAACCAAATGGACCCTTACGGGTCCATTTGGTTTCATTTTACACTCTCAAGAGTTACACCCTCAAGAGTCCATGCAATTAGAAAATGGAGAATTATTGTCATTTTGACCAATGTTTTGCCAGTTTCTTTCACAATTGTGGACAAAAATGTGAAACTTCTTAGTTTTGGGTGCAAGAGACTAAACTCAACATCCCAAACCCCAAATACTGTTTTCAAACGTCAGCAGTAGCATATACAAGAAAACCTTCCGATTCTCTATTTTTCATTTTAAGCGCATTATTCTTAAACACTATAACAGTAAGTAACACCATCACCACGATTTCAAACTTTCTAGGGGGCCTTGAAATAGATTTTCAGTAATGGAACAATCACATTTTTGATGTGTAGATCTTGTTGAGACGGTCATTTTGAAAGTAGCTCTCAAGTCACCCCTGCTCTAGAGCGGAGCCCAGCCCAGACACATACTGTAACACACCTACAGTATTGGCTCCAGTGCAGCCTGACAGTGCGTGGGTGGGTTTGAGTTACAAACCCAAAAATATCTTAAAGTTGCAGTGAAATGACAAATACGTTCTTCATGCTTTCAGACCACATCCTTAGCATCATTATATGGCCATAACCAACAATGCATGCCAAAAAATCAAATTCCACAAAATACTGTGTGATGACGTCTCAAGGCCTACAGCAATAAAAGCCATTAGAAATGAAGCGGACCTGTTTTTATCCAATTTCGTCAAACAAAGGTGGATATGATTACAGTCAGAAACAAAAACACTGTTTTTAATCCCATCACGGCATCCTGACAGTGTATTAGCATTTAAAACTTGTAATCTTAATATTATATCATGTTATAATATCTCATATTATATATCACATATTATTTATAATAATAATGGATTGCATTTTTATAGCTCTTTTCTATACACAACATATACTCAAAGCGCTTACAATGGTCCATTCATTCATACATTGGGAAGTAGAGCGGCGAACCACACACACCAGTGGTGGCAACCACTGGAGGCAAGGTGGGGTTCAGTGTCTTGCCCAAGGACACTTCAACATGTAGACGGGGAGCCGGGATTCGAACCCTTGGGTCATTGGTCGACCTGCTCTACCTCCTGAGCCACATCCGCCACAATTATTATATGAATATTGGTAGAAATAATCCACATAGCATTAAAATGATAAGCAGAATGAGTGAAAAAAGTGGTCAGAGACTGTAGGGGAGCCCTGCACAATTTCAGGATGTTTATTCTAATGATCAATTAATTAATTGCATTCTGTCTTAGTTTCATGGACCTCGTTCCCAATTTATCACAATGAAAACTCATATTTTATCAAAGATGTGAATACAATGGTTTAATAAATACTTATTCAAGTAATTAATAATTAATAATAGAAATGTTCACTACAGTATATTTAAACTCTTTCAACAGCCTCATGACCCAACAGTGCTTGGGGGGGGATCAGCATGTTTCCTTTCACTAAGCACTTCACATGAATAATAAGCTGTGTGTGTGTGTGTGCGTGTGCGTGTGCGTGTGCGTGTGCGTGTGCGTGTGCGTGTGCGTGTGCCTGTGCCTGTGCCTGTGCCTGTGCCTGTGCCTGTGCCTGTGCCTGTGCCTGTGCCTGTGTCTGTGCCTGTGTCTGTGTCTGTGTGTGTGTGTGTGTGTGTGTGTGTGTGTGTGTGTGTGTGTGTGTGTGTGTGTGTGTGTGTGTGTGTGTGTGTGCGTGCGTGCGTGCGTGTGCGCGCATACCTGTGTGTCCAAGTCTTGCTGTATTTGTGGGAACCAATGTCCCCATAAGTATTAGTCATACAGCTGTGTCGCTGTTGCTAAAAATAGCAGATTTTTAGGCTTTTCAGCCATGGGGAGATGAGACGGGACAAAAAGAGAGGTCTGCTGGGGGATAACGCTGTATTACAATGCCCCAATGCGTTACAGGATTGGGGCAAGTACAGAAAATAATCAATTTAGAAGTAGACATTTTGGGTTATGGCTGGGCTTCTGGCTGCAGTTAGTCTGAGCTATTTTGAGCTTAAAGGAGAATTCCACACCAAAACACATTGGGCATCAATCTACCTCATGTCACCGATTCCTGTGACATGATACATAATGTCCTTGATTTTTGTCACAAATGCCCCATTTTCTACGTTTCACCCTTGAGGTCCCCGTCCCAGCGACGACGTTAGGAACAGTTGTCTTTATTCTGATGCGGGTATTTCTGTAACTCCAAACTTATTTTTTTTCACACATCACATCAAACCACACATTACAAGATAATTTGACCACGATATGGTGTTTTATGAATGTAAAATTGCTTATAGCATGGGAACATACAACAGTATGAAGTCTGGTGCCTGAAAAACAAAAATATTAGGCTACAAATTGTACACAGACATTAGCCCCAAAATGATGACATTTCAAGGTAAACTGTGACCTTTGCTGGAGGAGAAGTTCACATCTCACAGGGAGCACAAATCCACCTACGTAAAAGTGATGACACACAGAGCTGCAGAAAGATGAGATTCATCATGAACCTGAGGGCGAAAAGAACGTGTGTAGCAGACAGGGGCAGATCTAGGCATAGGCTAGATCTGCCCAGTCTGCCTCATCAAACATGATGGCATGCAAAACAAGTAACAACCCAAGATATTTCAGTGCTTATATTTAAAAGTATTTCAAACACTACTGAAAATGGTACAGAGCTGTTATTAATTTGGAGATGTTAAATGGGACATTCTGCAAAAAATGAATGTTTTCTGGTATTTACTCAAGTAAATTCTGGACTTTTATTTCTATTAGTAAGTATGTTTGTATTTCTACATTGTGGCATTGGCAGTTTTTTAAGTAAGAAATGCCAGTACCACTGATTATTGGCCTCTCAAAAATGCCCTTATAAATCAGCATCTCTTTCTCTCTCTCTGTGTCAGTAACAGTCACTGCTAGGGGAGTAGCGCTACATTTTAACAGCGATACGATACATATTGCAATATATGGTTGACGAGACGATATTGGTTCATTAAGGCGATATGATACGATTCAATGTTTGAAAACGATACAGTAACTATCTAGCAAATCTAAATATGTTTGAAATGTGGATAGTACAGGTTTTTAAGGGAACAATATCTTACAATGGCTATAATAAGAAAAATGTTGAATACTTTAGTATGGGTAACAATTCGATACCGATTTTTACCAATATTTAGTTTTCATAAACGACAAACTTAAAATCGATATTTCAATACAGTTAATATATTGTTACACCTCCAGTAACTACGGTAACAAAATGGGGTACAAAGTATTTCTAAGTAAGGAATGCCAGCACCACAGAGTATCGGCACTCGCTCCTTTTCAAAGCTGCCCTTATATTCCTGTCTTGTTGGCATCTCTCCCTCTCTCTCTCTCTCTCTCTCTCTCTCTCTCTCTCTCTCTCTCTCTCTCTCTCTCTCTGTCTCTCTCTCTCTCTCTCTCTCTCTCTCTGTCTCTCTCTCTCTCTCTCTCTCTCCCTCTCTCTCTCTCTCTCTCTCTCTGTGGGTAACTATGGTAACGAAGTAGGGTGTACCATCACCCACCGTATATGGCTAGGGATGCCAGCCTGCCAGCCAGCTGCATTATGGGATGCGAGTGAGTGAGTCAGCGCTGTGCGTGGCGGTCACGCCGTGACGTTGCGTTTATTGTGTCGGCCTGCATGGTCACTTCCTGCTCCGCTGGGCCCAGACGCTGCTGCTGTTTCTCCTTCCTGGCAGTAACGTCATCATCACCACTGTGTGTGTGTGTGTGTGTGTGTGTGTGTGTGGGTGTGTGTGTGTATGTGTGTGTGTGTGTGTGTGTGTGTGTGCGTGAGAGAGAGAGAGAAGGAGACAGAGAGAGGATGATAATGTGGCAATAATATATTGAGACTTCACGGCTCTAAACAGACAGACATATAACTGCTATGTCAGGAAAACTGCACAGTGTCTTCTTCGAAGAGTACAATAATAGTCTTTGGCTTTGCATACGCTAAATATTGAATAATGCCCCAGCTGACAGAAATACAATACTAGATCATGTACTAGCTACATTATGATATTGGATATGGTTCTGCGCCAATCTAAATAAAATGTGACCGTTTTTTTTTTTTTTTAAACGTATGTGTTGTACAGTATACTGTATTTAGGATCATACAGTCTCCTGTGCTTCTTCCATGTTTTCCTTTTGTATTCAAGCTCCCATGCTGTGCTCACTGCTGTTCTGTGACACTCTGATATGACGGAATCGGGGCATTGAATTACGGGGGGGGAAACATAAAAAGTTAAGAATATGGAGCAGAGTCAGCCCAGTGTTGCCAACTTGGTGCATTTGTTGCTATATTTAGCTTATTTTCAGACCCCCCTAGCACCAAAAATTAGTGAAAAACTCCTGGTGGAAAATCTAGTGCTTTTTTGCTGGTGAGTTGGAGCAAAATTGGTTGACAGGGCGCCTCATAAAACCCTAATTTTTCACAATTTTTCCTCCTATGACAGTGTTTTTCAAACAGTGGTCCCCAGGCTAAATGATGGACAATTGCTTAACCAGATGTAACTCTTTGAGAGCGTAAAAATGAAACCAAATGGACCCTTGCGGGTCCATTTGGTTTAATTTTTACGCTCTCAAGAGTTAAAATATTCATTCATCGTGTGTGTTAGCCAAACACAACTAGAGAATGTAGAAGATTAATGGTCATTACATTATCTATAGTTGTGTGCTTCCGCCTCTAGTGCTTCCCTTCCAGGTAAGCATCTAGCGCATTCTAGTGCTTTTATTTCCATCCACACCATTGGCCACGTTGGCCGAGAAGAGGAGGTGCCAGGCTTGACTGACAGATCTGTGGGAGCCAATAAGGGCAACCGCCCAATCTGAGTCAGTTCCTGCCTATCTAGGCCAAATAGCTACCAGGCTAGCTCAGGCTAGAGTAGCGTTGATTTGTCAGACTAACGCTACAACTAAAATTGGTCTGGGTGTCAAGGCTAGTGGACAAGAGATATTGGGCTTCATTTTTGTTACATGCTAAACCCCTTATCCCAAATCCCTTATTTCGTTTTTACTATTTTGAAAAACTTTTTGGAATATTTCAACATGTCAATCTATTAACATGTTGTGACCTACTGAAAAAAAAAATAGTTTAAAAGGGCAAAGAAGTTAAGGGATAAGGGGTTTAGCGGTAACGAAAATGGAGCCCCCAGTATAAGTAAACATGTTGAAAATAGCCGATCTATAGTACAAGCTTTCAGCAAGTGTAAAATCAGCCATTTACAGTCACATCAAGGCCCACCAAAATATTTAAATATTAATGTAAACTAAATCAACTGTAGAAACTAAAACTAGACTAGCAAAAAACGCAAAAATCATCCCTGGTGAAACTGAGACTGAAAAAAAAAATCCAAAGACTCTCTAAAAGCCCAAATGAAAAATGTTAAAATCAACACCGGAGATAGTAGGTTTACCCCCGGCAGCGACAATACAGTACAGTATGTGTGTTTGTTGTGTTCTAAATGAAACCGCGTATAAGGACGGTGAAGCGATGCATTGTTTAACACCATGCCCTCTCTCTCCTCCCTCCATTTGAACCAGGACACGATCAACAACAACTCCTTAGGGAAGAAGGACAGCTGGAAGGAATCCCGTTCTGCATCGCCACATGTTTCAGGTGAGTTCAGTACAGTACAGTACAGTACAGTACAGTACAGTACAGTACAGTACAGTACAGTACAGTACAGTACAGTACAGTACAGTACAGTACAGTACAGCAGGGGTGGATCTAGGCATGGGCATGGGGAGGGGCAATGCCCCCCTAAATGCACAGACTGCCCCACCAAACACGATGGCATGCAAAAAAAACATGATATTTCAAATGAAAGTGCTTATATTTAAAAGGATTTGAAACACTACTACTGCTACTAACTAACTACAGCTGTGTCACCACTAAACCAGCAGCATTTCATCATTGAAAACAGAAAACTCTCTGAGTCCGACCTTTAGCTTTATGCATGCTGTGTGTCTGTTGCAACTACAACAACAACTGATGGTATTATTGATGCTTTACTTGCCTAATATAAGTCCTGTAACTGAAAATGGTCGTGGCGGGAAGCGACACGGGCGTTGAAGCCGCCCCCTTACCACCCCCCCCCCCAATTGGGCAATGTTACATCCGCCCCTGCAGTACAGTACAGCACAGTACAGTACAGTACAGCACAGTACAGTACAGTACAGTACATCTCTCCTCTGCAGCAGTTCCCAGACAGGAGGGAAAAAAATAAATAAATAAATAAAACAGGCCAGAATGTAAGCTTATAGCACCAAAGCGGTTTGTGCTTACTGGTCAACTGCTGCATGAAATAGAAGAAGTAGAAGAAATATAAGATGTCTGTCCCTTCCTTTTGCAAGGACAGTTTGTTTTTGTTCATCAACTTATTTAAAATTATAATAATAATAACATGATCTATAGCTCAAAATGTTGTGTTACTTATTTGTGCATATTTAACGTACTGTATTGGCAATTTATAATTTGATGTAATTGTTTACTAGTAAAGATGCCCTGAGGGCAAGAATCGGGACGTCCCACTGAAACAACAGAGCTTAGTTAAAACTGGTAGTTCAGATTTTTTGAAGTTAAGCTGTATGAAATACTTGCCATTAACAGTGTTGGTCAATATTAAGTAACTTCTTTACTTTACTCCCTTACCCCTTAGACAAAGTAATATCATTACTTTAATTATTACTGTAATCGAAGAGTAATATATTACATATTACGTTATTACTTTCCCAATTTCTCAACTCCCAACTTTGAAAAAATAGAGATGTACAACGTAATCTGTTTAGCGAGCTCTCTGAATCCAATTGATTGGAATAATAATAGACTGCAATCCCACAAACTACACCTGAAAACAAAGCCTACAAAATCCGACATAAAAGGAGCATAGAGAATCAATGGGAACATTTTAACCTTGAATCACAAAACTGACCTGCAACTAACAAAACCAGATTTGGAAATTTGTCTCTTTGACTTTTTAAACTTTTTCACAATTGTTTTCAAAGACAGTTGAGGTCTTGTATTTGAAAATAAAATACCAAATAAAGTAGCAAGCGATTTGTAGTGTACATAACTGTGCGCAGGATGCAGCGTGTGGACTGGATCTACAATCTAGTGCACATCTCTGTTGTTACAGTACCTGTCGATAGCTTGTAAATGTTCTATTTTTGCATGCAACAACAAGCTCATTTTAAACAAGTAACTTGGCGTTACTTGCAAAGTAATGCATTACTTATTACCCAATTTTGCAGAGTAATCTCGTTACTTTACTTTTTGGAGCAAAAGTAATAATATTACAGTAATATGTAATCTAAAATTTGTTACTGCCCAACGCTGCTTGCCATTAATAATAGTGTCAACTGTATTAATTGAAGTTCATAGTCCCGTGGTGGGAGTTCTGCTCTGGTTTTGGTGAAATATGAAGTAGTTCCGGCCATTTTGTGGGGGTGATTGGGGACCACGAAGGATGCACCAATATTTTGGTGCATTCGTTAATTTTGGAACCCTCTGTCACAGACAAACTATGTTCTTTGACAGGTCATGTGACAGGCACAGCAAAATGGCCGCCCCCATGGGATAAAAAACATTAACAGTTATCGTGCCGTGGAAATAGATCTACGTCTCCCGTTATCATTATGATTTACAGTAACGACTGATGCCGCTGTCGTTGAGCTACGCCTTTGATCGTTACTTACCGGCGCCGGTTTAATACGATCCCCATGCTAACAGCAGCTAGCAGCGACCGCATCCACCATTGATAGACCATAATAAGGGACGGACCAAACCGGAAACCGGAAGTGTGTGTCGCCAACTAACTTGTCCGTGGGGAAACATGGACGCTGGCACTGGCTACCTCAAAAAATATGAAAAAGGGCTGGCACTGGGAGTGTTATTTTTAAACTAAAGATCTTATTCTATGTGTTTTAAATGTTCAATTCTAGTTGTAGAGGTCAAGTATAATGTATTATCCATATTTATCTCAGGGTTCCTTTTAAGAAGCATATTTTGTGACTATAAGAAAGCTTATAATGCTTAGAACGGTAGAAGGTAGTGTAGCTAAAAAATGTTTGCTTGAAATGGGAAGGTCTCTTCAAAACATCAATAGATTGTGGTGTTCACATTTGGTCAGTTCAGCAGTTCTGCGAGCTACAGTGGGGGGTGGGGAGGTGGGGGTGGATGCATTGATGGGTTAACAGGGGGAGGTCTTGTATTCTGTCTGGGACGAGAAGCCGGGTTGATGCATCATTTAACGCCCCTCTCATCATGTGTCACTCTCTCTCATCCACCACATATGGCATGCTAAGTTACATAGCAATCTGCCCAGTTGTTTTTGAAGCCATGTGATGATTTTTACCTAAGGTGTACTTACTAGAGAAAAAGGCTACATGGTCCACCAAAACAGACCTGAAAACCAGTGTTGCCAACTGCCCAAATCCAAAATGCACTAGTGGCACATCCAAAATGCACTAGAATGCGCTATATGCCTAGACTTGGACTAATTCACATGAATATTTTAACTATTGAGAGAGTGTAAAAAATTTTACGCTCTCAAAGAGTTACATCTGTTAACCAACTGTCCATCTTTTAGCCTGGGGGACCACTGGTTGAAAACCAATGTTATAGGAGGAAAAATGGTGAAAAATGAGGGTTTTATCTCTGGCGCCTGTCAACCAATTTCACCCCAACTCGCCAGCAAAAAAGCGCTAGATTTTTCACCAGGAGCTTTTCACTAATTTTGGCGCTAGTGGGGTCTGGAAAAAAGCTAAATATAGTGCCAAATGTGCCAACCTGGCAACACTGCTGAAAACGCTGTTTTCAGGATTACGTTGTTTGGAACCAAAATCCTAAAACTGATGGACTGAGGGAGCCAACATACCTGTCCCTCGGGACCCTGCGATTAGTGGAGCTAAAATACCGAGGATGTTGAAGCTAAGCAGAATATGCCATTAGACGTACAGTACACCAGGGGCGGATGTAACATGTCCAATTGTTTTTTTTTGTTTTTTTTGGCAAGTGAACATGTTGGAGGGGCAAGAGAAAATGGTATGGGTGCAGCTTCATCGCCTGTGTCGCTTTGCGACACAGGACTTTTATTAGGCAAGTAAAGCATCAATAATAACATCAGTTGTTGTTGAAGTTGCAACAGACACGCAGCATGCATAAAGCTAAAGGTCTGACTCAGAGAGTTTTCTGTTTTCAATGATGAAATGCTGTTGGTTTAGTGGTGCCACAGCAGTAGTTAGTTAGTAGTATTCAGAGTGTTTTCTGTTTTCAATGATGAAATGCTGTTGGTTTAGTGGTGCCACAGCAGTAGTTAGTTAGTAGTGTTCAGATCATTTTAATTATTATTTTAATTTGACATTTGAAATTTGGGTTGTTTTGCAGTCAGGTCACTTAGGAGGGCATTGCCCCCCCATACCCATGCCTAGATCCGCCCCTGCAGTACACAGACCCTTAAGGAATATCTTCGACTCCTTTTCTGTGGTCAGCCGATTACTGTACACTTTCATAATCCTCCCTGCTGCTGCTGCTGCTGCTTAACTAATAAATAATCTACTGTGCGCACGTGTTTGTGTATACGTATGTGTTTTGATTGTGTGTGTGTGTGCGTGTGTGTGTGTGTGTGTGTTGTGTGTGTGTGTGTGTGTGTGTGTGTGTGTGTGTGTGTGTGTGTGTGTGTGTGTGTGTTTTGTTTGTGTGTGTGTGTGCGTGCGTGCGTGCGTGTGTGCGTGTGACTGTGCTCTGACCCTCTCTCAGGAGCCAAAGAGGAGGATAAAGGAGGGCGACACAAGCGGCCCGCCCCTAAACCTCCCTTGACCAAAGGCGGCGCGGCTGCCGGCAAGAGCAGCAGCAGCGGCAGCAGCAACGGCAGCAGCAGCAGCAGCAACAACACAAACCCGGCCGCGACAGACACAGGGCCGCCGCACACGCGCCCCAGAGACAGACCTCTGCCACCTGGCACCACCGCAGCCAGCAGCGCCTCGACGACAAGGAGTCAGCGGAGAGGAGTTGGAGTTGGTCGAGGAGGCGGCACGGGGAGAGGAGCGGCGGCCGCCATGAGGGACAGAACCCTGGGGGAGAGCAACAGGGGGAGTAAGGACATCGCAGGGGGGAAAGAGGAGAGGAGAGGCAGGCTGTGCCACGACGCCAAGGCCAAGGAGAAAGATAAAAATGGACCTCAGAGATCGAGCAGCAACGGCGGCGGACTCAAGGGGGCCAACAAGGGGGTGAACCATGACGGTAAAGGACGGGCGGGCGCCGGCGCTCGAGCGAGCAGCAGAGCAGGAGGAGGTGGAGGAGGAGGAGGGGGAGGGGGAGGCGGGGGAGTTAAGAGCACGGAGCAGCGCGCTCACAACAATCCACCCGTCAGCCAGGAGATCTACCTGACGGCCATGGTGGTGCCGCGCACCCCCGTGATTCCACGGAACCAGGAGAAGACCCAAGAGCCAGGTATTAACGCCATTATTATTTTTTTATTTCGTGGGTTCCAGCCTGAGATGGGTGTGAGCCACCTATGCAGGGGCGTTTTTTTGCCATTAGGCAGACAAGGCAGTTGCCTAGGGCGCCATGAGGGAGGGGGGGGACGATAAGGGGAGGGGGGCGAGAGGAGGGGGCGACCACCAGACATGTGGATAAATATATATACTGTATATATCATATGGATAAATCATATGGAAATAACTCTATAACTAGGATTGAACATTGAAAATTGAAAATAGTTCATCATTTTATCCCTTGGAGAATGCCATTTTACAGATTTTCTCTGGAGCTCCAGGGCTCCAGGGAAAATCTTGCCTCGGGCTCCAAATTGCTTAGAAACGCCACTGCACCTATGTATAGGATGGTCTTAATAGCTATAATTCATCCCTACAATGACCAAAACAAATGTCAGTCACCACTTAGTGACTAAGGACAAGCTCACAATGTATTATATAATTATTACATTATTACTAGGGATGTCCCGATACTGTATCGGTATCGAGAAAAGTATCAGATCGGCCATTTTTTTTGTCATATCTGTTCATATGGGTATTGGCAATACTGTATCAGTACCAGAAAAGTATCAGTATTAGCCCAATTTATCATCAGAGCATTCAGTATTGGTAAATATACCAGTATAATCAGTGATCAGACGCAGGGGTAAGGGCTTGTTGTAGAATTTGCTTTGGAGTTGCCCAAGTGCACATACTGTATGACTGAGGAGTGCTATTATAGTCTGCTATATCACTCTGCTATTTGGTGGACTTCACAATATAATATAATTGAGTTTTACTTATTTTTTTTTTTTCTAATGCATTTTATTTGCAAAAATGTATCTGATCGGGAAAAATTATCGGGATTGATTGGGATGGAATTGGGAGCAAAACAAAAGTGATCGGATCGGGTAATATCGGGATCGGCAGAGAGTCAAACTCAAATGATCGGGATCGGATCAGGAGCAACAAAAAAATGTGATCGGGATAACCCTAATTATTACCACCACTGAATGGTGACCCAGGCCTAGATTATCTGACAGTCAGTGTGAAATATTTGTGTTGTAAAAATGTGTTGTAAAACATCTGTTAACCCTTAGTGTACTGAACGCGTTTTGGTGTTCTAAGCATTATGTTTTAACTGTTGAAAAATAGCAGATCTACAAGCTCATAGCGCGCCACCGAGTGGCGCGCTATGAGCTTGTATCTCTGCTATTTTTGAAAAATCGTGAAAACGTGGTGCAAATCTTTGAATATTATGTTATTCAGAAACTAGAAATCTAGACAGCATTATGTTTTAACTATTGAAAAATAGCAGATCTACAAGCTCATAGCGCGCCACCGAGTGGCGCGCTATGAGCTTGTATCTCTGCTATTTTTGAAAAATCGTGAAAACGTGGTGCAAATCTTTGAATATTATGTTATTCAGAAACTAGAAATCTAGACAGCATTATGTTTTAACTATTGAAAAATAGCAGATCTACAAGCTCATAGCGCGCCACCGAGTGGCGCGCTATGAGCTTGTATCTCTGCTATTTTTGAAAAATCGTGAAAACGTGGTGCAAATCTTTGAATATTATGTTATTCAGAAACTAGAAATCTAGACAGGACACAATGGGTTGAACATGCATGCTGTACTGTAGTGTCTGCCCTGACCCCATCCTTCTGGTCCTAATAGTAGGAGATCAGGACAGGTCCCAGGACTCGTGCCCCTCCAACATGTCCCGCTCCAGCAGCGAGGGCGGCTCCAACCGGATGTCCATCGGCTCGGACACGGAGGGACCGCCGGGACTCAGCCTCCGCGACCGGAGCAACCCCGACATCAGCGAGGAAGAGGGGGAGGAGGACAACAACACCATGAACCACCACCACCACCACCACCTCCTCATCAAACAGAACGGACCAACCCAGTGCCTTGGAGACGACGACAACAACGACGACGGCGACACCGCCACGGACACGGAACGTACCAAGTCGGGGCAACGGAAGACAGATCCAGGACGAGTGGATAACGAAAGCGCGGGGCAGCAGGACGACTGCGTCAACTCGAATCCCACCACCACCACCAACGCCGTGCCGCACAGCGAGTCGGCGGCCGCCGGCCTGAACTATGACTCGGTCAAATACACGCTGGTGGTGGACGAGCACGCTCAGCTGGAGCTGGTCAGCCTCAAGAACTGTTACAACAGCAGCTGCACGGCGGCGGCGGCGCGAGGCGCGGACGAGGACGACAGCGACGACGCCGACACCATCTACCAGTCGGCCAACGAGGAGGAGGACCCGGAACTACTGGACGACGACGAACGGAAGAAGAAAGACGAGAAGAGGCCAGGTATGTTGGATCCAGAGCCTTATAGGGGAGAGTTGCGATATTCCCGTTCACTCCTATGCGCCAGGTCGCTCGCGCTGCTGTAGGAGCATAGAGCCAGCAGCACCCCATTCACACACACTGTTAGCAAATGACAATCTGCTGGAGGAGCATAGAGCCAGCAGCACCCCATTCACACACTGTTAGCAAATGACAATCTGCTGGAGGAGCATAGAGCCAGCAGCACCCCATTCACACGCACTGTTAACTGACAATCTGCTGGAGGAGCATAGAGCCAATTCTAATTCTCAGTCATATCATTTAGGGATAATCTGTTATTTTAAATTATCTTAAATAATATTTTACTATTTTTGCTGAATGTTCACCAAATATGATATGCCCAGAACCAGGACTCTATGGTTGTTGTTTATTTATTATATATTCCACTTTCAAAAAAAAGAAAAAAGAAATGGAGTTGTAAGTTATAATGGGTTTATATAGGAAGGAGCTGGAGGCGCTAAAATGAACATCAAATATCTAAATAAATACTGAATGAACTTATAAACTGTCTGGTGTGACATGAGTCACACATGAGTATACCATAAAATGACCAAAAGTTTTTTTTTTTTAAAGTGGAATATCCCTTGGCCACCTCTGACCTCCCTCCCCGTTGTTTCCCTGCTGCCTAACCCTCCAGCGAAATGCAAACAGCTGCGTCAAGCGGAGGAGGAGCGTGAGAGGAGAGAGGAGCTGCTGAAGAGGATCGAAGAGGAGCGGCAGAGGAGGAGGGAGATGGTGACGGTGGGCAGCAGACTGTCCATGCAGGTCGCCGCCTCCCGGAGCGGCGCCTCGGTGGAAGACGCCGCCGCCAGCGGAGGAGGAACGGCACGATCTTCTCCCCGATCCAAGAAGTTCCTCAACCTGTTTGTCAACAGCAGTACCGGTAGCCAATACAGCTCCACGGGTTAGTTGGTTTCCTATTGAAATGGCTAGATCAGGGGTAGATTGGGATCTACCAGTAGATCACACAGGCCATGCTGGTAGATCACATGACAGTCCCCTTTTAAATGTATAGAACTGTAACTCTTGAGAGCGTTAAAATGAAACCAAATGGACCCTTACGTTAAATTATATTTATTATATATATAATAAATATATCTGAATTACGTAATTTCAAGAGTCCACACAATTAGAAAATGGAGAATAATTGTTATTTTGAACAACGTTTTGCCAGTTCTCTTTCCCAATTGTGGACAAAAACGTGAAAGCTATTAGTTTTGGGTGCAAGAGACTAAACTCAACTCACCCAACTGTCAACTCAAACCGACAAATACTGTTTTCAAACGTCAGTAGTAGCATATACAGGAAAACCTTCCAATTCTCCCCTCTATTTTTCATTATAAGTGCATTATTCTTACACACAATAACAGTAAGTAACACCATCACCGCTATTGCAAAGTCAAACTTTCTTGTGGGCCTTGAAATGGATTTTTTTTATTGATGTGTAGATCTTCTTGAGATGGTCATTTTGAAAGTAGCTCTCAAGTAAAAAAAAATGTGGGCACCCATGGGCTAGATGGATCGCAATGCATTTCATTCCTAAATAAGTCCATACAGTCCATGCCTAGTGGATCAAGCATTTAGTCCAGCACATGCGATCTGAGCTTTCACGTGGATCATGGGAGATTTTGTCCAGGAATCTGTACTTACTGTACCGATTCCTGGACCTGCACAAAATCCCCATGATTGACACAAAGCTGGCAGCTATACTCTCATTTCAATTTTTTTTCAAATTTCATTCATACGATCACCACTTTCAATCTGTTGAGCCTATGTTTATTTTGGGCATGCCATAAAATTGTCAAAAATGTAATGAAATGAGGGGAAAAAGCTGATGTGGTGAATAACGTGTGACTTTGTATGTTTTTTAGGTGCCGAGTCTTTTGGGTTGTTTTCGTGTGTTCTGGACGGAGTAGAGAGAACACAGAGTCACAGAGCCGCCTACAGGTTAATATACACACACACACACACACACACACACACACACACACACACACACACACACACACACACACACACACACACACACACACACACACACACACACACACACACACACACACACACACCACAACAGATATGGAAATATGTATAATATTTTTAGCCTGGACTAGCCTCCCTTTCTGTTGCTGAATATTACCGGCAACTGAGTTGCCGGTAACACGTTGAATTTGAAGTTGAAAGTTAGTTGCAAAGTTGCAGAGTTTAATTTGAACTAATATTTTTTTCTCTGGCAATTTGTTTCCGGGCTATTTATCATGAATGCGTGCATGTGTTCCTGTTTGTGTGTGTTTGTGTTTTAGGTTTGTCCCTCGTCATGCTGATGAGCTCTACCTAGACACAGACGACCCGGTGCTGATGCTGGCCCAGTCGGAGGACCTGTGGTGTCAGGGATACAACATGAGGTCTGGAGCCACCGGAATCTTCCCTGCCTTCTACGCTGTCAAGATCACCAAGGACGCCAGCAAAGGTATCGTAGTTGACTTACAGGGTGGCATGTGTTTTGGCCCGGCATATCACTGGTCCCATTACACCTAAACCAGGGCTGCCCAAAAGGTAGATTGTGATCTACCAGTAGATCTCTTGAGAGTGTAAACATGAAACCAAATGGACCCGCAAGGTCCATTTTACACTCTCAAAGAGTTGCATCTGGTTAACCAAGTTTTGATCTAGTTAACCAACTTTTGATCTGGTTAACCACCTTGCAGTATCAACACAGTTTTGATTTAGAAAAAATATATATCTCAGGCTATACCAGCCTGTTTTAATTGACGAAAAAAAAAATGCTTCTTGGGTCAAATATTGGTATGCAATTAATTGAGATTAATGAATTACAAGGCTTCAAATTAATTAGATAAAAAAAAAAATCGAGTCCCACCCCTAGTAGGAATACAACATTATTGCATACCGCCATGTTTGGTGGGGGCAGACGTTGCCTCGTGCCTGTATGCCTAGATCTGGCCCTGATGATCCAGCTTGTATGTTCATCTAATTTTCAAATGGCTGAAATGTGTATACAGAATGTGATGGCATGACAAAAACTCTTCCTCTGCCCCTCCTTTCTCTCCTTCCCTGGTAGTTAACAAAGATGGCTGGATAGAGCGGTTCATGGTGAGGTTCCTCGGTTCCGTTCAGGTGCCCTTCCATCAAGGCAATGATGTGCTGTGTTCTGCCATGCAGAAGGTAGGCCAACGCAGAAGTAGAACTGTAAAATGATGAATGGATACGGTGCCATTGACTGTTGTTTGGTCAAGTCATATGTCATGTTCATTTTGGTCTAATTTTGATGTTTTGCCTCTTTTGTTCGCAAAATCCATCCTGGAATTGTGAACAAAACCAAAAGAAATCTTTAGTTTTGGGGTCTGTGGGGTGAAGATGTTGTTAAATTGTGAAAAAGTTGAAAACCACTGCTCTAACATGAAGCACCTGAGTATAAGCCTGGTGCGGCTTATAGTCAGGTGTGGCTTATACAAGGAGAAATCAATATTTTGCCCCAAACTTAGCTGGTGCGGCTTATATTCAGGTGCGGCTTATAGTCTGGAAATTACGGTACATACTGTAGTTGTGTTACATGCTATTGTTACTGTACTGATACGTCTACACCAGGGGTTTTCAACCTTTTTTATCCCAGGGCCCACCATTTATTCAGCATTTGAGCCACGGACCACCATTTGAGGACGTTTTAGCCCCGCAGACCCCCAAAACTAAAGATTTCCTTTGCTTCTGTCCATGACCATTAATCTTCAGATTAGGACTAATTCAAATGATGAATATTTTAACTCTTGAGAGTGTAAAAATGAAACCAAATGGACCTACCAGGGTCCATTTGGTTTCATTTTTACACTTTCAAGAGTTACATTTGGTTAAACAACTTAGCTGGGGACCACCTGGAACCCTCTCAACGACCGCTGGTGGTCCCCGGACCACCTGTTGAAAACCCCTGGTCTACACCACTCACCTTCTGTGTATTATAGTAAGAAAGACATACAAAATAACCTTTTTGTGAGATAAACTAAATTTAAATCTTTAATAAAAACAACAAAACGATAACTAACTGAAACTGTATTGTGTTTACAAAACTTAACTGAAATTGTAGGCAAAATGCCCTTAGTTGGTCTTTATCATCAGTAAATAATATTTATATGGTAGCTATTGTTGTGTTTTTATTATTTTATTACAAAATAGGCTTACTCTTTCAATTCTGCAGCTGAACTAAAACTAAGCGTTTAACAAAAAACTAGTGACCTTGCTTTAAAACTTGCTTTTAAACTATAATGAAAAATGTATTCTAAACTTCCACAGGAGTTGCTCTAAACAGATCTAATTCTCACCACAAAGCACTGATAGAATACATCCAAATGTTTCCCTGGCTACTTTCAGCATCTATCGTTTGACTTTATCCACATCTTCCACTATATCCAAAATTGCAATTGCAAAACAACAACAAAAAATATATATTGTAGAACAGAACTGACAGCTACTCTGGCTAACAATGTGTTCTTGGTACCTCAACAATCTTATTGTATTCCATTTTCTGCTGTTTTTTAAGGCTTTTTGTCATATTTTGTCATTTTTGGGCTGCTAATTATAATACAGGTATATTATTGTAATTCATAATGCCATAATAGTACAAAGAATGTGCCAACAATGTAATAATAATAAAGGTTTAGATCTATTATGGATACCTGGGGAGAACCGGCTTATGAATAACATGCAATAATGGTAATGGTTATTTTCTATTTTCCAGTAGCCTGTATACACCCACTTCATGGCTCCTCAAACAGACAATGTACTCTATTTGTCCTCATAATCGGCCAAATGCATGCAGGGATCACATGGAAGCTACAAAGCTTGTACAAATACTGTACATGACAGCAGCTGGTGTTTTGTCCCCCAAGTAGGGCATGGCCATTTTTCATCCGTTCTTTAGTTTTTATTTAGATTTTTTTTTTCTTTTTACAGTTTATGAAAGTGCACATTGTAAGCTGACCTACAGTACATTGAGAATTTCGAAAATAGTTATAGAAAAATATCCTGCACTTTTAAGATAAACTGTATTCACAAACAGGGGCACTATTCAAATGTAGAGATGTGCATGCACTTACGTAGATGTAATTTAAAAAAAGACTAATTTGTATTCATTTTTTCCATGTCAAATATCATTCTGTCTGTCAGCTAGACCAGGGGTGCCCACACTTTTTTGATTTGAGAGCTACTTTCAAAATGAGCGGCTCAACAAGATCTACACATCAAAAATGTGATTGTTCCACGACTGAAAATCCATTTCAACTTTGAAATATAGTGGTGGTGGTGTTACTTACTGTTATATATTTAAGAATAATGCACTTTATAATGAAAAATAGAGGGGGAGAAAGGTTTTCCTGTATATGCTATTAATGACGTTTGAAAACAGTATTGAGGTTTAAGTTGACAGTTTGTGATGTTGAGTTTAGTCTCTTGCAACCAAAACTAAGAACTTTCACGTTTTTGTCCACAATTGGGAAAGAGAACTGTCAAAACATTGGTCAAAATAACAATTGTTCTCCACTTTCTAATTGTGTGGACTGTTGACAATTACATAGTTCAGATGTAAATATAATTTAACTCTTGAGAGCGGTAAAATGAAACCAAATGGGCCCGTAAGGGTCCATTTGGTTTCATTTTAACGCTCTCAAGAGTTACAGATCTATAAGGGTCCAAGTGCTGGGGGGACTGTCATGTGATACCTGCACGGTCTGTGTGATCTACTGGGAGATCATGATCTACCTTTTGGGCACCCCTGAGGTAGAACTACATCGATTTTTTTTGTTTGTTCCAGGGCTATACTGTAACTGTCCGACAACACTTTGTGTGTTACTGTGGCATAGACCGATAGAGAAGGCTGCTATGCCTTTCCTTAATGACTGGCTGGTCTGTTGGTTTATTGATTGGTTGGTTTGGTCATCAACAGGTTGCGTGTAACAGGCGCGCTGCCATGCAGCCTCCTTCGTCCTGTGTGCTGGAGGTGAGCGTAAAGGGACTGAAGATGAGCGTCCAGGACCTCTGTCATGCTGCTGACAGGGTACGTACCTACACACTGCACAATCCCACACACAAGCCTTCCAAGACTCGCACACACACACACACACACACACACCATCTGCAAGGCTTTCTAGATTCATTCTAGATCAGTGGTTTTCAAACCATTTTGATACCAGGGCCCAGGGGCGTTTTTTGCCATTAGGCAGACTAGGCAGTTGCCTAGGGCGCCATGAGTGGAGAGGGCGACCATGAGGGAAGGGGGGCTAGGGGAGGGGACGACCACCAGACATGCTTTAAAAGGATACCAGGCTAATAAGCCTAATATAGATAAATACATTATACAGTACTTAGTCTCTATAACTAGAATTGAACATTTAAAACACATATGATGATATGTTATTTAGTTTAAAAATAGTTCATAATTTTATGCCTTGGGTGGCGCCATTTTACAGGAGATTTCCCCTGGAGACCCCCCCCCCCCCCCCCCCCCCCCCCCAGGGAAGATCTTGCCTAGGGCTCCAAATTGATTAGAAACGCCACTGCCAGGGCCCACTTTTTATTCAGCATTTTAGCCCCACAGACCCCAAAACTAAAAGATTTATTTTGCTTTCGTCCACAAACATTCTTCTAATTTACATTCTCTAGTTGTGTCGACTAGAATTCAGATGATGAATAATATTCATCATCTGAATTCTAGTTCTAGTTAAAATATTATTTTAACTCTTGAGAGTGTAAACATGAAACCAAATGGACCCACAACTAAGTGTCCATTAAATGGACACTTAGTTGTGGGTCCATTTGGTTTCATGTTTACCAAATTTTGGTTTCATTTTTACACTCTCAACGAGTTAGATCTGGTTAACCAACTTTATATCATTTAGCCTGGGGACCACCTGGAACCCTCTCAAAGACCACTGATGGTGAGCCTAAAGGTCTCAATGGGCCTGAAAATTAACCGGCGCTAACTGGGTGCTAACAGTTCAGGCCTGGCCCGGTCCGACTAAATGGAATAGATTTTGGGCCCTACCCTAAACTGTCGGGTTTGGGCAAATTTTGAGAATTCGCCACAGATTAAAAATGAAATGGCAACCAGCACCATGTTCATAATAGCTAAATACAGAACATAACTATTATTCTTACTATAATAAAATAATTCAATATATAATATTTTTTCATGGGGCCCGAGGCCCTACCCGGCCATACTGATTAGCATAGATTTTAGGCCCTAAATATCGGGTCGGTCCTGGTTGGGTTCAGGCAAAGTTTGAGAACTCTAGGTGAGCCACTGGTTGAAAACCATGTTCTAGTTCATAGGATACTGTAACTGGCTGAACCCTGCTCTCTAGTGGTGACCATGTAGAACTGCACCTGTGTTTGTAACCAGAAACAAAATACTGCATAATGGCTGACATAACATAATGCACCTCCTCCCTGCTGAGGAAGGACAAAAAAGGCATTCACATTGTACGAATTAATACTCCAGTAAAGTACAAAAGTACCTCAAATTGTATGCAATTAAATGTATTTTTTCTAAATGTTACTTCCCACCACACCACTGCACCTTTCTCCCAATATCTAATTAATATACTTAGACTTGTTTTTATACTCATACTATATGAGCCAGGTATACTACTAAGTATACTAGCCTTAAAGGGTAATGTCTGTTGAGTATATAAAAAGTATAACCTATAATTTTAAGTAAATGTAAAAGTATACTAGTCTTTAAGTATATATCTTAAGTATAGAACTGAGTACACTTGTAAGTATACTGGTCAAAAGTATATACCTGTACCTGTTGAGTACTTGAAGTGTACTTTTGTATTTTAAGTATAAAACAAGTATACTCCTAGTATACTATTACATACTACTTTTTCTGAGGGAAATTATCTGTCCCACTTTCCTTTTGTCCTTTCCTGCCCCATCCAACCTAAATCCAATCCAAATATTATTATTAAACATATCGACAAAACATTTTATATTTATTTTTCATTACTTTTATTTATTTTTGTGTTACTACTACCAAACGTATAGGAAGCGAAGCAAATGTGCTTTTGTTCTCTTTGTGGCTTTGACTCTCATCTTATCTTAACTCCCTGTCTCTCTGGCTCTCTGTCTCACACAGGGAGACCAGTGTTTCCATTTCTTCCAGTTGAAGAACATCTCATTCTGTGGCTGTCATCCAAAACACAACAAGTGAGTCAATCTCTGCACCGTCTGCACAGTTTAACCCAGGGGCGCCCAAAAGGTAGATGGTGATCTACCAGTAGATCACACAGACCGTGCAGGTAGATCACGACAGTCCCCATAGATCTGTAACTCTTGAGAGCGTTATTTGGTTTCGTTTTACCGCTCTCAAGAGTCACACTCTTGAGTCACACTCTTGAGTCAAGAGTCCATGAAACTAGAAAAAATGGAGAATAATTGTTATTTAGACCAATGTTTTGCCAGTTCTCTTTCCCAATTGTGGACAAAAACGTGAAAGTTCTTAGTTTTGGTTGCGAGAGAGCGAACTCAACATAACAAACTCAAAAAACCCCAAATGCTGTTTTCAAACGTCAGTAGTACTATATATACAAGAAAACCTTCCAATTCTCGCCCTCTATTTTTCATTATAAGTGTATTATTCTTAAACACCATCACAGTAAGTAACACCATCACCACTATTTCAAAGCTCAAACTTTCTAGGGGGCCTTGAGATGGATTTTCAGTAATGGAATACTCACATATTTGATGTGTAGATCTTGTTGAGCTGGTCATTTTGAAAGTAGCTCTCAAATTTAAAAAAAAGTGTGGGCACCCCTGGCTTAACCTATTCTACAAATGACGTCTAAATCAGTAATTCTGACACTTTTAAGGTGTGTGTAAAAAAAAAAGTCAAAACAAAAGTTCAAAACTGTCAAGGTCCACAGCATGTCACCAAGTGACAGACTTGCTCTGAACTTTGTGGTCGCCAAAAGCTTGTGAATAGCCAGTGCATAAATTATTGTTATACCAGTTGAGTTAGCTCTGCTGCCAAAATTCCCAGTTAGGCTATCCTTGCTTTGGATGGAATAAAATGCTACAGTCGCCCCCCAAAAAGTGAGTCTCTCAGATTTCCTGTTATGGAAATCCTGTACCAGCAGTTGAAAACAGTTTGGTGTCACAGAATACCTTTTGTGCATTTATCTACCCAGTGTGGAACCCCCTCCTATTTTGTGACACCAATCTGTTTCCAACTGCTGATTATTATGGAACGTCCAAGAGAGTTCAACTTTTTTATTTTTTTATTAATGTGGACATTCTAACCTTTCAGATGGGATGTTGTGGCAGAACATATTCTGCGGATGTACATTTCAGGAAATGCGAATAGCTACTATACTTCCATTGTAGTAGCTGTGGGGGTGGGTCGGAGGGTCCCCAGAATTGAAATAAAGGGATGTTTGAGAGAAATAAACTGGATCAGTTGTTTTACTATGGTGATGGGGGTTGATTAAGGAGGAGGGGGGCATGTATTTTGGTCTTTTAAATGGGCGGGAGGGAGTCACTTATCTGTGAGAGTGAGGGCGTTGTGACTAGTGAATGGTGGTGACACTTCTGTGCATAATTTCCTGATTTAGTGTTCAAGTACAGTATGATTCATATCCTCCTCTGTGTCTATGACCTGTGACTGCTATTCACCTATGCCCTACAGGTACTTTGGTTTCATCTCCAAACACCCGGACCAGGAGCGCTTTGCCTGCCACGTGGTGATGTCAGAGATGACATCGCTGCCTCTAGCCGAGTCTGTGGGGTGAGACATGCTCCCGTCTTTATCTCGCTCTCTATCTGTCCGTCTCTTGCTCTCCTTTTTTCAAGGCACCCTGGGCTGCGTTGTTGTTGTCGCTGAAGTAGAGTACACTCTTGGGCACAGAGATGCGTCAAATTGAACATTTGTCACATGACCCTAGGTTGTCTCGATGCATGTAACCTGTTGTCTCTTCTCTTCTCTTCTCTTCTCTTCTCTTCTCTTCTCTTCTCTTCTCTTCTCTTCTCTTCTCTTCTCTTCTCTTCTCTTCTCTTCTCTCTCTTCTCTTCTCTTCTCTTCTCTTCTCTTCTCTTCTCTTCTCTTCTCTTCTCTGCTCTGCTCTTCTCTTCTCTTCTCTTCTCGTTCCCTCTCTTCTCTTCTTCCTTGCGCTGTCCTCTTTCCTCCTCTATTCCAGGAGGGCATTCAAGCAGTACTATAAAGAGCACGTTGGCTACTCCTGTCCTACCGAAGATATCTTTATTGAATAGACCTCTGTCCTCTACGACACAACATTCTGAATATTCACAATGAGCATGTAAGCCTGGTCTTACAACAACAAACTAGACCTCTACTGTATCCTCTATTCAACCAACTTGCATGGTGGAATTATTTTTTTTTAATTATTTCTTTTTATAACTGCACTGAATGGTACGGTACGGTAAGGTAAGGTTGTTTCCCCTTTGACCATGTCTCATATAAATGTCTCCGTGGACAGTAACACTGGGTTATAATGTATAGTCATCTCACTTCTGTCTTCACACTGTTCCGTGCAGTTGAATGAAACTATATACAGTGTAGAATTATATTAACCAAAACTATTTGTAACCCTGCCACACACGAATATCAAGAATTGTTGGACTCTTCAGAAGGCCAGTATTCCCTTTTTATGCAACTTTAAGGTCCCAAATGTGCACTAATAATAACGCTATGTTGAAGCCTCATTCGTGACTTTGATGAGCATTTCGACCTCCCAAGACAAAATAGAATATACTGGTTGACAGTGCTGTAATCCTTTCACAAACAAACCAAAATGATAACTCTTAGCCCAGGGTTCAAGTCCTGATAAAACTGCACAGTGGACCAGTTGGGCTTGGACTCCCAAACGGTGCTCTCTTTGTGGGACCAAGGTTCAATACAATAACACATAGAACAGAACCGGACCCACAACTCAGTTTGGAAGCAGTATTTTAACAAAAGACATATAGTATAAATATATATATATAAATATATATATAAAATATATGCTTGTTATTTTTGAACAAATCGAGATTGAGTGATGCTTCCAAAGATAATGAATGGTCTAATTCTCTGCTCCCCCCCTCAGCTGCCTTTCGGTAAAATAATAGTCTTCTCACCCGTAGACATGACAATCTAAAAGATGTTCAAAAGCTATAAGAGATATGACTATGACGCCTAATTATTCATATTTTGTCCTACAACCGCGTTTCTCTTGCTGAGAATAACGTGGCAAATATGGCAAAGTATAAAGTGTAAGGTTGAGTGCCTGATTTATCTTCTTTGCTGCTTGTTCCTTTTCTTCCGAGTCAGTCAATACAATCCAAATCTGTCTGTTACAAGTGAAAATGCATTCCCCGGACTCTCTCTTGTTACAAGAGCCGTTATCTTTAAAACAGTAAGGCCAAAATATCAGTGCAATTTAATGCGCGATGCGCAACGGAACGGAGCCGTTTGTGAATTATGTGACATATCATAAATACACGCCTGGGACTTTATTCTCACTTTACCTGCTCAAGCGAGGGCCAGTCACTTTGCTTTCTTGACATTGCAATTCAATGAACAGTGGTTTTAACACAAAATAGTAAAAACACTAAAATAATATCTGAGACAGACAAATCTCTCGGACAGTAAATCCTGAGCTTATTCCAATGACAGTGAATTGGAGCCCAGCATTAGGTTAAAGAATGCTGATCTGGGATCACTTCTCAGTTCAATTACTCGTTTTAATTTCATGTGCCGGATCAGCAGTCTTCATAGCATCAAGAAATTCCAATCCAGTCCAATAGTCGCATGTAATGTGGTACTGACCAGATACAATTTATATAGAGAGAGAACCAGATTGAAACCACAGTACAGACACAAATGTCTGTTTACACTGGGAAATGTCTGCTCCAGTCAACCACTGTTCTTCAAGCTAAATACAATACTGAGCAGGCACTGTCAGTATAAAAATTGCTCCCAATTCCATAGTCTACAGTAATTACCAGTGCCTACTTTTTGTGCGTGGTTATGGCTTTAGTCAGTATTCATCGTTTGATTTCAGATTGCTCCGATCACAGAATTACAATATGTAGAAGAGACGGTCATTATGGCGGACCCACACACTCGAAGATGGCTGTAATGTTCCATTTATTTATGCTCAATGATATATTACACCAGGGGTGCCCAAAAGGTAGATGGTGATCTACCAGTAGATCACACAGGCCATGCAGTCCACACAATTAGAAAATGGAGAATAATTGTTATTTTGACCAACGTTTTGCCAGTTCTCTTTCGCAATTGTGGACAAAAATGTGAAAGTTCTTAGTTTTGGGTGCAAGAGACTAAACTCAACATCACAAACTGTCAACTCAAACCCCAAATACCGTTTTCAAACGTCAGTAATAGCATATACAGCAAAACCTTCCAATTCTCCCCCCTCTATTTTTCATTCTAAGTGCATTATTCTTAACCACTATAACAACAAGTAACACCATCACCACTATTTCAAAGCTCAAACTTTCTATAGGCCTTTGAAATGATTTTCAGTAATGGAACAATCACATTTTTGATGTGTAGATCTTGTTGAGCCGCTCATTTTGAAAGTAGCTCTCAAGTAAAAAAAAAAAAAAGTATGGGCACCCCTGTATTACACCCTCCACATGATGGTGTCACTTGCCAAAAAGAGCAGATCTTCAAGCTAACACACTTGAAGACTGGTTCAGGTCCATGGTCAGGATCACATCCAGTCAGACCGTTCCACTAACCAACAAAGGGTACAATCCCGATCGCTGTGGTGTAGCCAGGTATGGTGTAAGTCCTCTCATTGGCTGCATGGCAGCAAATCAGGTTTGGGGCCGTGCTCATTGGCTGCATGGCAGCAAATCAGGTCTGGGGCCTTGAGGTAGGCCCGAAAGCCTAGATACCACCAGGCCTGGGCCTAGCAAATAATTATCCATAATAATTAAAACCAGTCGTCAAGAGCTTCAACTCATGATGAACAAAGCAGGGGAGTACAGTAACATTTTTAATTGGGGGGGGGGGGGGGGGGGGGGGGGGGGGGGTCAGGTGATATCTGGACCTTTTGACTTGCAGGTTTTAGTTATTCTGGGTAATTATTTGGTAAGCTCAGGTCCAGGGCTGGTGGTATAGGCTTTCGGCCTACCCCGAGGCCCCAGACCTGATTTGCTGCCATGCAGCCAATGAGAAGACTAACACCATACCTGCTACACCACAGCGATTGAGAATTGCACCCAAAGACTCTTCAGTGGCTTGTTCTAATTCTGTGATTTCCTCCATCGTTCAGATCCACTGTCCTGTATATAACTGAATCAGTAGAGATATATCCTGTATAGATATGTATGATGTTTGTAAAGGAGTTATTATTATTATTGTATGCTATAGTGGTATGACCGAACCCTGTGTGTATCAATGCATGATATCACTGTTGTAAAAATTGTAGAAAAGAGACACAGGAATATGATGATGATGGTGTGGTGGTGGTGTTTCATGTCAATAAAATCATGTTTACATCTGCTCTCGGACAGTCTCAGAATGAACAAATCAAAGTGTGTTGGTCTCACTGGGATTTCAAACAAAAAAATGGGCCTTAATGTGCAATGTTGTCCCACTTTTATTATTATTACATGTATATACAGTATATGTTAATCATAATCGATTGCATTTTATAGCGCTTTTCCCGAGCGCTTTTCCCTCTTTACCATTCATTCATACATTGGGAGGTGAAGCGGCGAAACAGCGTCCTCACTTCCCCACATTCTCACACCAGCGGGGGCAACAAGCTTACACCAACCAACCACCTCATCGGAGGCAATTTGGGGTCCAGTGTCTTGCCCAAGGACACTTAACCCATTGTGTCCTGACCCTCGATTGGAGTTTCTGACACCAGATTATACAGTAGTTCCTGACACCAGATTCTAGCTGCAGCAACATTCTAGCTTTTGACGCTAGATTCTACAGTAGTTTCTGACACTAGATTCTAGTTATTGACACTACATTATAGTTTCTGATGCTAGGATCTACTTTTTGACACTAAAATCTAGTTTCTGACCCTAGAATCGAGTTTTTGACACTAGATTCTAGTTTTTCTGAAGAATCTGTGTTCCTGTGTCAGTGATGCTAACATATTTCAAGCCAAGGACCACCAGAATTATCCATATTTGGCTGCAGATCCCCATCTGAAAACATGTTGTTCTAGAGGATCCCCCAGAAGCAAAAAACTGAGCTAAAAATGTTTGCTTCCAGAATAACATATTCAGAGATTTGCAGCACATTTTCACATTTTTCCAAAATAGCAGAACAACAAGCTCATGTCGCGCCACTCGGTGGCGCGACATGAGCTTGTTGATCTGCTATTTTTCAACAGATAAAACACCAAAACGCGTTCAGGACACTATGGGTGAGATTTTCGTTACCGCTATACCCCTTATCCCTTAACTTCTTTGCCTTTTTAAACTATTAAAAAAACAGTTCTCAGTAGTTCAAATGGCCAGTCTACTAGCTCACAACGTGTTAATAGATTGACATGTTGAAATAGTCCAAAAAAGTTTTTCAAAATAGTGAAAATGAAATAAGGGATATGGCATAAGGGGTTTAGCATGTAACGAAAATGGAGCCCAAAGGGTTGAACGCATAGAGCCGGTATTCAAACCAATTGGAACCCATGAATCATTGGACGGCCTGCTCCACACCTACTGAGTCACAGTCACCCACGTCATGATTCATGCCAGGAATGATCAGTGTTGGGCAATATTACTTAGGAAAGTGAATTCTTTACTTTACTCGTTACCCTTAGACAAAGTAATATCATTACTTTACTTATTACTGGAATCAAAGAGTAATATATTACATATTACATTATTACTTTCCCAAGTTCTCAACTTCTACATTTGAAAAAATAGAGATGTACAACCTAATCAGTTTAGCGAGCTCCTTTTTTTTTTAGAACTGAATCCAATTTATTGGAATAATAATAGTCTCTTTGCCTCTTTGACTTTTTAAACTTTTTCACAATTGTTTTCAAAGACAGTTGAGGTCTTGTATTTAAAAATAAAATACAAAATAAAGCAGCAAGCGATTTGTAGTGTACATAACTGTGCACAGGATGCAGTGTGTGGACTGGATCTACAATCTAGTGCACATCTCTGTTGTTACAGTACCTGTTGATAGCTTGTAAATCTGTTCTATTTTTGCATGCAACAACAAGCTCAGTTTAAAAAAGTAACTTGGCGTTACTTGCAAAGTAATGCATTACTTATTACCCATTTTTGCAGAGTAATCTCGTTACTTTACTTTTTGGAGCAAAAGTACTAATATTACAGTAATATGTAATCTAAAATTAGTTACTGCCCAACACTGATTCATGTCAGGAATGATGCATTATACATAAACAGTACTGCAGTACTGACTTAATTTATTGTTATTTACACCAATAAATATATAAATATATGTGTACATATACTCCACAATTGCAAGCGTTGTGGGTTAACGGTGTAGTCGTATGGTGGTGGCGCTTGCCAACAAAAACAACATTTTTTTTCCTTCAATAAATGTCACGTCACACAGTGTGGTATGGCATTTATTGATGGAAAATTGTTTTTGTTTTCACAGTTTTTGGTTGGCAGAACAGTGTATAAATTAAGCTGACCTGGATTCATTACCATGTACATCTCATTTCGGGGTTAAGGACTGTAAAGGCTTCATAATACAGTATATATTTCACTATGCATTTCACTGAGAGTCATTTTAATCTCTGGATTAAACACATTCATAATTTAAATCAGTGGTCCTGGAGAATTCCAGGTGGTCCCCAGCTAAATGATGGGCCGTTGGTAACCAAACGGACCCTTTATAGATCCATAACTCTTGAGAGTTCGTAAAAAAAAAAAAACAAAACAAATGGACGTCAAGAGTTAAATTATATTTATTTAAACATCTGAATTACTTAAATTGTAAAGATCTACATTTTCTAATTGTGTATCTACACAATTAGAAAATGTAGAAGAACTGCTATTTCGACCAACATTTTGTCAGTCGAATTGTGAACAAAAACTTTGAAAATCCTTAGCTTTGGGTCAAAGAGACTAAACTCAAGGTGGTCTGTGGCTGAAATGCGGAATAAATAGTGGGCCCGGGAAAATGGCTGAAAACCACTGATTTAAATGGAAAGATTTGCGAACTACCGCTTCAAGCGAAACATACAGCAAATCAGACCTAACTCTTTGTCTAAATGTGCTGCTGCGGGGCAGGCAGGTTGGGTGTTTGTTTATCGTTGATGAGGTGATGTCAGTTCTCCGAGGAGTCTGTCTCCTCCGTGGAGCCGTCGCTCTCCACCTCCATCCTCCTCCGGTGGTGGATGTTCCTCCTGGGGGAGGCCTTCCGCGCCACCTCCTTGTTCAGACCTCCTCCGATGGCGCTGCCGCTGCTGTTACTGCTGGGACTCACCGAGATCTGGGAGATACTGGGGATAGGAGGAGCCATCTGTCATTTATCAACTAGTAGTACTTAACAATGACATAATACAATACGTGTCTGAGTGTACGGGCTTATGCTTATGTGTAGAGTGGGGGTGCACAATGGAGACGTTAATATGAAACCAAATGGACCCTTACGGGTCCATTTGGTTTCATTTTACACTCATTTTACACATTAGAAAATGGAGAATAATTGTTATTTTGACGAAAGTTTTGCCACTTCTCTTTCCCAATTGTGGACAAAAACGTGAAAGTTCATAGTTTTGGGTGCAAGAAACTAAACTCAAGATCACAAACTGTCAACTGAAACCTAAAATAATGTTTTCAAACGTCAGTAATGGCATGTACAGAAAAACCTTCCAATTCTCCCCCTCTGTTTTTCATTATAAGTGCATTATTCTAACATAACAGTACCCTCAAACTTTCTAGGGTGCCTTGAAATGGATTTTCAGTAATGGAACAATCACATTTTTGATGTGTAGATCTTGTTGAGCCGGTCATTTTGAAAGTGGCTCTCAAGTCAAAAAAGTGTGGGCACCCCTGCTCTATCGTTATCATAAAAGTATTGCTATATCGGTGTTGGCAAATATGCCAGTCTAATCACCAATTCGACACAGACGTAAGAGCAGGTTACTCCACAAAAACACACTTATTACAAATGAGCTTGTTGCATGTGAAAATATAAGAGATTTACAAGTTATAAACAGCATATGTGCAGTAGTTTCTAATCCACCACAGCATTCTGCACACACTTGTACAAGTTGTCCAGCCGCTTCGACCTCTATCCATCGATGGAATAGAGCATAATCATGAGTTCTCATGCGATCGAATACGAGTAGACATGAGTAGACGCAGATACTCAGATAACCACCGGGCAAGTAGATATTTTGTATTGATTGCATCGGTGGATAACGGATACTGCTAGTAGGGCGGGGCGAAGCATAGTTTTACTGAGGTTATGTTTAGGGTTAGTAATCGCATAAAGCACCGTCTAACCCTAACCCTAGCCTAATCCTAAACCCTAAACATAACCTCAGTAAAACTAGGCTATGCCTACACCTAACCCCAACCCTAAACATAACCTCAGTAAAACTAGGCTATGCCTACACCTAACCCCAACCCTAAACATAACCTCAGTAAAACTAGGCTATGCCTACACCTAACCCCAACCCTAAACATAACCTCAGTAAAACTAGGCTATGCCTACACCTAACCCCAACCCTAAAATTAACCTCAGTAAACTTATGCCTAAACCTAACCTAACCATAACCTCAGTAAAACTTCCTTCGCCCCACCCTACTAGTAGCCGCCGTGATCCACCGATGCAATCAATACTAATATATCTACTAAAATATCTACTTGCCCGGCGGTTATCTGAGTATCTGTGTCTACTCACGTCTACTCGGACGAAGCGGGTGAGTTGTCACTAAATAGATTGTGTCTTTTGCAGGTGGGAGGGAGGAACGGAAGTAATGTAACATTACTCTTTGATTCAAGTAACATAATATTACATTTTCTAAGGGGTCATAAGTAAATTAACAACATAATATTGCCCAACACCGATTGGTAGGCAGGGAGACTAGTGTGGATGGATGAGAACTCACAGTTTGTCTAGTTCCTGGTCCATCTCTGGGTCAACCAGTATCTCTGACCTGATGGGTAGAGCTCCTGGAGAGAGGAAAGGACACATGGAGCAAAGGCATGACAGAAAGAAACCATGGTTCACGTCTTAGGTTGTTATTAGAGATATTAAAATGTCCTAATAAACCCCAGATAAACATCTGGCCAGGGGCGGATATAGGCATGGGGATGGGGGGGGGCAATGCCCCCCTAAATGCCCAGACTGCCCCACCAAACACGATGGCATACAAAACAATCCAAGATATTTTCAAATTAAAGTGCTTATATTTAAAATGATTTGAAACACTACTACTGCTACTAACTAACTACAGCTGTGGCACCACTAAACCAACAGCATTTCATCATTGGAAACAGAAAACTCTCTGAGTCAGACCTTTAGCTTTATGCATGCTGCGTGTCTGTTGCAACTTCAACGACAAGTGATGTTATTATTGATGCTTTACTTGCCTAATAAAAGTCCTGTAACATCGCGACACGGGCGATGAAGCCGCCCCCATACCATTTTCTCCTGCCCCCCCACCCCCATTGGGAAATGTTAGATCCGCCCCTGCGCACTGCACTTTACACTGTATAATAGGCAGACAGTAAGAGATAAAAAGAAATTGCTTTAAAATTTTGTAAACAAAAACGTGTTTAGCCCCACGTGCGAATGCCCCCGCTCCTATGTAAAAAAAAAAAAAAAAAAAAAAAAAAAAACTTTGAATCCCTAAAATTAAAGAAAGCAGCAAAAAAAACAAAAAATAGACAAATCGTGAACCTTGGTTGAAAAAAATAAAAACAAAGTTGTTAAGTAATTCTTAGTAGTAGTAGCATTATTATTATTACAGTATGTAAAGTATATATTATACCTACCTATGTCATGGTTGATGGTATCGTGTTTGGCCAAGCTTGTTAACAAACTATAATAAGAAACCTTCTGGCTTTCGTCCAGTATTTCTTTCAGGCATGACCTGGAAGGATGACTGCGCACACACACACACACACACACACACACACACACACACACACACACACACACACACACACACACACACACACACACACACACACACACACACACACACAGCTAGAGCATAGTCTTCTTGACATCTACACAAATATACAGCGTACAAATTTATCGAGCTGGGCAGTCCGGTCCGTTTCCTTGACATCACCCACGGCCCAGAAATGAATTCCCCATTCGTTTTCCTCGTACACTTTTCCAAAATTAGTTAAAATTAGGGCTGGGACTTTAACTGATTAATTGAGATGAATTAATCACAGAAACAATAACGCGATTAACAAGATTAACTCATTTTAATCGCCACACAGAACCCCAAAACTAAAGATTTTTCTTTTGCTTTTGTCCACAATTCCAGGCTGGATTTCAGAAACAAAACAGTCAAACATTACAGATCAAAATGACCATTAATCTTCTACATTCTCTAGTTGTGTAGACTTGGAGTTGTGTAGACATGAAACCAAATGGACCCGCAAGGGTCCATTTGGTTTCATGTTTATGCTACATCTGTTTACGCTACATCTGGTTAACCAACTTTTGATCTAGTTCACCAACTTTTGGTTAACCACCTTGCAGTGTCAACACAGTTTTGATTTAGAAAAAATCTCACACGCTATACCAGCCTGTTTTAATTGACAAAAAAATGCTTCTTGGGTCAAATATTGGTATGCGATTAATTGAGAATAATTAATTAAAGCCAACTTGGGCTGTGACGAATCATGACAACAAAACTATAAAGGAGACCCCCCGGGTGTTTTGTTGGGTAGTAAGAAACTGCGGTGTATGTGTGTGCTGTGTGAGGGGGCGGGGGGACGGCGTCCCCCCACCTCTCACATCTAAAATATTTTTGGGGCTAAAGTAGGACTATGTGTTTTTTTTCGTCCTGTCATTTACCTTTATGGATACAATTGTAAACAATGCATTGTAAACAGTCTTTCTCAATATGCTATACTTGTTTTAATAGCGTGTCTGTGTGTGTTGCGCAGGTGCACACAAATGCGCATGCAAATGCACGTGTGCGTGCACGTGTCTTAAAGGGGAATTTTCCGCTCATTTTCAATATTTTAGTATGTCATTAATATACCTTATAGAGATGTTGTGTGGACATGATAAAAAAAGTTCCCCCAGTTTCCTAGAAATGGAGGTCTGAAGAAAAAAACATTAGCATGGTGAAATGCATCTTGACGACCTCATCAAGATGTGTTTCACCATGTTAATGAGTTTCCTTTTTTTCTGAGAGCGTACAAATGTGAATCAAATGGACCCGCTAGGGTCCATTTGGTTCCATTTGTACGCTCTCAGAAAATAATAATAATAATAATAAAATGGGTGGAATTCCCCTTTAGGAGGCGTCCCGCCAAGTCCCCCCTCTAAAAGTCCCACTACAACTTACACTGGTGATTACCTGTGTTTGAAGCGGTCACAGAGTCCCTCTATACAGTCCACCAGCGTACAGGAGTCGACGCCCTCCTGCTGCTCCTGCGTGTGGTTCTCCTCTCCGGCCACAGAGGGGAGCTGTTCTACAGAGGTTGACGTAGGGACGATCACTATGTTGGGACTCTTCCCTGACAACAGGTCCTGGTAGATGTCCAGGACACCTTCTACGAACTCTACACACACAGGGGAAAAAGGTGTTATTATTAAGCAGGGGCGGATCTAGGCCGGGGTTATAATTGTTAACTAAAATTAACTAAAAAACGAAAACTAAAATTCAAGAAACATTTGAGTTAACTGAAAGTAATAAAAACTAGAAATGACTGCAAAAAACGATAACTAAACTAAAACTGTAATGTGGGTTCACAAAACTAACTAAAACTAACTGAAATTATGCATAAAATACCCTTAGTTTTTATAAATCTTTCAAATCCAAAATGTGTTGGTGACCAGCATGAGGAGGAAATGCTTCTAGATCAGTGGTGTCAAAGTCATTTGGGGTGGGGGCCGCATTGGACTTCATGTGACTTCATGGGGGCCGGAGCGCCGCAGTGCAACCAGTCGCAGACCGCAAGCATGCACGGCACACGCATGTTTACGTACACAGCCGTTACTTCTACACTACAGTACAGTATATCACACAAGTCATATTTATTATTAAGAATAGATATTAATATATATTATTGGTTTCATACTTGTAGCCTAGATTAAGACATTTGCTATGAAAGATGCTATTTTTATTTACAGAGCTTCAATAAACCATACGAAAATAGCATTTAAATTTCAAATACTAAATTTAAGAAAGTATGTATAGTTAACTAAGTATAGTTCTCGGTTATACACCCCTGTACTGCTGAAGTATAGTTCTCGGTTACACACCCTTGTACTGCTGAAGTATAGTTCTCAGTTACACACCCTTGTACTGCTGAAATATAGTTCTCGGTTACACACCCTTGTACTGCTGAAGTATAGTTCTCGGTTACACACCCTTGTACTGCTGAAGTATAGTTCTCAGTTACACACCCTTGTACTGCTGAAATATAGTTCTCGGTTACACACCCTTGTACTGCTGAAGTATAGTTCTCGGTTACACACCCTTGTACTGCTGAAGTATAGTTCTCAGTTACACACCCTTGTACTGCTGAAGTATAGTTCTCGGTTATACACCCTTGTACTGCTGAAGTATAGTTCTCGGTTATACACCCTTGTACTGCTGAAGTATAGTTCTCACTTTGCAGCACCAGCATCCTATCCTGGTAAAACGGCTCCCCCTGGTGGACAACATGCATTCCATGCCGTTCAGAAGAGAGCTCAAAAGCATTTCTTTAAACGACCATAACTTTTGATAGGAACGTGCTAGAGACTTACTTTTTTTTTGTTAGACTCAGACATTTTTGCTCTACAAGCCTGGGGCCGGATTAAATCATCTCGCGGGCCGGATCCGGCCCGCGGGCCTTGACTTTGACATATGTGTTCTAGATCCTCTATCCACTATTGAGTTCCATAAACACTGGGGCAAAAATTGTGTTCTTAGTAGACTGGATGAGTGCAATCATCCAGTCTACTAAGAAACTCAAAAAAATACCAACCGTTTCGTACTTTGGCACACAACTAAATTAAAACTAACTTTTCATCAAAAAAAAAAAAATAAATAAAAGCAAACCTGCTATAAACTAACTAAAACTAACGGAATTAGAAAATAAAATGTCAAAACTATGACTAAAACTAAACTAAAATAACCCTGATCCAGACTGCCCCACCAAACATGATGGCATGCAAAACAACCCAATATATTTCACTGCTTATATTTAAAAGTATTTGAAACCCTACTACTGCTACTACCTAACTACAGTCGTCTCACCACTAAACCAACAGCATTTCATCATTGAAAACAGAAAACTCTCTGAGTCAGACCTTTAGCTTTATGCATGCTGCGTGTCTGTTGCAACTTAAACAACAACTGATGTCATTATTAATGCTTTACTGGCCTAATAAAAGTGCTGTAACTGAAAATGGTATGGGTGCGGCTTCATTGCGCAGAGTTATTTTTATTTTAACTGAGTTATCAGTAGGGTTAAAGGAGTATTTTGTTTTTAAAAAGGTAAGGCTCTATTCTCATGTTAGTCATTGCGAAAAGTGCCACTCCACTTCTTTAATACACAACAGAAAACGCATTTACATTTGGTCTGGCATTGGACAATGAACTCCGCCCCAGAGGGTGGGTTTTTGAGAAGGGCTGTTTTAGATCTCCGTGCCTAGACTATATTGTGAAGGGGGTTTTAACATTTAAGCAAAACAAGCAGAACAGAACACTTCTTTTCACTAAAACCCAGAGAATATTCATTTCATATATTCATATATTTCATATTCAGTTCAACATTTAACTTATAAATTTAACACACATTTGTATGCCACATTTATTTTTGTCATTATCAATTGGGCAGGAACCTTTGCTGTCAGGACACCAGCTCTGACAGGCTCTAAAAATGACCTCCATGCTACATCCGCTTGATAAATCACTGTCATCTTTTAGCTAGTATTTCTGAAAATAGCAGAACTATAAGCTCCCTACATCATTTGTTTAAACTTTAAGTGAAACTGTTATTTTTGTTTCTGAATGTTCAGTCCAATTTGGAATATAATCGTTTGATTACCTTAATGTTTGTACATGCTGTTGTTCATTCTGTTTTAAATTCTGTACTCTTCTTCAGTTTTACCGTATGTGCGTTTATTTAACAGAATACTTTACAAAACAAACAGTATATAATAGAAGGTTGACCTTGGTAGTAGAATTGCAGTTGGAAGGCAAAAAGAAAGTCGGAGAAAGACATCAGGCCGTCGATGGCGTCGTCCATCAGAACAATTCTATGGAGGAACCAAACAATTGTAAACATGTACTGTATGTGCTAGTACTACAGTGATCCATATGTGACACCAATCTATATTAGAATCCTGGCAGTCCATTTGGTTTCATTTTTACACTCTCAAGAGTTAAAATATTCATCATGTGAATTAGCCCTAATCAACACAACTAGAAGATTAATGATCATGGACAGAAGCAAAGGAAATCCTTAGTTTTGGGGGGTCTGTGGGGCTAAAATGTCCTCAAATGGTGGTCCGTGGCTCAAATGCTGAATAAATGGTGGACCCTGGGATGAAAAACGTCAAAAGCCCCTGCCCTAGTGGAACAGGGTCGGTGACGTCACTGCGCAGGTCTATAATTGCGACCGCAGGTAAACCGGGAGGAATATTGTTGCGCTGTGCTGAGCTTAGTGCACACTTACTGCTACTGTGTTGTAGCGCACACACACACACACACACACACACACACACACACACACACACACACACACACACACACACACACACAAACCGATAATTTATTTTCCGTTGCTTTGCCAGTAATAATAACACATCTATTCCAGTGTTACTGACCTGGCTGTACTCTGCACCACCTCCACAGGGAAGTCTGGACACAGCAACTGGAGCAGAGAGCTGTATTCCAGCATGGAAAGTAAGTCTGGAAAAGCAAGATTGAAATACTACTAGTAGAAAACGCACAAAACCGAACAGTGAACAGTACAATATAAACAGCTGCTATCTCTATATGTTCCTGCACATCTAAAGTTTTTTTTTTAATCATTGTACTTTATTGTCTACTATTAATCTGTTGCACTACTGTTACTTGTTTCATGTTTTGTTTTGTTGTCGTTTGTTGTTTTGCGTGACAAATAAAGAAACCTTGAACCCTTAAAGGGGAATTCCACCCATTTTCAAAAATGTGAACCAAATGGACCCTAGCGGGTCCATTTGGTTCCATTTGTACCCTCTCAGGAAAAAGGGGTCTGAAAGAAAAATCATTAACATGGTGAAATACATCTTGATGATGTCATCAGATGTATTTCACCATGTTAATGTTTTTTCAGACCTCCATTTTTAGGAAATACAGAATTGGGGGGACTTTTTTATCATGTCCACACAACATCTCTAAGGTATATTAATAACATATTAAAAGGTTAGCACAGAATGACATGTTCCTTCCACAAGCTACGTCCTACCAGGAAATCTGCCCCGTCAGGTGATAAAAATATATGTTTTATCTTTGATAATTGCATAATGTAATTGCTCCTGATCGAGACCCAAGACGGTCATGGGCCTCTCTGGTTCTCTCTCATCTTAGCTGTCTGATGTTGCTAGATTACACTGCAATGCAGTTGTAACAGTTTTAACACTGCCTTAAAGGGGAACTCCACCAACATTTCAACATTCTAATATGTCATTAGTATAGCCTAGAGCTGCTGGGTGGACATGATAAACGTTTCCCCATTCTGTGTTTCCTAGAAATGGAGGCCTGAAGAAAACCACTAACATCTTGATGCCATCATCAAGATGTATTTTCACCATGTTAATGGATTTCTTTAGACGCTTCTTTTTTCTGAGAGTGTACAAATGGAACCAAATGAACCCGTTAGGGTTAGAATGTGGTTGTTTGCAAATAACGGCCCATGGGCGGTTATACGGGCGAGGGCCGTTATTTGGTACTGGGCGTCTATCTGAGTAAGGGCTTTTATTTGGTAATCTACATTATGTATAACCAGGGGTGTAGTGGAGGGGGGACGCGGGGGGCAAAAAACATAAGCCTAGCGTATGTTTTTTTGTCTTGTCATTTACTTTTATGGATACAATTAGGCATTGTAAACAATCTTTCACAATATGCTATACTTGGTTTAATAGCGTGTCTGTGTGTGTTGCGCAGGTGCGTGTGCATGCGCGTGTCTTAAAGGGGAATTCCACTCATTTTCAATATTTTACTATGTCATTAATACACCATAGAGATGTTGTGTGGACATGATAAAAAAGGTTCCCCCATTCTGTGTTTCCTAGAAATGGAGGTCTGAAAAAAATCATTAGCATGGTGAAATACATCACCATGTTAATGAGTTTCCTTTTTTCTGAGAATGTTCAAATGGAACCAATTGGACCCGCTAGGGTCTATTTGGTTAACATTTGTACACTCTCGGGAAAAAATGAAAATGGGTGGAATTCCCCTTTAAGAGGCGTCCCCCCACTTCTAAAAGCCCCACTACAACACTGTGTATAACCTCAAAACAGAGGAAGGAAATGGAGGAATTACTCACTCCCAAACCTCATTATTTCCTACCTCCACTCTTGCCGATCTGTCTGTAACACCTCCAGAAGACTCTGATGAAGGAGGCTCTGTTATGAGGAGTGGCTTTGATGTAGCTGTACTCTCTGAAGAGGACATGGTTGCTGTTCTTCACACTGCTGAAGCTGTGAACACAAATATAGTGTATATATTTTACATGCACATGCACAGTTGCACACAATATGGGATTTAATCCCATTCTAGAGCCACATGGCTAGAAAAGCTGAGTGACAATAAGTGAAAAAAAAGAAAAACTGTTGGTCATTTTATGGTCTACTCAGTCTCATGTGAACACACCAGACAGTTTATAAGTTACTCCTTTCAGTATTTAGATATTTGATGTTCATTTTAGCACATGCCACTCCTTCCTATACAAACCTATTATAACGTAAAACTCGATTTTAACCATAACAGATTGTTCGAAAACAACCCATCTTTTTTTCTGGTGACTGATATTGTTTACAATATTTAAAATTGTTTTATTCATTTGGGTGGGCATGGCCAAATATGGAGGTGGCTACATTTTCCAAAACAATATTTTAAAAATAAATAAAAACTGTAAATGAAATTCACAGTCCTCTCACGTCTCACGTATTAGGAGGACAATGTCAGTCAGCAGAACAACTATTTAGTTTTCGAATAATCTGGAGTTGGAGGCGCTAAAATGAACATCAAATATCTAAATACTGAATGAAGTAACTTATAAACTGTCTGGTGTGTTCACATGAGGCTGAGTAGACCATAAATCGACCAAAAGTTTTTTTTAAAGTGGAATACCCCTTTAACATGTATTTGTGGGTCTGTTCTTATGGTTTTTGTCTGCTTTCCCATATTTTCTAAAACCCAGTTTTAGCAGTTAACATCATAATCACAGAGAGATACCTATATTAAAAACACACGCGAAAGGGCTTCAACATTGTACGCACACAATGTTTTCAAGTAAAAGCATAGGTTGTGGTGTATTGTCCAACTCAAGCTGCTCATATACTGTAGATTGCAACTGTTGTCCCCAATGGCAGGAGTTGCATTGGTGTTGCTGGAATCGGCAATAGTGAAAATATAGAAAGAGAGGATATTGCCTATTAAAATCCAATGGGTGGGAAATTCCACCCGTTTTATTTTTATTTTTTTCTGAGAGTGTACAATTAGTTCCATTTGTACACTCTCAGAAAAAACACGGCAGATGGACAAACTCACACCAAACTCAAACTCACGCCAACATGTCCATCGGTTATTTTCAGGTAAAGCTTACCTCACGACATAACTAAAAACTGAATACACTAGTACGGAGCCCTGTGGGACTCCAGTCAACCAATACAGTTTTTTAAAGTGTCACGTACTACTCTGCGAAGTACCGGACCACACCGAACTGTGTGTATTCCTCCTTGTGTTCCAGCAGCTGCGTTAGCGCGTCGTTCAGGTAGAACATCACATTGGTCTCCGCTACACCCGCAGAGACAGAAACGAGTACAAAGGGCAAGGGAGGAGAAATTAAGACAATTGTTATTACATATCAGGAACAGTTTAATTCTAAAGAGAGGGAAGCCTGTGGTAGGAGTGGGAGATGATTGATGACACCCTTGCCGGTATATAGTTAATAGACTCGCAACTCATTGCTTATTACATCTCATTTCAACAAGTAAAACCAAGTACAAGTTACAACAAACACATGCATGCACGCAACTTCTTCATTCCATTCATCTGCATGCAATTCTACACTTGTCAGTTGCCACCTATCCTCTACTTACTTCCACCTTGTCATTTAGTAATTAGTAGTGGCTATAGTGGTTCCCAAACTTTTTCATGTCAACACTAATTAGCCTTAATTAATTACCCACATGTGTAAATGCCAGGCATCACTATAAAAGAAGATTTTATGGGCCCCCTTTTAATGGAATGTCTGTATATATATTTTTTTTTACTATAAAGCAAGGGCGGATATAACATTTCCCAATTGGGGGGCAGGAGAAAATGGTATAGGGGCGGCTTCATCGCCTGTGCCGCTTCACGCCATGGGCGATGAAGTCACACCCATACCATTTTCAGTTACAGGACTTTTATTAGGCAAGTAAAGCATCAGTGATAACATCAGTTGTTGTTGAAGTTACAACAGACACGCAGCATGCATAAAGCTAAAGGTCTGACTCAGAGAGTTTTCTGTTTTCAATGATGAAATGCTGTTGGTTTAGTGGTGACACAGCCGTAGTTAGTTAGTAACAGTAGTAATGTTTCAAATTATTTTAAATATAAGCACTTTAATTTGAAATATATTGGATTGCTTTGCATACCATCGTGTTTGGTGGGGCAGCCTGGGCATTTAGGGGGCATTGCACCCCCATGTCTATGCCTAGATCCGCCCCTGCAATAAAGTAACCATACTGCTATTAGTACCGGTGATAACACTACAGGAAATAACAATTGACTAAAATGAAATAACAGTAGCATCTGTACACTGACTGAGAGGTGCCTTTGTGGGGTGGATGGATGGATGGATGGATGGATGGATGGATGGATGGATGGATGGATGGATGGATGGATGGGATAGGTACAAATATTGCACTGCAACACACGACCTTATCGAAGCATCCATGATGTTTTCTCTTTTTCTTTTTGAATGAAAGCCAAGCTATAACTTTATACGTACCGAGGTATTCGTCAACAGAAAAGCTAGGATTAAAACGATTCATTTTGGCGGTCGTCATTACAGGTCGAAAATAATAATAATACAGGTGTAAACGAGTTATGTCAAATACGTAAGGCCGATTTTAAGTCTCCAGTTGTGTTATTATAATCGAATAACTACATCAATGCATGATGCGGATGTCGTCCTGCTGTCATCAAGTCTCTCTCTTGAGATGGTGGGCTCCAAAGGCAGAGTTGCGACAACTCCGTTCACTTCATGGGGCCAGTCCAATGGCGGCTCTCCTACGTAGACTTGTATTGAAAATGGAGACAACCAATAGGGACATTTTCTGGACCCAATGTAGGCAGAATTAATGCCTTGGATTCAAGCAACAGCCCAGCTTTAATAACGTTAAATACTTGTGTTTTAGATAGTTTTGAAGTAATACTACAAAAATATTACAAGACTTTAGTTGTTAAAATACTTCGAACCGTTAATGTTTACACACATGACTAAAATCGCTGTTATATGGTTATTATTTGTACCGCCATCGTTGGAAACAATGCAATATCAAATCCAGTTTGTCCCTATTAAGGCTGCATGAACAGCGTTCTGTCGCTTAGTATCTGACCCGTCAATGTCGCAACTCTTCTACTAAATGGCTCTTGTGGACTCCATGGAAACAGTGTGTTTCAATAAAGATTCCCATAGAAACGCAGCTTCAGCTGAATCGTTCCTCTACTGTCTCATACTTTATGTCAACCTGCTTCTTACAATATTTGGTTTTAATACCAAACAATGCAAAATGTTATCATTTTAGCCTAACAATCGATCAATACAGTTCAAGGAAAGTAGAGGTGAATACAAAATCTGCATTCAAAATGAGTGTATCAAATAAAAACACTTTAAAGGTACTTAATAGTTGTATGTATGACTTACTCATACATGCAACTATACTTAATACTAAATGTACTTATATGCTTAATTGGGCATACAAATGTATTATACACTTAAATGCAAATAAATAAATAAATAAATAAATAAATCGTATGCATTTGCAAATCAATCGAAGACAGCAGATCTACAAGCGTACAGCGCGTCGCGAGGCTTCGCGTTGCCCTGTTTGTAGATCGGTTATTTTTTTCGCCACCACGCGCAGCTTTTCCTCCTCCTCTCCGCCCTTTGGAGGCGTTTCAGAGTATCTGAGCTCTGTTAGGGGAGGAGGTGGTGACGGTTGGAGAGAATGATGATGATCACCACCGCCATCTAAACACAGTCTGTCTGTCAGCATCGATTCTCTTATAGCTGCGGATACGCCACGCAGGTAAACACAACGCACACCCAAGCTGGAATATGGTGGTTTTGTGTGAGATTTCCCCGGCACTGTGATCATCTGCGGGTTAGTGGTGGTTGTAATGTACAGTGCTGCGTTGTGTGTGCGATGATCAGGCCTCGCTGGGTGTGTTTGTGTTGTTAAAAAGCTAAAAATGTTAGCTGCCTTTTGAATGATGCAAACGCGATGCCGTCTCTGGTCATGATTTTTGTGCACTTGAACTTCTTGCATTCGCATTGATCCATTGTCCGCCATTTCTGGCGTATTCGTCTATCACCAACCTTGAGCTTTAATGTTTTTATTTTGTGTTATTGTTCTTGAATATTCAGGCGTTCTCTTAGGGCGGATTGAACCTGCACACACCACACACACATCTATGCGCGCACACACAGCAGAGCAGGGGCCTGTGTTGCAGAGCCATGTAGTGTTAGCGTTGCGACATTGAGGCGCCAGAAACGGAGCACTCGAGCGCTGTTCATGCAGCCTGAAAGAGGGACATGCTGGAGTTGGAAATGTATTGTTTTCAACGAGGGTGCCGAAAATAAGCTATTTCAGGCACGTGCGCAACATGCCGATTGTTTTATTGTACACCAACAACTAAAATCTCCAATGTAAATATTACTACAAACCGATCTAAAAAGAGACTTAAAGCTGGGATGTTGTCCGAGTCTAATGACATTTCTGCGTACTTCGGTCCAGGACTTGTCCCTGTTTGTTGTCTCCAATCTCAATAGAAGTCTATATAGAAGAGCCGCCATTGGACTGGCCCCATGAAGTGAACGGAGTTTGCGTAACTCTCTCTATACTCTCAAGGCTCTGGCTGCGGCTAACGCTAGGTTAACTAGAACTAGTACAGCGAGGGTTTATAGCTGTTGGAAACGACTTCTGTTAACTCTGGCACAGTCTAGGCGGTCGAACCAGCCCAGTGTTGCAAGTCTAAACTCCCGTGATCGCAATAGGAATGTCATAACTTGGCACTTGGCCTACATAGAGGTTGATACACACGTATAGACTACCTACGTTAACCTAGTTGAATATAGTGTAACTGTAATGGCTGATGGAGTGTACAGTCCTGTGTGGATGTGCTTTGGATGTGCTAGCATAGTGTTATGCTTCATGAATGTGTCACTTTCTTACAAGGTGTAGTGGACATGGGGGTATTGCACCTTTGCAATCTTTAATTGTGTTTAATTTTGTATTTCTAATACAGCAGCAGGTGCAACTTGGCAAGGGTATCCATGCCAAGCCATCTGTACAGATTGTGACTCATCATCTGTCTTAGACCAATTTGGATACCTTTCTTTAAGCATTATTGTTGTTTTTCTACACCCATTTGTATGTTTTGAAGGTCAAGCTCTATAGTATAGGGTCTCATGTTGAGATGCAGAATATACCCATGTGGTCCCGAGGCTGTACAAGCACTAGGTGTTTGACTCCTACTTTGCAACTCTAGATTTATATATTTGTATTTTTATTATTGTATGAATCTAGAGTTACAATACCGTCCATTGACTTCTTAATAACGGCTCAAACATATTTGAGCCGTTTTTATTAAACCACAATAAACTCAACAATATTGCAGCCTTGGGAAAAGTTGAAATGAAAGTGCTGGAGTTGGAAGCACTCGTTTGTATTAACACGTCACGCTGCTGCCTCCTGCATTATGTGCAAATTCTAAACAGGTTGTACACAGGGCCGTTCAGTGACTTGAATTTATTGAGAGAAAGTAGCTGATATGTTTACAATGTGGAGTCATGACAAAATAAGACTGCATTACATCAAAGTAATGTAATTTATATTGGGATATCATTATTGCTTCATGATTTACAATACACACCGCTTGTCCGCAAATTTCTTTTCCGCCCTTTGGAATCAAACATACATCAGGATAATGACTTATGTTTTGTTTTGTGTTGTTCCTATGTTTAAAGACGCTTATTCAACCCAAATCCTGTTTTTAGTAGGGTTATCGACCCTCAAAAAGTGGGTGTCAGAGAGATAATATCACTTCAAATTGACCACATCATTCAGACCTTCTGATGGGTGTGGTGTCAGAAGTTCTTTTCAGAAGAACTGCACAGTCAGTCATTCTTAAAGTCCATTTGATAACTGCATTTTTCCGCCCGGACATTGGGTCTTGAATGTGTTCTTTGAAGCATAGCCATGAAAAGGCTGGTGGTTTTGTGCACTCTATTCTGCAAGTCTAAAGCATTGTTTCTGACTATATATGATCTGGTTTTCAGATGGGCAGCACACAAAAAACTGCTCTGACTGACTTAGTCCACACTGCGCTTGTGTTATCATTCAAAGCTTCATCAACGACGAACGAGTTTTCAGTTAGTGTTTGCCTGAAAACCAGGTTTGAGTTGTAAATATGCTTATGTATTGATTTCGAGATGTACAGAGTCCAAGAAGTCTACAACCTCATGTGACAAGTACACTGATTATTTTACTGCCCTGCCCTGGATTTTCCATTTGTGAGTGTGCACTATTGAGTGATGAAGACTTTTTTTTATGCAATTACAATCTCCCCGGGGACCAGCAATTGTATGTTAGTTTCCATAGAATGTTTTGATAATCGTTGGAAACTTTTGTAGTCTTCTTTTGTTTTGTTCTTCTTGCTGGAAGCTAAATAAGAATAGTCGACTACTTTCTGGATAATAAAAGAGCTATCATGAGAAACACCAAGAGTGCTGTATGTTATTATGATGGAGAGCCTTGGAGTGGTTCAGTCAGTGTAATAATGGCTCTCATCCAATTATCTCATCCCTGTTGATGTCATCCCAGTTGTTGAGTTCCTGAGGGGAAGCCCGCCCCCAGATCGGCCACCATGGGGGACGACAGCGAGTGGATGAAGCTTCCCATCGACCAGAAATGCGAACACAAGGTGAGCTGCGTGTCATTTTGGGAGAATTTTCCTAGCCTAAAACACAAGTGCTGGTTGTGCTTAAACTGTGTGACTCTTGAGCGTGGGACTGTGAGAAGGTGTGACTAACCAGAGTTGTGTGACCGTCACGTCTTCATCACGCTGCGTTTCAAAGGTACGTCACTGTGTGTTCAGGATAATGCAGCTTTATGTAAAGAAGACAAGCTCCGAGAACACACATAACCATGAATGAATGTGGAACCGGGACTTAAGAATGAAGAATGAATGCTCTTCCAGCAGTGACAACTCCCCCTTAGGCTTGAACGCTATGTGCATGCATGCATATTGGAACCTTACGCTGTTCAGCAGATGTCCTTACGACTCCTTATGTCTAAATGGTTGTCTGACCCACAGTGCTCTTTTTAATAATGCAGTATTGCCATGTCTGGCCATCCAAACTAAACATGATTCTAAAAGGTGAAATCCCAGAGTCCCGGGCAATTGCCTTGCTGTCGTCGAATCTCTGTGCCTTTGTCAAATCTGTCTGGGGGGGATTTGAGATCCAGTATGACGTCTTCTGAGATGCAGCCGTTGTGAATATAGGTCACAGCGCTCTACCTTCCCCAAGTACAAATTGGAAAGAGCTATGGGACTGGTTGTTATTTTTCAAAGCTTGGTATTTTTGCAAAAATGGTGGGGTTAACATATACATGTTTTGTTTTTGTTTTTCCTTCAATATGTTGAATTTTGTATTTGAAAAAATATTTTGTTTTACTCCCCTTTCTAATCTATACACTGCGGTTAGTGATGCGCGGGTCGACCCGTAACTCGCGGGTTAACCGCGGGCTGGGTTGGGTCGAGTCAAGAAATGTTCACTTTATTTGCGGGCTGGGTTGGGGCGGGTCAGATAATGTATAATAAATTTCGAAAAGAATTTGCAGGGGCGTGCAGTAGTGATGTGCGGGTCGACCTGTAACCCGCGGGTTAACCATGGGCTGGGTTGGATCGAGTCAAGAAATGTTCACTTTGTTTGCGGGTCGGGCTGGGACGAGTCAGAATATTCTAACATGCGGGTTTTTCATGACCCGCACATCACTAACTGTGGTGACTAGACTTGCACGTTCTTAGCTTCCATTTTTGCACATGCAATAAGAACAGATCTACAAGCTAACATGCCACTTGACAACGTTCTGTCGTCCAGAATGTTTTTGTGACCGAAATGAAAGGGATTGGGCACTAGGCTAGCCGCTACGTCACTCTCCTTCCCTTTTTCTAAGTCTTCGTAATAGACCGTATATCTTAATGTTAGACGCAAGTAAGATTCTTCTTCGGTGCATCTTCATTTCTTCAGCTCAATCCTTTTTTATTTCATTCAAGTCCCTACTCCAACCCTGAGGAATTCTCCAATTGCTGTTTGCTTGGCAAAAAAAGCCTCTATGGTAAAGGCTACCCACCAAAACGTTAAAGGGGAATTCCACCCATTTTCATTTTTTTTTTAAAGAAATCCATTAACATGGTGAAAATGAAAATACATCTTGATGATGTCATCCAGATGTTTCACCATGTTAGTGGTTGTCTTCCGGCCTTCATTTCTTGGGAACACAGAATGGCGGAATGTTTTTTAAGTGCTGCGTAGCAAGCACTTCCTTAGACGATTCACCAGCTGTGTGCGTGCTAACCGGCACGACCTCAACATCTCTGCGTGTGTGCCTGCTAACCGGCACGGCGTGTGTGCCTGCTAACCGGCACGGTTTGCTCTGCATGTTGCCACATAAGAGAGAAACAAGCAAGTTGCCACATAAGAGAGAAACAAGCAAAAACCGTGCCGGTTAGCAATAACAGAGAAACAAGCAGCAACAAGCAGCAAAAACCGTGCCGGTTAGCATGCAGACACGCAGATATCTTGAGAATCGTGCCGCTTAGCACGCACACAGCTGGTGAAGACCACCACACACGCAGCACTTTCTTTCACACGGGTGTGATTTTTTTTTTTATCATGTCCACACAACACCTTGAAGGTACATCAATGACATGTAGTAAAATATTGAAAATGGGTGGAGTTCCCCTTTAAGGCCTTACGTTTAACGTTTGAATGCGGTTTCATTATTGCCATCGAAAGAACAGTTGATGGATGGAAGTCCAGTGGTGTGACAGCAGCCTGAAGGCTCAGTGGATGGAGACATGCGCAGCGCATTCCTCACATAAGAAGTATGAACACAGCATGCCTGCTGTGGCTGGGTTTTGACCATGGTTATTTAACCGATGGCTGCTGGGGCTACTTCTGATAAAAATAATGAAATTCCGTGCTGGATTTCCCGGTTGTCCCACACGCTCATGGCGTGAGAGAGTTTGGCAGCTCCGCTAGAGAACAAAACATCGGCGCGGCTGTGGCTCAGGAGGTAGAGCAGGTCGTACAATGACCCGTGGGTCGACTCGGCAGTTCGAATCCCGGCTCCTCCTGTCTATGTGTCGAAGTGTCCTTGGGCAAGACACTGAACCCCAAATTGCCTCCAATTAGTTGGTCGGTGTGAGCTGGCCACCATTGGTGTGAATGTGGGAAGTGGGGACGCTGGCCCTCTACTTCCCAATGTATGAATGAATGGACCATTGTAAAGCGCTTTGAGCAGTTGGAAAAGCGCTATTAAAATGCAATCCATTATCTTAAAAAACCATAAGCCAGACTGTAATTATCACCTCAAGTGAATTTAATGTATTTCCCTAGCTAGCAATGTTGACCACGAACCATATGATTTTTCACCTAAATAATCAGCATTCACTTTACTCTCTGCTCCTACTGTTGTGATTTTTTAAAAAAAAAGTATTGTTTTATGTTGGGTGGGGTCGGCGGAATGCATTTTTCCCCAACTCTACGAGTTGGGATTAAAAGAAAGAAGTAATTTGTCGACTAAAACGAGCGGTGTCTCGGTCCGTCTCTCCGCTTAGCTCACAACGTTTGCGGTGTACAGTGTGTCAGGTTTCACCTAAAGCAAAACAAAATTTGTTGATTTATTTAAATATCGACCAGGTCCGCAATTTAATCTGCCGTATTGTCTTTAACCCTTTTGTGTACTGAACACGTTGTGGTGTTCAAAGCATTATGTTACACTTAAAGCTATTGAAAAATATCAGACCTACAAGCTCACAGTGCGCCACCGAGTGGCGCGCTGTGAGCTTGTAGCTCTGATATTTTTGAGAAAATTGTGAAAATGTGATGCAAATCTTTGAATATGTATATATTCTTTTGGAAATAAATCTTTTAGTTCAAAAATTCGAATATTTTTGAACTAAAATTGTGCTTCTGGGGGATCCCTACAACAACATGTTTTCAGATGGCGTCCGCAGCCAAATATAATTCTGGTGGTCCTTGGCATGAAATAATATGTTAAGCATCCCTGACAGGACCATCGATTTTTCAGAGGAAATAGAATCCGTCAGAATCTAACATCAGAAACTCAGAAACTAGAATCCAGAGTCTGAAACTACTATATCAGACCTACAAGCCCATATCGTGCCACCGAGTGGCGCAATATGAGCTTGTAGATCTGATATTTTTCCTATAGCTAAAGTGTAACAATGCGTTGAACACCAAAGCTGCGTTCAGTACAGAAATTAAATTAATTTCTTCCTCTTGTATTCCTTTATCCCAGGTCTGGAAAGCCCGCCTCAACGGATACGAGGAAGCTCTGAAGCTCTTTCAGAGGATAGACGACGAGAAAAGTCCCGAATGGGGGAAGTACTTGGGACTAATTAAGAAGTTTGTCACCGACTCCAATGCCGTGGCCCAGCTCAAAGGTCTGGAGGCTGCGCTGGCGTTCGTAGAGGGCGCGCATTCAGCTGGCAAGTAAGTAACATGGATGTCAGTGGATGTCAGTCAGTGTTGCCAACCGCCAAAATCCAAAATGCACTAGTGGCACTTCCAAAAATGCACTAGAATGCACTAGAGCAGTGGCTTTTCAACCATTTTCATACCAGGGCCCACTGTTTTATTCTGCGTTTTAGCCACGGAGGACCACCGTTTGATGTTAGAGATTAGTCTCTCAGATTAATTTAGGAGACATAATTGACAAAAATGTTGGTCAAAATAGCAATTCTTCTACATTTTCTCTACATTTTCTAAATGTGTAGATTCTTGAAAATGAGGTAATTCAGATGGTTAAATATGATTTAACTCTTGAGAGCGTAAAATGAAACCAAACGGACCCGAAAGGGTCCGTTTGGTTTCATTTTACGATCTCAAGAGTTACCGATCTAAAAGGGTCCAATTGGTTACCAAAGGTCCTTTCTAGGAAGGAAGGAGGACTTTATCATAGGAGGAAAAATGGTGAAAAACGACGGTTTCATCAACCAATCTGTCAACCAATTTCCCTCCAACCCACCAGCTAAAAAGCACCAGATTTTCCGCCAGGAGTTTTTTAATAATTTTGGCGCTAGGGGGGCTGGGAAAAAAAGCTAAATATAGCGCCAAACGCGCCAAATTGGCAACACTGGTGTCAGTCCGTCCGTCTGTCCGTGTACAGATCATCATTCTGGCTGACACCAAAACTGGACACACTCCGTGGATGCCAACAACTAACCTCTGCCCCGAATTATTCAGAACGGCCTGTTATAAAGCCACCATGAGGCAAAATGGTACTGTACACTATCTCTGTATGTCATGTGATCAACATGGATCTGGTCCATTTTAGAGCCCGACCGATGCCATATTTTTGGGGCCGATACCGATTTTTGGAAAAAAACTACACCGATGTTGCTGATGTTTTGGACCGATGTTTCATAATAAATTAAAATAATAAAAAAATACATTTGAAAAAATCTAAACTTCAAATTTATTTTCTCTTTCAAGTAAACAATAGAATACGACATTGACATAATTTACTTTTGTGAAATAATTCCATTTTCTGTCTTTCTTTTTCTGTTATATGCATATATCGGCCGATATATCGGCCGATGTTACCGATGTTCGGTATCAGTGATATTCGGGCCGATATATCGGTACGAATATCACTGATACCGATGCCGATATATCGGTACGACCAATATATCGGCCGGGCTCTAGTCCATTTCCCATATTCCATTCTGGTTGGCTAAGAGCTTGTTATTGGCTTCTAAAGCGTGTTATTGTTATTATTAATGCAGTCATTGGAAGGCATACAGGATGACTGGTAGTGAAATGGACACGTTATCAATACAATTCTAATCGTTAATGTGTCCACTATTTCTCCTATAAAAAGCATACAGCATGCTGCTTGCTTTCCATCGCGTTGTCATAGAATATCTGGATGAGAGGGTAATATTGATAACGTTTCGTTAAAGCCGAGAAATGATCAATGCACAACTTGCTTGTAGGCATAGATGCTTTTGCTTACTAAAAAATAGTAACCGAAATACATTAACTCTAATGATCCAATCTATTGATATCTACCGTAATGATATCCTATCCAATAGTTTGTCTTGTGGATACTAGGGCTGCAGAAATTGCCCAAAAATGGCAATCGATTATTCCTTTTGATAGCTCTCGGCGGCTCGAACGAATGTCAAGTTTTATATATATATCGCATATGAGGCTGCTGCTGGACGCTTAACAATGTTCAGTAAAAGTTTCCTTGCGCACAGGTCCTGTATTTTGGATACCTCCCATAGCTGGAGCCGACTGTTGTCTCTTGCGAGATCAAATTAATGATTCATAATTATCTTAATAGCATACAAACCTGCAGGGACTTATTATGAGAAGACGCTTGTTATTGTTGCAAATGTTAATAAAAAAACGGAGCATCGCGCTGCCCTGAGAGGAGAGGGAGAAAATAACGTGATTGAAGTGCAGCTGATCGAATTGCGCCGATCATGTAATAATATCACCGGCGTTTAATTCAACACTACATCATATCACGGACCACTAAAACAGTGCTGTTGGCCTAAACGAGGTGAAAGCTCATTGCATGCGCCGCGGAGGTGTGGACCATCACCTCTACACACAGAGCCTCCCTCTCTGTCTGTCTGGATCTCTCTCCCTTACTTTCTCGTGAGTGTTAATAATAAAATAATAGCCTAACTCGTCAATACGCCAGCTATGTTATTTCATAAAGACTACGTCTGCCTGGTAACTGGTTGGGTCGGGTCTCTCGGAATGCCGTCACATTTCAGATGGGCTCGGCTCGGAACAAGTCTGGCTGTGGTCCGTGTAGACAGTGTGTTACAGAAGGGGGCAGGGGCAACCTCCCGTATGAGGGCACTTCTGTGTTTTAGACATGCGAAGGAGCCGGGGCTGTAGGCCCCTTTTTAATCTGTGTGTGTGTGTGTGCGCACGTACAGCAGGTCCCTGTAGAGCAGGGGTTTTCAACCTTTTTCATCCCAGGACCCACCATTTATTCAGCATTTGAGCCACGGACCACCATTTGATGACATTTTCGCCCCAAAGACCTAAAACTAAAGGATTCTTTTGGTTTTGTTCACAATTCCTGGTTTGATTTTGCCAACAAAACAGTGTAGACTTCTTAATTAAATAGTGCTAATTCAGATGATGAATATTTTAACTCTTGAGAGTGTAAAAATGAAACCAAATGGACCCGCAAGGGTCCATTTGGTTTCATTTTTACACTCTCAAGAGTTACACCTGGCACATAAGCTTTCCATCATTTAGCCTGGGGACCACCTGGAACCCTCTCAAGGACCACTGGTGGTCCCCGGACCACCTGTTGAAAACCCCTGCTGTAGAGTGTAGAGTAGACTGAGAGGCAGTGCGGAACAGTGTTATAATCGTTTGCAGCCCGAGCGGATACATAAATATATTGTTACATCCCAGCTCCAAATGAATGATGGATGACCGTCATGGTCATGGTCTTGTCTATCAGTAAAAGCTCTCCCTCTTCCTCTCCCTCTGTTCCTTGTCTGTCTGATGCGGTATCTGTGTACAGACAGAGTAACCTGATATTTGGCTGATGGTTATTTAAGAGGAACAGACAGGTGCTAGTATACTGTATGCCGATAATGGCACAAGTGTAAGAGTGAGAGTCCTATTGTGTCACAATTGTTGAGACACTTTAGCTATTGGAAAAAAAAATCAGATCTGCAAGCTCATATCGCGCCACCGAGTGGCGCGATATGAGCTTGCAGATCTGAAAAAATATCAGAGCTTGTAGATCTGATATTTTTTGAAAAGTTGTGAAAATGATGCGCAAATCTAAGAATATATTCTATTTGACACCTGATTGTAGTTTCTGACTAGTTTCTAGTTTCTGTTTCTGATGCTAGTTTCTGACAGATTCTAGTTTTTTCTGAAAAATCAATGTTCCAGTGTCAGTGATGTTCATATTTCATAATATCATATTCATATAACATATTTCATGCCAAGGACCCCCATATTTGTCTGCGGACCCCCATCTGAAAACATGTTGTTATAGGGATCCCTGAGAAGCAATGATTTTTGGTATATAAATGAATATGAATATTTGTTTCCGAAAGAATATATTCAGATTTGCATCACATTTTCACATTTTTTTTTTTCAAAAACATCAGACCTACAAGCTCACAGCGCGCCACTCGGTGGGTCTGATGTTTTTGATATTTTTCAATAGCTGAAAAATATCAAAAACATTTTTTTTCTGATATTTTTATTGGTGTAACATAATGCTTTGAACACCAAAACGCGTTCAGTACACAAAGGGTTAAGGTCGTTGTTGTTGCTGTTAGGATTCTGAAACCACATTTTGCCAATGTTTTATCCTCATAATACCTGTGGACTCAATAATACACCCCTCCACTTGCCTCTGCATGGTTTACTTTGTTGACATGGCCAGTTGCTGCAGCCCATGCCTCTGCCACCATTGTTTAGTCATGCGTCATCATGGCCCACGGCTCTGGGATTAGTTGATTTGTCTTTTCCTGTTTTTTTTTTTTTTTTTTTTTTTATTTTTTAAATCTGTTAAGCCTTGTGTTGTAAAAGTAATTTACTTTTTAATGGCTTTCTACATTGTTTTAAACATGCAGTAGTATCTATACTGTTGACAACCCTAGGAGGGGTTGGGGTAGCTGCAACATTATGTAATAAAAAATGGGATAACATCAACAATATTTCCCTTTGGCATTGGGCAGTAACCATTTTGTTTTTGATAACTGGCACACTGTGTGTGTGTGTGCGTGTGCGTGTGCGTGTGCGTGCGTGCGTGCGTGCGTGCACGCACGCACGCGCGCCCCTGTGTTAGATTATATATTATGTTGTCAAATGGACACTGATCCGTTGTGATGTTTTTTGACATCTTTTTGCAGGACAACGGGAGAGGTGGTGTCAGGTGTGGTGACTAAAGTGTTCAACCAGCCCAAGCAGCGGGCTAAGGAGCTGGGCATGGATATCTGCATGATGTACATAGAGATGGAGAAAGGCGAGGTCGTCCAAGACGAGCTGCTCAAAGGCTTGGAAAACAAGAACCCCAAGATAGTCGTGGCCTGCCTGGAGACCCTGAGGAAGGCCCTCAGGTATAGTACCACCAGAGCCTTCTAGTGGGAGAGTTACGTTATTCCTGTTCACTCTTGTGTGAGAGGGCGCTCGCGCTGCTGGAGGAGTAGAGAGCCAACAGCACCCCATTCACACACACACTGTTAGCAACTGACAATCACGTGATACGGAGCGTCTCGCGAGGCTGCCTGCGAGTAGGAGTATGCAGAAATGCGTGAACTCAGATATTTAATCCAGCTTTAATGACTTTAAAACCCTGGTTCTTTAATAATAGTACAACGTAAACATTACAGAGACTAGTTGTGACGGAACGTTACTTTAAAACAGTTGTCGTTTTGCGTACGTACTTAAAATAGCTCTTATTTGCGCCGTTCTCGCAGTTAGGCTCTGTATAGTTACGTGACGACTGGTTGTTCTGCTCTGGTTTCTGACCCCTCTCTCCTACTAGAAGGCTCTGAGTACGACCAGCTGCTACTAATATTGGTATAATGCCACTCATTATAACTGCTGCTATGGTATTATAATTGGGGAAACTCCCCCATAGCAACGCATGAGTTCTGATGCCGTGTCACAAATCGATAAATCGTTGTATTATGCTGATGCATGAGAGGTTTTTAGTCAGCAACCATAATGCTTTTGATTTGGTGACTAATTGCTATCAGCTGTTCTAAAAGCATTGGCGTCACCAATACCAAAGATATTGGTGATACTAATGTTCTTTTAAAAAAATATATATATATATTTGCAAAAGAATCTTAATATTTTCCTGCTTTGCCAATGATATATTTGTTTGCTCATTTATTTTTTTCCTAATGAAAAGTCATGATGAATTACTAAAGAAGAGCACCCGTACCCACATTGTAAGGGCTCTATTTTCGTTACATGGGAAACCCCATACTTCTCTGCCTTTTTTACTATTCTGAAGAACATTTAATAGTTAAAATAGCCAGCTTAGCTCATAACGTGTCAATGTCGAATGGCTACTATAACTGTTCAACAAAATGTTTTTTCTCCAAAATGGTAAAACAAGGCAAAGATGTTTTTTAGTTCAAGCTGTTTTTTTTTTTTTTTTTTTTTTTTTTTTTTTTAGCAGTGACAAATGTCTTGACACCAGGGTTATAATAGTTAACTAAAAAATCAAAACTAAAATCCAAAAAACATTTGAGTTAACTGAAACTAATAAAAACTAAAAATGAATGCAAAAAACGATAACTAAACTAAAACTGTAATGTGGGTTCAGAAAACTAACTAAAACTAACTGAAATGATACCCAAAATACCTTTTAGTTATAGTTTTTATAAAGCTTTTAAATTCAAAATGTGTTGGTGACCGGCATGAGGAGGAAATGCTTCTAGATCTTCTATCCACTACTGAGTTCCATAACACTGGGGGTAAAAATTGTGTTCTTGTGGGAGAGTGCAATCATCCAATCTACTAAGAAACTCAAAGCAATGGTTGAATACTAACCGGTTCCTTGTTTGGCACATTTTTAATCCTATACCTGACAACCAAAGCACAGAAAAAATAAAATAACTATAACTAAACTATAATGAAGAAACCAACCCTGCTTGACATCCATTATGGTTGTCTTCACTCCAGTGAGTTTGGCTCCAAGATAGTGACACTGAAGCCGGTGGTGAAGGTCCTCTCCAAGCAGTTTGAATCCAGAGAGAAGGCGGTGAGGGACGAGGCCAAGCTGCTGGCCGTGGAGATCTACAAGTGGATCAGAGACGCCCTGAGACCTCCCCTGCAGAATATCAACTCTGTTCAGGTTCGGAGACGCACGCACTCGCATCTTTTGGGGTTTTAAGCAGCGGAAGTCCGCCCCTTAACATTTTAATATGTCATTTATATACCTTAGAGATGTTGTGTGGACACGATAAAAAAGTTCCCCCCATTCTGTGTTCCCAAGAAATGGAGGTCTGAAGAAAACCACTAACATGGTGAAACATCTTGATGACATCATCAAGATGTAATTTCACCATGTTAATGGATTTCTTTAGACGCTTCTTTTTTTCTGAGAGCGTACAAATGGAACCAAATAAACCCGTTAGGGTTCATTTGATTGCATTTGTACGCGCTCAGAAAAAATGTTGAAAATGGGTGGAATTCCCCTTTAGGCACCGAAAGGAAATTGAAAAATATCAGATCTACGAGCTCATAGCGTGTAGTTCTTCTATTTATTTATTTTTTAAATGTTGTGGAAATCGTTTAATAAATACTGTATATACCGGTATTCTTTCGGAACAAACTTTTTTTTTTAACTCAGACTTTTGCTTCTGAGGGTCCCCTATAGCAACATGTTTTCAGATGGGGGTCCGCAGCCAAACACATAATTCTGACTAGGATCTGACGTCAGAGACTAGAGTCAGGAAACTAGTGTCAGAAACTAGAACCTAGCGTAAAAAAGTAGAACCTAGCATCTGAACTAGAATCTAGCGTCAGACTAGAATCTGGCGTTGGGGATTAGGGTCTAGAGTCAGAAAATAGAATCTAGAGACTGAGACTAGAATCTGGAGTCGTAAAACTAGAATCTGGCATTGGGAACTAGAATCGAACTAGATATATCGCAATTTTAAAAAAAAGCAAAGCGGAAATGGGCGTGGCCTATATGGAAAGATGCATCATACCCAAGGAATGCTGGGGAAAAAAAGAAATTTAAATTTACAACCTACGGTTCAAGAGTTATGGGCCAAAACGTAATGGCTTGTTTGGTGGGCTGTTATAGGACCACGATGAGGCCGACCAGTAAAATTTTAAAATTAAATATTTTTTTAAAAAATATGTCCAACCACCTCCCCAAGTTTTGTAACCATAGCCCTTATGGTCTCAGAGGGAAAAATCGTTGAACTTTACATTTCACCCTTTTCCATTCATTTATGGGGGAAAATATTCCACAAATTTATTAATATAAAATCAACTATAAGACATATCTCTTAGCAAAATATAAGCCCACGATTCCGATTTTTTTTTTTCTGGTCAGTTTGAGGTATGGCAAGTGTGTACAGTCAAAACTGTGGGAGGAGTAGGAAAGGGTTACTGGAGAAAAAAGTAATAATAAAAAAGTGTTACAATTACAATAGTCTGGTTGCCCTTTCGGGCAACCACACTTATTACATCCAAGTGGGTTAACATTCACTTTCTGCCCCCTCTAGTTGAAGGAGTTGGAAGAGGAATGGGTGAAGTTGCCTTCCTCTCCTCCGAAACAGTCGAGATTCCTCCGCTCTCAGCAAGACATGAAGGCCAAATTTGAACAGCAACAGGCCCAAGGAGGAGACGAGTGTGATGGTAAGGTTTAACACCAAATAAATAACTTAAAATGGAATACAAGTATTTGTTCAAATATCATGCTCCTTCGGATGAGCATGGTGTTGTGTTTAGCCAGCATCATCTTACTATAGCTTACCTGGGCATTATGCGGCCCGGGTGCCAAATGCGGCCCTTTGGCTGACTCTGACCAGCCCGTGAAAGGGTACTGTGGTTTTCAACCAGTGGTCCGGGGACCACCAGTGGTCCTTGAGAGAGTTCCAGTTAAATATGGAAAGTTGGTTAATCTGAATTAGACAGAGAATGTAAAATAATGGTCATTTTTTATCTATATTTGCCTGTTTTGGTTTCCCAAATTCAGCCTGGAATTGTGGACAAAAGCAAAATAATTATTTAGTTTTGAGGGTCTGTGGGGCTAAAATGTCAATCAAATAGTGGTCCTCTGTGGCTGAAATACTGAATAAAGAGAGGGCCCTGGTGTCAAAATGGTTGGTCTTACGCTTACCTTTATCCTGAAATTAACTTAATATAGCGCCGCAGACTTTAGTTCAGCCTTTAGTCTTGGCGTCTCCCCAATATTTTATGTATCTCAGTTGGCCCCTTGGGAAAAATAATTGCCCAGCCCTGTACTGTACTATAGACTACACTACAGTATGTTCTACATTTCAATTTATGACCGAATGTAAGTCCTCAGGTGATTTGCCAGTCTGTCAGTTTAATGTTGAATGTTTCCCCTCTTACATTACCTCTTCTATACCAGGTGAGGACGATGACGAATCAGCCGTGGCGGTGGACCCATACGATCTGCTGGAGCCAGTGGAAATCCTCTCCAAGCTCCCCAAAGACTTCTACGATAAAATAGTAAGCACAATATAGGACGAATAGAAAACTATGTATGTGCAGCAGCCATGTTTAGCATATTTACTATGACTTTTAGAATCACATACTTGATACTTGCCGCTGTCTATATCACAAAGCATAATGTGGTTTATATGATATTTGATTAACTTCAGTATGGCATGAAATATGTATAAGATATGGATTGTTTTTAAAGTATGTATCTCTTTTCCATGTCTGTACAGGAAGCTAAGAAATGGCAGGAGAGGAAGGAGGCTCTGGAAGCTCTGGAAACCCTGACCAAGAATCCCAAACTGGAGAATGGAGAATATGGAGACCTGGTCAGAGCACTGAAGAAGGTACATATCCGTTTTTTTTTACAACACGTGACAACACGCATATGTTAGTAAAATATCGGCAAATGCTCCACAATGGAGCATTTGACGGTCTGTATTGAAGACTCCCTGTATCCAGTGGCGTTTTTGCCTTTAGGCAGACTAGGCAGTTGCCTAGGGCGACATGAGGGGAGGGGGGACAACCATGAAAGAGAGCGCCATTTTACAGGAGATTTAAGCAAGTTGCTTAGAAACGCCACTGCCTGTGTCAAGCTATTGAACTGAAATGTAACAGTAGTACCGTCATTTCCGGAATATAAGCCGCACCAGCTAAATTTGGGGCAAAATACTGTTTTTTTTTTTTTGTTTTTTTTTTGTTTTTTGTTTTTTCATGTATAAGCTGCACCTGACTATAAGCTTAACAAGCTTCATGTTAGCAGTGGTTTTCAAACTTTTTGATCCCAGGGCCCACTATTTATTCAGCATTTGAGCTACAGATCACCATTTGACAACATTTTCAACCCACAGAACCCCAAACTAAAGATTTCTTTTTTTTCCCCTCCACAATTCCAGGAGGGATTTTCGCAAACAAAACAGGCAAAAATCCATAGATTGGCCACACCGTTGTATAAGCGGCAGGGACAAAATCATGTGAAAAAAGTAGCGGCTTATAGTCCGGAAATTACGGTAAATTGCTGAAACTTAACTTGCTGGCCCTACTCCACAACTAACCGCTTGAACTTTGTGTCGTAGGTCGTGGGCAAAGACGCCAACGTGATGCTGGTGACGCTGGCAGCCAAGTGTTTGGCAGCACTGGCTTCAGGGCTCAGGAAGAAGTTTGGAACATACGCAGGATTCGTAAGTCAAATTGGCACACCTGTAAACACTGGTTATTTAGGTCCCTGAGGGAAAGTTTAAAGGTGTTAGAGGGAAGTTGCCAGTCACAAATATACTGTATATTGTAGTATATTTCTATACATTTTTGCCTTTTTTCCCCCCTCTACTTCACTTTGATGCTGTATTGATTAGTTGCTTTGCCCTCCCAGGCGGTCCAGCCTATTCTGTTTATACGTATATATACTGGAAAAGGTTTTTTTTACATATTTTATTCAACAGGTTGTAGATAGGTTGTACAAACGTTACCCCCCTCCCCCACGAGGCTGGACATGTAGACGCTGTGTAAAATTATGATTCCATATATATAAAGACAATAAATAAAATGTTGGTATACACATAAAGAGAACATTTGGTCAGAGGGGGAAAAAATGGGGAAGCCTCTATAATCCTTTAAACGCAGTCTAAATAGTTTTCAAACTACAATCTGCCCTGAAGTAGCTCTTTAGAATTACCTGTATTGAAAGTGCAATAAACCTGGTCCAGAGACACAGAAGACATTTTTTTTAATTCTGGAAAACGTCTCTGATGATATGAATGATAATGCACAAAGAAACAATCATTTTAAAATAAAACAAAAGAGGCAGGTTGTTGTGGGTATCTCTGTGTTTATTATTAGCAGATGATGACAACGTGTGCCCCATGAACGCAGCGATTGCTTCAAGCTAACTCTTATATTTATGTTCTCAGGTCGTGCCGACAATCCTGGAGAAGTTCAAGGAGAAGAAACCCCAGGTGGTGCAGGCCCTGCAAGAAGCCATCGATGCCGTCTTCCTTACCGTAAGCAGAAACACGCCATATGGTCAATCAATCCTTTACACCACACTTTCTTGACTCGAGAGCTCCTTTCAAAATGACTGGTGATGGTGTTACTTAATGTTCTAGTGTTCAAGAATAAAGCACTTATAATGAAAAATATAGGGGGAGAATTGGAAGGTTTTCCTGTTTATGCTATTACTGACGTTTGAGAACAGTATTTGAGTTTTGAGTTGACAGTTTGTGATTTTGAGTTTAGTTTCTTGCACCAAAAACTAAGTACTTTCACGTTTTTGTCCACAATTTGTCCACAATAACAGTTATTCTCCATTTTATAATTGTATGGACTCTTGAAAATTATGTAATTCAGATGTTTAAATATAATTTAACTCTTGAGAGCGGTAAAATGAATCCAAATGGACCCGTAAGGGTCCATTTCGTTTCATTTTAATGCTCTCAAGAGTTACAGATCTATAAGGGTCCAAGTGCTGGGGGGACTGTCATGTGATCTACTTGCAAAGCCTGTGTGATCTACTGTTAGATCACAACAGAATATTACAGTGAGAATTGCATTGGCTCCTTCTAGAAACTTCCCTAGAACACAATCTGACACAGGAAATCTTTTGCCACGATCGATCCTACTTCCAGATCATCTCGTCTTTAGAAACTTGAAAGTCAATACTGTTAAGTGGATTATAATGCACGGGGCTAATGGCTGTTGTTATTGTTGTTGTTTTTGCTCTCGTCTCTTCCAGACCAATCTCCAAAACATCTCGGAGGACGTCCTGGGAGTTATGGACAACAAGAACCCTTCCATTAAGCAGCAGGCCTCTCTCTTCCTGGCCAGAGCGTTTCGACACTGCACGCAGGCCACGCTGCCCAAGAGCGTTCTCAAACCTTTCTGTGCTGCCTTTATCAAGGTAACGTGGAACTGTAGCAGGAGTAGAGTGCTTAAGCAAAACAGCTCCCCCCATTAAGAGGATTTTATTTAATCCTCCAATGAGCGATCTGTTCCTCAGACCCTCCCTCTACAACTATGCTTTAGCTATTGAATGAAAAATAGCAGATGTACAAGCTCATAGCGCGAGTGGCAAATAGATTGTCGGAAACTAGAATCTACCGACAGAAAGTAGAATCTACCGCCAAATACTCAACTCTACCTTTGGAAAATAGAATCTAGCGCCGGGAACTTGAATCAAGCCTCAAACTAGAATCTAGTACCTGCACCTATAGGATCTAGATGTCAGCAATGTAACGTCAACACTAGAATGTAGTGTCAGAAACTAGAATGTAGCATCAGAAACTAGGATCTAGCGTCTGAAACTAGAATCTAGTCAAAACAAAATGAGTTAAACCAGGACCAGATTAAATCTGGTCCTGTCATGCTCTTGGATGAACTGTCCCCTCTGAAGATCCCAGATAATCAGTATCTGGTTGGTATCTTTTTGATCACAGGGAAAAAGACCATCACTAAAAACTGTCTCAAAAAAGTATCGCCAGGATATAGACAATGACGGTACAGAACAAATGGAATGGGATGACTTATAAAATTAGATTAAGAATGGATCTGTACCATAAAAGATGGAGAAAATGGTCTGTATATGAGATGTTGAAAAGTATAATTGTTGTTTTTTGAATGAATGTGTCCTTTTTTGTTTTTATTCTACTTTGTCAACTTTTCTTCTTTCTTCACCTAAAGAAAACACCTAATAAGAAGAAAAAGTGACGATTCTAAAGTCTAAAAATCAGTGGTTCTTTAGCCTGTGACCCAAAAGAGAAATTTGATGTTTGCCCGTCGACCCAAACTACTGAAAACAGCAAATCTACAAGCTCAATTTTTCTTTTTCTTAATGAAATTACTCAAGCAAAATAATTTTGTGTTAATTGAAGATTGAAATGAAGATCTATGCCCTTTTGGGGATTTATATTTTTTTGTTTTTGTTTTACTGTTTTGAAATAATTATAATAATGATCATGATGATGAAGTCCAAAATGTAGCGACCGATAAAATGGTTCCCAAGTTGACCCAGTGTTTGGGAACAACTGGTCTTAATAATAATGCTTTTCTTGGCTTTTCCTTTTCCCATTTTCCTCTCCTCTGAATGTGTTTTTTCTTTCAGCAAGTGAACGACTCTGCCCCAGAGGTCCGGGACGCCGCCTTCGAAGCTTTAGGCACGGCCATGAAGGTGGTGGGGGAGAAGGCTGTCAACCCGTTCCTCGCCGACCTGGATAAGCTCAAGCTGGATAAGGTGAGGAGACACTAAAACAGTGGTGCCCACCAGGGTTATTATTTAGTTTAGTTCTAGTTAGTTTTGACATTTTATTTTCTAATTCAGTTAGTTTTAGTTTTTAGAGCGGGTCTGCTAGTTTTTATTTAGTTTTTATTTTGGTGAAAATATTTAGTTAGTTTTTTAGTTTAGTTATAGTTTTACGTTTTAGTTATTTTGTGTTTTTCTGTGCTTTGGTTGTCAGGTATAGGATTAAAAAAATGTGCCAACGTAGGAAAAGGTTGGTATCCAGTTTCAGTTAACTCTGTTTTTTGAATTTTAGTTTTTGTTTTTTAGTTGGTTTTAGTTAACTATTATAACCTTGGTGCCCACACTTTTTAAACTTGAGAGCTACTTTCAAAACGACCAGCTCAACAAGATCTACACATCAAAAATGTGATTGTTCCATTACTGAAAATTCATTTCATGGCCCCCTAGAAAGTTTGAGCTTTGAAATAGAGGTGATGGTTTTACTTACTAAGTGTTTAAGAATAATGCACTTCTAATGAAAAATAGAGGGAGAGAATTGGAAGGTTTTCCTGTATATATCCTACTACTGATGTTTGAAAACAGTATTTGGGGGTTTGAGTTGACAGTTTGTGATGTCGAGTTTAGTTTATTGCACCCAAAAATAAGAACTTTCACGGTTTTGTCCACCATTTTGGAAAGATTTCATTAAGATTTCATTTTAACGCTCTCACGAGTTACGGATCTATAAGGGTCCAAGTGCTGGGGGGACTGTTATGTGATCTACTGGTAGATCACCATCTACCATTTGAGCACCCCTGGACTAAAAAAATGGAATTCTATGAAGACCCGAGGGAGGACATTAAGCCAGCAAACCTCCGCTCTTTCTGAGCCAAGTCATCTTTTAATCTTGAGAACGGTTCTCTTCTCTTGCTTCCATGGTAACAGATCAAGGAGTCTGCTGATAAAGTGGAACTCCCAGGAGGGAAGAAGCCTGCAGGAGGAGGAGGAGGAGAGAAGAAGGCTGCCGCCAAGGCCCCGCCCACAGCCGAAGCTCCGCCCAAAGCCTCCACCGGCGGCCCTCCCAGGAAAGCCCCTCCCTCCGCCGCCGCTGCTCCAAAGGTGAGGAGACCCAGAGAGCATTGGGGATTTTTAGGGGGCAAGTTGCCCCCCCCTGGTGGCAAAAGAGACAGGGGGCGGGGGGAAGAACTAATTCATGCAAATTTATATATTTCCATTAGTCTCTTGGGCAATATACCAGTATTACCGTTTATCGCGATATTGGAAATCAATACAGAGTAAAATCATTTGGTCTATAAACGATATCGAATACCGAATATCGTCAAATGCCGACATTATACTGTATTCTATTAAAATGTGAGCAATGAGACTTTTTAATTGTAACTTTACAAACAATTTTCATGCTACACACATGCCTAAAATAGCCCATATTTGGGTCTACGCTTTTTGGAAACAATGTATTTTCAACTCCATTTTTTTCCCTATTTACGCTGCTTGAACAGCAGAGCTCGACACCCAGGCTTTCATTTTCGTTCGCGTTGCGCGAAAACGGAAAGCCTGGACTAACTTGTTACACACAGTGGCCTTGAGGGGGGGAGTCAACCTTCCGGGGTGGGCGTCGCTCTAAATGATGTGACGTAGAACAGCAGTGGACGGGCGCGGGAGGGGCCGGGGATGACGACACGTTTGTGAGATCAAATCAGATCAGCTCGATCTGCCGTGTGGATCCCACGGCACCCCGCCCCCACAAGGCCAAAATCATTGCGGGTTAGGCCAGGCTAGGTGACTGGTGGAACGTGTCCGACTCTGATTGCACGCCATTGCTATCTAGTGGTCAATACCGGTAATATCTGATACCAGGCTAATTAACACGTTATCAATACCGATATTTAAAAAATCAGTACCGCCCAAGACTGATTTCAATCCATTCATGCATACATATTTCCAACATTACCTGATTGACATTGACATGAAACACACATGGGGCTACTGATTGGCTATAGTATGTCCTAAGAAGTGGTCTTGCATTTTAGTTGTTTTATATTCCATAGGCACAACTTATAGTCTTCCGTTCTTAAGCCAATACTCACCACCCCCACCCCCAGCCACAAAAATGTGTTTGGCAGCACCACAAATAAATAAATAAATAATAAGAAATTCATGGCAAAAATGCCCCAAGAAAGCGAAATTAGGTGCTTAAGGGAAATTTGTATTTCCTTCTTTCTGCAGGCATCGGGCGGTCCGCCTAAGAAAGGGAAACCAGCTGCTGCCCCAAGCGGTAAAGGCAAGAAACCGTGTGAGACCAAAGAGGTGGCCGAGTTGGAACTGGCGGTGAGTGAACAACATGCGTTGCATCATGCTGGGGGTTCGTTCCCCTTGAAACTAGTTGGGAACGCACACATTGCAAAAAAAGACCTTTTATGCAGACATTTTTGTATTCCAAACCTGTGTGTGTGTGTGTGTGTGTGTGTGTGTGTGTGTGTGTGTGTGTGTGTGTGTGTGTGTGTGTGTGTGTGTGTGTGTGTGTGTGTGTGTGTGTGTGTGTGTGTGTGTGTGTGTGTGTGTGTGTGTGTGTGTGTGTGTGTGTGTGTGTGTGTGTGTGTGTGTGTGTGTGTGTGTGTGTGTGTGTGTGTGTCTTTCAGCCGGAGGTGTGTGAGGAGAGGGCGGCGGCCGTCCTCCCTGCCGTCTGTCTACAGCAGCTGGACTCTGGCAACTGGAAGGAGAGACTGGCCAGCATGGAAGAGTTCCAGAGGGTAACGTATACTTGTTTCACTAAAGATGAAGTTGTGTAAACAACATGCTGGAAATTTGTTTAGGGCCAGGGCTGCCCCTTTCATTTGTCTGTGCACGCACCTGTGTTCTGCAGCCACGACATTACTGACTGCTGTGTTGCGAGCGATTTGTAAGTAGGCTTCAAAAGTAGGCTAAAAACGCTAGGAAAGGGTTAATATCAAGTCCCACCAGATGCCAGTTTGAGACCCACTGGATTACATCACAGTGTAGAACTACAGCAATAACATTTTACTTCTCCTGCTGACACAGGTTTAAGAAAGACGAGTATCGTTTATCTGTGAGATGAAATAATTTTGTGTGTGTGGTGTGTGTGTGTGTTGTGTGGTGTTAGGCGGTGGAGACTATGGATAAAGCCGACATGCCCTGCCAGGCCCTGGTCAGGATGCTGGCTAAAAAGCCAGGCTGGAAGGAGACCAACTTCCAGGTAACTGATGACTACTGACTGGTCACTATGGCAACAGTACACACTCCCCTCACTTTTTGCAACGCCTCGCGTGGCAACAGCGGTCGCCATGGCAACGCATGCGCTAACAGTAACACCAGTTGGCATTCTGGGGTTTCAAGTTACTTTACATGACGTCGTGTTCTATCTAGATCAGTGCGGTTTCAACACCTTTTTCACTATCACGATCCATTATTCATTGGGCATTTGAGCTACAGAGTACCACCGTCCAATGACATGACATTTTAGCCTTGCAGACGCAAAGTAGAAGAATATATTATTGTTGCATCAGATTTTTGTCCACAATTCAGTGCTGTTAGCAAGCATTGATCAAAATAACAATTCATCCACATTCTCTAATTGAGCTTGTAAATTAAGTCATGCAGAGATGATTAACAATAATAATGTAACTTTCTCCCATGTGAGCATTCATTCAAAGAAGCATGTGCCAAATGAAATGACATACATTTTAATTTAATTTTCACGCCACTAAAAGAGAAAAAAAAAGTATTCCTCCCAAATTGGGCAAAAATATGCAATATTGCTTTAGACAGGGTGAGTTCGAGTGCCGATCACTTCCATTGGTTTGGTCATCTGGGAAGATGCAGGCATTTCGAAAATGATGAGGTGTAACATGATTCATCTATCATATAACGATATCTTGGATTGACATCTGGGGGCATAATAGGACATGAGGACTTATAGATGTTCAGAATATTGTCAATTTTGCAGACAAAAAAGCCATCACAATGATAAACGGATAAACAGTGGTCAGAGTGGAGCACTGGATGGAAATGATTGTGCAAGGCGGAGCTATTTAAAAAAAAAACTCTGGGGGAATAATGGCATTTGTGCAACAGTGAATAGTGTGTCCAATCCCCAGTTTATTTTCCTATCTGGTTTGTCTATGTCCTGTATCCTTTAAATGCATGGGGTTTGTTTTGTTGTTTTAGGAAATAACGACATGAAGAAAGAAAATGGAAGTAGTCCATTTCATATCGATCTACAAGCTCTTGTTTTTGGAACACTTTCTGCTTACCGTAATTTCCGGATTATAAGCCGCACCTGAACATAAGCCGCACCAGCTAAATTTGGGGCAAAGTACAGATTTTTTTTTTTCCTTGTATACACCGCACCTTACTATAAGCCGCACCTGACTATAAGCCACACCAGGCTTACATGCTTCATGTTAGAGCAGTGGTTTTCAACTTTTTCACAAATTAACAACATCTTCACCCCACAGACCCCAAAACTAAAGATTTCTTTTGGTTTTGTTCACAATTCCAGGATGGATTTTCGCAAACAAAAGAGGCAAAACATCAAAATTAGACCAAAATGAACATGACTTATGACTGAATTAAGTGGAGCTAATTTACATGGTGAATATCATAACTCTTGAGAGTGTAAACATGAAACCAAACCAAATTTTTACGCTCTCAAAGAGTTACATCTGGTTAACCAACTTTCTATCATTTAGTCTGCGGAGCCCACCTGGAACCTGGAAAATCCATAGATTGGTCGCACCGTTGTATAAGCCGCAGGGTCAAAAGCATGTGAAAAAAGTAGCGGCTTATAGTCCGGAAATTACGGTAGTTACTATATGTCCATATGAGTATGGATTGTGGTTGGAGCACAGATGATGAATTGCTGCGTACAGAATGTGACATATGATCATAAGAGTGCCACTCTCTTCACAAGTGTTTTTATTATTATTAGTTTATTATCATTATTTTTAATTATAATTATTAATAATAACACTTCCGTACCTGTGCTGCAGGTGATGCAGATGAAGCTCCACATCGTGGCTCTGATCGCCCAGAGAGGGAAGTTCTCCAAGACGTCTGCCCTGGTGGCGCTGGACGGACTGGTGGACAAGGTGGGAGACGTCAAATGCGGCGGAAACGCCAAGACGGGCCTGACGGCCATCGGAGAGGCCTGCTCCCTGCCCTGGACCGCCGAACAGGTTGGACCACATGTCTATATAAGAGTACCATGAGACCTAAAGTCAGGTCAAAGCCTGAAGACATTTTCCCCCATTCAAAGACCTTGTTGTCGATGATATAAAAACTGTGTTTAAGAAAAAGGGGAAAAGTCTGCCTCCGTTTGCCTCAATGCAAGCAAAGCACACAAACACTTCTGACCTCCGCAATCTGACTGTCAAACACAGTACTTGCATGCTCTGCTTGTGCAAGTAAAAATGCTTTTCTATGATGGTTTGGATGAATTCTGGCTACAGAATGTTTTTTTTTTTGTGGTCTCAATGCAATATCATATGACTTTAGTTTAGAAGAACTGGACTCTTGATGAGGATTGGTAAATGGTGCATTTATATAGTGCCTTTATCCAAGGCGCTTTACATAGCATGTGCATCACATTCACCCATTCACACACATTCATACACTGATGGCAGTGTAAACCATGCAAGGTACCTACTAGCACATCAGGAGCAATTAGGGGTTCAGTGTCTTGCTCAAGGACACTTCGACACTAACTCTGCGGGAGCCCGGGATCGAACCGGCAACCTTGTGGTTACCATCCGGTGACTCTACGCCTGAGCCACTGCCACTCGATTGTCGTCGACCATTACCCACACGTACATTTTGTGTCTCCCTATGTTTAAAAAAGGAGATTCAGGATTTATGTTCTGGTTTCTTTCAGGTGGTGTCGATGGCCTTTGCCCAGAAGAACCCTAAGAACCAAGCGGAAGCTCTCAACTGGCTGGCTAATGCCATGAAGGAGTTTGGCTTTGCCGGGTAAAAAAAAATATATATCCACACACATTTCAGTGTGTGGCAGACTGTACTTTTATTGTTGTACTTTTATCCAAATGAAATGTCATAAAAAACGGGGTCGGTCGTATAATAACTAGGGGGCGGATTTAACATTTCCCTATTGGTGGGGCAAGAGAAAATGGTTTGGAGGCGGCTTCATCGCCCGTGTCGCTTCGCGCCATGGGCGATGAAGCATTTTGAACCATTTTCGGTTAAAAGACTTTTATTAGGCAAGTATAAGCATCTATAATAATATCAGTTGTTGTTGAAGTTGCAACAGACACGCAGCATGCATAAAGCTAAAGGTCTGACTGAGAGTTTTCTGTTTTCAATGATGAAATGGTGTCAGTTTAGTGATGCAAACAACTGTAGTTCGTTAGTAGCAGTAGTAGTAGTGTTTCAAATCATGTTAAATATAAGCAATTCGAATTTCGAAATATCTTGGGTTGTTTTGCATGCCATTGTGTTTGGTGGGGCATTCAGGGCATTTACGGGGGCATTGCTCGCCCCATGCCCATGCCTAGATCCGCCCCTGTAATGACTGACCAGGCTATTTGGCATTCATTATTCTTTTTCCACAAACGAGTCTTGAAATGTGGTGGTCGTCTTTTTTTCTCCCTGTCAGCATAAACGTCAAAGCGTTCATCAACAACGTGAAGACAGCCCTGGGAGCCACCAACCCCGCCGTGCGCACGGCGGCCATCGCCCTCCTCGGGGTCATGTACCTGTACATGGGAGCTCCGCTCAGAATGTTCTTTGAAGACGAAAAGCCTGCGCTGCTGGCTACAATAGACAGCGAGTTTGAGAAGGTCTGTGCTTTGCTTTGCTGGTAGCTTGCTTCACGTTGAGCTGTTAAGAGGTGTAGGCTATGGCCGTTGAGCCCTCATATGTGTCTTAAAGGAGAATTCCACAGTATCCACACCAAAAGTTTTGTTTTATCTTTATTTGCAGTTCATTTAAAAAAAAAGTTTCTCTCACACTTTCACTTTCACTTTCGTTTCAGCAGTGGTTCAGCCATAAACCATCGTTTTGAGACAGCTGAATCACTGCTGAACCAAAAGTGGGATGCACTGTATATAGGTGAACTTGAACAACACCCCTTAGCCCCATTATAAGCTTATTTTGGGGTAGGGGTTTCCCCTACCCCAAAATAAGCTGAAAAGGAGTGTTTTCACAAAATGAACCACTTTTTCAAAATAATTAACTGCAAATAAAGATAAAAAAACCCTTGGTGTGGAATTCTCCTTTAAAGGGACACTTCACCTGCCATATGGGTGTAATGTGTTGTTTTAGATATTTTAGCCGTGAGCCCAGTGTCTCTGATGTCCTTGGACTACAGTTCTCACAATTCTTGAATGCACTGCACCCATCTGTGCTATATGATGTAAGTAGGTAGTAACATCAAGGTCATTTTTGCTATCATGCAATTCCAGCAAAAATGCACCCAGAGGTTTGGTTTGGTTTGAATGCATTGGAGTTTAATGAGCGCTCAGTGACTGGCTCATGAACTGAAATAATGCTTATGAATAATTGAGACCTTTTGGAACTCATTCTGGAAAATAATAGGAGACACATTATTGTCTGACGTGTTGTTTTTCAATGTGTATACAGTATGTTTTTTTTCCCCTTGTTGGATGGGGGGATAGATATTAACATCTATGGGAGGAGGGCTCTTATTGAGACAACATATAATCCAGGAACTCAGGAAGTAGTGTTGGTGACATCAGAGACCCTGGACTCGCTGCTAAAATCCACCTGGAAAGTGGTCCAGTCTTTCAGTCCTTGTAGAGATAATTTACTAGAACAAATTTACACACACTGGCAAAGCCATCTGTTCTCAAATGAAACGTTTTATACTGTTGATATTCAACAGATGCAGGGCCAGACACCCCCAGCCCCGATCAGAGGCACCAAGAAGGGAGGAGGAGGAGGAGGAGGAGAAGGAGCGGAGGAGGAGGGTGACGAGGAAGGAGACGAAGGACGACGGAGGAGTGAAGGATATCACGGAGGAGTGAACATATCACTGCCTTTTTATGACGATTGATTGATCGCTAGTTATTGTCTCGCAGAATGCCTCTTAAAGTTGGAGTATCAACATTAATATAACTCACTATCTCTCTCTCTCTCTCTCTCTCTCTCTCTCTCTCTCTCTCTCTCTCTCTCTCTCTCTCTCTCTCTCTCACACTCACATAGTGATAAGATCACGTCAGACCTGGTGTCTAAGATCGGGGATAAAAATTGGAAGATCCGCAAAGAGGGTTTGGACGAGGCTTCGGCCATAATCTCGGAGGCCAAGTTCATCACGCCTAACATAGGAGACCTGACTCTGGCACTGAAAGGACGCCTCAACGATTCCAATAAGATACTGGTAAGCTATTCTGCAGTCGACTCGGTGATGAATCGGCACTCTGCAGGTTCAGTTCAGGTTCTTGTGACTCTCACGGGTTCTGTTTCATCCCTCCTGACCGCCAGAGTGCGTTGCTTTAAAGAGTAGGTATCACGGATATTTCCTTTAAAAACTAATGACGCATATCTATCAATGACCCCCTAAAGATGTCCAGAAAAAAAGTCGTTTCAGAAAAAATACAATATATAGGCAGAGTTGAAGAAAGAAGTTGAGAGCCCCCCCTGCTTCCCTGAAAAGCAGTTGCATTCGGGAAAGAGCCGAACGCGCCATTGCGTGACGTATACAGTGGTACGCCCGGCCAACTTCGGCGAGCAGGTCGTGCAGCTGAGCTTCCGGCTAAAGTTATCCACAGTAGCATAGCATAGCATAGTAGTAGGATAGCCTACCCAAATACAATACAATTAAATTATATTTGGCAGCGATCAGCTGCTTAGTTGTCATGATCTTCAAGATCACATGTGCGTTGGTGCATACGCACACACACGTTGCGATCGAGGTGCGACAATAATACTTTTATAGAGACTAACTAATGTTCTTCTAGTTCCGTCGGAACCCCACTCTCTGCTCCGTCCCTCCGCTCCGAGATGGGAGCTGCACTAGCGGTCCTCTGTGTAGGACCGCAACCCTGCTTTCTGGTCTCAACTCTGGGTTGTCATGCTTTATTTATAGATTTGTCTTTGTTTATAGATTTGTCCATGTTTCTAGAGATGAGCCTCGCACCGTCCCAAGTTGGATGTATGCCGTCTCTCCCTATCAGACCAATTTTCCCCTCAAAGCTTTGCCAATGATTTATAAAGCCCACGTTGTTATCTGGACACCACCTAGACAACCAGCGGTTGAATTGACTCATACGGCTATACATGTCATTGTTGATCATGTTTGGCAGGGGGGCAGAGAAAATTACGTATGACTATGCTTCCTTCCAGTAACAGTCACCCAGCCGCCGTCACAATCTGATTCATGGGGACCCCGATCAGCCGCGGACCGCGGCTGATCGGGGTCCCCACGGTGTCCCCACGGTGGCGTCCCTGTGTCCGGGTGCGAGCGGTGGGCGAGCTAGCCGCACCACCGCTAGCACTTTTAACTCTTTGAGAGCTAACCATTCTGGGAAAACAGGTGGAAGTACTGTGCTAAGCTTTTTGAGTGATGTCACTAGGGATGTCACTAATTTAAAACAAGGCCAATAAAAAACAAAGTCCTATAGCGACATTTACATGCCATATACCGTCTGAAAGAGCACACTCGCTGCTTTCACAAGAAAAAAAAAATCATTTATACCACCTATCGTTCAGGACTTATTGCCATTTGAATGCTATAGAGACATGAGCAGTCTTGTAAAAATACATTGTATAGAGACATTGACAGACAAATATATATATGAACCAAATAAAGATATTGTACATGCTATACACCGATTGACAGCCCTATTTGTCCATTTTTAGGGGGAAAAAAAATTACATTCCTCCCATCTTCCGTTCGTCTGTAATTGTCATTTGAATTCAACTTGCGTTGTGGGCCAACACCATATCATTTATGGAATAATATTTTTCAGGTCTATATAATATAATTATGTTGACAGTAATATATAAAAAACCATATACCATATGAAAGGGCACACCCTCTGCTCCAATAAGAAAAAAGAAAAAAAAAATATGCCATCTATAGTTCACCAATTATTGGGGATTTTATGTCAGAATCCCTGCAATAGTCAGAGAAATGCCTCAGATCTGTTGCGTGTGTGCACGTGTGTGTGCGCACGTGTGTGTGCGCACGTGTGTGTGTGTGCGCGCGTGTGTGTGTGTGTGTGTGTGTGTGTGTGTGTGTGTGGGGGGGGGGGGGGCTGTTGTGCTTTCTTTGCAAAGACGTTTAGCGTAGCATAACTTGAAGACCACACACACGCACACGCACACACACACACACACACACACACACACACACACACACACACACACACACCCAACACACACGCGCGAACGACCCAGATTTTCCTAACGATCATTAGCGAGCTGCAGGTGCCTGCCTGACTGCTCTTCCATAACGCCCCTCTGCCTCCGACAGAGAGAGAGAGAGAGAGAGAGAGAAATAGAGAAAGAAAGAATGCAATCCCCATGCGAGTGCAGTCACACTGTGTCCAGATGACTAAAGTAAAATAGCCTCTTGCATTTGATGAAAAAAAAAAACAAGCGATCGCTTCACAATGCTGTTTTGCTAAGAGCAGAGAGAGAGAGAGAGAGTGCAGGGGACTGACGAGTGCCAAGGCTCTGCTACGTCCAGCTGTCTCTCCTTGTGTTTACTTCCTCAAAGCAGGGAAAAAAATGGGTAGGGGGGCGGAGTATTGGTTGTGACGTCGTCAGGGCCTTAAAGCAACAGTATACTACAGCTCCATTAGGGATTTAATGCATACAGCTTGGGTTTTAATTGAAAAAAATATGATTGAATGATAAATGTCCAATCGACGTATATGTATGTACTTAGCCTCTAGGTGGCACTGTTCTACAACGACGTTTATATACCCACTCAGCTCTCAAACAGTTAAAGATGGAGCCTCCAGCTCGATCAGCCTCTCCGTTAGCCCCGTTCGTGACACTCTCATCTCGCTGGCGATGCTGACTACAGCTCCTCGTAGCTGTAGTCAGCATCGCCAGCGAGATGAGAGTGTCACGAACGGGGCTACCTCTCCGTTAGCACAGAGATCGCATTGCATTTGTTACACAGACCCATCGTTCCAAAAGTAGTGGGGTCGTAACTATGCATGCGGCACTCGATGCACACGATAGGGCTAGAGCGAGCAGGGGGCTCGGGAGAGGATGCAGCCGCCGCCATCACAGCCCGGTACTAGCAGTAGCAGTAGCCGCTAAGCCGGTGCCACTGCTAGGTGGCTAGGCTATCAAGCCAAACAGCCAAGAAGTTACTACATACATTAGAGTCTATGGGCTCGCGCAAGTACATGAACCACGTAACCAGACTATTTTCTGCCCCCTCAATATCGCAACTCTGTCTATTTCCCCCCCATACCGACACAGAGTAAACTCACTAGCCTGCCCAAGAGAGGTAATCTCTTCATGGGCAGGCTAGCGAGCGTGGCCCGCTGGAACCAGCCTGGAGGATACAGTGACTCAAGAAAGACACGCCCCCCAAGCCTGTGTAGAAATGCGAGCCGTGCACAGCCGTGTTTCCCAGTAGATAATGCAAAATCGGCTGGCGGATTATTTACAAAAAATCGCGAGTGCATAGTATAGCGGTCCCTGGTCATGCTAACCAAAAAAGATTTTTATTTACTTCATTAACATGACGCTAAAATAGGAGGAGTTTTTAACATGTGTTCCTAGAGGTGTGACGTCAGCGTGTTCTACTGGTGACGCGCTGTTTTGGGTCGGGCTTTTCCGAGCTGGTGGGAGGGGTTTTTCAGAAGAGTGTCCTCCGACTGGAAACAGCATTGAAACGGCTTTATATAGCCATATGTTTGCATTTTCGAATGTTATCACAACTTTGTCATAGTTAAAATGAGAAAAAGTTGATATTAGCATGATACCCTGTCTTTAAGCACTGAGTGCCAGGGGCGGATCTAGGCGGATCTAAATGCACATACTGCCCCACCACCAAACACGATGCCATGCAAAACAACCCACAATATTTCAAATTAAATTGCTTATATTTAAAATTATGTGAAACACTACTACTGCTACGAACTAACTACAGCTGTGGCACCACTAAACCAACAGCATTTCATCATTGAAAACAGAAAACTCTGAGTCAGACCTTTAGCTTTATGCATGCTGCGTGTCTGTTGCAACGTCAACAACTGATGTTATTATTGATGCTTATACTTGGCTAATAAAAGTCGTGTAACTGAAAATGGTATGGGTCCATCGCACATGGGGGTGAGAGGGAGACACCCCCCACCCCCCCATTGGGAAATGTTACTGCTGAGTTCTCTGCTCTGGCGGTTATTTAGGATTCATAGAACCGTAGTTAGATGTACGCATTCTATTTCACGCATTCTATTTCATCCCTCCTGGCTGCTAAAATATGGTTTAATTGGTTGCTATAAACTGTGCAAAGAAGTAATCTCTCAAGATTATGGAGAAGTAACTTGTATTCAAAAATATGAATACACAAGTAAAGTGTGTGTTGTGTTGTGTTGCAGGTTCAACAGACCCTGTCCATTCTACAGCAGATAGCTACTGCCATGGGACCTGGACTGAAACAGCATGTTAAACCTCTGGGAATCCCTATAATCACTGTGCTGGGAGACAGCAAGGTACACTACAAACACACACATAATAATAATAATAATAATAAAGGTCGCCCGCTCATTTTACACAAGTGTGATCTTTACAACTTAAAAATAGTACTTAGTAATAGTATTTTCCTTGCCAATGGCACTATCTTCAGCACAGACTCAGTATTGCATTTGTCAAAATGAGTAATGGATTTGTTTGACAATGTTGTTTTTGTCAACTAAGACTAACGCTAACACTAAAGACTAAGTCGACTAAGGTTATATAGTCTACTAAGACTACACTAACAAAAATGATTTTCAAGACTAGGACAAAGACTAAATCATAACTTAATGGGAATAAGAAACATTTTTATCTTTATCTTTTCTTTTGTTTTAAGTATGTGTGAACATATCTGCAGTATACATTGCACATTTGCACATTTACAATGTATTTGTATGTAAGACTAAACTACCGAGACTAAGACTAAATCGTTTGACATTTCGTCGACTAAGACTAAACTAAAAACATGAATTTCAGAAGACTAAATGGGACTAAAAGACTAAATATGTCTTATTGAAAAGACTAAAACTAACACTAAATCAAAATATTCTCAAAAAAATCAACACTGGTTTTGAACAACATGACCTAAATCAGTGAGTACTTCTCCTATGGCCAGTATCTATATTAATCTGAGCAAATGAATGAAAAACGGTATGTTCATCTATCTGTTCTCCTGTAGGCCAACGTGCGAGCCGCTGCCTTGACCTCTCTGAAGGCCTGGGTGGAACAGACGGGGATGAAGGACTGGCTAGAGGGAGAGGACATGTCTGAGGAGTTGAAGAGGGAGAACCCCTTCCTACGACAGGAGGTAACTAACGAGTCCTTCTCAAAACCACACCCGTTTGGGGCGGAGTTTAGTCACTGTCCAATGGCCAGTCTAAATAGTTTAGCTACTGTTGCTATGCAGGTCAAGCTTTTCCTGGTAAAGTTTTCCCTCTTCTAACGTGCCTATTGGACAAGGAGGGATTGGGGAGGGACTAATTACACAAATGCACGTGTAATAGGGTAGAGGTCTTTTTATTGATAGAAATAAATAAATAATATTTGAAATCCTTCTTTTATGGCTCCTAAAAGAATGGCTCGTAGCCCAAAAAATCGAGGCAGCTCTCCATGGTTTTCGTATAATGTTCTGTGTTCATATCCGACTTCAGCGAACATCTTGTTTTTTTGGAATACAAATGCTTCCAGTGAGACTTTACGTGTGAGACCCTGAGGCACTGACAACAGAAGATTATGCGCGTCCCCCCTCCACTGCACCCCTGATTATGGGTTTCTAAGCAATTTAGGAGCATTTTAACATTGAAGTGAATTCCGTCCAGCTCTTAGGCTGGCTGGCGGAGACCCTGCCCACCCTGAGGTCTGTCCCGGGGGACCTGATGCTGTGCGTGGCGCCGCTCTTCTCCTGTCTGGAGGACCGCAACGGAGACGTCCGCAAGAAGGCCCAGGACGCCCTGCCCTTCTTCATGATGCACCTGGGCTACGACAAGATGAGCAAGGCTGCCACCAAGCTAAAGGTTCTTAAACCCATTTTGTCCTCACTTTGATAGATTCTAGTCTCTAGTTTCTGGCACCACATTCTAGTTCCCGATACTTGTTTCTAGTTTCCGCCACTAGCTTCTAGTTTACTAGCTTCTAGTTTCCGCCACTAGCTTCTAGTTTCCGCCACTAGCTTCTAGTTTCCGCCACTAGCTTCTAGTTTCCGCCACTAGCTTCTAGTTTACTAGCTTCTAGTTTCCGCCACTAGCTTCTAGTTTCCGCCACTAGCTTCTAGTTTCCGCCACTAGCTTCTAGTTTCCGCCACTAGCTTCTAGTTTCCGCCACTAGCTTCTAGTTTCTGCAACTAGCTTCTAGTTTCTGCCACTAGCTTCTAGTTTCCGCCACTAGCTTCTAGTTTCCGCCACTAGCTTCTAGTTTCCGCCACTAGCTTCTAGTTTCCGCCACTAGCTTCTAGTTTCTGCAACTAGCTTCTAGTTTCCAACGCTAGTATCTAGGTTTTGACATTAGGTTCTAGTTTCTCACACTAGATTCTACTTTTTCTGAAAAGAATTATGTTGCTGCTCAACATATTTCATGCTATCTATATTTTGCTGTGGATCCCCCATCTGAAAACATCTTGTTCTCGGGGTCCCCAAAAGCAAAGATTTGAGTGTGTTTTGCTTCTGAAATAACATAGCCTATTCAAATATTTGTGCCACATTTTCACGATTTTTTCAAAAATAACAGACCTACAAGCTCATAGCGCAAACCTCAAAATATGACCATTAATCGTCTACATCCTCCAATTGTGTACACCTCTTAAGTAGGTTAATTAAGATGATTTAATATTTTAACTCTTGACAGTGTAAACATGAAACCCGCTTGGTTTTATGTTAACCCTGTCAAGAGTTAACGTCTGCGTAACCAACATTCCATCATTTAGGACCACTGGACCACTGGTTGAAAACCACTGCAATGCAAAAAAATAAATAATTAAAAAATAATACATTTTCATTTGACGTTGTTTCTTTTTTTCCCTCTCTTCCCTCCAGCCTGCGTCCAAGGATCAGGTGGTAGCCATGTTGGATAAGGCCAGGGCAGTGATGCCGGCTAAACCTGCCGCCCCGGCCAAGACTGGGAAGGGTTCTGCCGGGTCCAAGGCTGGACCAGGTATGTTGTGACTGATCAGACTTACTGTATGAGGGCTGCCTTTACACGGAAACGGGTTTCATTAAAAACCTAAGCATTTATAGCCGTTTGTGTGGGGGTCCAATTCAGACGAAGACGGCGTTTTCGTGAGGTGAAAACGCAACAACGTGAAAACTTCTGTGAAAGTGGAAAGGTTGAAAACGCTCTGCATCTCCTGCTTTCATCTAAAGACCATAAACGCCCCCCATGGAACGCCCATGGAACGTGCCATAGCTCACGTTATAAGAGGCGTGCGCACTTGCGCAGTAGGGGGGGGCACAGTGGTTAGTGCTGACAGCTAGTGGTTAGTGCTCCTCACAGCTAGAAGGTCCTGGGTTCGATTCCCGCTAGGGGCGCTGCTGTGGGTGCTGGCGGCGTGTCTTCTCCTCTGCGTCATCAGTGCGGAGGAGAAGACTGGCTCTACCCCAGTGTTGGGATAGTGTCTTTCTGTGTGGAGTTTGCATGTTCTCCCTGTGTCCCCTAGGGTAGATACCCTCACAAAAACATGCTGTAATCCTGGGCTCTAAACTGCCTCCCGGTAGATTTTGACCCATGGTTAGCTCGCAATTTAAAAGGATCCCTGGCTAATAAGATTTGTTTGTTTTATTTACTGTGGGCAAGTATGCTTTAAGCCATATTAACTCCTGAGAGCGGTAAAATGAAACCAAATGGACCCTTACGGGTCCATTTGGTTTCTTTTACCGGTTTGTCAACTCAAACCTCAAATACTGTTTTCAAATGTCATTAATAGCATATTCAGGAAAAACAATTCTCACCCTCTATTTTTCATTATAAGTGCATTATTCTTAAACGCTATAACAGTAAGTAACACCATCACCAACTATTTCAAAGCTCAAACTTTCTAGGGGGCCTTGAAATGGATTTTCAGTAATGGAACAATCACATTTTTGATGTGTTGAGACGCTCATTTTGAAAGTACCTCTTAAGTCAGAAAAGTGTGGGCATCACTGGTTAAGGCATTTCTTGTTCCATACAAGCCAGCAAACTGAAATACAAAGGTAATTTTTTAACCCCAGGGTCCAGGTCCCAACCCGTTGGTGAGGACGATTACGCTGCAGATGCCAAACCTGAAGCCAAGAAGGTCCGAGGTGGGCCTGCCATCAAGAAGGTATGTTATTTCACCAATCCATGTATTTTTTGGGGATTTACAGTAGTTGAATGACTGCCGGATAAGATGATACCTTCTCATGCCTGTCCATTTTTATGGGCATTCTATTTATATTCTTCTCCGTTTTTATGCATTCATGAAAATGTCAGGAAAATGTCCCATCAGTGCAGCACTTTTGCATGCTGCTTTTACCACATTTTTGTTTATTTATGAATTCAAATGTCCTTTTTTTTATCATTGTGCATATCATATGAATGTGACATTGTTCTATTTACCTGGCTTAACCCTAGAAGGCCCAGTGTTGCTTTTTAGCAACATTAACCCTTTAATTATTATTTTTTTTTAAATGTTATTATTTTTATTTTTTTTCCACATAAATATCATGGTTGAGGTTGATTGTTTAGGAATTTATTGAAATTTGTCATGATATTTGCATACCCTAATAAAAGTATGTATAAAAAAAACGTTTTTGGGCCTTGGAGGGTTAAATTCTGTACACCAGGTTTTTCCATTCACTTTTTTTATCAATTTATTTTATTTTGTGATTTGTGAATGTGTTTTTATTTTATTTTTTGGTTGGTTCATGTCTCCACCCGCCCCAGCCCCCTTCCCCCCTCGAGGAGACCGAACCCACCCCCCTCCCCCCAGCGGAGACGAGTAAAAAGCCCCCTGGCAAGGGGAAGCTGGCTGCTGGCAGTCAACAGGTAGTTGTAGTTGGGCAACCGTTTGTGTCACGGCTAATGAGTGTCTTCATGGTGGAAATCCCAGGGTTTTTTTTCCCGTTAAAGACACTCTTTAGCCTGACCATGCCCCTGTCCGGCTTCCGTCCTTCCAGTAACACACCACTGGGCTGCTTCTAACCCTGTCTCTGTCTAAATCACTAATATTACTGGAGAAACACATCTATGGATTGACACTTGGATTGGCTTAATCGAAACATGTCTATTTTAACCTACAAATTTATTATTATAATTGATAACACTCAGTTCAAACTATGATTAGTTTTTTAGTTGTTGCAACATTATCTTGAGGATTGGTCGTGTAGTTGTTTTTTTTTTTTGTGTGTGTTGTGACATCGTACCATTGTACGATATTGGACAAGATCATCAGTACATTTAAGTCCACCAAATCTCTGCACTGCATGATTTTTTTCTATATGTCTGTGTTGCACCTTTTCGGAGTGGCGTCAAAAATGTGTCGGCTTTTCTTTTTTTTTTCTTTTTTTAAACACGTTTAACCTAAGGCAAGGTTTCTCATCATAAACCTTACCATCTGTCTGTCATTCTTTGAAGAGCACCTGTATTCGATTTCCATAAACGCACAGCTTTCAGTGTACCGTACGTGTCCTCACTTTAACAAAATGTGAAAGAAATAACAATTGACACTTTTTTGCAACACCCACATTTTAACACACCGGCTCGCTCACACTCGCCTTAGTCATGCTTTGTCGGAAAAAAAAAGTTACTTGGCATGGTTTCAATTCACTTGACAGTATACTCTCCTGAGAAAGTGTTTCATTCATAGAACCGTAGTTACATATCGTCACCTTATATAACTTTCGTTTTATGTGAAAACCAGGGTTATTATAGTTATGATTTTTTCATTTTACTTTAGTTTTAGTTAGTTTTTAAAGCGGGTTTGCTAGTTTTTATTTATTTTTTATTTTGGTGAAAATATTTAGTTTAAAGGTAGGGGAAGTGATTTCACTTTTGTCAGATATCACCCATTTTTTTGCTCTATTATAAGGTGTGCAGACCATATATGGAGTTTCCCTAATAAAAGTTCCCCAGGTGGAGGTTGTATTCTCCTCCATTCAGGATCGAGCAGCAGGTTCACAATCACAATCACATAGTGTAGCTACTCTTGGGGGCCCCTAGTGCACCAGGCTGGTACTACACCATGAATTTCAAATCACTTAGCTACCTTAAGTTTAGTTATAGTTTTATTTTTTTATTTTTTTCTGTGCTTTAGTTGTCAGGTATAGGATTAAAACATGTGCCAAAGTAGGAAAAGGTTGATATTCAACCCCTGCTTTGAGTTTCTTAGTAGATGTTTGATTGCAACACAATTTTTACCCCCAGTGTTTATGGATCTCAGTAGTGGATAGAAGATCTAGAAGCATCTCCTCCTCATGCTGGTCACCAAAACATTTTGCATTTAAAAGCTTTATAAAAACTAAAACTAAGGGTATTTGGGGCATAATTTCAGTTAGTTTTAGTTAGTTTTCTGAACCCACATTATAGTTTTAGTTTAGTTATCGTTTTTTTGCATTCATTTTTAGTTTTTATTAGTTTCAGTTAACTCAAATGTTTTTTTGAATTTTAGTTTTCGTTTTAGTTAGTTTTAGTTAACTATTATAACCCTGGTGAGAACACACTTTGTTCATTAGAACGTACGGTTATGAGGAGCCAAGTCTTTGACCTATTTTTTTTTTCTCCACAAAGCATGACTTTTCCACACGTGCCGTCCTGTGACTGTGTGACGTAACTCTTACCATCCTTCCCCAGGGTGCCGCGGGTAAGAAGCCATCCTCGGCCAAAGGCGCCAAGGACGAGGAAGACAAGACCGGACCCATCTTTGTCCTCATACCCAACGCCAAGGAACAGAGGCTCAAAGAGGAGAAGCAACTGAAGGTACTGGAAATCTGGCCTTGGCTTATAATACCTGTGGTGGAATATACTGTAGGCCTGATTCACTGACAGGTCTCATGGTCAGAGTGAACATATTCAGTGTTGCCAACTTGGCGGATTTGTCACTACGTTTAGCTTTTTTTCCAGCTAAATATAGTGACAAGTATATATCAAAATAGATATATATAAATAGATATATAGCTATTTTCTTGTTGCATTTTTCTCCTCTACATTGCTTCTACTTTGATGCTGCAGCTGTTTCCCTGCAGACAGACACTTGCTTCGTCCTGCAGACGGTCCAGAACTTTGTTAACAACATCATGAAAACCAAAACATTTCGTCTGGCTCTGGACAGGCGTGGCTAATGTCTGAGGGGGAGGGACGGAGGGAGGGTGGGAGGTTGTATGTGTTGTGGGACAGATGTTCTTAACCCGTCTGATGTTCTCAATGTCCAGATCTTAAAGTGGAATTTCCAGACGCCTCGCGATGAGTACCTGGAACAACTCAAGGCCCAGATGACCACCTGCTTCGCCAAGTGGATTCTGGACGAACTGTTCCACTTTGACTTCCAGAGACATGTCAAGGCCATCGGAGTCATGATGGAGGTACACCGCTGTGCTTATTGTGGCGTTGATGGTGGGTGCGTGCTTGCGTGCTTGCGTGTGTGGACTAGAGATCGACCGATCAGACTTTTAGCACAAGCACGCACGCACTGCCTGTGCATATTAACGTTTACACTGTCCAGTGTCCACATCTACACAACGACACTGTTTCTTTTCAATTCCATGCATCATATACCGTCTCTCTCTCTGCCTGTGGGTGTGACTGTGCGTAGTAGTAGTAATACTAATAATAATAATACAATATTTGTATAGCACCTTTCATGGCAAAATACAAACATTTACATTACAACGACCCCAATGAACCCTATAAAACAACTCTTGCAGTGTTTTTTTTAATTCCAAGGACATGATTTAGGCTACGCAGACCCGGCCCCATGTATTGCCTGTTCTCTTTCTGTGACCCTCAATTTATATTGTGAAACCAATATTCATGATATACAACTCTGATTGTGTACATCTCTAACAGCTCCATTTGGTTCCATTTGGAGTTACACACCCAAGGCTCCATTTAGTTCCTATAACTATACTCAACAAAAACATAAATTTCATCAATTACTCCCCATTACTGCTGCATTACCTCCCTGTTCATGTTCATACTCTTTTGTAGTCATTTCATGTTACTCACTACGATTACAATTCCTCTTATATCCAAAAGTTGCGGTGCCTGTGACGAAATATGGAAAGTGTTGCAAAGTGTCCAAAAAATACATTCCATTCTTCCAATTTTGAGTGAGCACCACTTGCCAGTGTATGAAGGCTGCACAATGGCGCAAAGTCTAGGCGTGGGGCCTCAGGTCTAGTAAATATAAATAATCGGCTGCTCTTTTTCGATTATTTTTATTTTATTTTATACCAACTATTAATAAAATCATGAATGTCGAATTTGATAATCGGCCGCGATCGATAATCGGTCTATCACTAGTGTGGACCTGGGACAGGTGCTAAAGTTAGTTCGATTATGATTAAAAATTGACCCACTTGTGTGTACCATTGTGTTTGGTGTTTTTTCGACAGAGGCTGGAGTGTGAGAGCGACGCCACCATCAGCTGTCTGGACCTCATCCTGAAGTGGTTCACCCTGAGGTTCTTTGACACCAACACCACAGTGCTGATGAAGGTTCTAGAATACCTCAAGCTGCTGTTCACCATGCTGAGCAGAGAGGGTTACCACATGAGCGAGTACGAAGCCAACTCCTTCGTGCCCTACCTCATACTCAAGGTTAGCCAATAATCCCTTTTCTCCATTTTTTTTTTTTTGGGGGGGGGGGGGGGGGGGGGGGGGTTCTAAGTAGTAATCCAATGTACAATACTATGTAACGACCCACATGTCGGTTTGTCCGTGTATCATCATCGCAAACATTTTTAACTCAAATATTTGCTTCTGGGGGATCCCTAGAACAACATGTTTTCAGATAGGGGTCTGCAGTCAAACTCTGGGGGTCCTTTTGCATCAAATATGTTGATCATCACCGACATAAACATAGATCTAGTTTTGGGAGGTAGAATCTGAAGTCCAAAACTAGAATCTAGCGTCAGAAACTAGTCTACAACCTAGAGTCGAAGCCTAGAGTTGGAAGTTTTTGAATGTATTGTCGATCATGGCTCTGTGCAGTACCTCATATGACCAACAGGCCAACTAACTTTCAATAAAAAGCCAAGTAGTTCTATAGCAGGGGTGCCCAAAAGGTAGATGGTGAACTACCAGTAGATCACACAGGCCATGCAGGTAGATCACATGACAGTCCCCCCAGCACTTGGACTCTTATAGATCTGTAACTCTTGAGAGCGTTAAAATGAAACCAAATGGACCCTCACAGTGTCCTTTTGATGTTTTCAAACGCCATTAATAGCATATACAGGAAAACCTTCCAATTCTCCCCCTATAGTTGTCATTATAAGTGCATTATCTTTAAACACTAGAACAGTAAGTAACACCATCACCAACTATTTCCAAGCTCAAACTTTCTAGGGGGCTTTGAAATGGATTTTCAGTCATGGAACCATTCACATTTTTGATGTGTAGATCTTGTTGAGCCGCTCATTTTGAAAGTAGCTCTCAACACTTCAAAAAACTCTGAACTAAGCAAGTCTTATCTTAAATCTAGACTTTAAGTATGATTGCTCTTGTTTTAAGAAGGATATACTAACCAAGAGCAAGTTGTATAAGATTATCAACCTCCTTCTTAGAACAAGAGCAGTCATACTTAAAGTCTAGATTTAAGATTACAAGACTTGCTTAGTTCAGAGTTTGCAGTGAAGTCAAAATTGTGGGCACCCCTGTTCTATAGAATGGGCTCTCAACTATTCTCTTCTTCCTTCCTCTCTTTCGTTTCTCCCTTGCCTTCTCTCCTCCGTGGTTGTCCAGGTGGGGGAGTCCAAGGACGTGGTTCGTAAGGACGTGCGGGCCATCCTCGGCATGATCTGTAAAGTCCACCCGGCCTCCAAGCTCTTCCCTTTCCTCATGGAGGGAACCAAGTCCAAGAACTCTAAACAGAGAGCTGGTAATGACAAACATGTAGTTGTCTACAGAAGACAACTGGTTATACTGGTATGTTTACCAATACCGAATGTTGTCCATCTCACGTTGTCTTTCCTTCTATTCCTCGATGTCCCTTCATACCAGAATGTCTGGAGGAGTTGGGGTGTCTGATCGAGGGCTATGGGATGAACGTGTGCCAGCCGACACCGGCCAAGGCCTTGAAGGAGATCGCCGTTCACATCGGAGACAGAGACACGTCGGTCCGCAACGCCGCCCTCAACACCGTGGTGGCCGTTTACAACGTGTGTGGAGACCAGGTCTACAAACTCATAGGAAACGTAAGTAACACGTTCTCTGCTCTAGTAACACGATGGCAGGAGGATTCCTTACAAAAAATGGCGAGTGTATAGCAGACGGGTTGTTGGTCATGCTACTCAATAAAGCTATTTGTTTTCAATATGAAGACGCTAATTAGGCGATTTTCTGAGACCATTTTAACACGTGTTCTTATGGGGTGACGGGAGCAATATAGTCTAATATAGTCTCCTCCGACCTGATACAGCCTTGAACAGGCTATATACTACTGTATAGCCATTAGATCTGGGGCGGTATGGGATTTTTAATACCATGGTAATTGGGGACCCCCATACCACTGGTATGGCGGTAATGCAGTTTTCTGACCCCTCAATGTCGCAAAAAAAGTAACAAACAAAAAGTCGAAAATATTATTTTCTATTTTACCACGGTAATGAAGCCCATACCACGGTATGCGTTACATACCGGAGGTATGACGATATTGCAATTATTGCCCCCAGCCCTAGTAGCCATATATATATATATATATATATATATATATATATATATATATACTTGCATTTTCAACTCTTATCCCAATTTTGTCATAGTTAAAATGAGAAAAAGTTGATATTGGCATGATACTCTCAATTTAATAACTCTTCCATTCACCTCCAGCTATCGGAGAAAGAAATGAGTATGCTGGAGGAGAGGATCAAACGCTCGGCCAAGAAGACCCAGCCTGCCCCTCCCAAGCAGAGCGTGGAGAGGAACCAGCGCGAACACCCGTCCAACCCCACCGCCACCTTCCTCCGCAAGCCTGCCCAGGGCTCCCAGGAGGACCCCAATAAGCTCAAGTAATTTAACAACCCAACTAGGCAGTGTTTAGTGTTCTGCCTTTACCAGAGTCCCGGGCACAGACGAAATGCCTTTGAAGCTCTGCTGTACATCAAAATGTACTTCTTCTGTCTATAAAAAAATTGTTTTTCTTCTCCCACACTTCAATGTTTTCAAATCTAACATTCCCTACTACTACTACCATAAGCATGTCTTGTCCATTTCTGTCAACCAACACTCACCTCTTTTATGTGACTGTTGTTCGTTTATCCACTGTGCCGTGTTTTTAAAGAGTTGTAGATTCAGACCATTAATCCTCTCGACCCCTTTCTGAAATCACCGTTCTGACATTCTTCTCCTTTTTTTTATTACTGAATTCATTGTGTACGGTTACTTTCCCAGACGTGTTAAAGGAGAATTCGACCCATTTTCAACATTTTTTCTGAGAGCGTACAAATGCAACCAAATGAACCCTAACACTATCCATTTGTACGCTCTCAGAAAAAAGAAGCGTCTAAAGAAATCCATTAACATGGTGAAAATACATCTTGATGATGTCATCAAGATGTTTCACCATGTTAGTGGCTTTCTTCAGACCTTCATTTCTTGGGAACACAGAATGGGGGAACTATTCATCATATCCACCCAGAACTAGGGTATAGCACTAGGGTATACTAATGACATATTAGAATGTTGAAAATGGGTGGACTTCCCTTAGAGTGTACACAGCCTTTTCCAATGAAAACTTACCGGAAAAATGTACTCCTCTGAACCGTTCAGAAAGGAAACATGTCTGTGAAACCAACCCCCTATGTCTGTAATCAGTTCTATTCTAACTGATTGCCTTTTTGTCTGTCTGTCTTTCTGGGGCGGCCAAGCAGCAGTCTGTCTGTCTCTTTCCTTGGCTGCCAGACAAGCGGTCCGGCTGCCTGTCTTTTCTTCTGCTTGCCTTTGCCTGTCTTGTCTCTTAACCCTTCATCTCTCTCCTGTATGATTCCTCCTTTCTCCTCCTCCTCTTCTGCCTGCCGTTCTTCTTTGGATCAGAATAATGTATCGCACGTATAGGATGTGAGTACTACTACCTCCTCATATGGCCTTCCACCCGTCTCCTCTGTTCCTCCGGTTGGAACATCACTGTATGCTGACTTTGAATGCGATCTAACACTGTATGCATCACTCATATAAGTGTCCCTAAAAAAACAAACAAACAAAAAACCTAATACGAGTGACATTTGAATTGTAGCCCGAGTGTGAAATACGTTTCATTGAAGAGGGGGAAGGTTCCATTTAGTTTTTACACTAAGTAAAGCAAACTAGCTTAACTCTATCCCAGCCATAGACTAGTTTGGACGAGTTAGCCCCGCCCGCCCCCAAAACAAAATGGCCGCTTTTTTTTAAGTAAAAAAAAATGTTATCTGTGAAAGTGTTAACAAACCACTTAACAAATTGTGACAGTTAAAAACCTTTCCCCCTGTAACGTAATGGACTGATATTCAAATTGTCCTCGTGAATTTGATCCCTTCCTCCACAACCCCCCTAACCTACACTGGATGGATGGATGTTTTCATGTGCTTCTGTCGTCGCGTTAAGTCTTTGCTCCGCAATCTGTGGCTAGAATGTATGGTTGGATATCCGTCCCCCAGACACGAGTAATCACAACTGCTCAACATTTCCTAAGAGATGCCTTGACTCTTTGATATCTGATCTTGGTAATGTTTTGCTCGTGGTTCCTTTTTATCACGCGATGGTCTGCAAAGGTTTATTTTAAGAGAAGTTACTAATGGTTACTGCGGTTCTGTCAATTCCCCGGTGACTGACCATCTAAAGGGAACAAACATTCCAAGTGTCAGGTGTTCGATAACTAAGGCATACTTTATTAAATGTTGCTTCACTGATCAGCTCCAGTCCTGAGAAACAACAAATTGGATTATAGACAAGCAGGCCCCAAGTCTGAAGATCTATTCGGATATGTTTCCTTCCTAATGATGATCTTTAGCCAATAAGGATGATAATGTCGACCTATGGACCCTCAACTGGATCTTTGTTAGACAAAGAACCACAAAATCCACATGTAGACTGAGAATGTTGGAAGTTTCAATATCCTCAACCATGGTGTAGATCAGTGGTTCCCAAAGTGGAGTGGGGAGCACTAGCTCCAGTCGGTCACCAGCTAAATTAGTTAATTTAACTTCTTTTATTTATTATAAACGTTGGTATCCCACTGATTAGAAATGCCATTAAATAGGGGGACTCAGATTCTCGGCCCGCTTGAGATTTAGAGCCATAAAAGTCTTCTCTTATCGAGGACCAGTGGTGGACAGATTACTCGACTCCAGTACTTAAGTAAGAGTAAAAGTACAAGCTGGTAACTTTACTCAGTTACAAGTAAAAAGTACTCTGTGAGAATGTTACTTGGGTAAAAGTAAAAAAGTACTTTTTTTAGTTGTACTCAAATATTAGTGGTAAAATATTAGTAGTAAAAGTAAAATATGTTTATAATAAGTAAATATGTAAAGTAAAAAAAAGTAAGTAAAAAAACATACAAATTAAGCTGGTACTAACCTTTATTGCTGCATTTAACATGTTCCTAAATATCAGAAATTGTTAAAATAAACATGGGCAACTGTTCCACGGGTCGGACGGGGTGCTCTGCACAATCAGGCCAACCAATGAGACCCATGAGCCATTTTTCATCGGGGCCAAGCCTTCCTGTTACGGGCCTGTGGATAAGTATCCAGAAATTTGTTAAAACAACATTAAATTCATCATTTGTTACTTTTACTTAAACGGCCTTCCTAGAAATGTAACTGAGTAAAAGTACAAATCCTTGTCTTGGAAATTCACTCAAGTTAAAAGTAAGAGTAAAAGTATCAAACAAATATAACACCCAAGTAAAGTACAAATCCTTAGAATCTGTACTTAAGTGCATTACTTTAGTAAATTGACTTGAGTAATGTCCACCACTGTCGAGGACCTTGGCATATATTTTATAAAACGGTGGTCCGTGGGTTAATAAGTATCATTTTTGGGGGGTCCTTGACATGAAAACATTTGGGAACCACTGTGGGTAGAAGATGACAAACGGACTGGACAGGACTGGAGCCGAATCGAACGAAAGACGAATGTTCTCTGCATTGACACCCTTCCCTCCTCCTCCTCCTCCAGCCAAGCGCGTCAGAACGCCGAGCACCGGGAGTCGTCTCACCCCGCCATCCCCCGCGAGTTCCAGTTGGACCTGGACATGATCGAGACGGACCACTGCGGGGTCAGTGAGCTGCCGGACCTGGTGCAGCACAAACTGGACGAGCTGCTGGAGCCCATCATGATCCCAGAGCCCAAGTTAGTATGGAAACACACACACACACACACACCAGTGTTGTTTTTGTCGACTAAGACTGAGACTAAAGACTTGAGGCCTAGATTTTCGTCACCGCTAAACCCCTTATCCCCTAACTTCTTTGCCTTTTTAAACCATTAAAAAAAAATTAAAAAATCATTTTTCAATAGTTCAAATGGCCAGCCTACATGCCCACAACGTGTCAATAGATTGGCACATTGTACTATTCCCAAAAGTGTTTAAAAATAGTGAAAAAGGGATGAGTGGTTTAGGATAAGGGGTTTAGCATGTAACAAATATGGAGCCCTAAGTCGACTAAAGACTAAATCAAAATATCCTCAAAGACAACAACACTGGCACACCCAGGTGCGCGCGCGCGCGCGCACACACACACAGGCCTGTTTACGATGATGGCGTTTTACTTGACGATTAATAGGACAAATAATGTTTTAGTTGTTGTCTATTCAAATATATTCATAACATGGAAATGATTATGGCAATTATTCAAAAGGTTTTTTTGTGATTATGTCAAAGTCAGATTGGGTTAATGTAATAATGGAACTTTCAGTAAGCCCCTCTCGAAACTGCTATGGTCTAATCATAGCATAACCCTAAAATAAATGGCACACATATTTTTTCCACTCCATACGGCAGGCCGGATTTTGAAGGTCTGGTCACATTAAAAAAACGGTATTTAATGTGTAATGTCCAGGATATTCACATTGGAATGAATGGACATCTCTGGAAAGTGTCCAACCACTGGGTAGAGGGCGAGGGCTTTCTTCAAGGTCTATTGTGACCAGGGGGGCTATGCGCAAAACATGATGAAACAAATGCTCCGGCGATGCAGCATTTCCAGTTATAGCTTTGTTCCCCAGCGTTGACCAGAGCTGTATCTCCGTGTGTTTTCAGGATGCGTTCGGTCTCGCCGCACTTTGACGAACTGCACAACAGCACAGCCTCCACCATCAACTTTGTGATCTCGCAGGTGGCCAGCGGGGACATCAACACCAGCGTACAAGCTCTGGCACAGGTACTGATTAGTTGGCACTCCACCCACGCACAATACTCCCAAGTGAAGTAGAGAACGCACGTACAGTAAGACAGTGGTGCCCACACTTTTTTGACTTGAGAGCTACTTTCACAATGACCAGCTCAACAAGATCTACGCATCAAAAATGTTTAGCTATTTTTTTCTTTAAACCGCTGTGCTCAGACAATGTCTGTTGAAAGTCAACTCAAAACAAAACATAAGCGTCGCACACAGCAACTGCAAGTGTACTCTCTTGCACTGCAAGTGTGGTCTCTTCTTCTCATTTCATAGGTTTTATATACTCAACAAAAATATAAGCGCAACACTTTTGTTTTTGCTCTCATTTTTCTGGACTTAAAGACCTAAAATTCATACCAGATATACAATATGACCATTTCTCTCAAACACTGTTCACAAATCTGCCTAATTTGTGATATTGAGCACTTTTGCTTTAAGATAATCCATCCCACCTCACAGGTGTGCCACATCAAGATGCAGATATGACATCATGGTTATTGCACAGGTGTACCTTAGACTGTCCACAACAAAAGGCCACCCTGAAATGTGCAATTTTTCTTTGACTTATTGGGGCTATGGAACTCCGAACCAGTCAGTATCTGGTGTGACCACCATTTGCCTCATGCATAGAGTTTATCAGATTGTCAATTGTGGCCGGTGGAATGTTGGTCCACACCTCTTCAATGGCTATGTGAAGTTGTTGGATATTAGTGGGAACTGGTACGCACAGTCGAAATGGTAATACTGTGGTAATAATGTGTTATTACCATTTTGACAGTGTGTACCAGTTCCCACTAATATCCAGCAACTTCACATAGCCATTGAAGAGGTGTGGACCAACATTCCACCGGCCACAATTGACAATCTGATAAACTCTATGCGAAGAAGATGTGTTGCACTGCATGAGGCAAATGGTGGTCACACCAGATACTGACTGGTTCGGAGTCCCATACCCCCAATAAGGCAAAGAAAAATTGCACATTTCAGGGTGGCCTTTTGTTGTGGACAGTCTAAGGTACACCTGTGCACTAACCATGATGTCACATCTGCATCTTGATGTGGCACACCTGTGAGGTGGGATGGATTATCTTAACAAAGCAGAAGTGCTCAATATCACACATCTAGGCAGATTTGTGAACAGTGTTTGAGAGAAATGGTTATATTGTATATCTGGAATGAATTTTAGGTCTTTAAGTCCATCCCCTGAAAAATGGGAGCAAAAACAAAAGTGTTGCGTTTATATTTTTGTTGTATAGTTCTTGAGTCTTGCATGCAGATAAATGCGATCGTTTTCTGATGAACTCATGTCTGAGGCCACTTGTTCCCTCCCCCCACGCCGTTGTTTTCCCACATTAGCTCAAGGTCAACTTTATTGTCCACAAGGGAAACTTGTCTTAGGCTAACACCCCTGCTTCAGCCACACATGAAACATAAATGACACACAGAACACAAAACAGAGGAAGACAACATTACACAGTGCACACAGTGTGAATAATCTGACGTCTTAAATCACTACTGTTTCAGAGCCTCATTCAACATTTTAGTTGAGGCTGCGGCACAAATGATTTTTTAAATCTGGTGTACATCCACTTTGGTTCTTTGTACTTTGGTTCTCCCTGAGGGCAGGAGTACAAACTCTGCATTTAAAAAAACATGGGTATAATCAGACAATTTTTGGGCCTGTTTTAGTGTGGCCTGCTCATAAATAGACTGCAGGGACGGGAGTTATCTAATTCAGGGGTTTTCAACCTTTTTCATCCCAGGGCCCACCATTTATTCAGCATTTGAGCCACGGACCACCAATTGAGGATATTTTTAGCCCCGCAGAGCACCAAACTAAAGCTTTCTTTTGTTGCTGTCCATGACCATTAATCTTCTAGTTGTGTAGACTTGGACTAATTCGCATGATGGATATTTTAACTCTTGAGAGTGTAAAAATGACACCAAATGGACCCGCCAGGGTCCATTTGTTTTCATTTTTACATTCTCAAGAGTTCTATTTGGTTAAACAACTTAGCTGGGGACCACCTGGAACCCTCTCAAGGACCACTGGTGGTCCCCGGACCACCCCTGGTCTAACCTCTATGATCTTCCCTGCAGTTTGCACCAATCTGAACATTTTGGACCTCAGTTGCACTGAGATGTTCCCGAACCAAGCTGTAATGCCAAATCTGACCAGGCTTTCTAGGACTGCCCGATGGAACACCAACATAATTGTTTTTTCTTTTTTTTTAGATCGACGAAGTGCTGCGCCAGGAGGACAAGGCGGAGGTCATGTCGGGTCACATTGACCAGTTCCTCATCGCCACCTTCATGCAGCTGAGGCTCATCTACAACACGCACATGGCCGACGAGCGGCTCGACAAGAAGGACATCTTCAAGCTCTACAGCTGCATCATAGGAAACATGCTGTCTGTGAGTACAAACCATGTCCATTTGTCCTTGACATGTTTGAGAACCACTTTGGCTATGGATGGAAGGACGGTTTTGTGGATGTAAGGGAGATTTGTGCTGTTCAAATATTTCACAATCTTTTTTTTTTTTAACTTGAGTTTCCGATTGATCCGAAAGAACTTAGTTAAAGGGAAAAAAAAGAGACTGATGAACCATTAATACCATGTTACCTGAGGTGACAAGTTAAAGTGTCTTTGTAAAGCAACTATTCTTTGATTCCTTTTCATCACAAACTAGCTGTCCCATTGGTATTTAGCTTTTCGTTGTCAGGTTGTGGTAACTGACAAAAAACAAAATAAAAACTCACTCACTCGCTCACATTGTCCATCCCCTCAGCTGTTCTGGATGGAGTCCCTGGCCAAAGAGGCGTCCATGGGCGTCCTGAAGGACCTGATGCACGGTCTGATCACCCTGATGTTGGACGGCAGGGTGGAGGACATCGAGGACGGCCAGCAGCTGATCAGATCCGTCAACCTGCTGGTCGTCAGGGTGCTGGAGAAGTCGGACCAGACTAACATACTCAGGTAAGCGGCTATAGACCTGAGCAGTGACGTCACCGCCCCTGTTCCAGAAGTAGATTCCCCATTCATTTTTCTTTTTTTTTTATATAAAGACGATTACGCCGCGGACAAAGTCAACTCGGGTCGTGATGAATCATGATGACACATGCAATCTTTTTGTACAATCAAATAATTTCTAAGATGAAAAACTAAACAAAAAGTGTTGTATCCTGCTGTTTTCTACTTTTTGATAATTAGATAGATGTTGCATGATGATATTGTGTGTGTTGTCATGATTTGTCACGACCCGAGTTGTTTTTTAGCACTTGAACACATTAATATTACCCAAAGGGTGCACAATAAACAAGTCTTTTTGCTCTTCCTACGCAGTGCTCTGCTGGTGTTGCTGCAGGACAGTTTAATCACTACAGCTGGCTCCCCCATGTTCTCTGAACTGGTCATGAAGGTAGGCATTTTTTTTTGCCAGTGACAGCTGCCAAAATGTTGAATTCCCAACCAACAAATGAGCTCTATTTCTCTCTCTCTTTCCTTCGCCACAGTGTCTGTGGAGGATGATCCGGTTTCTTCCAGAGACGATCAACAGCATCAATCTGGATCGCATCCTGCTGGACGTCCATAATTTCATGAAGGTCTTCCCGAAGGAGAAGCTGAAGCAGCTGAAGAGCGACGTCCCTCACCGGACCCTGAAGACACTGCTGCACACGCTCTGCAAGCTCACGGGCGCTAAGGTACCACCGGATATACTGTATACACGCTGCAGTTGTCTCATATCACGGAGCTAATGCTAAAGGAGAATTATTCCACCCCAAAAGGCTTTCTTAACTTTTATTTGCAGATTAATACTACCTGGAAATGATATTCCATTAAAAACTGTTTCTGATAATAATTTAATTGAGAAATTGGCAATTAAAGGGGAATTCCACCCATTTCCCAAAAAATCCTGAGAGGGTACAAATGGAACGGTTCACATTTGTACCCTCAGGATTTCTCAGGGGTCTGAAGGAAATATCTTTAACATGGTGAAATACATCTTGATGATGTCATCAGATGTATTTCACCATGTTAATGATTTTTTCAGACCTCCATTTCTAGGAAATACAGAATTGGGGGAACTTTTTTATCCTGTCCACAGAACATCTCTAAGGTATATTAATATTCCCGGCCTGAAAGGGTTAATTCCCTTTTAACAAGATAATTTGCAACATCTAGTTGATCCAGTTCTACCTTGTAGACAGTGCCGTTAATATTTAAAATGATTTAATTTAAAAAACCATTGGCATCATAATTATTATTACTGAGGGATCATTGCTTTGTTCTTCTTCTTTGTTTTTAGATTCTCGATCACATGTCGATGATCGAAAACCGCAACGAGTCTGAGTTGGAGGCCCACCTGAGGCGGGTGGTCAAACACTCTGGAAACCTCTCTGGACTCAAGAGTGACAGAGGAAACGAGAAGTCAGGCCAACGCACGGTGAGGAACAGGGTTATTATAGTTATCAATTTTTCATTTTAGTTTAGTTTTAGTTAGTTTTAACATTTTATTTCCTAATTCAGTTGTTCAGTAGTTTTAGTTAGTTTTTAGAGTGGGTTTGCTAGTTTTTATTTTGGTGAAAATATTTAGTTTTATTTAGTTTTAGTTATAGTTTTAGTTATTTAATTTTTTCTCTGCTTTGGTTGTCAGGTATAGGATTAAAAAATGTGCCAAAGTACAGGAAACGGTTGGTATTCAACCCTTGCTTTGAGTTTCTTAGTAGATTGGATGATTGCACTCTCCCACAAGAACACAATTTTTACCCCCAGTGTTATGGAACTCAGTAGTGGATAGAAGATCTAGAAGCATCTCCTCCTCATGCTGGTCACCAAAACATTTTGGATTTAAAAGCTTTATAAAAACTAAAACTAAGGGTATTTGGGGTATAATTTCAGTTAGTTTTAGTTAGTTTTCTGAACCCACATTACAGTTTTAGTTTAGTTATCGTTTTTTGCATTCATTTTTAGCTTTTAGTAGGTTCAGTTAACTCAAAATTGTTTTGATTTTTTTTTTTTTTTTTTAATTTTAAGTTAGTTTTAGTTAACTATTTTAACCCTGGTACCCTGGAGTATCAACAGTACACAACACACAACACGGACACACGGCAAAGAGTTGTCTGTCGATTTTGTAAACTGTAAAATTGTGCTTTTATTTCATGCAGGATGAGAAGATGTCCAAGGCTAAGGTCAGCGACATCCTGTCAGAGATCTTTAAGAAGATTGGCTCTAAAGAGAACACCAAAGAGGTCTGTCTGTGTGTCTTAATTATTATTAGCCGTGGCGGCCATGTTCCCCTTCCACCCATCCAAGCACCATTCATTCAAACACAAAACACATAGGGCTCCATTTTCGTTACCTGGTTAAACCCTTTATCCCTTAACTTCTTTGCCTTTTTTAAACTATTAAAAATATATTTTTTTCAATAGTTTAAATGGCCAGTCGACAAGCTCACAATGTGTCAATAGATTGGCACGTTGAACTATTCCAAAAAGTTTTTCAAAATTGTTTAAAAAAAAAAAAAAAAAAAACATAGGGGTTTAGGATAAGGGGTTTAGATGGTAACGGAAATGGAGCCCATAGTGTCTATTAATTATAGTATATACTAAATAGCATATAATGAAATATATATATTTTAAATGTATATAGCTTGGTTCTAGGCTTGCTTATTATTGATATACATATGTTTGGAAATCTCTATGGACAGGCTAAACCAGGGGTGCCCACACTTTTTTGACTCTAGAGCTACTTTCAAAATGAGCGGCTCAACAAGATCTACATATCAAAAATGTGATTGTTCCACTACTGAAAATCCATTTCAAGGCCCCCTAGAAAGTTTGAGCTTTGAAATAGTGGAGATGGTGTTACTTACTGTTATAGTGTTTAAGCATAGTGCACTTATAATGAAAAATAAATTGGAAGGTTTTCTTGGAAAATGAAGAATAACGGTTAATGTGGACCTCAAAAACTGTTTTCAAATGTCAGTACTAGTAACATATACAAGTGTATGGACTCTTGAAAATTATGTAATTCAGATGTTAAAATATGATTTAACTCTTGAGAGCGGTAAAATGAAACCAAATGGACCCTTACGGGTCCATTTGGTTTCATTTTAACGCTCTCAAGAGTTAGAGATCTATAAGGGTCCTGCACAGCCTGTGTGACCTACTGGTAGATCACAATCTACCTTTTGGGCATCCCTGGGCTAAACCATTAGGGGAGTAAACATGTGAAACTCAGGCTTTGCAGTCAAAGTGTTAATGCATTAACCCTGACTTGTCTTGTCTCCCGTCTTCCCAGGGTCTGACGGAGCTGTACGAGTACAAACAGAAGTACTCTGACGCCGACCTGGAGCCCTTCCTCAGGAACACGTCGCAGTTCTTCCAGAGCTACGTGGAGCGAGGCCTCCGCATGATCGAGTCTGAGAGAGAGGGCAAGGGCCGCATCCAGACATCCACAGGTACGCCCCAGGGCTTGGCACTAACACTTGCCCGCTTGCCCGGGGCAAGTAAAAAAAAATGGTGGGGCAAGTGAAGACTGCTACCTGGTTGCCCGATCGGGCAAGTGCGCAACTTAGTGCACTATAACACAACACAAGGTAAATTTGTCTTGAAGGCAGTCATTGCACTCTGCCTCTGTGTCTTTCCCTGCTTTCTAGCTATCTCTACCTATCTCTCTCCCAGGTCCATTTGGTTCCAAACTATCGTTTTGCTGAGGTCAGGGACCACTGGGTCTGTGACCACTATGGGCTCATTAAGATGATGAATTTTAACTCTTGAGAGTGTAAAAATGAAACCAAATGGACCCGCAAGGGTCCATTTGGTTTCATTTTTACGTTCTCAAGAGTTACATCTGGTTAACCAACTTAGCTGGGGACCACCTGGAACCCTCTCAGGGACCACCTGTTGAAAACCCCTGGTTTAAAGCACCCAAATGGGAAGTAAAATTTACAATATATTTTTGGGGGGCAAGTGACCATGACCTGAGGGCAAGTAGAACCTGACTTGCACTTGCCCGATGGGCAAGTGCCTTGGAGACCTTAGTGTCAACCCCTGCACCCCCTGTACCGTGTTACCCGGGCCCAGAGGCTTCCCCACTGGCGTAATGGCGTGGGCGCGGAAGGCTCTGGCTTCACCCAATCGGAGGTGGATCTGGCTCGCCACGAACGCTGGCGAGCCAATCAGAGCGCGTTTCCGCACAAAACCAAATGACGCCAATCAGCAGAGACCCAGTTTGTAGTTTTTTCGAAGCTAGGCTAGCTAACACTGGTACTGGGGACTACAGACACTGCGTACTACCGGCGCCTGTGTTCTCTACGTGGCAATCAGCGCTGCTCTGCTTGGTTAGATTCTAACCAATAGGAGTTGAAATCCCATCCCTAGAAAGTCAAATCCCATCGCGAGCGAATCAGAACCCTGCCCGCAATTCCAGACTCGTATGCAAGCTTGCTTGTAATGAATGTGGGAAAGCCAGGCTAGTACTGTGCTGTACTGTAGTACTACCATTCTACCAGTTTGTAGATCTGATTTTTTTTTTTTTCAATAACTGAAACACCTATAAGAGTTGCATTGCAGAGGCTGCATTGATGTGTATGATTGAACTTTTTGTTATTATATAAAAAAAAAATGCTGTTTGCCCACATTTTTGTGGTCAAACAGCCTCGGTAAATAACACTATGGTTTTGTCTCTTCCAGTCATCCCTCAGCACGGCGTCGACTCCACCGTCCTGAACAGCGGCAACGGAGAGGAGCTGAAGCCTGCCGTCTACTACGAGAGACTGAAGATCCTCCGGCAGAGACAAGGCCTGGAGAACTCCAGGGTTGGTTGACGTTAGCTTTAAAGGAGAATTCCACACCAAAACACGTTGGCCATCAATCTACCTCATGATTCCTGTGACATGATACGTAATGTCCTTGATTTTTTTGTCACACAGCGATTAAAGTTCTCCGTACGGGGTACGGATTTCCGTACTGGGGAGGATTCCCCAGGGGCTTCATAAGATCCACGCCATTTGGCAAAAAATCTAAAAGGGGAGGGTTTGCCCACGGCCGCGATGTTAGTTAATGACGTGACCAAACGCAAAACCAAAACGGACCAATGACCATTATACTTGACTTGCAAGTCAAGTGATCTCCAAACTACAATGCATCATCCCCATAGGATCATCCCTAGGAAAATAGATTTGTGCGCTCCGCTCCGTGCAAGTCAAGCTGCACCGGTGCGGCTGGTAGGCTAATCAAGTGCATGTTGAGTGAGTGGCTGTGTAAATTGAAGAGTTGCGACATTGAAGGGTCAGAAACTGAGCGGTCGAGCTGCTCGATCTGAACTGTGACAAACATAGATGGCCGTCCCCATTGCTCAATAGAAGTCTATGTAGAGCAGACGCCATTAACGTTTCCAGGAAGTGAACGGAGATGTCATAACTTTCCGGGTCTGGCTCTACTCTATGGTCTGGCTCCGCTGGTGACTCAGCCTATCTGTCTGCTTTGTCTGTTGTTATTTTATATGTTTAATGTCGTTTTACGTGATTACCCGCTTTCTTTTTGTGGCAATATGAAGTTTAACGCCGGGATGACACTTTATTGCCTGGCCGTGTTATCACTCAGGCACTCAGACAAACCATGCGTGTCTGTTGTGTTTTGGATTCACTGGCCAAGTATTCAGAACTTTAGAACAGCGCGACGCGAAAATGGAATAAAATTAAGAAAAGAGAATCAAGAGGAGGAGTGCGAGCCAGATTAAGGAGACGTGGCAGCCGACATCCTTTGCCGGTAATAACGTTTTTAATGTTCGCTCTTTGAGCAACACGATGAATGAACTGGTCGCAAAAGTTAAATGCGACAAAGTATGATTAGTATCCATGTCCACTGTGAGCCGCATGAGAAGCTAACCACAGTGGGAACACTGATAGCGAACGGGTAGAGCCAGGGCTGGATCTAGACGGGGACAGGGGTGGGCAGTGTCCACCCAAATGCATATCTTGCCCACCAATGAAAGGTTATATCAGTGGTTTTCATCAGCGGTCCAGGGACCACCAGTGGTTGAGAGATGGGCCCCAACTAAATGTAGCCCAAGTCTACACAACTAGAGAATGTAGAAGATTAATGGTCATTTTAGTAGCCTATGTTTTCCCCCAAATCCACCCTGGAATTGTGGACAAAAGCAATCAAAAGCAAGCAAGAAATCTTTATAGTTTTGGGGTCTGTGGGGCTAAAATGTCCTCAAATGGTGGTCTGTGGCTCAAATGTCGAATAAATAGTCGGCCCTGGTGTCGAAAAGATTGAAAACCACTGCTTCATATGGGAGAAACTTTAGAGTTGCCCACCCTGCCTTTTTTCCAGCCCACCCTAGTAGGGCTGGCTAAATCCCGCCCTGGGTAGAGCTGCTGCTGCAAGAAAAACAGAAGATGTTGCTGACAATATAGCAAAAATAAATGTATTAGGCCTACATGTTATCAACAGGCCGGTTAATGAATTTCATATTGAATGATATTTAATTGAATGATTTATGTAGGCTATTGCCTCGCTATACAGATCATGTGAGCAAACTAACTGGGAAGTAAAATTTACTCCCCCCCCCCCCCCCCCCCCCCCCCCCCCGACTGAAATATTTTCCGTCTTTGGATTTTTTTCCGCTTTAATCCCTGATTTTTGTCACAAATGCCCCATTTTCTACATTTCACCCTTGAGGCCCCCGTCCCCATGACAACGTTGGGAACAGTTAACATGGCCGCAGGTTGTCTTTATTCTACTGCGGGTATTTCTGTAACTCCAAACTTTTTTTTTTTTCCACACTTCTGACTTCTAAAGCTCTTCTATGTCGCCGTCCACCTTATTGTCCCGTCCATGCTTAGTCCACGCAACAAAACATAATTCACTGTGAAGGGTTCCATAACAAATGGAATAGACTCGAATAGAGGTGTGGGTCATTGGTGGGTTTTTCCACCGTCTGTCACGTGGCGGTGACCAGCCAATCAGAATTAGTATCAGAAAGTATTGGCACAAGAAGTGTTTAGAAGAGAGTTTTTAGCGGTTTACTCCGTTGCTGCTGGCTCAAAGGTGCCCCATTGCCTCTACATTCTGTAGTATTTCCATTCAATAGCAAGTCTCTCTCTCTCTCTCTCTCTCTCCAGTTGCAGCAGCAGGGTCTGGGCGGTGGCGGCGGCGAGGACGAGCCGCTGCAGCAGCAGCAGCGTCCGCCCATCTCCTCGCTGCTCTCCAAGCCGTCCGTGGCCTCCTCCACGGACATGCTCCACAGCAAGCTGTCGCAGCTCAAGGAGTCGCGGGAGCTCTTCCACCAGGAGCACCACCACAACAACACGCACAGCCCGCCGCTCAGCGCGGCGCACGTGCGCTCCTCCTCGCCCTCGGCCAACCTGGACGACCTGAAGAAGCGTCTGGAGCGGATAAAGAGCAACAGGCAGTAGTAGTATTAGTGGTAGGTAGGTAGGCGCTGTGCTAAGGGGTGGGGTTGGGTGGGGAGGGACTCAAGTTCCCAGAATTCCTCCTTCCTCCTCCTCCTCCTAAACCCCTGGTGTTTAGTAAACAAAACAAAAAAAACACGGGATTGTATTTGTTTTATCGAAAAATTCTGTGTTTGCACTCGTTATTCTGCTAGTAGGAAGAGAAAAGAGGAAGGTTTGCGGGGAGGGGGGGGAAAAAACGCACTTGAACTGTAACACTCCCCCCCCCCCCCCAACCCCCTTCCTTCCTCTTGTGTTTAACAATACATTTCAATTTATAATCTCAACAACAAAAAAAGAAGAAACGTAAAAATGCCTGGCCTGACACACATAACCCTCTACCCACTACTACACACCTGTATCGGGTTCAGCTGTTATAATTATTATTATTATTAATAACGACAAAAACTAAATGTTACCTTGAGCTTGATGCTGAAGTTAAGTTCAACTATATCTACCATCATCTTCATGTCGTATTGTTTTTGAAAATGTGAAAAGTAAACTGTTAACTCAGGCAGACGTTCACACAAGGTAAAAAAAAAAGACTTGAATGAGTCTGAATCTGCTAGGGATTAATACTTGTATCGGAAGTTTTATTTACCGACTTTTTTCCCCCTCTTTACAGCTCTGTACAGTTTCACCTTTTATCAGGCGTTTCGGACCCGTGGTCCGCGATGTCCTAGTATAACCCCAAACCCACCCAAACCAACTACTACAGCGTAGCCGCTACGCAAAAAAAACTTGTCTTCGTTTGTGCTATAATACAAGAGACGCGGACTCTTGTTTTGTTTGTTTACTTTCTTTCTCTGTTAATTATCGTGGCACAATATATTTGTATATACTCAAGGTTGCTAACCACTTTAGCCATAAAGAAGCGCTTTCTTAGAGGTCGCCTTTCCATTGTCCGCGGAGCGTGGACCCTTTGGTCCACTCCCCACACATCTATCTGATAATTCTTGTGGTCTGGAAACCATGTTGGAATCTGATTTGCCCCATGTTTTTAGGCAGCCATGAGGCAGTCGGGTTGTTTGTCTATATGTATGTATATATATAATATGTATGTTTGTACGTACAAGTATGTGTGCTCCAGTTAATGGTTTGAAAATCAGATGTTTTTTTGGGAATTGCAGTCCTCATGGCGTGCCTGACAACTTGGTTTTTAGCTTAACTGTGGCTCCCCCTTGTGACTGAACACCGTCATAGACTTCATTTTTGTTTGTTCATTCCTTTGCGTTTGTTTGTTTGTTTGTTTTTATATCCACGTTTTCGTTTTTCGGTTCTTCCCAGAACTGTTTTTTTCTGTATAACTGTATTACATTCTTCTGTCGTGGATTGGACAGGTTATTGAGCTGGTTCATTAGTTGGTTCGTTCGTTCCTCCACTCATAGGAAGAATAACTCTTTTGAATGGAGTTCCATGATAAGCTGTGTTGGTCCCCGTTGGCTATAGAACTTAACGTTGTCTCTTCCGTGGTGTTTCACGCCACTATGCATCTTTCTGGCACAGCTGAGCTTGTATGTATTGGCCCGGACAACTGCGAGGGTTCAAACCCAACCGTTTGTACCCAGGTGTGGTCGAAAAATCTAAACTCAAGGTTGAGGGTTATTCGTTCTGTGTAAACAATTACCATGAGTTACTGTAGCAACTAACGCACTTGGAATGGACACTGGAGGAGTTTGAGACCTGCTTAAATGCATTGCGAAGTTGACAACCCCAACGGGTCCCACTCCCCCAGCTTCCCTTCTTCACTAGGCGCTAAAACCTCGTCTCGACAGGTCAGCCCAATCTTAAATGTCTCTCCGAGTGACTTGTCAAATTTATCTCGTTTTTTTGCCGACAGTCTGAATAATGTCTGCCGTTGCGGTGCATACCAATATGGGCCGTTTTTTTTGTTTTCATGTCGCTGGCAGGAAGCACACAGTTTGATTAAACTGGGCACAGAAATTTACAGCAGGCCCTTTTTTGGGGGGTTGTGTGTGGTTTCAAGCAGCCATACTCTCATTGTTGTATTATTATCTCTCATCTACTCTCTGTTGGGGCTCCCATTCAGGAATTCACACTAAAGCAGAGCCTTAGATGGACGAATCTTTAAGAGCCTGGAGAATAGACGGTTCTTTTAGGTCGTGTTGTGCGGACTGCTGTGTGGACTTAACTCTTCTTTAAAACTAAACTATTGGCTCCTTGAATTCACCAGGTGGGGGGGCGGCTGGGCATGAGGGCGACCCCAACGTCACTCGTAGTTAACTTTCGGGAACGTTCGTCGCGTTCGGCACTGGAATCTGAAATGACCAAACTCTTTGTCTCTGTATGGCTCTGGGCCAACTGAAGGAATTTTCACCACATTCTGTTCTCTCAACAGCATGGCATGAAGTAAAAGGATTGTTTTTATTTTTTGATGTAAATAAAGTTTGCATTACTAAAAAGCTGCTTAATGATTCGTTTTCATCTGAGGATGCCCCTGTTAAGCTTACTACTGAAGCTGAATGTTGAATGAAAGTGTGTGTGGGGGGGGAGTGGGGGCACTGTTTTTGTATTTAATTCAAATGCCAGTAGTGTTTACATTGTTGCTCTTCAGTTTTATGTGTATACCGTAATCCATAGTGGAAATGGCAATAAAGGCTGTTTTGTTTGGTTTTCTAACAAACTATCTCTGATCTCGTATAGTTTTCATTTGTTTTGTACGTAGCTTGATAATAAGAACACAAGTATTTGTCTCCAGTGAAATCTGGAATTGGTAGTTGAGTAATGACCATGAGACCTGCACTTTGTCTCAAACTTGACTCTAGTACTTTTCCACTGATGGGCAGTAACTTGTTACAAGTAGCTAAGCTACATAGCTTAACTACATTTTCCTGTAGCTTGTAGTGTAGCTTACTACAATTGTTCTGGGAATAGCTTGTAGTGAAGCTACACTACTTGTTTCGAGTAGCTTGTGGTGAAGCTACACTACTTGTTTTGAGTAACAAGGAAAGTAGCTTACTACATTTTCCCACCCACATTCTAGAATTCCACCCATATTTAATGGGTAGAAAACCTCTAATATACATCCCAAAACTTAGGCATAACACCACCCTATGTTCAAACCCATCACTAGATTATTTTTTTTATTTATTTATTTAGAATATTTTATTATTATTAGAAACTTGTACATTAAGTTGAGATGTATATCTATATAAATGCAGTGTTGATGTAACAAGCTACTTTTGTTGCCTAGCTTGTAGTGTAGCTTGCTACAATTTTCTGGGGATAGCTTGTAGTGTAGCTTAGCTACTTTTTTTTTTTTTTTTTTAGAGTAACAAGTAGTGAAGCTTACTACATTTTCCCAGTAACTTGCCCATCACTGTACTTTTCTGTCTGGCAATTTCTACCATATTAGTGATGCTAGGGTTCATGTGGTTAATTCACAATATTGTTGCCTAGCCTACACAGCTATAAAGCTCAGGCCACAGTCGTTATGTATCAGGCATGTACACCGCAATTGTGAGACATTTCAGTTGGAGACAGATGGATTAAAGAACAGTGGTTGTGTGTAAAATGGCTCATGACGACAAGTCACAATGACCAAACTGAGGCTTTAATGCGGCCCTAGTCACACAGTGTGGAACAATGAGGTATAACAAGCATTTATCAAATGAACGCATACATCTAAATCTTGTGTTTGTTTTTCTCCACTTTGTTTCAGAACAGAAATTGCAGCATCAAGTTATAGATATAAAAAACATCACAATAGCCAATAAACATTAACATTTTCTATGAGAAAATTAAACTCTAAAGAACATGAGAGTATATTGGCAGTATCTTTATAAAAAACAAAAACAAATACATCCACGATATAGCAGCAAACTCTTTGAGGAAAGAAGCAGACTTATTTGTTTTTTTTTTACAGGGATAGCAACTTGGTATAGCCTTATTTTTCTCATTACACTTGTGTGGGCAATCATACATATGGATAAATAAGTTAACTGAAAAACAAATGTCCCCATTGGCTTTACTCGTGCACCTCACTCGACACAAAAACACGTGGCATTAGTCAAGGCTGCATGTCGCACAGAAATTGCATTCACACAATATTAAACATGCAAAATCAAGAAGAAAAGGGGTAATCAAATTCAACATGTCTTTTTATCGCTGAAAATATGTATACTATTAGCCGAGGAGTCATTTCTAGCAGCTTATAATTTCAGGATGTGGCAGTCAAGTAGCTCTCCCTACATTTCTCACATTTTCTGTACCGCCCCTTAAACTGAGCACAACTGCAATGTCAAATTTTTCAATAATGTGCAAAAAAGAAAATTGTTTTGCAAGCCCTTTATAGCGTCACAGGACAAATTTGTGTGTTTTCTTATTTGTATCAATTCCCCTGTTTTTCAGGGGCACATATTGCTATTTTGTAAAAGATTTTTTTTTAATGGTGTTTTCCGTGCCATTGTCCTTTAGGCACCTCAATGTCTTCAGAACACAAGGGCCTTTAAAAAACTGCCCAAACACCAGTGTATAAAGCTAAGAGAAGCTTAAGTGTTGGTCAATAAATGAGGCAGTTTTCCTTAATTCCTGACAAAGTGATATATCGGATGTAGACGGATTTCCTTTGAAAGAGGCAAGTTGATGGTGTTTAGCAAGACGGACCTACTAGTATTTTCCTCTTTCTCAACCATGCTTAAACCCACAGAATCACAAGCAATATGAAAAAAGAGCCATAACTTTACACTTATGTAAATGCTGTTTTCACCTGAGCTTTCCAGAAAGGGTGGTCATTTTGTTTCTGTCGAATGACATACTCCCTTTAACTGTTGTGTGAATCAAAATGGCTGCAAGGGGAAGACATTATGACACTGTAACATCCTTTGACATTGTCAGAAACAAATAGGATAATACCTTTTAAAAAAAAAGGCGAATTCACACTTTTGGGGCACTATTTTGGGGAAATAGCATTATGTCTGCTCCCAAAAGGTAGTTGTATTTCCTTCAAACACTCCTAGCTATGTACAACCCACACCAAAGGCAGGGTAGTACTGTATCTAAACACAATAGCAGGTACAACCCAAGACAGGAAAACGGTTCTGAATTCTGTTTTTAAAAAAAATGTACAAACGGTCCCAAGTTTTGAAAGAATACATCTCCCAGTACTGGTCCCATGATTACTGAACTTCCTGAACATTCCGATGTTTGTATCCACTCATTATTGACTCACAGTGTCTCTCACTAACTCTCGCGTCCCAGTTGGTAACTGAAAGAATGGAAGATAACATGCAGACAGATCTGTCTCATTTCCAGTTTTGTTCATCCACTCTGATTGATTTAAAGACAGGCAGAGGACCACTCCTTAACTCTATGAGCATCCCACACATGTGTACAAACACGTTCATTGCGTGTATTAATGTCTGCGTTTGCGGGTCGCTAAAGAGGTACGCCCATCCGTCGAATCGGTCCAAGCTCTTTCTAATCCTTATTCTACCCTCAGAGAGCAACTCTGAGACACTGTCCGGGCATGTTGTTCTCAGATGTTGACGTCCCGCACGTCGGTGGGCGTGGCTGAGAGGTCGAGTCCGTCCCCATCACCCTCTCCATCTCCGATGCTCTTGGTTTCCGTGGTTACAGTGTGTGGTGGTTGTTGCTGCTGCTGCTGCTGCACTTGCCGGAGACTAGTTTCCAACAGTGACTCGATTTGCTCCTGACAAGCCCTGAGGCAATCCTAAGGACACGGAAGAGACAAACAAAAAGACGTGTTAAGTCAGAGTGTCTGTAGTCATTGGTTCGGTTTGAGTGACTGAGGCAGGGGTGTACTGGAGGGGGGACACTTCTCATATCTAAAATATTTTTGGGAGCAAAAGTAGGCTAGGCCTATGTTTGTTTTTGTTTTTGTCTTGTCATTTACTTTTATGGATACAATTAGGCGTTGTAAACAATCTTTCTCAATATGCTCTACTTGTTTTAATAGCGTGTCTGTGTGTGTTGCGCAGGTGCACACGAATGCAAGTGTGCATGCACGTGTCTTAAAGGGGAATTCCACTCATTTTCAATATTTTACTATGTCATTAATATACCTTAAAGATGTTGTGTGGACATGGTTAAAAAAGAGTTCCCCAATTCTGTGTCATTAGCATGGTGAAATAGCATTGGTTCACATTTGTACACTCTCAGAAAATAAAGAAAATGGGTGGAATTCCCCTTTAAGAGCCCCCCCCCCCCCCCCCCCCCCCCCACACACACACACACACACACACACACACAGTTCTAAAAGTCCCACTACAACACTGATTGGAGGTGTTTAGGGAGGTATGGATGGTCGAGGAATGCGGAATTGGAAATAAGGAGCACGGAAAAGTGAAAATCGATCGTGGTTGTATAGGGTGTACTGTGCTATTACAGGATAATGGGCAGTGATATTGGCATCACCTAATTTTAGTATAGTAATCTGTGCACACACTGCACATACATGGTCAGATGGGTTGACGACGCGCGGATCTACCTACCGGATCACTCCTGATGATCTGTGCCAGTCGCTCCGTTAGTTTCTGTGATGTCATGGTGCTGCCCACCATTCTAAGCTGTAAGCCCTCCACCGCGGCGGCCATGCTGCCCGCCGCAACCATGGAGGGAGGGTTGGCTATGAATTTAACATCTGAGGAGAAGAATAGCCAGAGATATAGATGATAAATTACATAATAGGAAACACAAGGCAGCACATACTGTAACAACAGGCAACATGTTTCAAGAGGTGCACATCTTTACCAGTGATGGGCAGTAACCTGTTATAAGTAGCTAAGCTACATAGCTTAACTACATTTTCTCATAGCTTGTAGTGTAGCTTACTACATTTGTTCTGGGAATAGCTTGTAGTGCAACTATACTACTTGTTTCGAGTAGCTTGTAGTGAAACTTCACTACTTGTTTTGAGTAGCTTGTAGTGAAGCTACACTACTTGTTTCAAGTAACGAGGAAAGTAGCTTACTACATTTTCCCACACACATTTTCGGATTCCGCTCATCTTTAATGGGTAGAAAACCTCTAATATACATCCCAAAACTTAGACATGCCACCATCCTATGTTCAAACCCGTCCCTAGATTTTTATTATGATTTTTATTTATATTATTTTATTATTATTATTTATAAACTTGCTACTTTTGTCGTGTAGCTTGTAGTGTAGCTTAGCTACATTTTTTCAAAAATAATAAGTAATGTAGCTTACTACATTTTCCCAGTAACTTGCTCATCACTGATCTTTACTTAGCAGAGATGACATTTGAGGTCCATTACGTACCGGTAGCGCACAAGGCCACAAAGGTCTGCGCGTGCTTCCTCAGGATAGTTCTGTGCTCTTTCTTGATTTGCAGCTGGGACAGGAAGTGGTCGATGAAGTCGAGGGGTGTCACCGCGGCCAAGTCCCACTTCAGCTTGCTCAAAACCATCAGTTCCATTTGCTGTGAAATGAAGAGAGAGAGAGAGAGAGAGCAGGTGAAGCAAAACAAAAAACATTAGCGAGTAGAAAAGAGTAGAATAGAATAGTTTTTTTTTTTTTTATGGGCTTCAGAGGTTAATCAACTACAGCCACGGTTTCAAACATTTTGATGCCAGTGCCAAATGGACCCTCACGGGTCCATTTGGTATCATTTTATGATCTCAAGAGTTACATATGTCCATTTGGTGTCTATCATTTAGCTGGGGACCACGTGGAATCCTCTCAGGGACTACCGCCGGTTGAAAACCCCTCAACTACAGCAACGACAAAACATAAAAATAAACTGACCAGTAGCTGAGTTGTGGTGACAGAGTTGTCCGTGTAGATGCACAGCTTCTCGGCAGTGAGAGGGATGGTCTCCTTCATCTTGGAGGCCAGGAACATGCAGGTGGCTCCCAGCAGCTGCAGGTGGCTCTTCTTGGTCAGTTCCACAGACAGGAACCGGTCCAGATAGTTCATGGCCAGAGGAAAGACATCTTCCTCGCACTTCTGCTCCTCGCACACCTGTCAAAAGAGAACGGTGGGGACAGACGCGCGCAGTTTAATATTATTTCGTATTATGATGTGTTCAAATCATTATTCATTCACTGGCTAGACTGACCAAAACAGTGGTTCCCAAGTGTGGGGTTGTTAAAAAAAAGAGATTTTATTAACACACTTTACATTATTAGAATCTCAAAGTGATTAAAAGCTACAGTGATTAAAAGCAATTAAAAAATAGAAATAAAAAACAACATAGGAAACATCATACCATTAAAACAGTTAAAACACAACTTAAAACAAAAGAGCAGGCTATTAAAAACGGGTCGTTGAGGGAGTTCCAGCAGGTCCCTAGCTAGATGATAGTTTGTAACCAAGTGGACTCTTACAGGGTCTGCAAGTAGTGTACAAGTGGAACCAAATGTACTGCATGTAGTGCATTTGTGCACAGATAAAAAAAAAATCTTTTATGGGGGTCCTGTTGAATATATTTTCAATAGGGAGGAGGGGTTGGTCCACAGGCTAATGAGAATCATTTTGGGGGGACAGTACATCTCCTTTAGAGATGCACCAGAGGGAAAGTCCTTTTCACTCTTATGCACAGTAGAGATTTACCAGAGCCTCTATCTATGTACATTGGCCAGGCCACCAGAGGGCATAGTGACAGTGAGGATGAGACAAGCAGCAGAGCAAACTTTGACTCCAAAACTTGTACTAGGCTACCTATAAACACAAGGACAACACAAGGGCTAAAATATTCATAATAATTAAAACAATAAGTTATAAGATATAGCTATGACTTCCAGTACTTAGCCTGCTGGCAATACACAGTCAGTGTCAGTCACACAACACTATAGGCGTCGGGGAACACTGCTATAATAAGAACTGCAGTGCTTCCCATAGCAGCAGTGATTCTCGAACATTTTAATTTTTCATTTCAGGGACCCCCCAGTTTGACATGCATTATTAGGCTACAGAGTACAGACCCCATGTGACATTTCTGTCTCAGTGGACCCCCGATTTACATTGTAAACTCGAATTTGGTCCCATGTGTACACTCTCAGAGTTTTTTGTGTTGTTGTTCCAAACTATCATTTAGCTGCATGGGGACCCCCTAGAACTCCATCCACGACCCCTAAGGGGTCTCCGGAGCCCACTTTGGGAACTGGGCTATAATAGAAAGACTTGAGAAAGGGGCGAAATAAAAAGAAGTTGCCATGCAGGCAGACATCTTCCTCGTGCGAGAACACAAAGGTTTGAAACGCGTGGTCTACAGAGGAGGAAAAAAAGAAGAAACAACTATTCTGTAGAGTTTCGAAAAATATTTAGAAGTATTTCCCAAAAGTATTAGGCAGCACCACCATAACCTGAAAAGAATGAAATAGGCCTAATGAGTAGCCTATAGTTTTACTTTTGGGTAGTGTCTACACTGCAGTATTTATTGATTGACATTTATTAATGGGAAATTCCACCAATTTTCAACATTTTTCTGTGTCGTTAATGAAATGTTATGTGGACAAAAAAAAAAAAAAGTTCTCCCATTCTGTGTTTCCTAGAAATGGAGGTCTGAAAAAACAAAACAAACAAAACATTAACATTCTGAAACACACTCATGTGTTTCATTTCATCATGTTGTGTTTCACCATGTTAATGATTTTTCTCTCATGACCTTTTTTCTGAGTGTACAAATGGAACCAAATGGGTCTGCTTTTGGTCCGTTGGTTCACATTTGTAGCCTACAGTCTCAGAATGGAAATGGGTGGAATTCCCCTTTAAGTCAGGGGTTCCCAAAGTGGGGTCTTGCTGGGGGACCATATATCTATGTGGCGTTTCTAAGCAATTTGGAGCCCTAGGCAAGATTTTTCCCTGGAGCTCCAGGGAAAATCTCCTGTAAAATGTATACACTATTTTTAAACTAAATAACATATGTGTTTTAAATATTCAATTATAGTTATAGAGGATAAGTATAATGTATTTCTCTATATTATGGGGCCTACAGATGGCGAGGAGGAATAAGTCGCGCATCCTAATTCATTTTCAATGGGACTGGTCTTTTTTGCTCAGAAAACGACCTGCGATCAAGAGAGCGTTTATCGTGCGGTGTCACTGATTTTTGTTGTGCGCATGCTCGTTTCATGCACGTGTGCTGAAGCACCAGAGTATCACACACACTGGTTAATTGATTGATTGATTGATTGATTGATTGATTGATTGTCACCTCCAGCATCCAGGTGGCGACTATCCTCCTCATGTAGGGGGCCACGTCTCTCTGCACGCACTTGAAGTAGTTGGCCGCCGGCAGGTAGTTGTCCTCGGCTTGTAGCAGGGCCTGCAGCACCCTGTCATTCAGCAGGTTCTCGTCCTTGTACGCTCTGCGGACCACCGCGGTGTCCACTTCACAGCACATCAACTGATGGTGATGTTGGTGGTGGTGGTGATGGGCCATGATGTTGTCGACTTCCAGAAAATTTCCAGAAGACGATCTATCTGGGCTGGTGTGGTGGTGAATCCCTTGGAGCCGCTGCCCCCCGCCGACCCGACTACGGATAAGCGGTTGAAGATGAATGGATAGATGTAACTCCTACCCAACAAGTGTGTCTCTAAGCTATTCTTTCTTTTAGTTTAGTACGATCATTATAACGATCAAAAATACGATTATTTAAAAAAAAAGAAGGATCGCCAGTTTTTTTAAAGTCCCAGCATGCTTTCCGAGTGGACACAGCACAGCCCTGTCCGTGTGCAATTTCACTTTCACAGTGAAAGTCCGAACATTTGGCTGCTTCTTCTTCTTGCGGGGAAATGAAGCAAGACTACACTTCTTTAAAATGCTTAGAGCAGCTTCTGTGTCAGCCTAAAGCTACTGTGTCCTCATTTGCACACGATCGCAGTTTCACAAATTGCGTTGTTGAATTCCTTTTCTCTCTCTTGCTCAGTACTGTGTGTGACCGCAAGTTCCTCTTTTCTTGGTGCACACAGACAAGGAGACTTCCAAGAAAGCTTTCTCAGATGTAGCCTCACTGCTACCCTCTCTCTCTCTCTCTCTCTCTCTCTCTCTCTCTCTCTCTCTCTCTCAGGAGAAAGGTTTTACTGTGTGCTGTTGCCTCTTGGCGACTCCCCCAAATAAAACCTCTCTCTCTCTCTCTCCTCCTCCTCCTCCTCTGTGGTCTCTCTGCCTCGCTAGTGGGCGATGATGATGATGACGTTACTGTTGTGTTGTTCCGTCCCGACCAGGGCCGGATTTAGCCAGCCCTACTTGGGTGGGCTGGAAGAATGGCAGGGTGGGTAACCCTATATGAAGCAGTGGTTTTCAACCACTTTTTTGACACCAGTGCCAACTATTTGTTTGCCATTTTGAGCCACAGATGACATTTTAGCCCCAACAGAACCCAGAACTAAAGATTTCCTTTGCTTTTGTCCACAATTCCAGGCATTTTATGTTTGCGCTCTCAAAGAGTTGCATCTGGTTAACCAACTTTCCACCATTTAGCCTGGGGACCACCTAGAGCTCTCTCCTCGGACCACTGATGAAAACCACTGATATAACTTTTCATTGGATGGGCAGGATGCACGTTTGGGTGGGGCTCTGCCCACCCCTGCCCCCTCTAGATCCGGCCCTGGAACACATCAAAGTATACTGACTGAATGAAGGGGGGGGGGGGGTGTAAAGTAGAGCTGTCGTTCACGGAAGAGCCTCCCCCACCTTCCCTTTGGCTTGCGCACACACACACACACACAACGCACGTCTGCTGCGGTGTGGTCTTGCTATACCATACCCCCAATGGCACATAGAGGGAGTAGAGAGCTTAGTTGGGATATGAGACTTTGCAGACCTCCTGCACTAGCCTGGCCAGAGATATTCCACTTTCAAAAATAACTTTTGGTCATGTTATGGTCTACTCAGTCTAATGTGAACACACCAGACAGTTTATAAGTTACTCCATTCAGTATTTAGATATTTGATGTTCATTTTAGCGTATCCGCCTCCTTCCCATAGAAACCTATTATAACTCAAAACCCATCTTTTTCCTGGTGACTGATATTGTCCTCCTAATTTTCATTTTTTGTTACAGTATTGCTTTATTCATTTGGGTGTGCATGCCTACATTTTTCAAAATAATATTTTACAAATAAATGAAAAATGTAAATGAAAATCCACAGCCCTCTCATGTATTCCGCTCTGGTTTCTGACCCCTTAGGACAATATCAACTCACCAGAAAAAGATAGGTCGTTTTTAAATAATCTGTCATGGTTAAAATGGAGTTTTAGGTTATAATGGGTTTGTATAGGAAGTAAATGGTGAATGGAGTAACTTATACACTGTCTAGTGTGTTGTTCACATGAGACTGAGTAGACCATAAAATGACCAAAAGTTTTTTTGTTTTTTGGTTTTTTGGTTTTTTTTTAAGTGGAATATCCCTTTAAACCACTTGAACCCTGGGCCAGCATCCATAATCTGAGAGAGGAACATTACACAAAGAAAAGCTCACGGTGTTGTGAGTCGTGACGCGTTGTGTGATCTTGTAGATCGGCTGTTTTGGGGACAGGAGATTAGCTTCAGAGGATAGGGCCCAACTCTGTTGGTGAATGTGTGTTTCTCCTGACATGTGCTGCTGGCCAGTGAACAAGCATGTGCTCCCGTGCTTGATGTGGTTGATGTTTATGGTTAGGTTATTTGTCTTTTATAAAGTCTATAAAGCCCTATAAGCACACCAAAGGGTTGCTGGCTAAAGTCAGCAGTGTTGCCAACTGCCAAAATCCAAAAGTGGCACTTCCAAAATGCACTAAAATGCGCTAGAGCAGTGGGTTTTCACTATTTAAATTATTTGAAATCTAAAGAAAAAGTGGTTTTGGGTTTCATCCCCTTTATAAGCAAGAGAGACATTTATGAATAAAAGAAAAAAACATTGTAATACATCATGTACATACATACACATACAGATTTGTTTACTTCACACTTTAAGCAGAATTTATAATTCACTTTACAATTTGCAGTTGTAAATTGCTGCAAGACATCCTATATACTATAGGTAACTGCTATCTAAATCTGGTATAGAAAAAGAAAACACCAGTAGTGCCATTCTTGTCACAGGCAACCAATTTTGTGTGCGTATAGGCCTACCATATCCCCCTATACACAAGGCACCAAAGTATACCGAAATTACTTGCATAACAGGCTTTCCATGCAGGTGTCAGGCGTCCTAACAACAACAGATTGACTGCCCCGTTCTCAGACCAAGCCACAAAATCTGCTGACTCGTGCATATCAATGGTCCATGCTAAGTGCCAGTTTACCTACTGTAGTCTGTTTGGTAGACATATAGAGTACTGCCAGGCAGATGCCCCGAAGGAGGCGTATGTGCACATGACATATTTAAATTGGCATAGCAATACGCATTCCTCAGGAATGCGTACCGTGTGTGTGTGTGTGTGTGTGTGTGTGTGTGTGTGTGTGTGTGTGTGTGTGCGTGCGTGCGTGTGTGTTTGGGGCGGATGTAACATTTCCCAATTGGGGGAGCAAGAGAAAATGGTATGGGAGCGACTTCATCGCCCACGTCACTTCGCGCCACGGGCGATGAAGTCGCATCAGTTGTTGTTGAAGTTGCAACAGACACGCAGCATGCATAAAGCTAAAGGTCTGACTCAGAGAGTTTTCTCTTTTCAATGATGAAATGCTGTTGGTTTAGTGGTGACACAGCTGTAGTTGGTAGCAGTAGTAGTGTTTCATATCCTTTAAGCAATTTAAAATATCTTGGGTTGTTTTGCATGCCATTGTGTTTGGTGGGGCAGAATGGGCATTTAGGGGGGCATTGCCCCCCCATGCCCATGCCTAGATCCGGCCCTGCCAGGGACACACATTCGCTAGCTGCCTGTAGGAGTGGTTGCACCACTCAAAAATCACTGTTGGATGGAAATGGAATGGAAATGGAAAAGAACTATACAGTGTAGGTGTCGGATTATGTCTGCTCTCGGCCCCTGCATGTGTGTGTGTGTGTGTGTGTGTGTGTGTGTGTTTGTGTGTGTGTGTGTGTGTGTGTGTGTGACCTTTGATCTCGGTTTTCTCAGGGTTGCAGGTCATAGTTTGGACAGCACATACAATAGAAGCCTCTGCATTCCATTGACTCATTACGATTGATCCAGAGCCTTCTAGGGGAGAGTTGCGATATTCCTGTTCACTCCTATGCGCCAGGTCGCCCACGCTGCTGTAGGAGCATAGAGCCAACAGCACCCCATTCACACACACTGTTAGCAACAGGCAGTCTTGCGAGACTTAATAATAGTACAACATAAACATTTCAGAGACTAGTCGTGACTGAACAATACTTTAAGACAGTTGTTGTTTTCCATATACGTACCAAAAATAGCTCTTATTCGCGTCGTTCTCGTTGAAAACAATGTATTCCCAACTGCAGTTAGGACTCAGAGAGGCTCTGTATATAGTCCCGTGACGACTGGCTGCTTCGCTCTGGTTTCTGACCCCTCAATATCGCAACTCTCCTACTAGAAGGCTCTGGATTGCTCCCTCTCACAATAGCGCTCATGTCAATCGGTGGGTTTGCTAGCCTTCTGCTGAGCTATAGTTTACCATTTGGGCCTGTGGATGGGCTTCTATTACTGGGCTGATGGCCATCTTTTATTAGACGCTCTAAAAACCATCTGCTAAATGCCTAAAATGTGCATTATAATGGTTCATTCATGGTTTTGGGGTTATTCAAGCCTAAAGCCCCTTTCACACAAAAGGGCTAATAATATTAATAACCTAGCCCCTCAGTTACCCATATTCCATTCTTTTACTTCATCCAACCTTCCATTAAACTCAAATTCACTGATATACAGAAATGATAGTAGACACGTAGTGGCACGTAACTCTTCTTGCAATCTTTCTTCTTGTAGAATTTCTTAACCTCAATCAGACGTCCCATTAAATGACAACACGATTCCAAGAATGGTTTAGAAAACCTCTGCGGGAGAAAATACAAAATCGTCACATTGCTACTAAATACATGTTCAGGGACCACATGCAACACCTTCACGGACCACCAGTGGTCCACCAACCACAGTCCACACAAGTGTTTCAACACAGAATGTTTCAACACAGACAGACGATTCCAATGCATTTGGTCAGATCAAATCATTCAGCCTTTCAGTCCACACCACACAGCAGTTATTAAAAGTCTGGCAAAGACAATCAGATATCTGTTTCATGTTGTGGGAGACAGGCGCTCATTAAAAACCTTTTCTCATGATGTCCCATGTAGGGATCCTTGTAGCTTAGGGCTTGTGACCTATTTTGGGTATAATATAGAGAACGAATGTTAAGGGGTGGGGGGGAAGAAAGTTGAGTAAAGAAAGGCATATGAGCCCATAGTTAGGACAGTTATGGTGGCATCAATAGCATATGCTCACGGGCCAGGGTTACTAATGAGGTATAAATGCCACAATGCAGATAGCGTCCCGCATGCACTCTCATCGTTTAGTATGTGTGTTAGAATGCATAGTGTGTGTGTGTGCAATGTCTGGCTATGTGTATATGTGTGTGTGTGTGTGTGTGTGTGTGTGTGTGTGTGTGTGTGTGTGTGTGTGTGTGTGTGTGTACAATGTCTGGCTATGTGTGTGTGTGTGTGTGTGTGTGTGTGTGCGGGGGGGGGGGGGGGGGGGGGGGTGTTGGGCGCTGGAGGGACGCTCCCAGGCAGCTCTCAAGTGCGTCAGCGTCTTTGAAGTCCTTGAATGCCCTCGTATCACGGCTATCAAGTCTGGACACTGGGACAGAGGCAGAGAAAAGGCCGGGGCTTCTTCCCAAAGAGACACTCAGTCTGCTGCCTGCCTGCCTGCCTGCCCCAGCCCCACTCCCCCCTGCCCCCTCTCCTCACCCCCCCCCCTTGTGCCCTCCTCCCACCCTCTCCTTCCCTAGCTGGGGGGGGGGGGGGGGGGGGGGGGTATATGTCTGCATTTCTACTGCCGCTTTGTTGTAACTGCAAGAGCATGACGTGCTGAACGAGCTGCACTATAGTAGAACACTTTAGGCATATACTTCACTTCAGCACTTCAGCAGATATGTAGACCAGGGGTTGTCAACCTTTTTGACACCTGGGACCGCACCATTTGTTCAGCATTTGAGCCACGGACCCACATTTTAGCCACAAAGACATAAAACTAAAGAATTATTTTGTTTTTTGTTCACAATTCCAGGCTGGATTTGGGAAACAAAACAGTGTAGACTTCTTAATCAAATAGTGCTAAGTCAGATGATGAATATTTTAACTCGTGGGAGTGTGAAAATGAAACCAAATGGACCCGCAAGGGGCCATTTGGTTTAATTTTTTCATTCTCAAGAGTTTAGCCTGGGGACCACCTGGAACCCTCTCAAGGACCACTGGTGTTGAAAACCCCTGAAAACCCCAGTGTTCATTGATTGCTATCAGTGTCCCAAGAATTCGATTGCAGAAGGAGGAAATAAGTATGTGCCACAAACTAAGTAGGAAACAAGCCTAACACATGTCTAAAAAACATACTAGGGCCTAGATTTCAGTAGTTCAAATGGCCAGTCTACAAGCTCACAACGTGTCAATAGATTGACACATTGAACTATTCCAAAAAGTTTTTTAAAAATGGTACCAAAGTGATAAAGGGTTTGGGATAAGGGGTTTAGCATGTAGCGAAAATGGAGCCCTTTGACTCTCTCCACACTCTGCACACTATACAGTATGTTGTAGACTGCTGTGGCCTCAGGGACTATACGTAAGTCCAGAACAATGTCAATGGGGAACAATTCCAGTTGGGAATCCGCGCCTCGCAGCTATTTGAAGCTTATAGACAGACCATGTTGTGTGGCCAACAAACATCTCAGCAGCCATCTTCCTTATTGACTGTCTCACGGTCTCTGACAGTGTCTGTCAGTGGGGACTCTAGCATACCACTTTGGACCAGGGGCGGATTGGCACATATTTTCCCACCGGGACAATTTTGCCTTTGCCAGGCCACCCTGGTGGGGGCAGCTGGTTAACCAGTTGTAACTCTTTGAGAGCGTAAAAATGAAACCAAATGGACCCTTGCGGGTCCATTTGGTTTCATTTTTACACCCTCAAGAGTTAAAATATTCATCATGTGAATTAGCCCAACTTAGTCTACACAACTAGAGAATGTAGAAGATTAATGGTCATTTTGATCTGTATGTTCCAGGCGAGCATCTAGCGCATCCTAGTGCGTTTTGGAAGCGCCACTAGTGCATTTCGGATCTTGTCCAGGCCACTAGGTGGCGCAGGCCACCGGGAAAACTCCCTGTACTCCAGATGGCAAATCCGCCCCTGCTTTGGACACAGGCCGGGGTGTGATTGGGCTGGAGGAGGGTAGCCTATAGCTCAGTCCCATGAGCCTTACTCATCTGTAAGGAGAAAAGCCTGGTCATGACCCAAGGCAGAGATTGCAAAACTGTGGAATGCACTTCCCACTGCAACCAGAACCGCAGACTGACTCCCAGTCTTTCGGCCGTATTTTGCACGTGTTCAGGCTTGTTGTAGCACTTGCTGTATCCTCAACAACCTTATATATACAGTATATGCAAAGGCGTATATGCAAAGCATATGCAAAGGTGCACCGTAAAGGCGTATATGCAAAGCATATGCAACATATATGCAAAGGTGCAACATAAGGAATTTAGAGATTTTTGGAGACATGGGGCTCCATTTTCGTTACCATCTAAAGTAACCCCTTATCCCAAACCCCTTATGATTTCTTTACTATTTTGAAAAACCTTTCGGAATAGTTCAACGTGCCAATCTATTGACACATTGTGAGCTTGTAGACTGACCATTTAAACTATTGAAAAATGTTCTTTTTAAATAGTTTAAATAGGCAAAGAAGTTAAGGGATAAGGGGTTTAGGGGTGATGAAAATGGAGCCCATATCACTCTAGTGTTTATGCATAGATTCATTGTATAGATCAGGGGTTTTCAACAGGTGGTCCGGGGACCACCAGTGGTCCTTGAGAGGGTTCCAGGTGGTCCCCAGCTAAGTTGTTTAACCAGATGTAACTCTTGAGAACGTAAAAATGAAACCAAATGGACCCTGGCGGGTCCATTTGGTTTCATTTTTACACTCTCAAGAGTTAAAATATTCATCCTCTGAATTAGCCCAAGTCTACACAACTAGAAGATGAAAGAAATCTTTAGTTTTGGGGTCTGTGGGGCTAAAATGTCCTCAAATGGTGGTCCGTGGCTCAAATGCTGAATAAATGGTGGGCCCTGGTGTCAAAAAGGTTGAAAACCCCTGGTATAGATAGTGCCCAGGTTATGTTTGATTCTTGGTGTATACTATTTTATGATTTTGGTGTAGGCCTATATCATGTTTTGATTGTGGTGTCGTCACTTTACCACACCATGTTGAGGATAGTGAAAACCATCATGTACTTCTAAAATCACATTCAGAATCAGAACCATTTCAGAATATGGCTGTATATATAAATGTGGCCATTCTAAAGAAGTGAGTAGTACCCCCCTACCCCCTTTAAAAAGTAGGGGAAAAGTAGGGGGTACGTTCTCTTTGAAAGAGTAGCTTTCTAAACCAAGGGTAGAATAAACACAATAGACCACAATGAAAAGATGGATAGAGTAATTGTCCTGTTTAGTGATCCGAAAATGAGAGGAAAGATGGTGCGTGTGTGTGTGTGTGTGTGTGTGTGTGTGTGTGTGTGTGTGTGTGTGTGTGTGTGTGTGTGTGTGTGTGTGTGTGTGTGTGTGTGTGTGTGTGTGTGTGTGTGTGGTCAACACAATGAGGGGCCAAGGGTGCTAACAAGAGGAAAACCTCAAGACAATAGAGTCCACAGCGAGTGAGACCCCTCCTCCGCTTCTCCATGACCTCCCTCATCCTCCTCTTACCCCCCAAACCTAGAAGATATATCAAAGACAGGCCCCATCATATTTCTTGTTTGGTTGAGGTCGATCTTTTATAGCAGGGGTTTTCAACCTTTTTGATCCCAGGGACCACCATTTATTCAGCATTTGAGCCACGGACCACCATTTCAGGACACCCCAAACACTAAAGATTTCTTTTGCTTTTGTCCACAATACAAGACTGGATATGGGCCACAAAACAGGCAAAATATACAGACTAAAATGACCATTCATCTTCTAGTTGTGTAGACTTATGGGCTAAGATGATTAATATTTTAACTCTTGAGAGTGTAAAAATGAAACCAAATGGACCCGCAAGGGTCCAAATCAGAGGTGCCCACACTTTTTTGACTTGAGAGCTACTTTCAAAATGAGCGGCTCAACAACAAAAATCAATTTCAAGGCCCCCAAGAAAGTTTGAGCTTTGAAATAGTGGTGATGGTGTTACTTCCTGTTATAGTGTTTAAGAATAATGCACTTATGATAAAAAATAGAGGGGGGTGGGGGGGATTGGAAGGTTTTGCTGTATATGCTATTACTGACGTTTGAAAACAGTGTTTGAGGTTTGAGTTGACAGTTTGTGATCTTGAGTTTAGTTTCTTGCACCCAAAACTAAGAACTTTCATGTTTTTGTCCACAATTGGGAAAGAGAACTGGCAAAACTTTGGTCAAAATAACAATTATTCTCCATTTTCTAATTGTGTGGACCCTTGAATATTACGTAATTCAGATGTTTAAATATCATTTAAAATATCATTTAAAATGAAATATCATTTCATTTTAACACTCTCAAGAGTTACAGATCTATAAGGATCCAAGTGCTGGGGGGGACTGTCATGTGATCTACGTTCACAGCCTATGTGACCTACTGGTAGATCACCATCTACCTTTTGGGCAGTCCTGGGTTACATCAAGTCCTAATGTATTTCTGCAACTCTTCTTTTAATTATTATTCTTCAATTCCCCGTACCTAAACAGCAGATCCTACACGACAGGTGGTAGCTGGGGTGGTGGTGGGTGCACAGAAAAAGTTAATACCGACAGAGCATCAGCAGAAGCAGCAGCAGCATGCAAGCAAGCAGGATGAGCAGTGTGACCATCCAGCTTAAATAGCTGGTAAGAAGATGAAGCGAGTCAGTGTGTGATTGGCTGAGTGAATCATGGGAAATAAAACGTGATGCTGCAGTTGGCCCTATAAGAGGGCCGGCAGCGACTGCACTGAGGTTTCCAGACAGAACTTGCTCTGCGCATGTCTATGACAAGCGCACCGCTCAATTCTCTTGTGTGCAGTTGAGTTGATCTTGCATTGTGTACCCTTATTTTGTAGTCGTGTTTTTGCTGTCCTCTCTGCCCCTGTAGTTCTGTACTTGTCTTGTCTTGTCAAACCTAGTGTTTATAGTCTGGTTTTCTCCACTTGTGTCTTGTGAGACTACCAGCCTATCCCAGTGTTGATTGTCAGCTGTGCTCTCCTGCGTCTAGTTCTTGTCCTTGTCTATATAAATTCCCTAATTTGTTTCAGTCCTTTGGCAGATCATCATTGGATGTCCTATGAGTGTTCTGTTGTTCTTAGCTTTGATCATATTGTTCGTCGTATTGAGTCTTACTTCCTTGCCCTGTGACACATACAGCACCTTATCCAAACATCAGTCATATCGAAACTATACGGTAACTTGCTCCCTACTGGCCTCCCAGCATCATGGGCACTTCTCCAGATGATCCAGAATGGTGCCACACACCACTCTTTAACTAGCCAAAGTTTTCACACATTCTCCCTCTTCTCTGCTCCCGCCATTAGCTCCTAGTTATTGCCCACGTAGAATGCAAAACACTGGTGTTGGCGCAGGGCTGCCCACACTTTTTTGACTTGAGAGCTACTTTCAAAAATATGATTGTTCCATGACTGAAAATCCATTTCAAGACATCCCTAGAATGTTTGAGCTTTGAAATAGTGGTGGTGGTGTTACTTAATGTTATAGTGTTTAAGAATAATGCACTTGATGAAAAAATAATGAAAAAAAAAAATAGAGGGGGTGAATTGGAAGGTTTTCATGTTTATGCCATTACTGGCGTTTGAAAACCGTATTTTGAGGTTTGAGTTCTTGGTGTTGAGTTTAGTCTCTTGCACACAAAACTAAGAACATTCACATTTTTGTCCACAATTCGTCCACAATAACAGTTATTCTCCATTTTCTAATTGTACGGACTCTTGAAAATGATGTAATTCAGATGTTTAAATATAATTTAACTCTTGAGAGTGTAAAAGAGTTGCAGATCTATAAGGGTCCAAGTGCCGGGGTTAGGGTTGGACTGTCATGTGATCTACTGGTAGTTCACCATCTACCTTTTGGGCATTCCTGTTTTCGAGGAATGTAGAATTGTTTTGTTTTGTTTATTTATTTATTTTTCCACAACATTCTTCTATTTGGTTTGGTTTGACGGTAGGTATGTGCAGGGCAGATTGGCCATCTGGAGCACAGGGAGTTTTCCCGGTGGCCTGCCTAGTGGCCTGGACAGGTTTTTTTTTTTTTTTTTTTTTTTTTTTTTTTTTGAAAGGTCCAGGGCAAGCCAGGGCGCCAGGCCCAGACAAACTAGTGTTTCTATCCTTCAAAAACTCAAAGGTGTCCTACACCAGAGCCCTCAAGTAGGAAAGTTGCCATATTCCCGTTCACTCCTGTGCGCCAGGGCACTGCCTCACGCTGCTGGAGGCATTGTTGCCAACTGCCAAGATCCAAAATGCACTAGTGGCACTTCCAAAATGCACTAGAATGCGCTAGATGCATCGCCTGGAACATACAGATCAAAATGACCATTAATCTTCTACATTCTCTAGTTGTGTAGACTAAGTTGGACTAATTCACATGATGAATATTTTAACTCTTGAGGGTGTAAAAATGAAACCAAATGGACCCGCAAGGGTCCATTTGGTTTCATTTTTACGCTCTCAAAGAGTTACATCTGGTTAACCAGCTGCCCCCCCCCCCTTCCCCCCCAGGGTGGCCTGGCAAAGACAACATTGTCCCGGTGGGAAAATATGTGCCAATCCGCCCCTGGGTATGTGAATCTGTCCATTGCATTCTCATGCAGGGACTCGACCCAATGGCAAACGGTCGGACAAGAGGGGGCTGACCTATGACCGACGGTCGCACTCTCTAATCCCTGACCGCCATAAATCTAGGAGCCGGTAAAAGCTCCTATAGGGTCTCTTTAGGACCCTTCATGTCACCCCTTCCGCCCCTGAGTTTGCCAAACAACAATGGTTCGTAGCCCCGGTTTTGACCCCCCTCCCCTTTTTTTTACAGGAGTTCCAGGGGGTCCCCCACTCAATGGATCCAAACGGACCCCTGAGGGGGGGGTCCGTATAACTCAGAGACTGTACAAATGGAACCAAATGACACCAAGCGGATCCACTTGGTTGCATTTGTACAGTGAGATAAATTAACTCCTCCTGGGAGAGGACGTTTGTAGTGGTCCGGGGTCCTTGAGAGGGTTCCGGGTGGTCCCCAGCTAAGCTGCTTAACCAGATGTAACTCTTGAGAGCGTAAACCCGCAAGGGTCCATTTGGTTTCATGTTTACGCTCCCAAGAGTTAAAATATTCATCATGTGAATCAGCCCAGGTTTACACAACTAGAGAATGTAGAAGATTAATGGACATTTTGATCTGTATGTTTGTCTGCTTTTTTCTGAAATCCAGCCTGGAATTGTGAACAAAAGCAAAAGAAATCTTTAGTTTTTGGGGTCTGTGGGGGCTAAAATGTCCTCAAACGGTGGTCCGTGGCTGGAACACTGAATAAATGGTGGGCCCTGGTATCAAAAAGGTTGAAAACCACTGATAGACCTCGATGTCTCCTCTACTTCCACTCCCTTCTCCTTACTCAACCCTCCTCCGCTACCCTTCGGCCCACACACCACACTATCTCCAGGTACACCGCAATACAGGGATGTCAATAAACAGCACTCATTGGGCTGAAAATGGCCATAAAATGGCCCAAAAGTGTTGTCTAATCAAATTTATATATGGCTGTTTTCAGCCCAAGGAGTTGTTTTCTGACAAAAAATAATGCCTGGAATGGATTCAGCATATAGACCTGCGCAGTAACGTCACCACCCATGTTCCAGAAACGGATTCCCCATTCTTTCTTCTCAAAGACTTTTCGAAAATAATTCATATAAAGACGATTACGCCACGGACAAAGCCGACTCGGGTCGTGACGAATCACGATGACACACACAAACTTTTTGGACAGTCAAATAATTTCTAAGATGAAAAGTGAAACAAAAAGTCTTGTATCATGCCGTTTTCTACTTCTTGCTAATATGACGATATTGTGTTTGTTGTTATGATTTGTCACGACCCGAGTTGGCCTTGGCCGCGGTGCAATCATGTTTTTATTAACCATTTTTCTATGAGGAAAATGAATGAGGAATCCAGTAGTAGAACAGGGTTTGTGACGTGACTGCGCAAGTCTATTGCATGGTACATGTTGAACATATCCCATGCTACATGTTGAATTTTTTCCTGTTTTGCCTTCCATAGGTTGTGACCTGATTTTTTTTGTTGAATTTCAACATTTTGAAACACCTTGTTGAAGACATTTCTTGGTAATGATTTTAACTTGCCCTAACTAGATCTGGCAAACCTGCAAAATAAACGACAAAAGCATTAATTGGGTGAATTATGTGTAGTCAATGATTCGCGAAGCATGAGCCCTTTATGTTTAGTCGTATAGAACTCCCATCAGGGGTTGCAAGGCAAAAAAAAGGCCAAGAACAACTCTAACTTCTAACTAGTATTGATTATCCGATGACCTTCAACTGCTATTGATCACTTAGGTCTGCTTGGTTACCCTGACGTATAACTATTATTGATTGCCATTGATCTTTATAGCTATCGCTGATTGATTGAAATTGACCTCTATTGCTAATGCAAGTGATGGATTGTGTTTTTGTGTGCTGGTGAAAAGGCTGCGCCTCTCTAGCCAGCTAAACACAAAGCCAGGACTATAAAAGGACGGAGAGATCTAAGTGTTTCCTGGTTCCACGTCCAGTGATTCGGAATTTCGGATATTGCTTCCTAAATATAAACTTTGTCGCTATAGCTTCAATTCATTTTTTTTCCTGGAACAGCAGTCATAACTTTACAGTACTTTTTTATTTCCTTTTCAAGGTTTTTCATCACACCAATGTACTGTATGTTGAGATATAATGAGGGATGAAATATCGTTTCCCACTTCTGCGCAGTGCAATTGAAACAAAGACAAACAATAAAGCAACAAGTTAGTAACAGTGCAACAGATGAAGGCACTAAAGTGCTAGATAAAGCTATTAACCATGTATATTCCATATACTGTACATATGCCTAGGTTTGAGCTTCCATAATTTGAAAGAATAGGAAATTGGTATCATCACTGCAAAAGCAATTATAATCCAGTGACATTCCTTGTTGATAGGACACACAGTGGTGTCTATTTACTGCATTTACTGCACTATTTATTTATTGCAACTTGGAACATTGGCCATTTTTCATCTTTTTAGATATTTAACAATGGATGCCCAAAAAAAATGGGAAGATTTTCATTTTTAATCAAAATATCATGCTCACCAGTTTGATTACCATTGCTGCTGTTTGTCCTCCAAACACATGTGCTTGTGATTACAAACTACAAGAACTGTTTTTAATCTCATTCGGAAGACACCCAGACAGTGTATTACTCGGTTTAAACATAATCATCACGCTGAAATATGTTCTGGTTGTCTGTTGTTTAGAAATAAGCCACTGGCTTTGCTGTGTACGCCACTCTGTCACTTTTGTTTACAAATGATACTCCATAGCAATACGGTTCTTCACAACCCATAGCCCAGAGGGATGCACCCTGTGATTGGTTCAGAAACTTCTGAACCAACTTTGTCTGTTTGAGGCCGAAACGTCAAAATAAAATGTCCAAACCATTTCACTTGCCTCTTTAACACTTTGATCATCACAGGAATGTACAGTTTCATTCTCTCACAGTTCAATGCAAGAGAATTAAAACGAAACAAGAAAAAGCATGGCTTGTTTCCATCAGGGACCTTCATATTCGATTACTCTGAATGACAGTTTAACAAACACTGTACACTTTTTGGGAAAAAATCTTACTTTTCATATAACTTTAATACCTGATGATCATGTTTTAGGGTTGAAATAATTCATGGCACTCCATCTTTAACGGAACTCGAGGCACCTGATCCTTTTCTCTCTGAGGTTAAAGAACACACAAATGCTTTCCTTCATGTAATGCACATTGTCTCTTTCACCATAGCTTTTTTTATCTGCTGTATGTTTGCATTACAACATATACAGTATGATTATGTAACAGCTCAAGCCCATATGTCGCATAGCCCTAATCCTAAAAGTAAACACAAGGATATCCTTATAGGATTAACACGGAGCAACATATGCTTTATATCCCCCTTCATATCCCCCCACACTCCCCCCCCCACACACACACACACACACACACACACACACACACACACACACACACACACACACACACACACACACACACACACACACTGGCGCACACTCTCAGAGAGCGCAGACAAGCAACACATTAATAGGAGTTGAGGTCGGTGGAAAGGAGCCCCATTGTTTTAGACTGCTGGTTCAACAAGCAGATGACTGGAGCTCTTCTTGGCCCAGTTACAGAACAATGCACACAAAGGACCACATGCACACTAGGAAGACTGTGGGAAGACAGCAAGGCTGAGCAAGACAGCGGGAGAGAGTTAAAGGGTTGAGGAGGGGGAACCAGTGGAGGAGAGAAGGAGAGGAGAGGTATAGGAGGAGAAGATACGCGGGGGAGGAGGAGAAGTATTAGGACAGGGGTTTTCAACCTTTTTGGACACCAGGGACCACCGGTTAATTATTCAGCATTTGAGCCACCATTTGGACCACCATTTGATTACGTTTTAGCCCCCAAAGACCTAAAACGAAAGAATTCTTTTGGTTTTGTCCACAATTCCTGGCTAGATTTTGCAAACAAAACAGTGTAGGATTCTTAATTAAGTTCTCAAACTCTGCCCAAATCCGACCAGGACTGAACCCAAACAGGCCCGACCCGACATTTAGGGCCGGGTCGGACCTAAAATCTATGCTAACCAGTAGGGCCGGGTAGGGCCTCGGGCCCCATGAAAAAATAATATATATTGAATTATTTTATTATAGTAAGAATAATAGTTATTTTCTGTATTTATGAATATGGTGCTGATTGCCATTGCATTTTTAATCTGTGGCGAATTCTCAAATTTTGACCAAACCCGACAGTTTAGGGCCGGGTAGGGCCTAAAATCTATTCCATTTAGTCGGGCCAGCTAGGGCCAGGCCTTAATTTTCAGGCCCCTTGAGACCTTTAATTCAGATGATGAATATTTTAATTCTTGAGAGTGTAAAAATGGGGTCCATTTGGTTTCATTTTTACACTTTCAGGGGCGATGACATCACTGCGCAGGTCTATACAGTTCCATATAGGCTATACATATTCAATACTATTCAATACTACTCTTCCATCCCAATGATTGTTTTTTTGAGGAAAATAATATTGCTTGGAATGGAATTGAGCATCTTGAAAACTGTGACATAATCATGACTAATGTGGTGAGGTCAGCACATTTGGGCAAGCGGCTCTGGGTGGTTTTGGATTAAGAACTGTTTTTTCTTTATGCAAAAATAATGCTTGGAATAGATTCAGAGTCAGGAAAGCCCCCAGTTTGACATGTTGTACCATAACATGTTAAACTGTACAGGGCTCCATTTTCGTTACCATCTAAACCCCTTATCCTAAACCCCTTATCATTTTTTTTTAATTTACTATTTTGAAAAACTTTTTGGAATAGTCCAACCTGCCAATCTATTGACACATTGTGAGCTTGTAGACTGACTCTTTAAACTATTGAAAAATGTTCTTTTTTTAATAGTTTAAAAAGGCAAAGAAGTTAAGGGATAGGGGGTTTAGCGGTGACAAAAATGGAGCCCTATGTATATAGACAATATTTTTAGGCCGATAAAAAGACTATATACAAAATGGAAGGATTCGCTGATCGAAGGAAAGAAGATGATAGGCATCTCCTAAAGTTTCCCACTGTGTCGCATATAGACCACACACTGATGTCTCTTGCTCTCACTCTCTCTCTCTTGGATGCACGCACACACACACACACACACACACACACACACACACCCCGGTTGTCATTCAGCTGAGCACTAAGGCAGAGTGACAGGTGGAGGCCTGCTGCGTTAATATCGTCATGACAACAGGACCGCTGGTCGTTAACAAGCGTAGGGTGATCTGGAGGTGACGACTCAGCAAAAAAAAAGAAGAAGAAAACGGTCGGTCTGCGTAGACACATTAGCATACACGCAAACATGATGAATTCTCACACGAGAGAGAGCGGTCGAGCGTGCAAGCTGAATGTGGATCAATTCTTGGGAAAGCTTGCTTGGTATTGTATTTTTGGGGCTTCCTGGAGATTATTTATGGATGAAATGCTCCCCAAACCTCGCCTCAAACACCGTCTCAGTATCCCTCTAGACACGTCTCAGGGGTCTTCCTTTTTTAAAGGGGAACTCTACCCATTTTCAACATTTTAATATGTCATTAATACACCTTATAGAGATGTTGTGTGGACATGATAAAAAAAAAGTTCCCCCATTCTGTGATCCCAAGAAATGGAGGTCTGAAGAAAACCACTAACATGGTGAAACATCTTGATGACGTCATCGAGATGTATTTTCACCATGTTAATGGATTTCTTTAGCGTACAAATGGAACCAAATAAACCCGTCAGGGTTCATTTGGTTGCATTTGTACGCTCTCAGAAAAAAAATGAAAATGGGTGGAATTTCCCTTTAATCAGGTTTATGATCTGGAGACCCAGTCGTGTTCATCATCAGTGTCAGCTCACCACCACCACTCATACTAGACAACATGGTTGGCGAAATGGCCTTTCTAGTGTGTGGAGTTTTGCATAAACTCTCCAGGGTTGTGGCTTATGGATGTGTGTCTGCATAGACTTAAAGGTGAAGTGAAATAGTTCATTCGGGGAAAATTTCAAGCTGAAATGGAAGAATCCTACAATGAGCTTTAACAGCGGGGGATGGACAGACTATGTTTCCGGAAGTCCATTATTTGTCTATATAGGAGCCGGCAACCCTGGTGATAGCAGGCGAGCCGCCAATGGTCAAAAAGTGCATGGGAAAAACAACGGCGACCAAAAAAGATGAACATAATTGAGGTTTTTCAGTACTTGGGTGATTTAGGCAAACAGCCAAACGAATTCAAGCGTCACCCACGTCGCCCATTTTTTCGTCATTCACTGTTGAAACGTACTCTAAGATTCAGAACCAACCAGAGCTCTAGGACGGGTCTTAGGCTACGTCACATTACCAAATGAAACCACTGAAACCAAAAAGCACATACGTGCAAGGAACAGTGACAAATGATAGTCTAGGACAGGGGTTTTCAACCTTTTTGACTCCAGGGACCACCATTTATTCAGTATTTGAGCCACGGACCACCATATGATTACATCGTAGCCCCACAGACCTACAACTTTTCGTTTTGCTCACAATTCCAGGCTGGATTTGGGAAACAAAACAGTGTAGACTTCTTAATTAAATAGTGCTAATTCAGATGAATATTTTAACTCTTGAGAGTGTGAAAATGAAACCAAATGGACCCGCAAGGGTCCATTTGGTTTCATTTTTACACTCTCAAGAGTTACATCTGGTTAGCCAATTTCCCATCATTTAGCCTGGGGACCACCAGGAACCCTTTCAGGGACCACTGATGGTCCCCGGACCACCTGTTGAAAACCCCTGTTCTAGGAAATGCCCAGTTAAAAAAAAAACAAAAAAACAATGTAAAATCCCCTAATACCGTATGGTATAAGCCAAGGTATTATTTTGTAAGCCTGATCTATTAGTGATTGTTGGTCAACTACTGTAATACAAACCTAACCAATCCTAACCTATAGCAACATTTCACAGTTCACACACCGAAGAAAGCTCACAATGTACTTCAAATGGGAGTCTTTGAAGACACAAAACTAAGGACACAAGTCAACACATGGTTTGTGTATTCAAATCAGTTACTTAGGGGTGAGCACGGAAAATCATTCATTTTTTATTTATATTCATGTATTTTGTCAGGAATCCTCCCTAGACCTGACCTGACCACGCCTCCTTGCATTCAGCAATCTGCATTCAGCCAATCACCTGTTTTTACTCACCTGCTGGCTATGTGCCCCAATTAGTTTTAAGTGAGTGAACAGCAAAATTCACCATTTGTCAGTTTGTAGCCTCCTAGCTCTTTGCCTGTTTTTTGTGGGGGGTTTACCCTCCTGCCTGCCTTGTTTTGCCATTTGAAACACCTATGGTATTGACATTTGTTTGTTATTTCTGTAATTTCAGTAGTATTTCAGTAAACTATTGAAACTGCATCTCACCTCCTGCCTGCTGCTTTCTGCATTTGTTCCTGTCAGAAGGACTGACTGATGTTATCTGGCTGCACTGAAGTGTATGACTGAACTTATTATGAACTACTGTATATTGTTTAGATTGATTTAAAAATATTCTAGTTGACTGGATTTGTCATGGTCAATACTTAATGGAAAGAAAATATATGTACACATGTTTTAATGTGACACAAAATTGCCCCCCTACATGTATGAACTTGACTGTGGCATATACTACAGTATATGTGGTTATATATGATGCATGTCGTATATATCCGCATTGCAACGTTAGATTCTTTTCTTTTATAATTGGAATTTCATATGAATCTAACGTCGCATTTCGCTTCATTGACTCGACCGTTGTCTAAATGTCACCAGTGATCTGCTTGTATTCAACGAGTCAGACTCACCAACTTTGCAGCTGTAGAGAAAGCTTGCCACATCCTCTGTCGATCTGCAAGGGTTTTGTGCCATAAAAATTCACCGTAGACATATTATGAGCTAATTTCTGTCCTGGGGATTCCACAACAAACATCACCGCTGCCATCCTGCCAAATAAGAGCCAAGGGCGGGTGCTTGTTTTATACACTGACACACACAAACAGCAGTGGCGATACTGCGTGTGCACCGACCAGGTGTGCACCTGGTGTGTGTCAGTGCATAAAACAAGCACCCGCCCTTGGCTCTTATTTGGCAGGATGGCAGCGGTGATGTTTGTTGTGGAATCCCCAGGACAGAAATTAGCTCATAATATGTCTACGGTGAATTTTTATGGCACAAAACCCTTGCAGATCGACAGAGGATGTGGCAAGCTTTCTCTACAGCTGCAAAGTTGGTGAGTCTGACTCGTTGAATACAAGCAGATCACTGGTGACATTTAGACAACGGTCGAGTCAATGAAGCGAAATGCGACGTTAGATTCATATAAAATTCCAATTATAAAAGAAAAGAATCTAACGTTGCAATGCGGCTAATATGATGCATGTCGTATATATCCGCATGTATTGCATATGAACATGTACACATGTAGATGTACATTTCTTTCCATGTGAGTTAGAGTTGTTTTAAAATGTTCTAGTATATTTAATTAGCATAACTAAAGGCTCACAATATACATCGATTCAGAATCCTAAATTTCTGTATCGTAAAGTAACAAATTTTGTGAATGGCCCCTAACAATTCAGTACTAGAGAAAACCCACTTCACTCCCGGGCCTAGGACATACCTGGGCAATATGCTGCCCGGGGGCCAAATGCAGCCCTTTGGCTGACTCTGACCGGCCCGTGAAAGGATACCGTGGTTTTCAACCAGTGATCCGGGGACCACCAGTGGTTCTTGGAAAGTTCTAGTTAAATATGTAAAGTTGGTTAACCAGATGTATCTCTTTGAGAGCGTAAAAATGAATCTTTACCCTCTGAGTTAAAATATTCATCATCTGAATTAGCCAGAGAATGTAAAAGAATGGTCATTTTTGATCTATGTTTGCCTGTTTTGTTTGTGAAATCCGCCTGGAATTGTGGACAAAAGCAAAAGAAATCTTTAGTTTTGGGGTCTGTGGGGCTAAAATGTCATCAAATGGTGGGGTCAAATTAGTGAATGAATAGAGGGCCCTGGTGTCAAAATGGTTGGTCTTAATCTTACTTTTATCTTGAATTATAAATTAATACTATGCAGACTTTAGTTCAGCCTTTAGTCTTGGCCCTCCACAATATTTTATGTATCTCATGTGGCCCCTTGGGGAAAAAGGAGGATGCAAGAGAGTAAAATGGCATAATTATCCAGACACACACATGAAGACAGCAACAAAATGAATCTGACGACGTGTTGGTTTTCAGTATGCGCCACTCTGCTCTGCTCCGCTTCGGACAAACTCGTCTGCCACTTGTTGTTTCGTGCTCTTTGTTGTGTTAACGGAGACGTGTGGCATTTGGAACAGCTGAACAGAGAGAAGAGATGGGAGAGGAGGGGTGCTCTCTCTCTCTCTCTCTCTCTCTCTGTCTCTATCACACATGCACAAAGAGAGAGGGGGGAAAAAGCAGGCCATTGGCCTATGCCACCCATGATGCCAGCTGCCTGCTTGGCAAGAAAGCCAGCATGTGGCGGGTAATGTAATGGGCAGGGAGGCGTGTTTGATGGAGACGGGAGATGAGAGAATTAGAGAAAAGAGACAAAGTGTGGGAGAAGAAGATATTCTGGGTGGTTCATTTGACTCCAGTATAGGCTCATTGTCACTATTTAGTGTCTTCTTAAAGGGGAACTCCACGCATTTTCAACATTCTAATATGTCATCAGTATACCCTAGAGGTGCTGGGTGGACATGATAAAAAAAAAAAAGTTCCCCCATTCTGTGTTGCCAAGAAATGAGGTCTGAAGAAAACCACTAACATGGTGAAACATCTTGATGACATCATCAAGATGTATTTTCACCATGTTAATGGATTTCTTTAGAGGCTTCTTTTTTTCTGAGAGCATACAAATGGAACGCATGGAATGCATTTGTACGCTCTCAGAAAAAAAAAAAAATGAAAATGGGTGGAATTCCCCTTTTAATTTCAGTGACATTTTCACTAAGTACCGTTACTCAAGTACTGTACTTAAAGGGATATTTCACTTAAAAAAATAACTTTTAGACATTTTGTCGTCTACTCAGACAGGCTGATGTGAACAACACCAGAGACAGTTTGTAAGTTAGATTCATTTTGATATTTGACGTTTGTTTTAGCTGTCCCGCCATCTTCATGTGACAACCTATAATAACTTGTTCTGGTGACTAATATTGTCCTCTTAATACAGCTTTTTAATTTATATTTAAAATATTGTTTTATTCCTTAGTCCCCGCCCCCACCAGCGTGGCACTGCCGGTGCTGCATTTTCCAAAACAATATTTTAAAAAGGAATGAAAACAGTGACTGAAATTCCACAGCCCTCTCACGTATTAGGAGGGCAATAAACTTCTCCAGATAACAAATATTGGGTGGTTTAAAAGGCAGGAATTCTGAAGCCCTGGAAAGTCGTGGTCATGATGCCATGCAAAACAACCCTAGATATTTCAAATTAAACTGCTTATATTTAAAAATGGTTTGAAACACTACTACTGTTACTAACTACAATTTTGGCACCACTAAACCAACAGCATTTCATCATTGAAAACAGAAAACTCAAAGTCAGACCTTTAGCTTTATGCATGCTGCCTGTCTGTTGCAACTTCAACAACAACAACTGATGTTGTTATTGATGCTTTACTTGGCTAATAAAAGCCTGTAACAGAAAATGACACGACACGGGCGAGGAAGCCGCTCCCATACCATTTTTCTCTTGCCCCCCCCCCCAAATGGGACATGTTACATCCGCCCCTGGTTGGGTTTAGTTCCTTGCACCCAAAACTTAGAACATTCACGTTTTTGTCCACAATTGGGAAAGAGAACAGGCAAAACGCTGGTCAAAATAACAATTATTCTCTATTTTCTAATTGTGTGGGCTCTTGAAAATTACGTAATTCAGATGTTTAAATATAATTTATCTCTTGAGAGTGTAAAATGAAACCAATTGGACCCGTAAGGGTCATGTGATCTACCTGCATGGCCTGTGTGATCTACTGGTAGATCACAATCTACCTTTTGGACACCCCTGGGCTAGGGGGGGCATTTAAGGTATAGGAAGTTTTTTTTCCCTATAGCAAATGTGAAGTAAGGGAGGGTCTCCCTTTACCGTGAATAATCCCCAAATATGAAATCCTGTATATGAAGTGATGGTGCACCTATGAAGCTACTGTGTTGTCGCTCCCTTTGGACATTCACATTTCATTCGCTTCAATGAAGCTTCCGACAATGGAAATAAACAACGGGTGCAAAGCGCCTTTTTGGTTTCATTTTAAACACACTCAAGAGTTACAGATCTATAAGTGTCCATTTGGTTACCAACTATCCATTATTTAGTTGGAATCCTCTCAGGGACCACTGGTTGAATCTTGCAAAATAACTTCCTAGAGCCGGCACTGGACCAAAGTACCCATTCTCAGCACATTTTGCTATAATGTTTTTTTTTTCCTCTCTCTGGGTCTCTCTGTCTCTCTCTCTCTCTCTCTGTCTCTCTCTGTCTGTCTGTCTGTCTCTTCTCTCTCTCTCTCTCTCTCTCTCTCTCTCTCTCTCTCCTCTCTCTCTCTCTGTCTCTCTCTCTCTCTGTCTCTCTCTCTGTCTCTCTCTCTCTCTCTCTCTCTCTCTCTCTCTCTCTCTCTCTCTCTCTCTCTGTCTCTCTCGCTCTCTCTGTCTCTTTCTCTCTCTCTGTCTCTCTCTCTCTCTCCCTCTATCCATTGCTTCACCACAGCTGCTAATCATCATCATCATCATCATCATTCCAACAATGGTTCCAACCCTCAGTTCCAACCCTCATCTTCCTTCATCCTGCCCTGCAGCTGACACTGGGGTAGGTAAATAGCTAATCTGTGGCTAAACCATAAAGTGTGTAGGTGGTAGTTACTATGTTAAAGTGTGTGTGTGTGCGAGTGCTGTGTGTGTGTGTGTGTGTGTGGTGTGTGTGTGTGTGTGTGTGTGTGTGTGTGTGTGTGTGTGAAAACTAGTTTTTTCAACCAAGCTTCATTCGAACATCGTCCTAAATACAGCAATTTTAAAGTGATTCCTTTTTTATTATCTAGTACAGCCCTTATATGATTACATGATAACTGGCCACAGATGTTCACAGGATCTACTGAATGTGAAGGAGGCATCACACCCAGTGTTGTAGTGGTACTTTTTGAAGTGGGGGGATGCCTCTGAAAGGGGAATTCCCCCCATTTGATTTTTTTTTTTCTGAGAGTGTACAAATGTGAACCAAATGGACCCTAGCGGGTCCATTTGGTTCCATTTGTACACTCTCAGAAAAAAGGAAACTCATTAACATGGTGAAACACATCTTGATGATGTCATCAAGATGTGTTTCACCATGCTAATGATTTTTTTCAGACCCAAAAATAGATTAGATGTGAGAAGTGGGGGGACGCCGTCCCCCCGCGTCCCCCCTCCACTACACCCCTGATCACACCGCACTGCACTTTACACATATCATTTGTGGCCAGATGTATTTTCCTGGGGGACTATAGTAGATAGATAATAGGCTACACAAAGAAATCGCTTTAAAATTTTGTAAACAAATATGTGTTTAGGAATATGTTCGAATGCCCCCTCCCATAGCTAAAATCCCTAAAACTAAAGAAAGCAAGGAATGTAAAACAATTAACACCCATCTTTTACTTTCTTTAATAACACTTCTCTCTCAATTTTAAAGTGATTTTTTTTTTTATTATTACCTACTACGTAGTCCTAATAAACCGCAGGAAGTTATAACTGGACAAAAATGATCTACTGAATGTGACAAACTGCCATGTTGAGCCTCTGGGTCAGGCATGTCAAATATGGTGTGTAAAGTGCAGTACAGTGTGCTGCATCCTTCACATCACAGTAGATCCTGTGACCTTCTGTGGTCAGTTATAATTTCCTGGGGTTTATTAGGACTGTAATAGATAATAATAAAAAATAAATCACTTCAAAATCGCTGTATTTAGGACCATGTTGGAATGCCCCCTTCCATAGCTAAATGTTTTATCCATACAAAGGAAGCCTAGTCTTTTAAGGCATATTTGCCAGTGTGCATACTAAAGCCAGCTACCGCTTAGTTCCTGATGTCTGCTCAAACCCGTGTTTCATTTTCTTATATCAATCAATATCAATGCTTTATACACTCTTTGGCTTCCTTATGTGCCACATGTGGTACCACATAGAGTTCAAAAGCAGCTATCTTTTCCGCGGAAACTGAGACTTCGAGCGGCATTACAGCTGTCTCTCTTTGTCACAAATAGCATGCCTCGCAGAGATTGCCCACTAAACTTTTTTCAACACGGAAACCTGAGCATGTTGTGCTGTAAATGACATGGTATTGGTATCATAAGTAGGGTTGGGAAACTCGAGAGTGGCATTGAACCCTCTCCGGCCTTCTTGTCTTCTCTTTGTGTTTCCCAGGCGCTTAATGATGAGTTTAAAACACGTCTCTCCATATGGTCGTCTTCTCATATAGGAGGAAATGGTGCATGACCTTCCCTTTCCCCTCCCCTCTGTCCCCCTCGCTGCTGCCCCTTTCACTGGCAGGAGTCCACGTCCCACCTTTTCCAGATTGAACCTTCTTCTAAATTACCTGGTCACCATTCATCTCTGTGACGAGGAGGTGGATTCAAGGGGAGTGGAACCCTAGGGAACAGAGGCCACCACAGATATATACCGGGGCTGGAAGGTGAGACGCAAGTTCATGGCCGATACTGTTATGTGCGTGGGAATACCAGAATGGTCGGCCCCAATAAAAGTCGGACCAGCCAAAATGTCGCGACATTGAGGGGTCAGAAAACTGTGCGCCGGGAGGGCCGTTGCAGCCTGAAAGAGGGACAGTTTGAACTATATTGTTTTCAACGAGGGCGTGTGCAAGTATTTGTGTGTGCAACATCTGCTTTAAAGTGTTGCACAGTGACTACGTAATGTCTATGTAATGTTTAGGCTGGCCTTCTGGTAGTATACTACGTTGTACAAAATCATCTGAAATGAACAAATTTATGATCATCAAAGCTGGGTTGTTAGTGTTTATGCTGTACTTAATGATCTAAAATAACAGGATTTTTAAACATTAAAGCTGGGCTGTTGCCTGATGCTTATGCGATATCCTAATATTACAAAACAATCTAAAATACAGATAAAGAAGTCTTTGTGGAAGAGCCGCTATTGGACTGATCCCATGAAGCGAACAGAGTTTGCGACAGCGTAACTATACACAGAGCTGACTTTTATTTGGGCCGAGCCTTCCTTTTACCGTGCCTTCCTTTTACCATGCGAGGTACGTGCACAACTGTTTGTGGGAAAAGTGAGTTTACTGATTAACTGATGAATGCAGAAATATGCAAAACAACAAATGCTTTAGGGGAGTGTGATGATGTCAGGGATGAAACATCCCTGTCATGACCTCTGACCTGGGCTGATATGATATCCTTTGTGGATTTACATGTGAGCAATGTCAAGACTTACAGTATGTTTCACATCATTCATTTAAGTTTAAATGGAGTCTGTATGAAGGCAGTGCGCTTGCATAGAGTGAGTACCAGAGTGAGATTGTTTCTGTATGGCTCTTAGGGCCAGAAAGTATATAGCCACTTGTTAGGCATTCCCACAAAACCTCCGGGTACGATGATGATGATGTCACACACACATGCCCTCCATAAATGTTTGAACTTTGACCGCAGTCTGACACAGATTTTGATCTGCCAGGATAATTACGCTGTCATGATGATATTACACTTTTACTCTGCAGTGTAGTAAAGGGTACCATAGTGCTGCACAACACATTGTTCAAAGAACCACCTTGGGAAACATAAAGATGAACAAACAATAGCCTACACACTTTTCCTTCATTTGAGGCAAACAACCACATCAGTCACTACTTCGGGGATCTAGGCATGGCCAGTCTGCCCCACCAAACTCGATGGCATTCAAAACAACCCAAGATATTTCAAATTAAAGTGCCATTTAAAATGATATGAAACACTACTACTTCTACTAACTAATTACAGTTGTGGCACCACTAAACCAACAGCATTTCATCATTGAAAAAGACCTTTAGCTTTATGCATGCTGCGTGCCTGTTGCAACTTCAACAACAACTGATGTTGTTATTGAAGCGTCACGGGCGATGAAGGCACCCCCATATCATTTAAAGCCCCAATATCATTTTTGGCGATGAAGTCACACCCATACCATTTTCTCCCCCCAATTGGGAAATGTTACATCCGCCCCTGCACTACTTTCAGTCCAGGTCAGTCCCTGACTACTCTCAAGGTACTGATTTGAAGGTGCCAGGTCATTATTCTGACCTCCCGTTGTTGCGAACTCCCATTGTTCCGAATTGACTAGCACTACAACTTAACCACGTCAGCATGTCACAGCATGGACACAGTGCTTAAAACGAGGCCAGGCCAAGCGGCAGTGCTGATAGTGGATTTCCAGCGCATGTTCGGACTAATGGGACTTCGGATACATGATCAGTCCCCAATTTGAAGGCCTTACACCAGGGGTGCCCAAAAGGTAGATTGTGATCTACCAGTAGATCACACAGGCCATGCAGGTAGATCACATGACAGTCCCCTAAAGATGTCATAGATCTGAACTCTTGAGAGTGTTAAAACGAAACAAGTAAGGGTCCATTTGGTTTCATTTTGCACTCTCAAGAGTTAAATTATATTTAAACATCTGAATTACGTAATTTCAAGAGTCCACACAATTAGAAAATGGAGAATAATTGTTATTTTGACCAACATTTTGCCTGTTCTCTTTCCCAAATTGTGGAAAAAACGTGAATGTTCTTAGTTTTGGGTGCTAAATTCAAAACACCACGAACTATCAACTCAAACCCCAAATTACTGGTTGTCAA